>CM044433.1:97890481-97970745 GCA_024363595.1 Xenopus borealis
CTCATTGCACCCCCGCCTAATGGTTTTAAAAATCAGTGGTGAGCTCAACTTTTCTTTGTTGTATATATATATATATATGTGTGTGTATGAATATGTATGTATATAAGTGGCAGATGATATTCAGTGTTTCAGTGTTGATTTTCATGATGTATCTAGTATAGGTAATTCTGGTGTGGTGAAATTTGCCACATACAATGCAGTTCTAATAGCTGTACACCTGTTTCTAGGAGTTGCATGACACACTGGTAATTCTTTCATAGTAACTAAACAGAATCAACCCCTCTGTGAGTTTCAAATGTCCTCTTCTGAAGAGTTACAATGTGCTGTTGTTGTTGGAATAATAAAAGAATTTATATACCAAGAACTTCCCACACCAGTCAGTAGAACTAAAGAATCTGCTTGGATGAGTAGTGAAACATTTTCAATGATTACTCACCAAGTCCAGCTGTTTTAGAATTACTTATATTAGATATAATGTAAAGTCATGCACCTGAGATTTAACATATACACGCAACTGCAAATCGGAGCCCTTGAAGATAGTAAACTTGGCTGTAGTCAACAATGCCAGTCAGCAACTGCAAGAGCAAACAATGCCTTATGCTGTATTGAAAGGGGTGTAGATTAGTGAGAGGAGGGGGTTATTCTTCCACCGTTCGGAAGTGCTGGTAAGGCCCTATCTAGAATATGCTGTACAGTTTTTTTCTACAGCACTTGAAAGGGACATTACAAAATTGGAGAGGGTCCAGAGTAGGGCAACTAAGCTGGTAAAAGGTATGGAAAGTCTCAGCTATGGGGAAAGACTGGGCAAGTTGGGGTTGTTTACGCTGGATAAGAGTAGCTTAAGATGTGATATGATAACTATGTATAATGATATAATGATTTTTCTAATGCTTTATTTACCAGTAGGTCCTTCCAGCTAACACAAGGGCATTCATTCTGATTAGAAGAAAGGAGGTTCCGGCTAAATATTAAAAGGGTTTTTTTTACAGTGAGAGCTGTGTTATGGAATTCTCTCCCTGAATCAGTCGTATAGGCTATTACATTAGATAGCTTTAAGAAGGGGGTGGATGGTTTTTTAGCAAGTGAGAGAATACAGGGTTATTAGAGATAGCTCATAGTACACGTTGATCCAGGGACTGGAAGGAAGGAATTTTGGAATTGGAGAGGGTTAATATGGGTTTCTTGCATTCCTCTGAACCAACCAACAGTTAGGCAGGTTATGTATAGACATAAAAGGTTGAACGTGAACATGTGTCTTTTTTTTCAACCTAATTATTTTACTATGTAGAATTTATGTAGAAACTGATTTTCAAAATTTTCCAATTTTCTGCGGTAGGTATCTTTAATGTGCATAGGAGCAATTCTCAAATAAAGTTTTAAATCTATGAGCCCTAGCTAAAGCAACAAGCTCCAATTAGGGACTAGCTTCTTTACTTCCAATATTTTCATTTCAGCATGTTACTGCTGTGAAGCTAAAGGGAGTGTTGATCCCCTTGACATCAATACATAAATATATGGACCCATAATTCTGTTAGTGTAAGTGAAATCACAAAATTTTGTCAATGAGATGGTGAAATTATATTGCGGTTAAGACATTTTTAACTCTGCAATAGCACACACATTGTTCTACATTGTTAAAAAAAAATCTCCCTTCAACTATGCTACAACAATTCTTCATAGAAAAAAATATCATACCATCTAAATAGCCTTTCTCCCAGTTGTTTCTGCCAGAAATTATCCAGATTGGATTCATTTTCCATAAATTATGCACTGTATTAAATACAGCTGCCTCTCCAAAGAGCAATGAAAAAGCATATGAGGAAGGCAAGGGGTGAATTAATAATGTCTACCAGGGGTATTTCCCACAAAACAGGCTGCATGTTGAAATTCTAGCTCAGATTTGTGGAAAAGTTTGCTTCCGGTGAAACCATGAATTTCTCAGAAAAAACTGTACAGGGCGCAAAGGTGTTCTTATCCCTAATGATATACATTTTTAATAGAATGTGCATATCCGGTTATAAACACAAACACAGTAAATAAGCTGTGGTGTTTCAGTCTGAAAAAGCAGATAAAACACAGGTTACTTAGCAGATAACAGAAAAGTTCTGTAGAATATCACTCTATTTTACTTTAATTCCTTGCTTTTATGTTTATTTTAAACAGTTGGATTTACATAGCAGGCACCCCTAGGCCTGTTGTCATTCATCGTCCCCATCTCCTCCGTTTCCTTTGTGCACATGTGCACATTTTCAGCATTGGGTCAGTAGTACTGGGGATTGGTGCACAGGACATTTTATAACCATTGTATCTCCTGCAAATCCTCAGTGCTTCTGAACCAGTTGCATGGCGTCCCCCTAAAATTCTGCTGCCCTAGGCCCTGGCCTTTGTTCCCTTTCCACAAATCTGGGCCTTCCTTTAAATGCATGCCTACTAGGGCCTAATGAACTATCTTTCACATCTGGAAATTTACAACTGTTCTCTTGTAATTACATCAACATCAAATGTATACTAGTGGGATCATATGTTTAACAGTCCCTATGAATGGAAATTGCCTACAAGTGCCATTCCCCTAGTTGCTAGTCAGAAGTCTTTTTTTATTTACGTTATCTTACTTACATATCTATGTTATTGGATTTTAGAGATTGTGACCACTTCCTGTCAAACTTAAATATTGTGATTGGACTTTAACCTACATCTTCTGATCTAGGTGGATGTGTTTGGTGAGCCTGGTATCACCAAGGGCATGGAAAGAGCTCTGCTCTAGAGGGACAAGTCTTCTGGAGAAAGCTTGTGATTCATCTATGATCTGCTTAGTATAACTAACCTAAAGTTATGGTCAGGGGTGTCTTGGGGCCCTCCAGATGCTAGCACCGATGTGAAGGAGCACTGAAAACTGAGTCTGGAGGGGGGTGGAAAGGCACTTTTATACCAATATAGGGTTACAATAGCATTGTTTTTCTTCAATTAGTCTGAGTCTTGATAACTTATGTTACTTACTGGTTCCCAAAAGTTAATCATATATTTATTATCCAATACAAGACTCATATTGTAATCCAATGTAGCCTTCTTCCTGTCTCTGTCTGGACATTTTCCCTTTCTGTCACAGAATAAACAAAGTTAAGGAAAAAGTAACTCATATAAGATTACAGGGCATGAAATGTGCAGGAAAATGTGCTGTGCTGCCAGCTGAGATTATTTGATTCTGTGACTGACTAAAGCAGATCACAGAAGGATGACAAATTAATTTTTTAATGACTGCTGCATGATTTCCCAAGAACAGCTATAAAAATAATGATATGCATGTTCTCTGTAAATGTTCTAAATTATAAATAACTTGTTAATATAATTTAAAACCTAGAGCATAAAAGAATTCTGGTATAAAGCGTGTAACACTACAATACACTTAGCTTCTAGAACTGGCCATATGTAATAAAAATTGCAAAAAAGGTCAGCAAAATATTGTGCAGCCAAGAAACATATTGCTATTCAACCATGCAGTAAAATGGGCTAATAGGTTAATGTCTATTTGATTAAACTGAAGTTTAAGAGTATTTTACTTATATCGTTTATCATTGGTCTTTTATGACTTTAAAGGATATATTAATAAGCAAATGGACAAAAAGTATGATTTTATATATACAAGGCTTAAATCTAGTTCACTGTCCACAAATTTTTCAGTTTGGTGTTGCAGTCCTCCAAACTACATTGTATCTCGGATTATTCCATCAGAACATGGGAAAAGTCCAGATTATTTTCAAAGAAACCTTGCATATATCGTTAACTGTTCACACAATAATAGTACCTCAAAAGGGGATAGACATACCAGAAAGTTGATTAGGATAACACACTTATGTGTAAATGAGTAGGGATGGCGCAAACTATTCGCCGGCGAACTTGTTCGCGCGAACATCGGCTGTTCGCGCTCGCCGGATGTTCGCGAACGTCGCGCGACGTTCGCCATTTTGGGTTCGCGTTAGTTGGCGCTTTTTTTTTGCCCTCTCACCCCAGACCAGCAGATACATGGCAGCCAATCAGGAAGCTCTCCCTCCTGGACCACCCCCACACCCCCTGGACCACTCCCCTTCCCTATAAAAACCGAAGCCCTGCAGCGTTTTTTCATTCTGCCTGTGCTGTGTGTGCTTGGAAGAGCTAGTGTAGGGAGAGAGCTGTTAGTGATTTGAGGGACAGTGGATAGTAAGTTTGCTGGCTAGTAATCTACTGTTCTTCAAACAACTGCCATCTAGCTGTGTGAGCTTGTTCACATTCTGTCTAAATATCCATAATATTACCGTCTCCAGAAAAAGCACCTGAGTGACTTTTTTCAAGCAGCCATAATATATTTTACGTAATCCGTATCCACCGCTGTAGTAGTGTATACGTTGACCTTGTAGCCATTATTTGCCCTGTAGGCATTTTTTGCCCAGTGTGTTCTTCAAACAACTGCCATCTAGCTGTGTGAGCTTGTTCACATTCTGTCTAAATATCAATAATATTACAGTCTCCACAACCACCTGAGTGACGTTTTTCAAGCAGCAATAATATATTTTACGTAATCCGTATCCACCACTGTAGTAGTGTATACGTTGACCTTGTAGGCATTGTTTGCCCAGTCTTTAACCAAGTGCCACGTAGCTGTGTGAGCTTTTTCACATTCCGTGTCCAGAAACATCACCTGAGTGACGTAGTGTGATTTCTGCCCTTTACAGCACAAAACGCAGCGCTGTGTCAACAATGTATTTTTTAGAAACATTTTTTGCCCTTGATCCCCCTCTGGCATGCCACTGTCCAGGTCGTTGCACCCTTTAAACAACTTTAAAATAATTTTTGTGGCCAGAAATGTCTTTTTTAGCTTTTAAAGTTCGCCTTCCCATTGAAGTCTATGGGGTTCGCGACGTTCGCGAACCGTTCGCATTTTTGGCGCAAGTTCGCGAATATGTTCCCGAACTTTTTTTCCGACATTCGCGCCATCCCTATAAATGAGCAAGACAAGAAATAATTTGGTATACATTGTACCAATTTATTATTGGGAAATATGCAACAAGTATTTTACAGTTCATGAATAATAGATGCTTATTGAATAAAGAGTAACAATAAATTGAATGGTGAATATCATTTGTAATAGACCATATACAGCAAAATATATTACACAATCCATGCCAGTTCTTACAGGGTGCTGCCTCAGCTGTATTATCATCTCATCTCTAATCTAAACTATTGGCTTGCCCCTAGAGCACTTACTTCAGCTTGCAAACTAGCTATATCATTGTCTGAGATTCATTTGTGATGTTGGTATTTCTGACCTAGGCTCCACTAGAACCTTCTATCTCATACTCTAGACCTAGAGACAGAATATGGCCTTCTGTTACTTGCTTTAACACTTAAATTATTATTGTCTTTACAGGATAGTTATGCTAGTAATGATTATTTTCAAAGCCATTTACAGTAGTAAGGGGAGGGGAAGAAACAATTTTGCAGATCAGTGCTTCCATGTCAAAAAGTATTTAAGTGCAAATTTTCAAATCATAGGTGCACAAGCCTATCTTAAAAAGGAAAAAGACGCACAAGCTTCATTAGAGCAGGGTTCTGGGTTTGCTACTTGTTTCACTTTGGTATTTTGTTCTACACTGGCCACATTTTTTGTGGTTTCCTCCTATAAGAAGATAGTGGAAGACTTGTTTTTCTGTTTCTCCGTTGCACTAGAAGTGTTATTCAGATTGGTTTTCTTCTTTTTGCAACTGGTGGAATCATTATTTTTCTCTGTCTCTGCAGACAGTGATGGCTTGTTTTACTATGGTTCATCAGTGCAGAGTTCTGTTTTTTGCTCTGGTTTACAAGTAACAGAGGGTTCATGTATCTCTTCCTCTTTTGCAATAGAGGAGTAGTCAGCACATCTATTTCCCACCTTTGTAGATATGGTGCACATCATTCAATGGCCACTTTCCACTGCCACGATTATAGAATAGAAACCTTACGACAGCACCATCAGTTTCTTCATGTGGTTTAAAAAGCCTTTATTAATGCTTACATGGGCATCACAGCAACGTTTCAGGCCATGCAGCCTTTTTATCAGTTTGGCTTTTTAAACCACAAGAAGAAACTAATGGTGCTGTTGTAAGGTTGAGATTTTGTTTATCTCTTCTTCTTTGTCGCAAAGCTGTAAATTATCTTCAAATTCCTTTTTGCTGGTCTGCTTTCTGTTTTTATTTTGTTTCTCACAAATATTATGCTTTGGAAGACAGTTAAAATTTGTTTTGTACGTGCAATTCTTAAAGGAATGTAAAGTTGTCTAAAAAAAGAAATGTTTCCACAGAGGCCATGGTATAACCCAAGACTAAAGGGGAAAAATGATTTTACATAAATTATATTAATGTGAGTACAAGTCCTAAAAATGACAGATTCCTTTGTTTGCTAGTGTAATGAAGCAATGACAACTATACACATAAGTTTTATGCATCCCTGTACCAAAATACTATTTGCATGAAACCTCATCTGCCAGTCACCAAATTTGAATATAATGTCAAAGCTGGCTGCAAAACCTGAATAAATTGATTATACTATCATATGAATAATGTTCATACTTATGTGCTACTGATTTTCTATGTATTATTTTTGAATAATGACTGATTATTCCAAAAAGCCTTTCTGCAGAAATGATTTGGGTATTTGAAACATGTAACATCAATATGACCTAGGCACAGCATTAACTGATTTTGCAAAACCAACTAAAGAAGAGGCAGCAGTCTGTATTCTTGATTTATGCTAGAAAAGCATATTATTTGAAAGCAGATACTGGGAATGGTGCCACATGTAGATATTCTACCCCTTGTTTTGTATTGGACGTTTAAGATACATTGTCAAGGGGTAACACATGTATATGTTGCCACACAATGTACAACGTATCCTTCAGCATTATACAAGATCATACAATAAAGCAGGCTGTACATGGGCCCATTTACCCACTTAGCTGCCTCATAATTTGAATTGCTAAAAGGTCAACTGTTTCTTTAAATTGTCTTAAATGCAGACATTATCCCTACAGGAAATGGATTCTATTATGTTTAAGGGATACTGTCATAGGAACACGTTTCTTTCAAAATGTATTAGTTAATACTGCTGCTCCAGTCTGCACTGAAGAACTCTGAGCAGCTTCTTCAGTTCAACTGCTGCTCGGACGAGTAGTGAGACTTCTTTAATGATTAATCAGCAAGTCCAGTTGTTTTAGAATAACTTATACTAGATATAACGTGACCTGGATGAATGAAAATCTTCATAGTCATATTTTTTTAATATTTAATTTTGAAACCTGACATGGGGCTCAACATATTGTCAGTTTCCCAGGTGCCCCCAATGATGTGACTTGTGCTTTGATAAACTTCAGTGACTCTTTATTGCTGCACTGCAAGTTGGAGTGATATCACTCCCCTACATTCCCCCCAGTAAACCATCAGCAGAACAATAAGACGGTAACCAGATAACAACTCCCTGGTTGATGTAAGAACAGAACTCAATAGTAAAAATACATGTCCCACTGTGACACCTTCAGTTACATTGAGTAGGAGAAACAATAGCCTGTCAGAAAACAGTTCCGTAGTGCAGCACTGATTCTTTCTGAAAGCACTTGACCAGGCAGAATGACCTGAGATGGCTGCCTACACACCAATATTACAACTAAAATATATATTTTTGTTGGGTTAGGAATGATATTTTGCATGGTAGAGTGAATAGTTTGCAGTGTAAACAGTATTACACCATAAAAATTATAACAGAATCCCTTTTTTTTCCAACTACAAGGAAGAATAACATGAAGAGTACAGTGACAAAGTGTAACACAGTGGACCATGTGGTGCCATTCATTTAATGTTACAAGCAATACTTGTATGAAAAGATGGAGGCTATCTTTTGGTCCCTATTCCCTGGGAAACTGGGAAGGCAACGTGTGTGTGCAGGACAAAGAGAGATTTGTTTTGTGCATGCTCCAATTGTCAACCTCAGTCCAAAGAAGGGAGTGTTCTCACTGTTTAAAAATGAAGACTTAAAAACAAATGAAATGGGTAATGTGCATTCATTTGAGTGGCCAACGCAAAGGAGAAAGGATTTAGTTTAGTTCTTTAAAAAGCCCTTCTTATGTTCTACGATAATCACTGATATAGAAACATCAAGACAGAATGGAAATGCTGGGTACAGTCCAAAGAAAATTGATTTGTCATATATCTAAGATGACATACTTTACCTTAGGTGATGACGTTTCACAGATTTCTACCCAGCTTCAGCTTACTTTTGTTACTTTTGAATGCACTGCATTTCCAAATGAAAAGGTTTGACATGTTCCTCTCAAAGTGAATATTTGTAATGTGAATTGTTGCTCCCTTGCACTGTTCATGTTAGCAAGCATTGTTTCTCACTCTCTAATTGAAAGCGACACCTAGACAAACTGATAAGAGAGTATTGTGGGCATATGCTTGTTAATGAGAGTTCTGCACCTTTGGGAATGCAATCTAAAATGAAAACTGAGAAATGAAAAGTGATCTCAACAACTAACATTGGATCTGGACATTTCTCAATTTGTCTCCTGGGTGTAGGATTAGCTGTTATTGCTAGCTAAGTGTCAGTCTGTAACTTCCAGGTGATGCCTTCCCAGTGGATGCTGACAAATTGCTTGCCCTCTTATGGTTTGGACAAATCTCATGCAAGGGTAACCACTCTATTTTAAAGCCATCTGGTATACTAGCTGGCAGAAATGAGGACAGTAATTTAATAATTTTTTGTGGTAAATTAGAATAGAAGTGCATAGTTTGACTTTTCAACATAGTTCCACATAGCTATGAAGATTTTCATTCATCCAGGTCATGGTATATCTTATATAAGTAATTCTAAAACAACTGGACTTGCTGAGTAATTATTAAGACATTTCACTACTCATCCGAGCAGCTTCTTGTTCCACATAGCTCTTATCACGAGAGGGCAAATACAATATTATTAAAAAATCAAGGTACTTAATCTGTTTCATAACTATGTCAGTTTAGGTATAATACAAATAATTACATTGTACATTGCTAGCTGAACTTTATAAACTAAAACTGTATATGTTAATTCAAGAGAACAATTGTCTAAACAATCTAAAACAGAATAAAAGCAGGGTCTCATCTTCATACAAAACTACATCTACCATACTATGCTACTGTAAATCCACTTTATTAATTTAGTACTCACAGCCTTATTGGATTGCTCTCGATGAAGGCTTGCTATAAGTACATGCAGTAAAAGGATTAAAACAGTGTAGTTTTATGATTATCACATTTTCTTTTCTGTAGATAAATTTAACTACAGAGGGTATTTTCCATATTCACATTGGAGTGTATGTTGTCCACTGGAGCTGTACTCATGTGACTTCATGTAACTTTTTAACTTTTATTTCCTTTTTACGAACACTATGGGTGGTAGTGGTCACAGTTTACAGGTGGGAAGTGGGCTTGGGCCTGCAGGGCCCACAACAGCTGGAGCCCACCAGGTATTTTCTCAGTGTCCAGTGGCCTAGTAGAACCCTGGTCTTTTCAGTTGCAGATAAGTAAATTAATTTTGGAATCATGTTATAAATTAGATGGTCAGTTTTTTTTGATTAAACATTGTCCATATAACTATAATAGATAGAACAATATAGCCTTCTGCTATAAAAATAAGTGCAGTTTGGTATTATTTTTAAGAGTTCTGAACACCACCCCCAGGAAAATTAGGGAATCTGTTGTAGGTGAAGACAGGGGGATGTCTCATTTGGATGTTGGGGTTATTCAGATATTAAAATCTGAAAAAAAAGTTCCCTTGATTGCCGTACATGCTGTTTAATGTTATTATTATTTTGTCACATGAGCAAGAATTTAATCATTCAACCGTTCTTGACATTATTTTCATATCTTATCATGGCTACTGTCTAGAAAAAAAAGACTTCCATCAGGAAAGAATGCTGGTCTGTGTCAGCCAACACTCTCAGTCAGAAATACTCTACAGAAATTCCCATCTGAAGCTTCCCTGTTCCAGGACATTTCATTGGCCAGTGTATGGAATTCATTCGTATCTCTACTGCAGGGAGTGGTTGGGTAGCATGCCGCCCCCTAAAATCCTGCTGCCCTAGGCCCGGGCCTAGGTGGCCTCTCCACAAATCTTGGCCTGAGGGGATGTTCTGGCATGTCAGGCAGATAACTCCAGAAGATGCAGTCCCTGAATTGAGATGCACTTCAGTAGCAATAGCAGAAAACATCCCTCAGTTGGTTGGGAGTCTTTGCAGCCACAAATGTGAAACCCTGGAATAACGCCAAGACTTCCATCACCAAACAATGCTGGTCTATGTCAGCCAAGACTCTCAGTCAGAAATACTCTAAGAAATTCCCATCTGATGCTTCCCTGGACATTTCAGTGGCCAGTGTATGGAATTAATTTAGGAGAAGGTAAATTGTTGAATATGCAAAGAACAGTTCCAGAGCTGGTGACCAATTTAATCATGGTAAAAATCTGACAGAATTGTTAGCATGGAGAGCTATGGGCACTTGAGATTGTTACTTTGAGATTCTTTACATAGAAATACACAATCACATTCTACTTGATGCACAGGAACACTTTAAACATTCACTAGCTGAAAATATGGATTTTTGTGTTAGCATGGATACCTTTACAGATATCTTCACAGAAATCTTTCAGAACTTCACACTGACCTGATGATTCAACTATACTGCTGTGATGATATCTGAATATAGACACTGTCAGCAAGACACCTAGACAAGGTTGAGAACCTGAATTAAGTGTAGCTAAACTTACTGACCTTTGCCACAATGATAGGAACATAGAAAAGTCAGGCAGAATGAAGCAAATGCTTAACAAACCATCTATGTGTCGCTCCTGTTGTGCCTGAAGAATAGTACAATTGCTATAGGAATGAAGCCAAATAGATGTTTGGTACCATCCCCACACAAACATTTTGTTTATATTTTTCTTATAAGACCTGACTTTTTGTGTGTATAGTAAAGTGCACATCATCCTTGGCAATTACTTTAAAAGCAAAGAGAAAAAAAAGAAAAAAAAGAGGCCTTGAGACTATAAAGGGTAGCAGAGTCTAGGCATCCTGCATGTTTCTTACATGTTACTAGTGTAATGTTTTTAACATGGTAATAGTACTTTATCTTTTAAATCCACTTTACAGAATGGTTCTTTAAAGTTTGCATATATATACTGCACTCACAGGTCTTGCAAATTTAAACAAAGTGGTGGTTAACTGAACCTTGTAGTAGAACCTGTATATTAATGAAGAAAATCTGTGAGTTACTGTTGCTTTTGTTACACATTGTTACCGGTTACTTTGGTCTTAAAAATCTGTTGATTAAACAAAATGCATGAATGCCATTGCATTTCTGTTATGAAGTAATTTGAATGAATTCCCACTCTCTGTCCCTCTCTCTCTCTTTCTTTCTCTCTCTTTCTGTGTAAGCAGAGTGAATCGAGAGGATCTGAATGGGCAGAAGATGGTGCTTGCATACCCCTGCATTTGTATGACAGATTTACAAGTAGGAGCACGTTTGAATGGAATAAACTGTACAGGGAGGTAGCAGGGAGGGAGGCTAGCTTAAGGGGGCTGGGGTTTAGATGGGGTTAGGTTCTCCTTCAATAAAGGGTTTAAGGGCATCTAAAAGCATAAGCTAATTGATTCCATTATATACTGCCTGACTGTGCTCATTTATACCTCTGTCTTTAATTAATGTACCCCCTGTTGCAAAATATTAGAAGTCACTTCAGAGTTCCATGACCTGTATAAAATGAGGCCAAACGCCTCGGAAAATTATAATATCCTTATATTTTACTAGAGGGGGTAGTTTATTCACTATATATTTCCTGACATGATGTATTTATTGGAGTCTTGCACAGCTTATCAGTTTAAGTAAACCTGTTTCCTGGAATCAGCTAACCGAAGGACACCAATGACTTATTTTATCAGCTTTTAGTTTCCTAGCCATTTAGCCTATCTAGCATATCAATCCTATCTAATCTCCTTGTTCATGTTTTTGTCATGATAATACAATAAAGTTCTTATTGCTTTAAGCATTTCTAGATATACTTTACCCTACAAAGGATAAGCTTTTAAAGGAATATTGAATTAAAAAAAAATGTAATATATTGAATATGTACATTGTTTACAGTTCATATTTCAGTTATGTGTTTGTTTTGAAACATGGACTTGTGCTTTTTTTGGAAAAATGCACAGTTAATACTATATAAGGTTTGAAACTATCATGCTATGGATCATGTGTATGAATTATCCTGTCCCCCAACCCTTGCATTCTATAAAATAATATTAGGTTAAATGTTAGGTTGAAAACATTATGCATGCTTTGCTAAATATTACACTTTCATCTAATGAAGGGTAAAGTGTGGGTCTATTTAAAGGGGGTAGTTTACCTTTGAATTACATTTAAAGGAATACTGTCACATGTCTTTCCATAATGCATCAGTTAATAATGCTGCTCTAGCAGAAATTTGCACAGAAATTATTTGAGCAAACAGATTTTTTATATTTGAAATTTTGCATGGAGCTAGACACATTGTCCATATACATTTCCAGCAATAGACAGCACTCCACCTTCAGTAAAACCATCTTTGTTGTTTGCAGGACAGCAACATAATACATTTCAAGAGGCACAGTGACTCTTTGTCAAGCATGAAAAACCACACAACCACCTGACCATGAGGCACAGTGCCTCTGTTGTCATTACATGTCTTAAACTAAAGAAGTTGCTAGAAATGTTGTACATTATGTTTTGGGCTTCTGTACCAGCCCCAGGCAAACACAAACCTTTAGCCTTTATCTGTGTCTCCAAAGATGCCCCAGTAGCTCCCCATCTTCTTTTCTGCAGCATGGGAAGGTCCCATTTTTTGGTGTCTTTAAATAAGTTTGTGCATGCTTTGAAGATGGACCCAACTCTTTCCTTATTATCCAAGAGATTTCTCTGCTCAATATATTATACTGATTTACAAATGGAATCCTTTTTTAAATTTTGATCTCTATTTTTAAACTCAATCCCAGTATCATTGTCAAATTGCCCAGGCCTTTTAATATAATTTTCTATCCCACCAAAATTCTATGAGGATACCCTCTCACTCTAAATTTCTCCTTTATTTGCACAACTCTGTCTACCTGTTGTTGTTCATTTTGAACTATACGTCTCACTCGTATGACTTGTCATCTAGGTAGAGATGTTTTTATATGTGGAGGATGAAAAGAATCATAGTGTAATAATGTATTTCTGTCCATTTGTTTGACATATAGATGAGAAGTGGTCCTTTGCAGTATTTTTTACCATCACATCCAAAAAGGGGATACTGATCACGTCACAATGTATGGTAAATTTAATAAAAGGAGTACATGTATTTAATCGATCAAAATCAATGAGCTCAGAATGTAGTTCCATCCAGATTGCAAAGATATCATCTATATAGCGATACCAGCACTTACAATGCTGTTGAAATCCATAATTGGTATGCACAAATTGATTTTCAAATGAATCCATAAATAAATTTGCATAGGATGTGGCGATATTTGAGTCCATAGCTGTACCTTTAATCTGTAGGAAAACGCATCTTTAAATAGAAAAACAATTTTTACCCAAAACTGTAGTAGTGCCACCAAAAAAATTTTTGGGCTCCATCCAATGTACTATCTTTATCAAGATGGTAGATTACAGACTCTACACCACCAACATGAGAGATGGAGGTGTAGAGGCTTTCCACATCAAAGGTGACCAAAATGGCATAAGAGGTTAAATCATTTATCACATTGATCTTTTTAATACAATCTCCAGTGTCTCTAATATATGATTTTATATTTACATACTCCCTAAGTACTCTATCCAAGAATTTTGCTAAAGGACAAAAGACCAAATTCACATCAGCCACAATTGGCCTTCCAGGGGTTTTGTCCACATTTTTATGGATATTAAGGAGCATGTACAAAACAGGTGTAATTGGATTAATATGTATTAGATAACATGCCAATTTATTATCAATAAACTCCAACTGTAGAGCATTATCAACACAGTTTTTGATAGTCCTCTGCACAGAGAAGAGGAGATTGGTGGTTAGCTTTTGGTAAGTACTGGCATCATTCAACATCTCCATATCAGAGGTGCCCTCATGTGACTTGTACTCTGATAAACTTCATCTCTCTTTATTGCTGCCTGCAAGGAGGAGAATCCCCCATAGGCTTTTTTTCTATTACCTGGTTGAATAGCATTCGTATTATCTCGATCGTTTGAATCAACCGAATTTTTCGAACGATCAAACATAATTTCACGATTTTTTTGTAAAATCGAACGATGCTGTTTGATCGTATGAATTTGTTGAGAAATCAAATAGCCCTCGAAAAATAGCCTAAAACTATTCGTTTTTCATTTGAATTTCTGCCGAATTCGAGGGCTAAAAACCCATGAATTCGTTAATAATGATAAATTTGCCCCATAGTCTATGAGAGACAGCCTTCCCATAATTTGGAAGCTTTCTAAATAACAGATCTCATGCCTGTATAAATAATTGTATAATTATTTTGTTGTTCAAATATTTTTTTTTTTTTTTTTCACAATGGACTATAACATGACGGCTACAATCCTGCAGTCTCTGGAACATGATGTATTATTATTTTGTTGTTGCATTATGATTTTACCAGTGTTCAAAATTATTATAGCCTTCTTCAAAGCATTTGGTTAAAATGGAATCTATGGGAGAAGCTCTTTCCATAACTTGGAGCTTTCTGGATAAAGCGTTTCCAGAAAATGGATCCCATACCTATATTTCTTTTTAGACCACCTGGTATTAATTTTTACTGATAGACCCTAGTAACCAGACAACTGCTGAAATTGCAAACTGGAGAGCTACTAATAAAAGCTAAACAAACCACAACAAAATTAAAAATGGCAACCTATGACAGGTGGAAAGAACAGGACTGCATTGCACCCATAGGTGCTGCTAGGTGTAGAATGTGGTCAGACCTGGATGTTTTAGCATGCAGTCCTGGATTTGTGGAGAGGCCACCTAGGCCCGGGCCTAGGGCAGCAGGATTTTAGGGGGCGGCATGCTGCCCAACCACACCCACATTGGTTCAGAAATGTAAATTACCCGTGTGCCAATTCCCATTGCTCTGTCCAGATGATGAAAATTTGAGCAAATAAAAGGGAGGGGACAGGGGCGACAAACGACAGGGGGCCTAGGGATGCCCACTATGTAAATCCGGCCTTGTTAGCAAGAAACACATTTGCACCGCTTTACACTCTTACACCCCATAAACACAATCAATGCAAGGGTTCTTACAGGCTTTTTTTGTGCATTTGATGCATAGTTGGGATGTAGGTTTGAGTGCACCTAAAAGCATTTGTTAATTCCATTATATTCTGCTTTTTTTGTGAATTTATATTCATAGTTTACATTTTTTAATGCAGTCAAGTTTCACTGCACTTTTTGAATGCAACATGCTGCATTTGTAGGGATATTTTTAGTTTGTAGCCTACGCAACATTCAATGTGAGGGTGCACTATTTGCATTTTATATCTGCATCCTCCTAGAAATAGTTTCATTAATTAAGTACTGTCAAGTCTGATCAACAATATTAGAATATTAGTTTTGACTAGGAACTCTATACTTTTTAAAGACCTTATCACCAACCTTTTAAGAACATGGTTTGGATAGCCTGCCAGTGCTACTAACTCTGTCTGTAAATGGATCTTGAATGCAGTTCTCCTGAAAATATGCAAAGACTTAAAAAAGAGACCTGATTTTTATAAATGTTTTAAGAGGATTCTCTTGTGCTCTATTTGGCCAAGGAAATGGATTCATTTACCTGCAATGTATTCTTTTAAATATGGTAGTTTGCCTGGGATATGAAGCTCCAACAATAAGTATGAAACCATGCAAATACATGGACACAGGTGTAGATATATTTATATTAAACACAGATTTGCATACATATGAGAATGTATTCTGCAGTACAGATAAATGCAAAGTTATACAGTTTGGGAAAATAAGAAAGCCATTTAGATAAAGTAGTATCAACATTAATGGGAAAATATCTTCAAGTGGCAACAGACCTAGTAACATGGCAAATTGCCAAGCTGCAGCTGCAAAATATAAATAAATATTTATAATAAAAATGAGTAGAAAATAGGCTTAAACTATTTGCTTTCTCATGCACCTTACTGGTTTAAGAGAAAGCATATAAATATATGTTATTTAAAAACAGTGACCACATCTGTAGTTTAGGTCTTCATGCTCCAAAGAAAATATAAATATAAAATAATTAAAGTAATTTTCATAATTTTTCATCTATTCTATGCCAATGATATCATTGTCTTCCATAAAGATTAATTATTTTGTAAGTGGGATCAAGTTCAAAGTACTATTCTATTATTACATAGAAAAAGGAAATCACTTTTAAAAAATATTAAATATTAAATATTTAATTAAAATGTCGTCTATGGGAGACAACCTTCCTGTAATCCAGAGCTTTCTGGATAACTGAATTCCTGATAATGGATTGCATACCTGTATAAATATGTTGTTAATGCATTGTGATTTTAACAGTGTGCAAAACTACTGTAGCTTTCTTGAAAGCAAAGCCATAACATTTTTGCAGTTTCTAAGGATTATGAATTGATATACATCAGTATTTGTCATGGTAAATCAGATTTCATTACAGAATGAGGCACACTATTAGTCATGTATTCATCACAAGCTGCTGCTAATAAATCTTTCATATTGTGTACTCTGTGGAGCATTTTCAATGATGGCAGTAAATGTCAGATAGGAAATCAAACTATCCAGAATGCAATATATATCAATCAAGTCTTAACAGTTGATGTTGGTTTCCCAAAAAGTGTTTGAACATGTTCCAAGAAGTAGGAGTAGAGGGGAAAAACTTGTTGTATCTTTGGCTCAGCAGAAGTGTTGTTTTAAGAGAACAGAAAACTTGACCTGCAGTAATTTATCAGCAAGTCTTAATTATCCATGTGTCCATCTCTTTGTGGATAAATACAATAGGCAGGTGAATTTTGCTGATGTATAATATAGAAACAAAACTATTGCACTGGCCATTTGTGCTGTGTCAGATGAAATATGTCCTATGAATACAGTAACCGCACCCATAGTAAAAACATGGAAATGAATATAAGGCAACTGTATGACATTTTCCACTCTTGCAAATGTAGCACAAATAGTACCAATGAACAAGGTGACCTAAAATTTGCTGTTATTATCTGATATTCCAGATAAATTTAGTTTTTAGCATTGTTCTATTGTGGCTGCTTTGGGCATGTCCAAATGTTTTACAGCAATATTATATTATACAGTATGTGAAGATGACATAATGCAAGATGATTTATTTGGCTATACCAAGATATCAATAGGTAGCAGGGCAACTTGTGGTTTCCCCATGAATTATGTTATGGTGTTAAGTATGTATAGGATTGCTCCTCATTTTATGTATACTGGAATAAAGGCTTTACATTGGTATTAAAGTGGAATTGTTTTTCAACAAAAAATGTAGTTTGTTGTAATTTTTAGTAAAGAGGAGTTTTGGGGTAAATTATTTAGTTTTGTGTTTGCTTAGTTATGTTTTCCTAACAGTGTCGGACTGGCCCGCCGGGATTCTGGTAAAACTCCCGGTGGGCCTCAGTCCTTGTGGGACCCTGCAACTTCTTCACCACTTGCTACGTTATTTTTATTATTTATTTATTTCTGGGCTCATATTGTGTACTCTGGTTCTGTGCACAGTGCAATCCTTTATTGCCCCCTTCCCCCTGGAACTAGTGTGCCCCGCTGCACTGCTCCACCTGGGCTAGCACCTGCTCAATGCTTCTATTCTTCCAGACTCCTGAGTCCCTGCTGTGCTCTGGATTGGTTGTGCGTGTGCTTTTAGTTGTGCCTGATGATGTCACATCCAGGCGTGCTTCATGTGAGAGGAACCAGAGAGCTGCTTGTCAGGGAGGGAGCAGCTGCAGATAGCAGTACTAGTGTGGTGGTTCCTGCCTGTTTATCTGTTCTGAATCGATCTACTGGGAAAGTTTGACTTCTGGGGGCAAATTCACTAAAGGGCGAAGTGACTAACGCTGGTGCAAATTCACTTACGGTAGCTGGCATAATTTCAACAAGGATATAGACTCTGGCGCAACTTCGCACTGAAACGACAGGCGAATTTTCAGTCTGGCAAAAGAGTGTTACTAAGCAAATTCACTAAGTTTTTTATTTTACTGACCATCACCTCTATCGCCAGACTTGCCTTCGCCACCTTAGACCAGGCGAAGTGCAATAGAGTAGATAAAAGTTCCTCAAAAAAAAGTTGAAAAAAAAAACGCTGGCATTTTTTACATTTTCATTGGTGATAGGCTGCAAAAGGACGAAAATTTTTTTTTGAGGTATCCTGCTTCCCCCCTACTTTTCCTAACATATGGCACATAAAACTATACTCTGGGCACGTGTAGGGCAATATAACAACTCTATTTGCATTTATTAAGGTTCCCTGGGCTTGTGTAATGTAATGTTTTTCTGTAACATATACGTCCATTCAAACTTTGTTCCTGCTGTATGCAAATGAGCTGGCAAATTTTAGCTGGCGCAATTTTGCTACCGTTTGCCTCCCTGAGCGCAACATCACATTTTAGTGAATTAGCGGAGCGCAGGCAAGACTACGCCTAGCGAAGTGCGGCAAAGTGTGGCAAAGGCTGCACTAGCGAATTTCCGGACTGTAGTGAATTTGCCCCCTGGATTGACTTCTCCACTGCCAATTAGATTCAGATGAACTTGATCTGCATCTGCCCCTGGCTCCTACTGTGGTGAGCAAACAATCTGGGGGGGGGAGATTATATGGAACATGTGGCCCTTAATTACCCCTATCACCCACATGGACTGTATAACCCTCAGTGCCACTACCAACATATTTCATTTACATTTAACCCCTGAGGTCTCTTTTTCTCCACCATAGTCACACAGTGCCAAATACAAGCTTCTTCCTATATATATATATATATATATATTTATATATATATATATAATATCCAACAAAGTCGCACTCCCATATGTATAAAACGTAGCATTTATTAAGTCCAGCATCATAAAATCACATGCAAGCCAAAGGTAATCATACTCATCTGTCGAGTGACATCTTACAACGTTTCGGGAACTCAACGTTCCCTTTTTCAAGTGGGTCCTCCTCCGACAGTGTGCAGTGGCATAAAAGAAAATTTAGAAACCATAGTTTTCCTGATATAGTATCAGCCGGCGTCTCCAGTCATGTGGCGCAGTGATGCATATAGCGTCAGTGCGTCACACAAGCAAAGACATCCATCGACACACCTGCAGTGAAGTCTCCGGCGCCATCTTTGAACCGGGACTTCATATTACACGATTCAAACAACTTTATTGTGCACAATATTTCCTAACATGGCAGGAATACAGAATTTGGTTAACCCTGTGTGGAATATCTATACGGCTATTGTTCCAATCTATTAATACAATATCAATGTCCTATAAAAAGAGATGTATATCAAAATCCTTATTAAGACCAAAAGGATGTAATGTTTTTAGCCTGTGGATCCATTTAACTTCAGCCTTTTTTAACATGAGTATCCTGTCTCCACCCCTTCTTGGAATTGGGATATGTTGAATGACTCTGAATTTTAAATCATCAGCCATATGTCCCTTTTCTAGACAATGTTTTGATACTGGTAATGACATATTTCCAGTGTTCACAGTGGACCTATGTTGTGAGAACCTATCTTTAACCTTCTGGGTCGTTTCCCCTATATAAGCCAAATTACAGGGGCATATCAACATATATACTACAAAGTTAGTCTCGCAGCTATGATGTCCTCTGATCTTATATGTCTTACCAGTGCATGGACTGGTGAACATATCACCTACCATTACAAAACGGCATTGGGCACAACCCTTACATCGGAACATACCCTCCCTGGGTGGTCCCAAAAATGTATATTGTCTTGGAGGGGGTTATACATATATATGTATACATTTACATGGCTTATCCAACCAATAATTCTCTTGTGCCTATTTAATAAATGTTGTATCCCCTACTGTAACTGAAAAAGATTAGTGATGGGCGAATTTATTCGCCAGGGCCGAATTCGCGGCGAATTCTCGCGGAACGACGCGACGAAAATGACGCGACATGTCGTAAACGACGCGACGCGCGTCAAAATTGACGCGACGCGTGTCAAAAGCGTCCCGCGACTCGTTTCGCGAATTTCTCTGGAAATTCGCGAATCGCAGGAGATTCGCCCATCACTAAAAAGGATAGAAGAAGTCACTGATGGGTTATGTTAACATATAAAGGGGGGGAGGGAGTTACATGGAATATGTGACCTTTAATTACCCCATTGTATAACCCTGAGTGCCACAACTTCTTTAAAGGGATTGTTCACATTTCACTAACTTTTAATTTGTTGTAGAACGGCCAATTCTAAGAAACTTTTCAATTGATCTTCGTTGTTTATTTTTTTTTTATAGTTTTTGAATTATTTGCCTTCTTCTTCTGACTCTTTCCAGCTTTCAAATGAGGGTCACTGGCTCCATTTAAAAACAAATTCTCTGTAAGGCTACAAATGTATTATTATTGCTACTTTTTATTACTCTTCTTTCTATTCAGGCCTCCACTATTCATATTCCAGTCTCATATTTGAATCAATGCATGTTTGCTAGGGTATTTTAGTATTTTGTTTAAATAATGGTGAGCTGTTGAATAAAAATCGAAATAACTCAAAAACCACTAATAATGAAAACCAATTGCAAATTATCTCAGAATATACCTCTCTACATCATACTAACAGTTAATTTAAAGATGAACAACACCTTTAATTTCATTTTATATTTAACCCTTGAGGTCTCTTAATTTCTGTCTGCTCCATTAAGTTTGCTGCCCTACTTTTTCTTTACTCACAGTTTCTTCATCCCTCTACTCCTGGTTGAGCTATGAATTTTTTTTTTTACTGGCATTGGGATTGGAGTACTTAAAATGAATTCATTAAAATTTCATTAGATAAATGAAATTATTTGTGCTTTTATTTGATTGATGATGTGTATCATGTATTTTTAATCAGTTAATGAATTAAAAGTTGATTAAATGGAATACAGTTCATAAAGCTGGTGTAGTATTGTTGTGTTTACAATGTGTACATATATCTATCTATCTATCTTTGTGTGTGTGTATATATATATATATATATATATATATATATATATACATATACCTATACACATTATCAGTAACAATGACATCTACAAACAGGTATGTTGTAAAGTTCATGTAATGCAGAATGCAGGTTTACACAGGCACAGCATAATTTGATAAAACGTTCTGCTGGGATTGAACATAATAATGAGCTCAGGAGAGGTAGTTAGGAGACAAAAATAGGATTAAACAGCTAGAGTCTCTCTGGGAACCAGCAATGCTATCTCTTGGCTGTTAGACTGGAGGGTGTGTTTAGTAATCTGTGCTGAGAAGAACTGAGCATGCTCATTAGCCAACAGCCAAAGTAAATTCCAGAGGGAGGGATGGATTGGGTTAGAGGAAGAGAAGGTTTTTTTAGGTTTTCAAGGGGATGCTACAGATTTACTGAGGGAGGGGTGGAGTGGGTTAGAGGAAGAGAAGGTTTTTTTAGGTTTTCAAGAGGATGCTACAGACTTACTGTTAACCTTTTAACAACCAGAGTGTTATTTATCTAAACATTTCAAAAAGGCTGTTCACTGATTACATTTTTGTTAATAGGGTTTACACGTCCTTTAAAAAAATAAGTTACATGGCTGAGATATGAAAATAATTCCCATCAACTTACCGTAAACTGACAGACCTAATGTCATAAATGTTCCTTTGACATATTTATTTGCAGTGTCCAAAAATGATTATATTTCTTAAGTGTCATAAAGTGTGAAAATACAGCCTGAATGTGTTGCCACGATATCTAAACCTGTAGAATATTTGGCTTTATAAACCTCCGGGTTATTGCAGTCAAGCAGCTCAATTACCCTTGAAGTGTGGTTTTTGAATTTCATATTAAAAAAAGACAGAATGATTTACCAACTTACAGTCTTTGAACCTGAATTAGGTTCTTTTTAAACTGTTCTTGGAAAGTGCTATTTAAATGCATTATGCAAGCCAAGTGCTTTATCTTTCTTGGCTCCCAAGGTAAAACACTGAGAAGGATAAAACTCCATTCATGTTCTACAATATAATGTGACGGCTATAATTAGTGCTTTCTCATGTTATTAACAGAAATGACAGTGTGTTAAAGAAATTAAAAAAGAGAATAAAGACAATGAAAAACAAAAGTGGCAGGGTAATACAATTCACAAAAGCAGCAAAAAGACTGCCAGCAGTGGCAAGGTCTGTAATCAGAGAATGAAATGTTTCCCATTTTGTTATACTATTGTATTTCCACTACCATGTTGGAAAAATGCTCTACTCATTTTGACAAAGAGTTTTAGAAACAGTTTTCAGGCTATGACTATAAAATCTAATACCTAGACCTAAATGGCATAATTTTTCAAAACAGGATTGCCATAAATATGCACATTGTGGGTTTATACAGGTAACTCCAAGACTTTTTCTCATCTAACCAACTGCTGGTAGGGGTAACACAACTCTGCTCATAATGACTTCAGTCAGAGGGAAATTTGCCATGTGTACTGGTACATTAACTTAAGGCTCAATTATAGCTGAACTAAGTTTGTATTTTGAAATAATGTAATCTTGTGCATAAGGTTTAGAAAACACAGTCTAGATGCACAAATAGCCAGATGAACATCCATGTCTCAAAGTTTGCGCCCACTTGCCTTATATACTGTATGCTCAATGTTTTGCCATGTGTTGCTATTGATTTAGGGACCAATGCAATATAATGAACTAGATAGGAACTTCTTACAGATGCAGTCACTTGGATTTGTAAGTTAAATGCGTCGTGACTTAACTCATCTAACCCATTTATCCTACTTAGCACAAAATATTGTGTCACAGCATCCCATCCAATTAAAGAGTTCACCATTGAAAACAATGGTGCTTTGGTATGCTAATGAAAATGCATTAAATGAGTTAAGATAACTTTAGATAACACAGTTTCTTCAATTAGCCCTGAGTCACGACGCATTTAGCTTACAAATCCCAGTGACTGCATCTGTACATCCCACAAATAAATCTTACTTTAAGCCCTTTCCCCTTTATGTAATTAAAATCACTATATGCCCAGGTGAAGCAACCCATATCAATGAGATTAGTTTGCTTTTAAACAGGTGATCAATACATTCTATCTTGTTTTCTATAGGTTACTATACCTAGGCAAACAACACAAAATTATGCAGCCATTTAATTCCATTTAATGGATTTGCAGCAGAATCTTAAAAAACTGGCAATCTGTATGGCTAAGTGGCAGATGCGATTCAATGTCGATAAATGTAAGGTCATGCAACCGGTATGTAAAAATATGCATAATACTGCACTAGGCAAATCCAAAATGGAGAAGGACCTTGGAGTCCTTGCAGATAATAAACTTTGTTGTTGCAAGCAATGGCAGTCAGCAGCTGCAAGACCAAACAAGGTTTTGAACTGTATTAGAAAGGATAATTGAGTTACGGTTGGAGGGGGTTATTCTTCCACTTTACAGAGCGCTGGTAAGGCACCATCTAGAATATGCTATGCCATTTTGATCTCTAGAAAATGGCAACTAAGCTGCTAGAGGGTATGCAAAGTCTCTGTTATGAAAGAAGATGCCACAAGTTGGGGTTGTTGCTGGAATAGAGGTGCTTAATGGGAGATATGAGTGCATCCATTCCAATTAGAAGAAAGGAGGTTCCGCGTAAATATTTGGGAAATATTATAGTGAGTGCGGTGAAGTTGTGGAACTCTCTCCCATCATCAGTCATACTGGCTGGCTTTAAGAAGGGGTTGAATGGCTTTTTAGCAAGTGAGGAAATCCAGGGTTATGAAAGATAGCTCATAGTACAAGTTGGAGTCAGGAAGGATTTTTTTCTCCCTCTTAGGCAAACTGGATCAACTAGCAATTAGGCAGGTTTTATATAGACAGAAAAATTTTAACTTGATGGAACGTGTCTTTTATCAATCTAACTTACCATGTTACTATGTAATTCAGCATAATAAGAGAGTTTAATGTTTCCCTACAATCGGGGAACAGATAACAGCAACCTCACCTTATTAGTCAATTGTGTCATAGCATTTCATGCTTCATTGGTGGTACAGGTATGGGACCTGTTATCCAGAATACTCAGGACCTGGGGTTTACCGGGTAAGGGAGCTGTGAGGACTCACCCTGGTGGTCTAGTGGGGGCACGGCGGGGACGCCCGCCGCGCCATCGGCGGGGACGCCCGCCGCACCAATCCTTGCCGGCATCCTCTTCTTAGTGTGCGCGCGGCGCGCACTTCCTCTATTTATAGGCGCATGCGCGCTGACGTTGTGACGTCAGCGCGCAATGGCGCGAAGTTTAAAATATTTAAAGGGGCTATTTTGTTTAACTCATTGCCCGTGATAGGATTCGCTCCTGGTGCCTTTTCTGTGCTATTGAAGCTTCTGCCTTGTTCTGATTCCTGTGTTTGACCCTGCCTGGCTATTGATTATCCTGTTTTCTGTATTCCTGACCTGTGCCTGTTCTGACTACCGATTCTGCCTAATCCTACCTGATTGATCACCCGGTTTGACCCTTTGCCTGCCTGACGATTCCTTGCTATCAGCCTGCCTTGACCCTGCCTGTGTTTTACTACGAACCTGCCTCATCCTGTTGTACCGTGACCTTTGGCCTTAAAGACTCTAATACAGTCGTGCCCCATTGCTGGCCAGAACTCCTGCCCTGCACCTCTCGTTTAAGTCCAGGTGGCATCTGAGTAGCTGAGGGCTCCTCCCGAAGCCAAAAGCGGTCACACTACTGGTGAAGCACGAGCCGAGACCAGGGTGCTTGGTACTTGTTCTGGTATTTGGGTGCCGACCGTGACAGGAGCTTTCCTTAATTTGGATTTACATATCTTAAATCTACTAGAAAATCATGTAAACATTAAATAAACCCAATAGGCTGGTTTTGCCTCCAATAAGGATTCATTATATTTTAGTTTGGATCAAGTACAAACTACTGTTTTATTATTACAGAGAAAAAGGAAAAAAAAATATTATTTGATTATAATGACGACTAATTTGGAGCTTTCTGGATAACAGGTTTCCGGATAACAGAACTTCTACCTGCAATATATATATATCTATATATACATATATATATATATAAGACTGCAATTGATCAAGATATCTTTTGAACTTCCCCCACTGACTTATATGAAATTTTTTTTTCTACAAAAAATTTGGATTTCATAGTTAAAAAAAACATACATTTATTGGGTTTTCGGCATTCGGTCTTTAATAAATAACCCCCTGTGTGTTTATATAAATAAGTGTAGCCATGGGGGCAGCCATTCAAGCTGGAAAAGGAGAAAAGTCATAGGTTACATTTTGCCTATGCAATTTATTTCCATGTTGTGCAGTGATATGAGTATATATAAGGAACACTGTGTTGTGTAATTTCAGGTTTTAGGAAGGATAACAGTTATGTCAGCATATGATAATGTTCTGGGCAAGAAGTAGTTGTCAAAGACATGCTGTAATGTTTATGGAGTTTGGGCACTATTTGGCAGGTGTAAATTTGGTACTATTCTTTGATAAAGCCATCTGGATCTGAGGACTTGCCTAACAGTAAAGATATAATGGCCTCTGCTTTTTTGTGTGAAGTAATTGAGTAATAGGGGAGTTCATGTATTATATTAGACGTGTAGTTCTGCATTAGTGTAGTTGTAGTAGGCAGTATAAAATGAGGAGTGAAATCTACCAAATTCCAATGCAATCTTGTTAGGGAAGTCAGGGTTTGTACAGTAGAGGATATTAGATCCTGTATCAAATTTCATTATGTTACTATGTGACTGTGATCCCCAACCAGTGACTCGTGAGCAACATGCCCCAAAAAAGGTGCTTATTTTTCAATTCCATGATTGGAGGCAAGTTTTAGTTACATAAAAACTAGATGTACTGCCAAATTGGCCTCCTGTAGGCTGCCAGTCCACATAGAGGCTACAAAATAACCAATCACAGATCATATTTGGCACCCCCAAGAAGTTTTTTTACTATATTTATGTTGCTCTCCAGCTTCTTTTACATTTGAATGTGGCTCACAGTTCTGCAAAAGCTAGCAATTAACTTGGCCAGTAGCAATGATGTACTAAAAACCTGGCACATTTCTTTGTGGATTTAACATTTTTATTAGCCAAATGATGCCTATAACTGATTACAAAAAAAACATTCATTTTAATACCACTTCATGTTGCAACTGACGTGTCACAGTCAGTGCTCCTCTTGTTTTAGACAGACATAGATTAAATGCTTTTACTATGACAGTTGAAATAGCTAAAGGATCCGCTTGACAATATCAGATATTTATGTTGTGCAGCGTGACAGACACACAATTTAATAGCACATGAAGGTTTTGGAAGCTTGCCTGCTTCCAGTTTATTGTGTTTTGTATACTTCAGTTAGAACTGTTTATTTTGACAGATAGATACTTGTTTTGAAAGCTTGCATGCATGCTATTAAAATGGATATTTCCATGAAACAGCTCAGCTGTGCTCCAAACTAGTCTTATTGGTGAAGAATAGAAACTGGTATACTCTCAATCTTGCAAATGATTAAATAAACAAAATACAGTGTTAGCACCATGTACTAGAATGTTCATGGAATACATTGCTAACATAAATAAGTGGTTCTGTCATGGGTTTGTTCATTGTCCTTAAACTGACTGCATGATAAGATCTTACAGACGACAAGATTATGTAAAATGCTTTCTATCATGATTAGCACTATTGTCACGGTCGGCACCCAACACCAGAACAAATGCCAGGCACCCTGGTCTTGGCTCGGGCTTCACCAGTAGTGTGACCGCCTTTGGCTTCAGGGAGGAGCACTCAGCTACTCAGATACCACCTGGACTTAAACGAGAGGCGCACGGTGAAAGTTCTGGCCAGCAATGGGGCATGACTGTTATCTAAGTCTTTGGGCAGAAGGTCGTGGTACAAGGCGTAGACAAAATTCGTAGTCAGATCAGGCTGGATTGGGTCAGGTGGAGTAGAAACTAAGTCAGGAAGGCAAGGGTCAAACCAGGAGATCAGTCAGAGGGTTAAAGCAGAATCGGAGTCAGTAATCAGGCAAGGGGTTAGGATACAGAATGTAGAGTAGTCAAAAGCCAGGCAAA
The DNA here is from genome assembly GCA_024363595.1 of Xenopus borealis. NCBI lineage: Eukaryota > Metazoa > Chordata > Amphibia > Anura > Pipidae > Xenopus > Xenopus borealis. The sequence continues at coordinate 97,917,800 of CM044433.1, forward strand.
GGTCACAACAGGAATCAAACAAGTTCAGACAGGATAGCTTTAAAGCTCAGAAGCACCAGGAACAAACTCCTATCAAGTCATTCCGTAAATGAGAAGGAACATGGAGGGCATTTACTGTTTGATTGATAAACTTGTCATCTATTTGAATAGCTATGTGCATTTTATGTATTTATCATATTTGACTTTTACACTTTTCTTCTCTATATTTTGTCTTTACTACTAATTATGAGACACCAGGGATTTGGATCTTCATACCTTAAGTCTACTAGAAAATCATGTAAACAATAAATAAACCCAACAGACTGGTTTTGCTTCCAACAAAGATGAATTATATCTTAGCTGGGATCAAGTACAATGTACTGTTTTATTATTACAGAAAAAGGCAACAGTTTTTAATTTTGGACTATTTGGATAAAGTGGATTCAGTGGTTTTTTTTTTTTCAAAACCACAACATTCAAGGGATCCTGTCATGGGAAAAAAAAATCAAAATGCATCAGTTAATAGTGCTGTTCCAGAAGAATTCTGCACTGAAATCCATTTCTCAACAGAGCAAAAGATTTTTTTATATTTCATGTGACTTGTGCTCTGATAAACTTCAGTCACTCTTTACTGCTCTACTGCAAGTTGGAGTGATATCACCCCCTCCCTTTCCCCCACCCAGCAGCCTAACTAAAGAACAATGAGAAGGTAACCAGATAACAGATCCCTAACACAAGATAACAGCACTCAATAGTAAAACCCATGTCCCACTGTGTACTATTCAGTTACATTGAGAAGGAAAAGCAACAGCCTGCCAGAAAGCAGTTCCCTCCTAAGGTGATGGCACAAGTCACAGGACCAGGGGCAGCTGGGAAATTGACAAAATGTCTAGCCCCATGTCAGATTTCAAAATTGATTATAAATAAATCTGTTTGATCTTTTGAGAAATGGATTTCAGTGCAGATGTCTACTGGAGCAGCACTATTAACTGATGCATTTAAAAAATAATGTTTTCCCATGACAGTTTCCGTTTAATCTCAGTGAAAATCAGCTCATGCCCATAGCCTTAGACAGTGCAGAAGCCTGACTGTTATAAAATGAAGCTTTCGATTCTTTGTGTGCATTAAAGGAAATGTTCAGTATAAAAATAAAAACTAGGTAAATAGGAAGGCTGTGCAAAATAAAAAGTGTTTCTAATATAGTTAGTTATTCAAAAATGTAATGTACAAAGGCTGGAGTGACTGGATGTCTGACATAATAGCCAGAACACTACTTCCTGCTTTGCAGCTCTCTTGGTTTTCACTGATTGCTTACCAGGCAGTCACCAATCAGCGACTTGAGGGGGCCAAATGGGTCATATCTATTTGCTTTTGAATATGACCTGCATGCTGAGTGAGAATCAGTTAGAAACTCACTGAACATGTCCCATGTGGCCCATAAAGTCGTTGACTAAAGGTGGTCATACATGGGAGATGTTGCCAAACGAGCGGATCTCTCCCCAATATGCCCACCTTGAGGTGGGCGATAGCGGGCTGTTCCAATCGTGGACCCTAGGGCCCAACGATCGGATCACAATGGAGGAGATACAGGTGGTTGGCTCGTGGGACCACATCAACGAACAGATACGGCCGCGATCCAATGGGATTTTTAATCTCGTCTGATCAACATCTGCCCAGATATCAATCGGGGAAGCCTGTTAGAGGGCCCCATACATGGGCCAATAAGCTGCCGATTTGGTCTGTCTGCAGCTTTTATGGGCCCCACCTTAACTCAGAGCTAGAGAGCTGAAAAACAGGAAGTTGTGTTCTGTTCTGTTAGACATCCTCTCACTCCAGGCTTTATACATTACATTTTTGGCTAACATCTATTTAACTAGTTTTTATTTTTAAACTGAACTGTTCCTTTAAAGCATTCCACCTGACTCCATTACTAGAACACGTGCAAATAATTACCTTGTGAGAGCCAGTTATAATAATACAGGAAATGAGAACTGTGCTTCTATTTTTTTTTCTATCTATTCTTTATCAGTAAGAATAAGAGCAAAACCTGTGACCCTGTTCATGGAGATATGAATCATGATGACCTATTCCTCATAAACACAGTTCACTGTACATTTCTTACATGTTATAGAAAGTGAAAATTGCATTTCATTGCTTATTAACAATGTAGCTGCTAAATAAAAAGCACCCCAGAGAACGTTAGCTCTTCACAATATTAAAGACTGCTGTACAGTAGCGTACTGCTAAAGCATAACAGATGACTTATTTGTGCTGACCTTTAAGTAAGCTTTATCTACAGACCTTCACTCTCAAGGCACTAGTTAGAAAAGTAAATCATGACACTTCTAGTGAAAGTACATAGATTAATGATATTCTAGGAACAGTTTTTGGTTCAGTGACTAAACATCAGTGTTGGTTTCTCTTTTTTGATACAGTAGTTAGTTTATTAATGACCCTGTGTGCCAGTAGAGAATGGAGCAGATCTAATAAGTGCAATATACTCCTGGAATTAAGACACATACAACAGTAAGAATAAAAATATGGATTTCCCAATCTAACATTGCCCACTAGACATTAGTTTATTACACAACAAACATGTATTACACATATAGTAGGACCTTTTAAAATAATTTTATTGCATACATTTTGCAATGGTGTAGAATACAAAATGGACATTCCCTTTCTTCTAGGTTGCTAGATAATTTGCCATCTTTGCAATATGTACAGTATATTAAAAATGCACAAAGGAAATGTGTTGCATATTGCACATATTTACATATATTCCGTAACTCTGACAATTAATAAATATTAATTATGTATATATACACATTCACCCAAGGAAGAGTGGTATTTAAAGATTATAACATTATTTTGCAAATCATTAATCAGTGTTTGGACTGCAACCTTAGGCATCATTCATATTACAAAGGGTTAATGCCTGCTTTGGGCTGTAGACACACAACATCAGTATGGTATTGTTTAAGGAGAGTTTTACAAATTAAGTTGGGTAGAAACGTTGTACATTATGTTTTGGAGATCTGTTCCAGCCCAAGGCAACCACAGTCCTTAATCAATGAAGGTATGTTCCTCTGAAGATGCCCCAGTAGGTCCACATGGTATTTTCTGCTGATTCACTTCACATGCTGTGTTATTCTGTGAGTTACTGAACTTAGGGACTGACTCCCAATATACTTTATATAATGCATAGAAATGTCACAAAAATGGTTTATAAACTCCTCCTAACACAATCCAAGATGGCAAACTCTTGTGACAACTTTGAAGGCCTGGATCATTACTAGTTTAGAGTGGCTGAACCTTAAAGAGATACTTTCATGATTTTTATTTTGTAGAATGTATTACCAAATACATTATTTACACTGCAAATAATTACTCTACTAAATAAAATGTTATTCCTCAACCAACAAGTGTATTTTTTAGCTGTAATACTGGTATGTAGGCAGCCATCACAGTACATTTCTGTGTTTTCAGGAAGAACCAGCACTGGAACTAGGGGTAGGCACATGCCAAGGGCGCAAAGCTGGGGACTGGCAGGCACGTGCCGTCTCTGCCACATACCCCATATCCAGTCCCCTCTCTTCCAGTCTTTCTTCTCTTCTGCATTCACACACATGCATTCATACATGCACCTGAGCAGCAATTTGCGTTTGCACTCACCCGGCCGGCACCCCAACTGGCCAGGTTGCCTGGCCAGCCTGGCCTGTCTCTGCCAGCATTTAATGATGGAACTGCTTTCAATTAAGTTATTGTTTCTCCAGTTCTATGTAACTGAAGAAGTCACAGTGGGCCTTGACTTTTTACTATTCAGTAATATTTTCATGTACCAAACAGCTGTTATCTTATTACATCCCTAATGTTCTACTGATGGGCTGCTTGGGGGGAAAGGGGAGGGTGACAACACTCCAACTCGCAGTGCAGCAGTAACGAGATGTAATCACTGCTTGTGTGGTGTGATAAGAGCTCTTCAAGTTTGCTTATAATACCCAGTCACTGACATTCCATGGAGTTGAGAGAAAGGCTGTTGCTGTTTACCAATAAAAGCTAAGTATAATCAAATTGTTGGTTCTTTTGATGGGTCTTTGTCCACATTGTGGGAAAATAAAAAGAACTATTTTATCCAGTATAGATCTGTTATGTATGGTATACCAAAAACCCAGAACTAATCACAAGGTCCCACTTTGAGGGGCAGGGGCGTAACTAGAGAGGAAGCAGACCCTGTGGCTGCAGGGGGGCCCAGGAGGTATAGGGGGCACATTAGGCCCTGATTCCAATATATATATTGGTAAAACAAGACAAACTCTGGATAGTGGGGGGCCCTAAAATTGATTTGCTGTGGGGCCCAATAACCTTTAGTTACACCACTGTTGAGGGGCCTTTCACTTTGAGAGAAGCTTGGATACTGCCAAGTCTTAAATGAGGACTAAAGCCTAAAAATGAATATGGGTATAAATGTAATATTTTATATACTGAACTTATTGAATCAGTCTCAGCCCGAAACATGTTGTGTGCAACAAAGTACACTTAAGCAGCAAGTTCTGCCGTTTTTGCTTTCTCTCAGCCTTCTACATTATTTTGACTATATTCCACACCTGCAGCGGGGGTGTTTGCTGAGATTGAGAGCACAGCTAACTATCTCCCCAGTCAATTTGTCTTATCCCTGATTGGCCAGAATATGTTTTGTTTAATATTAAATGTTAAAAAATGTTTAAAATGAAAATATACATCGATTGAAAAAAAGATATTTGATTTTTTAAGATCTTTTCATCTGACAGCTAGTTGCCTTGGGCCTCAGTAACAGGATACCTACCACTTTCTTTTTTACACCACAGACATATATAAAACACATAGAGCAGAACTATCTACATATAATTGCTAGATAAGTGGCATGAATTGCATGGTCTCAAGACTGGCATTGGATAGTGGTGGCACTAGTAGCAACAACATTTGACAATGTATGCCCAAATGTTGGACCATAAAGTTGACTTAAACCCAAATAGTCAAAATATCATTGTAGAGTTGAAAACATTTTATATGTTTGTGGAAATAGTATATAGAGTAAAAGTTATTTATGTGTATTCCCCACTGCATATTCATATATATAGTTGTGTAATACTAATTACAATTAATTGTTATTTACTGTATGTATAAATAGTGGAATGATACTGTATGTTAAACTGTTAAAAGGGGAAGATGGAGCTACATGGGACAAAGAAAGAGAGAGGTTTGTATATGAAGGTGTAAAACAATACTGCATCATTTAAAAAAGCTCAAATATATTCTGTTGAAAACTGTGAAAAATAAATGGAACACATTATAGACTGGCCTAGAGAAAACAAGCACAAGGTGACAGTCTAATTTATGGGTCACGGTGAAAAGAACAGTTACACAGTTTGAGGTTTGGGTTACTTATTAATATATCTAAGGCAGCATCAAAAGTAAGAAAGCTGGACTTCAATCACTCAACTGAAAATGTGAAATAACGTCCCTCATTTAAAAGCATAGCAACACATAAACTTAGATCTTTATTTGGATCCACATCTAGAGAAATAAGTGCATTTAGTAACCAGTTCAGTAACATACATCAACAAAGGGGCTCAGATACTACCAGGCCCGAGAAAACCAATATTTAATACTGTGTTAGTCATTGCCATACAAATGAGACAATATTTATGGAAGCCAAGAGGCATAAGCTTCCTGTTCTGCAGCATTATTACATCCAGGTCTACTATTTGATGTACTGAAAAATACAGCCAATACTTGCCAAAATACTCCGTAAAGTGTATATGAGTATAATTTCTTCTGTCAATTACATTTATATTATTCCAATATTAGAGCCCTGTGTTAAGTTTAACTTTTGTGATGTTAATATTAATAATACAAATAGTTGTTTTACTGTGTAGCTATGGACAAAATTTTTTTGAATTTTTACATTTAAAATATTTATTAATGACCTTGGTTTTAGTATTGTAAGTTTCTATTTTTCCTTATGATATCAAATTGTCAAATTTGAACAGAGATTTGACTGAACTGAACTGGCAGCAAATGAGATTAAGCTATGCACTTGAGATTCAAGGTTATGCACTTTGGCAGAAAACCCACAATTATTAGTTTTCAACAAAATTGTACTGTGTTAATGAGGTGGAAAGAGTGGAGAGATGTACATCTAAACTGGTAAAAGGAAACTCTCTGGGGAAAAACTACATATCAAGGAACATGATTGCTGTTTACATTTTTCACATAGAAAAGATCAAAGAACCAAAGCCCACCCCTTTAGTCTCAGCAAAGTGAACTTTCATTTGAAGCAGTAAAAATTAGGGAGGACGGTAAGGTTTTCAATGCACTGCCGGGTGAAGTTGTGATGGCTGGTTCCATTGCTGCATTTAAGAGTGGCTTGAATGATTTCTTGGACAAACATAATATCTAATGCTATAGAATTTGTACAGTTAGTTTAATATATCTTTGGTGGGCCCTCTCTGTCTGCCTGGCTTACTTAAACAGCTGTCAAAACATCCAAGATTCAAGTTAGCTGAGCATTCCACACATATGACCATTGTGGTTTATTATACGGCTAGGTGAGGAGGGCAGTCATGCCAGAATGGGGAGTAGGTCTAGCGAGGGTAAAAATTTTAATTAAAATCAAATATCCCCCCCCGAGTGTGCATACTTTTTTCTTTGAAATTGTTCCAGTTATTGTTTAAATTCTTTGTACTTGCTTTCTTTGTTAGTTATATTTTCAGCCAACAGACTGATGTAAGTGACATGAATTTAGCAATGACTAGTTGACCATAAGATCAACTGCCTCCATATTTGCTGTCACTGTATGTCATTGTGTTGCCTGATTGCCTTGCATCCTCATAGTGAAGGACCACTTTTACTTTGATGGTTAAAGAAATAAGCTTTGACCTATCTTGTACCATAGCAACAGCAATCTCAGTTAAGAATGGGAGATATGTTTTTTCAAATGTAAAGTGTTGAATACACGTACTGGACAATTTTAATAGCTGCACAGTTCAGAAGTAAACCATAAACTGGGAAAAAGTGATTTATATTACTGTGAACAATGTTAATGTGTTTGAAAGATACTTTTTCTCCCTTATGAAGCAGTCCTATCCAGAAGAAGTAATTCATAAATATAAAGATTTATTCCAGTACCAACTTATATGATGAGTATCGATTCCTTAAAAAAAAAAAAAAGATATGGTGGAATACCAAACCAAATCCAAACCTTTAGCATATTAAAATGTGAAAAAATCAAATAAATGAATTGTCTGATGTGTACCTCAATAATAGTCTTCAGATTCCAGTACTTTAAAGTCAGATCACTTTTAGCATTAGTCCAAACTGAATCAGTATTAGGAAAAAAGGGCTAGAATTTGGTTGCAAGAAAATTCTTAGTAGAGTGCATCAGGTACTTCTGTAAGCTGGATCTTTTATCGTATTACTATGAAACATTTATTTGTGCCGTAAACCTAATATACCATAATAATAATAGAGTTGTATTCCCGCCGTAAGGTATTTGTCTATCAACGCTATAGGAGAAGATTGAAGCATGCTTTCACAATAGTCATTCTGGCACAGGCAAATGTCTGTTTAACATGACTGTTGTGTTATCTGCATTCTGTGTGTATAGAAAAAGCTCAGAAGCAATATATTCCTAAATGTATTAGTTTATCATGTTGGATGCAGTCATTTCAAAAACATCTGAGGATAAAAATTTTTTAAAAGGGATATCTCCTAATTTGTATGGTGGAATCACATTCTATACACTTTATCCAACTGCCTTTGACAATCTCTACAGACTTGACACGGGTGATTTCACAGGGAATTATAGTAGAAGACTGTTAGAGTAAAAAGAAGCTGGTTGTGATATCTTAACACATCTGAAATATAAGACATTAAAATAAATCTGTTCTCTTGAAATTGCACTTCATGTAAAATGCCAGGCTTTTTTTATCTCTCTCTTTCACTTGACTGTTCACAGCTTAACTGCACCACAGAATGAAGCTGGGGACAGTTTTTCAGCTCTCATAGTATGAGCAGATCAGGAAAATATTAACTTATAGGTTATTCTGAATATTCTTTAATCAGAGGGTAAAGGTTTTGCTAACCCTTAGGTCCTTTAGTTCCCACAGGAAATGTGCTAGCCAGGTAGGCTGGGTACTTTTTCACAGAGGGGAGGGGGAGTGGTTCCCCTTATTTTAAGGGATTATTTCTTCCACACAGAATAGGGTAAGAAGAAATCAACCTAATTTGCACCATAAGCAACATAAATGTTCCTCCACCATGAGAGTGGTAGAGCTGAGGAATGAGCACCAGAGACTAAAATTGCACTGCATGTTTTAGCGGGCAATTATTAGAACTTTGCAAAGGGGAAGAATCACATGACTCTATACCTTTTTTAATACAGGGTAATACCTTGCCAATTGGTGTCACTACCTACACGATCGATGTATGCAAGCATTCCTAGGTTCTTCCCCATCAAAGATTTACCTAATTTAGTCTAATATAGGTATGAGTGACTAGAATATGTTTTAATTCAAATGAAAACTACATTTAGCAACACTTAATATAATCTCTCACTTAGCCCACCAGGTTGCCATTTTGTCAAAATCTCCGTGCAAGAATGATACATCCTGGATTCAACTGCCCTGCCTAATTTTCAGTTATTGATAAAAAAATATATTGCTTAAAATGTCCAAAGGGGAAGAATGAAGTCATTTATGAACAAATTAAATCAAACATGGACCCATTAAAGAATCCTGCGTCACTTAACTAAGTACCCTACTCCAAGCAAAGAATGCACCATTGTCATCTATGTAATTTATCGTCCATATAATTTCTCACTTTTCTCCCATGTCTAGTTTAAATATTCTTGACATTGTCCACCAAACATGCTGCACCATCGTCAATGAGATGCAGCTCATCCCTGCCATAGAATCTGTAACCAATAGAATAATCAGTCCAGTGGTACCCAAGTTCTTCCTGCCTCCCTCTGAAGAATATTTTATCAAAAAAGGACTAAGGGGCCTATTTATTATGCTGTGTAAAATTAAACTCGCTGAAAGTTCGGTGGAAAGAGCTATGTAAAATGTATGTCAAATTTATCAAGGCTTGTTCTATTTTAATTCATGCGAATGCCAGATGTGCCGCCATTATTATACATTGCTTTCAACCTTGGTAAGTACAGTACGTTCTTGCAGAAGTTTCACTAAAAAAAAATCACATTAAATAATAATGCCATTTTTTCTCCGTTTTTACAAGACAATGCCTGATGATGTGTGGTAAATTATTCCACTGTTTTTTACACCACATAATAAATTGGCCCCTATATGAAATAGCTTTTGTAAAAGGAATAAAACAATTGTAGCAAAAAAAATCAACATTTGAAATATGTTGTTCATTTGTATCTTATACTGAAAATTGTTAATGCCCATAGCACATTTTAAAACCTGTTTGATAGTAATATAATAGTAGTATAATTTTTGTTTTTCTGTGAGTATTTTATAACATTCTATACAACTATGGTACATTTTATCCATTGGTGGGTGAGCCAATATAGGTTTGTAGAACACATGTATGCAAATTTTAAAAAATTGCATAGATAAAAATATGTTCCCATTGCTCATCATCTTTTTCTTGTCTTTAGATTTATATAAATCCTCCCAACTGTTCTATTAGCCATTTTTGCTATTTACTGCTTTTTATTACATTACACCATATATTTTCTTACTAAGAAATTGTTTGTGAAAAGGAGATATTTGTAGTAAGGTAATAAAAAGATGCAGGTTTTGCTTTTGCTCTTTTAACTTCATGTTCCATTTTCGGGTTAATGAGAAATTGCATGGAGGGCAATGATATCTAATAGTGATGGGCGAATCTCCTGAGATTCGCTTCGCCGAAAAATTTCTAGCGAAATTCGCGAATCGGCGAAAAATTCGAGAAACGAGTCGCGGGACGCTTTTGATGCGTCAAATCGCGTCGCATCGCGTCGTGTCGTTTTCGTCGCGTCAAAAAATGTTGCGCGACTCTTTTTTCGGCGAATTTTCGCCAAGCGAAATTTCGCTGGTGATTCGTGAATTTATTCGCCAGCGGCAAATCGCGGGAATTCGCCGCGAATTCGGCCCTGGCGAATAAATTCGCCCATCACTAATATCTAATATCATGGCATTATTTGGAAATGTTTAGGTAAATTTTGCAAAGTGTGGCAAAGCTCTTGGTTATATATTAAATGTATGTATGCATGTATGTTGAGAGGTGAACCATGTAAATCTGAAGAATAACACTCACTATATCATTCATTACTTACATTTTTTTATTTTTATTTTTTTTCATATGTTGTGTGCTAAATGCAAATCCCATGATTAGAAGCTCATTTCTTATGAAGAATATTGATATCAACAGTACAATATTTTGCCATTCTGAAGGTCCATTAAGTCAGCAGTGCAGGAAAGCATAGGGAATAGGAAAATAGATTCCAAGGTGCTTGGTAGATACATGTGATGTAAGAAAAATTCATATAGTTTATTTGTTCACTAGAAGTACTAGTATTTCCTCTTTCAATAATCCTCCAGTAAATCTCCTTTTTTTTTCCAAGAAAATGTGATTTATTCAATATCATTCTGTCTTAGAGAACAGTATATACAGTACTTGTGTTCAGTCCATAACAGCTTTCCATTTTTTATTATATCAAGTACAAAAGCTATCATTGTTTTTCATATGGCACTTCAGCTGTTTTACTGCACTACTCCCTTAGCTGATATTGTTTTTTATGCTTTTTTTCCTTGAGTTCTCACAATGGAATAACAGTGAATTACCTTGGACAACCTCTGCCTAATATCATAATAGGAAACAAAAGCAGCTGGCGAAACATTTATATAGCAATAAAATAACAAAATCATATTAAAAGGTACTTTGCCTATGATGGCAGAGGTGTCTAACATTACTACCAGAATTTACAAATCATTTAATTTACATTTTTAAAAGTTAAATATTAATGCTTGAATGAGAATATCATTTGAAAACATTGTTCATGCAACAGTACCATGTAAGCAGTGAGAATCCTGTTGCATACCATACTGTCCACTCAAGGTCAAGGTTAAGTGCTTGTAATTGCTCATCTCACAAAGCAGCATAATACATGTTCATAAAAAAAAATATTGATGAAAACAGGAACTTATTTGGTATAGGGTTATTATTATTTAATCAAGTTAAGCCCACCAGAATATTACTTTCAATCAGATAAAAATATTTCCTAAAGCTTAAGTCAGTTTGATTTTTAAAGGAGGAACAATTATTTTACAGGCTCCAAAAAAGTCTTCCTACAGGAGCAATGAGCATACAGTACATCTGTATTTTCCCATTAATGTTAATAAACACTCAATAAGTCACTCTAGGCTGATTATAAAGCTACTGGTGTGACCTTGATGCTAGTATTTCCAAGGGAAACAATAATGCTGATCTTGGGATCCATGCAGTGCAGAACTCATGGGACAAGATCCAAATGCATGAGAAATACCTATCTCCTAATTCAATTTCAAATTTCCCCATTGGTGCCTACTGAATTTACATGAGATAAGTCATGAGTATGTTTTTCTCATTGAATTAAATATCACCCATAATTTGATGCATGTCTAAAAAGCATCATCTAATGCATCTGAAAATAATTCTGTGTACAGCACTACAACACAATAGGAGCTTGATTTACATACTGTATAATATCTAATATCTTATTTTTGTTGTAGCAGGATCTTATGCATTGCCCATGAAGTATTTGTCGCAATGCAAAAAAATGAAAGACAGCTAAACTTCATTTTTGTTGAAATAGTCATTATAACATAGAGTATGTATGATTTTGTCTTATTCTCCAGAGCGCTGTTTATTTAGAAGTGGAAGTTACTTTGAAGAAGCTTATCAATGTTATCAATCTAATTAAACAAAACTGTCAAAAAAGAGAATTTTTAACTCACCTTTAAAAGTTACAATATTACACAGCTTCTACTAAAACCTCAAGTTTAAGTGAAAGACGTATAACACTGCCCTCAGAACCTTTGTTGTACAAGTGTTGCACATGTGATGTATCAGATTTGACTCCCTTTCTTTTAGCTCTGAGGCATGGTTACCAAGTCTCTGTTATTGATTCAATATGTATTAAGAATACCAAAGCACTCTCCTTCTATCAGTTTGTCTAGTGGCCTGTGCCAAACCCTTACAACCAGATTTACAGTAAGCTGCTTAGATATAATACTGGTACGGGCTTATTACTCTCTTGTATTTACAGAAACCTCTCACTTACTGCTAGATTAACAATTTGAAATTAGAGGTACATTACTCCTTAGAAATGTCATTTTGAACATTACTATGTCAAACAAACATGAAGCACAAATTTTGTGAGAAATTGACGAGTTAGTCTATTTTCTTTACAAAAATTTATACTAGCGCCCCTTTAAGTTTTTTTGTTTTAAAGGAATACAAAGTAAAAAAGTAAAAAATTCTGTACAAAATTTTGTATTTCCTATTTAATTTAGTCAGACCGTAATTTTAAATACTTACTAAAATGAACTCAGTTGTTCTTAGTGCTAGTGATACTGTATAACAGTATATCTTAATTGTGTGGTATGTGTCTTTAAAATATATGAACAAGTGGGATGCCCCAAATGGCCATCCCCTTCCAGGTTGCTAATTTGTGACTCTATAGGCTCTGTAAGGCAATTACAAAAATCAGCAGTGGTGTGGCATATTAAAAAATGGTTGCTCCAGAGGAGGGCTTGGTTTACCAGACTGTAACTCGTACTACCATGCATGTCTACTGGCTAAATTGATTGAACATACCAACATAAATTCAACAAAACAATGGAAACAATTGTGCAACCTATCCAATATGAAATATACTATGTAACAAGACAAACTATAGCACCAGAAAAGTTCTGGCCCACATTTAACCAATATCAACTGGCACTATACCCATCTACAATACTAAACCTAGGACAAAATCTGGAATTCAAACCCGGAATAATAGACAAAGGGATATTTACATTCTTTGGATTACAAAATTTACAATTTAAGCATATCCTGGCCACAGGACCTACACCAGCTATAATTGAAGAGAAGTAAACAATTTGGAATAAGAAAGACTATTGGAGATATTATCAAATCCAACACTACCTACAAAGCAACCCTATACTACAACAAGCCAAAAGACCACTAACAGACTTTGAGGACTTATGTGATATGGAAGTGGTACCAAACCACTTAATATCTAAACTATATAAAGTAATAATTCCCAAACTTACCTTTCTTCATACAATCCTGGAAGGAAGAATTGAATTTGGACCTGCAAGAAGAAGAATAGGAAAAAATCTTCAGACTTATGGCAAAATGCTCTATCAACAATAAATTCCAATAAAATGCATATAAAACTCTCTCATACTGGTACAGGGCACCAACTAAGAGGTTTAAAATGCATATCACCCCAGATAACAAATGTTGGAGATGCAGACAAAAAGCAGGGAATATTTCCCATTTATTGTTTTATTGTACTAAAATGTGATTGTTTTGGAAAGAAGTACAAAAAGAATGTGATGAGATCCTGGGTTGCCCCACTCTTACCCCTCAATTGATACTATTGTTCCATACAGACACTCATGAAACCAAATTTAAACATAGCCTCATATTACAACTGCTGTTGGCGGCAAAACTCTTAATCCCAAGACACTGGAGGGACAGTAACCCGCTTACAGTGGAAGAGTGGATTACAAATATAAACAAAATTTATGTATACAAACATCCTCTCTGAATGGAAGTCAAGATAAATTCATTAAGATCTGGCAGCCCTGGGTTACATATTTACATACTCACAATAAGTTATAAAGAGGTGTAAGGCATCCATATCCAAACACTTTACCAACATCATAACCCCCAAGTATACCCCACCCTCCCATCGCCCTCCATCTATGTTAGGTGAGTTTAATTTCTGAAGGATGTTAAGTAACCATTGTTAAAAACTAGTTAACTTGGAGTTAACTTGGAGAGCTAATGAAACTATACTTGATGAACATACAAAGATAACATGTGAAAATGAGTATATGTAACATTTTAATTATGCTTACAAAAAAAGCGTTGGAATACAAAAAAAAAAATTGTTGCAATATCCTTACAACAATGGAGCTAAAGCAAGACTGAAATAACAAGCTTAGTCAATCCTCCACAACAGAGGAACAAACATAAAAAATCGATTTACACTTTTAATATTAAGCATTAAATATTATATAGAGGCCCTTTTAGACAGCAGTATTATATTATTACATTATGTCAAATTCAGAAAGCTCAGAATCATGGAAAAATGTTTCCTATAGACTTCATTTTATCTAAGTATTCCATTATTTTTTTAATTATTTCCTTTTTCTCTGTAATAATGAAACAGTACCTTGTACTAAATCCCAACTAAGATATATTATTATTATATGAATCCTTATTGGAAGCAGAACTACCCTACTGGGTTTATATAATGTTTACATGATTTAGTAGACTTAAAGGGCAATTCAAACCCTCCGACACTAAACAACTCCCCCCACCCCCTTAAGGATCAAGCACCAAGTGAATGTAGAGACCACTTGAGGCATATAAAGTAAAGCTAAAGGAATAGGAAAAGTGGAAATGAAAATAAAAGTAAAAAAGGTGAAAATATAGACTATAAAGAAAATAGAAAGGCAGATGTACTGACTTTTGTAACTGATTGTAGCTGTGAAGCAAATGAAATCAGGAGGGCCTTACAAAAGCATTGTAGAGTGGTTAGTTTGGATCCACAAATAAAAGTTGGGAAACTTGTTCTCATATAGAAAAAATAGGACAATAGCCATTTATATCTCACCAAGTATGCTGCCGGATAGAAAAGATACCTTCGAATTGGTTGAAGGTGTACAGTACTTAAAAATTTGGAGTTAAAATATGCAAAGCATGTCATTTTATGAATGTGTCTATGACCTTAAAAGTACAACTAGTGGGAGGAAATTTGAATGTAGGACATATATTAATTGTCAGACAACAAATGTGATTTAATTAGCCACTTGTAAATGGGGATGTCAATATGTGAGGAGAACATCTAGAAAAATTAAAGATAGGGTTTTGGAACATGTGGCTTGTGTATGGGAAAAGGATAACTCATCAGCAATAGCTGACTATATCTTGACAGAACGTAATGGTAATGAGAAGTATCACTTTTCAAGGTTTAGAACATGTAACTTTAGGAAAAAGAAGGGGAGATATAAAAAAGCTTCTGAATAGGAGAGTATGGTGGATGTTCACTTGGAAACAGAGCACCCATCAGGTTTAATAAGTATTGGGAAATTAAATATTATATTGATAAGTAGAAATAGGCTGGTGAATGAATTTAACCCTAAAAAGATATTAAAAGTATGTGAAAGGTAAAAGACAAAGGGTATGAATGAGAACAATTTATGAATATAAAGTATGTAAATGTGATAAAAACATACTTCATTACTAGTGTAAAGTCAAAAAGAGATGTTGATTATGAAGAGATAGAGATGTTGATTTTAACAAAGTTTTTAATGTGTGTATAACTTTAAGAATCTCTCTTGAATGGACTGTGTTACTAGTTCTAAAAAAAAGTTGTACTTTTTGTATAATGTAACTATGCTCTTACCTTTAGAAGTCACAATACATAAATGTATTGCACTAAACTGTGTTTAAACAGATGAAATAAAGAAAGAGATGTTTTAAAACTATATTTGAAAAGTGTGATCCCGAGTTGTGGAGAATCTGAATAATCATGGAATTAAGATGTAGTACCGTGTTAGCCATTCGAAAAAAATGTATAAAATGTAAAGTTTGGTGATACCTTTTATTGGCTAACTGAATAAGTAACAATTGCAAGCTTTCGGAGCACACAGGCCCCTTCGTATTTTGCCTGACGAAGGGGCCTGTGTGCTCCGAAAGCTTGCAATTGTTACTTATTCAGTTAGCCAATAAAAGGTATCACCAAACTTTACATTTTATACAATAATCATGGAGAAAGTGAGAGTGGCTGGGAATCAGTGCAATTTCAGGGGAGTTGCGGTGAGCTTCTCTATTGCTTCTTATAATTAGTGATGGGCGAATCTCACCCGTTTCGCTTCGCCGGAAAATTCGCGAATTTCCAGCGAAATTTGCGAATTGGCGAAAAAATTTGCGAAATGAGATGCGCGTCGCGTGAACTTGATGGACTTTGTCTTTTTTCAATCCAATTTAACTATGTAACGATGTAATGATGTAACTATGTAACTATCACCTATCTCTCTATCTGTCTATATATTATATTACAGGAAGTAGTTTAACAATGAAAAAAATACATTAAGAAGAATATTAGTTATGTGGTGTAAAATATGGTAAGCTAATATAAAACACACCACAAGGCTCCGCCGTGTTAAAAAAAAAAAAAAAAAAAATATATATATATAATGAGGCTTGATGGATCCTTACTTGTACATGTGTTTGTGTACATGTGTGTGTATTCCACAGGGTCTCAACATACACTGTGACATTTTAGGGGTTATTTACTAAAACTCGAATGTATTTAACCAAGCTTGACCAAACTCAATAAATGAATTCGGAAAAAGTGTGGTCGGAAAAAACTCAATAAAATCGAGTGAAAACTCGAACTGTACCAATTGTACAAATTTCGACATTCGATTTTTGTTGGGTTGTCCCTGAAAACCTTGAACTTTTTGAGCTTAACCCAGCACACACCATGATATTTTCAAATTGGATAAGTACATCTGTCGTTGACTTTTACTGTATGTGTCCTACAAGTTTCAGATGCCCAGTTTTCTGATTCAGGCTTTTAGCTAAAAAAATATCAGACTCTTCATTGAGAGAAATAGGAGTTCCTTAAGAGCCAGTTATTTTTAAAAAGTGACCACCTAGGTGGAGGGTGCGACCCCCCAAAGCATGTATTAGACCTAACTTTCAAGCAAAAACTGACTCCACCTGCTGCATGAAGAGAGAATGAAGAGTGACAAGTTGCTCAGACTGAAGAGTAACTTGTTACATTTTAATTATCGCAATAGATCCCCATTAAACTGCTTTGACGTTGCTGCTTTGAACTTACAATATTTGTGAAAGGAGGATTGCTATTAAACATGCACCCGGTCATTCATTATAGCAGTATTACAGTACATTACAAAACCTGTGTGCAATATTGTTTTGCATGTTGGCACACTGACTATCTTTATAACATGAATCTTAACAGGACAAGTAACTTTATCACTATAGAACTGAAACATGAACATGAAACAATAGTAGTTTAATTATTAGTCTCACCATTTACCTAGACCATGTATCTTTACATGGAAATAAAACATGCAATATACTGAATTTTTATGTGAATACATTATATTTCACAATAATTACAACTACTGTGGGCTAATGTGGTCTTACCACAGTATTCTTGCTTCCGGAAGTACGATTAACAATTATAGACAAACTCATTGACACGGTTGCAAGTGTGAAACAACCATATTGATTTTAAGCCGTCAGCACTTGCACTTACATGAAAAGATCATAAGGCTGCAGTTGTGATATCTGACCTCTCTGAAACCTTGAACGTGAATTTCTTGGTAGCTGTGAAATGTTGATCTAAAGAAGCTTTTTTCTAAGATTGTTTATTCCTTAGAAACCATATCATTTTCATTTAAATCTGATCTTTATATTGTTCATTAATGAAAGCAGCATCTAGCTTTTCCCCCCTCTGAATCACCCATTTTTTATAATGTAATTGCAGATTCTATTATTGCTTTTAGGAGGGACTGGAATGTATTTTTGAACCAGCAGAATTACCAATGCTATTGTAACTGCAGTGCCTGTAGATATAGTTAGAAGATCTATCATGAAGGTACAGGTAGCATTCCTAAAACACAGTGAAGACAGGCTGTCTAGGGTAGGATACCCTAAACAAACCCAAACTGGGTTGGGGGTTGGTTGTGGGGCCAACAACCCCACCCAAGAAAAACACAAAGCCTTGGTTACCGGACAGATACAATGGACAACCAGCAAAGGCAGGAACGCTGATTAAACTTAGCCACATGGAATGTACTTAGCCTATTTAGAGCAGGACAAAAAAGGAAGGTTGTAGGTGCATTCAAATATATTCAAGTACAATGGAAGTGCTAATTAATGCACATTCCCTAGTCCCCTGTCTAAATAATTCAATGACTATGCAAGTGCATGTATTTAAGAAAAGAAAATCAGGGTTTTTTTTTGTTACAAAGTTATGATCAAAAAGTTGATAAACCATGATACCACGTCAAGGTAAACACCACATGGTGGTCCCTAACTTGTTTACCTCTTGTCAAAATATAAAAGGTCTTATACCTCGCTGCTTAATAGCATAGAATTTATGGCCAGTTACAGGTTCAGGGAGAGTAGCAAATCTGCACCAAAGCAAAGCTGTATGTTCTCTACGAAGATTCCTGCATAACCTATATCAGTGAGTGGAAGGCTACGCTGGGCTGGCCGTCTGAAACATATGGGAGATGAGTATGCGATGAGGAAGGTCTATTGTCAAAGGCCCGAGGGACACTTACTCACAGGACGCCCAAGAAAGCGATGGCTAAAAAATGAGGATTTGAGAACCATGGGAGTACGTAACTGGTGGTGGTGTGTGTTGTATCAGGAGGAATGGAGAAGCATTGTGGAGGAGGCCAGGGCTCTGCAAGGGTTGTAAAGCCACTGGGTAAGTAAGGGAAGTATATTGTGTGTGTATTTATATATAGATATATATATATATATCCTTATGGACAGCACCCTGCTTGAGTAGCTTGCCTTGGCAGCACGGTAAATAGTTCAGATATTTCATAAAAAAGACCAGCAGCACTGAGATATCTTGTGAATCAACATTAAGGGGCAGATTTATTAATGGTCGAATTTATAAGTGAAAAAAATTCTAACTTCGACCATCAAATTTTTTGGGGGGGGGGTCATTTTTAGTGATGAGCGAAAAGGGCGCGTTTCGCTTCGCCGAAAAATTCGCGAATTTCCAGAGAAATTTGCGAATTGGCGAAAAATTCGCCCATCACTAGTCATTTTCAATTGAACATGGCCATTTTCGATTGATTCAACGATTTCCCCAAAATCCTTTGATTTCTCAGTCCCCCATAGCTGGCAAATAGTCGAAGTCGAAAGATTTTTGAAATTTGAAAATTTGAATTTTAACATTTTTTCAATTTGAATTGAATTTTGGGCTATTCGTTAGTCAAGTAGCCCAAAATTACTGCGAAATTCATTAAAAATTTTTAATTTTATTCGAATTTTCACTTTGACCCTTAGTAAATCTGCCCCTAAGAGTGTATTCAAATTTGCATGAATAGACAAGATTATGGTGACATTTCGTGATGTTTCAGTCCACACAGGGACCTTCCTCAAAGCAACCATGCTCACGCTCAAAATACCCATATATACGCATCAGCAGGAAGTGACATCATTACCATAAAGTGGCTGCTGTAATTATACAAAAAAAAGTGCTTGTGCTCAAAAGTGACTAGTGCTGCAGGACATCATCATAGTGATGCTAAACATGTATACCCATACATATGCAATATTTCTAAAACTGTATATAAAGTGTTAAAATTGTCAATTAAGAAATAAATTAAGTTACATGTGTAAAGAGCGAATTATAATAGTGTATACAGTATGTGATACCGTTACAAGCATGTTAAAAACAACAATCTTGTCATGCTAAATAAGTAAAAATTCTTGTGTTGTTTCAACATCAATATACTAATATAGCTATTGGGAGCCCCCAGTATATTATAACTTAAAGGAAAAATATACCCCCCAAACAATGTAGGTCTCTATAATATAAACAGATATTGCATAAAACAACTCATATGTAAAACCCTGCTTCATGTAAATAAACCATTTTCATAATAATATACTTTTTTAGTAGCATATGCCATTGGGTAATTATAAATAGAAAATAGCCATTTTAAAAAATAAGGACAGCCTCCTGGGATCCAACAGGGCACACAAACATACCAAACAAACTATAAAGTTACAGTAGGTCACACAAGCCAATTAACAGACAGAGTTCTGTCTTTTGCTTCAACACTTCTTCCCTTTACAGTTAGAGTTTACAGCAATCAGAGTTAAAAAAATATCCTGTTTGGTTTCCTTCTTCGGTTTTGGGTCAAGCCTTGCCCTAATGGCTGCTCAAGGCAAACAAACCTATTCTCTTAGCTGCCTACAGGTTTTGCCACAATATAAGTCAGCACAGGCATTTGATTATGTATAGTGATGGGCGAATTTATTCGCCAGGGGCGAATTCGCGGCAAATTCCCGCGATTCGCCGCTGGCGAATAAATTCGCGAAACAGCATGAAAAATTCGCCGCCAAAAAATCGCCGCCAAAAACGAGTCGCGCGACGCGTGTCAAAAACGATGCGCGACTCGTTTCGCGAATTGGCGAAAAATTCGTGAATTTCTCTGGAAATTCGCGAATTTTTCGGCGAAGCAAAACGCGGCCATTTCGCCCATCACTAATTATGTACACTACATTTTGAGATGTACAAGACAGTCTCTGTCTAATGAAATATGTTTTACCTGTGTGTGGATGAAAAAACATTGCCAACCACTAAGGAGCTGCACATGACACAATTACCACATCTGTATACACCTGCTTTACTCACTTTTGTCTGTAATTTATATTTGCTTACTAGGTCAGCTGGGGATAATAGTTCCTTGAGATTCTTATGTCTTCAGATCCTTTAGTGATTAATCCCTGTAAATTCTGTATCATTTTGAACAATAGGCCAGTGCTGTAACACAGATTTTTTGATTAATGGGGTGCATGTATCAAATATGGTCAAATAATAAATAACATCATCCATACTTTTATTTTATTTAAGTCAGATGTGCTTGATGAGACACCAGTATAGTTAAGGATTATCTGATCTGTTACTTCATATAAAACTTTTGCCATTACAAAAGCAGTTGCTCTGTCTGCAACACAAACCATTGTTGGCTGTTGAAAAGACAAAACTAGTGCTTGGAGTAACACTACTAATGTGCTGAATCTCTCAAAAATGGAAAATAGTTCAAATGAGTTTTATGTAATATCGAAGCACACTAGAGAATGCAGTGGGCAAGCTGTTTTCATGATGATGGCACATTCATATGCCAAGTTGCTTAAAGTGTGGCTCTACTATTAAATCAATTTCCAAATCACACCTGCTTCCATTTTTAAGCGTAATAGGATGTGAAGCCTAAATACTTCATTTCCTATTTTAAGGGGAGCTTTGAAATCACTACACTGTCTCTGTCTTTGACTTTGCAACACCATCCGACTTTTCTATGTCGCATGCGCCAAACAGTAAAAGTGACTATTGATAACCAGGTGATTAGGAAGAAATGTCAGATTACTGTAAGACCTGTTATGATTGAGCTGAGAACATCTGCATGGTCAACCAAACAATACTTCAGCTAATTGGACTATCACAGACATGGGCATTTGTACATGACATCATTTTAATAAGAAAACTGATATTAATATTTAAGAAGAAAAGGTAAAGAAAGAAAATGCCTGTCAATGTACTAAAATAATGACAGACTACCCAAGCAATTCCGAATATAAGAAGTGGATTACTTGCATACAGCCAAATCTCTGCTTGCCTGCCTTTCACTCAAAGTATAATAGCAAGTAAAATCACCATCCTTAATTTGCATTGTAAGAAGATGCAATTTATGCTATTTTTGCATTAATTCTTTGACTGATCAAAATTTGCCCCACCTCAGTTAACCCTCCTAATGAAGTATGAATATACTAATTAAGTTGCGCAGATGTTAGAGCAAATTTTCTTGTTTACTGGCTGGAAAGTTTACAGCACATTGATACGTCATTTACCTTTGGTGCTTCTTGAAGCTGGAAATAAAAACATTGCTAGAGCTTCTCAGTAATATTTCCCAAGCCAACTGTTTTTCATTTTGCTCATCTAATCTACCAATAATAGCATGTTATATCACATTTGTAGTATAATGAATGGAGTTTGCATCAGCTTAATAACAGTAGCGTTGCCTGCGTTTATAGGAATTATTTTTTGCTCTCAATAAAACATCTACAAAGACTGCAGAATTGCAGTAATCTGACAAGTAGCAATTTATTGGTATGTACATATGGAAGCCATAAAAATTAAATCTTTACAAAGATTTTACAGTGCAGCTTCTTGCATGTTGTAAAGGAAACACATTTTATATTACTTTCTGCTGGCATGGGGTGTTTAAGCTCTTTAGATTAAAATATTTAATTTTAATAGTTTTTCATAAATCTTAACATCTCAGTATTTAAGATACAGGTAGAAGCGCTCTTGCCAAAAGTTGCTTACAACAATATAAGCAAACTGCTGTAATCTTCATGCTTTTATACATGTAGAGTGTATATGAAAAGGGGGTGTCATAGAGCATAATGATGAGATATTGCAATATTCAAAAGAGGATGATGTTAAAGATGTATTAAAGATGTTTTACCATATATTTATGGTAATATGTTTATATTAAATATGTTTTACCAAATACACGTGATTAAGAAAAGAAGGTCAGAATGTTTGAGGGATATTCAGATATGTAATCATTATTAGGATAAGATTAGTAAACCAGGGGCATAACTACAAAGGAAGCAGACCCTGCAGTAGCAGGGGGCCCCCAGTAGGTATAGGGGCCCATGATGTTTTAATGTCTATACAATTTCAATAAATATTGTTAAACAGGTCAAATAATTTGCTGTGGGGCTCATTACTATATAGTAGCCACTGTAGTAATACCAAAGACCTTCTGATGCTAAGGAATAGTGATGGGCGAATTTATTCGCCAGGGGCGAATTCGCGGCGAATTCCCGCGATTCGCTGCTGGCGAATAAATTCTCGAAACGCCCAAAAAAATTCGCCAACAAAAATTCGCCGAGCAAAAACGAGTCGCGCGACTCGTTTCGCGAATCGGCGAAAAATTCACGAATTTCTCTGGAAATTCGCGAATTTTTCGGCAAAGCGAAACGCGGCCGTTTCGCCCATCACTACTAAGGAGTCATTTACATGTTATAAGTGTAAGGTGATCCAAATATATTTTCCCATTTAAATTTTTTTGTAAAAAGGTTTACAACTGACCAGGAATATTGTTTACATAATTTTGTGACTACCTTACCTTGTATGTTGGAAGAAACCTGCAGAGAACTGAGAAAAAGAATACTAGAACGTGCAGGAATAATAATCCATAAAAAAGAAACCCCCACTAGCAAGACATGTTATTGAGTTTCACAATTGTGATCCACATAAACAATAATAGAAAAGATAACTATTGACAAGCAGAGAAGGAATTTGGACAATATATTTTCTATATTTCTTGAAAAAAGCAAGTTAATTTACCAAGTTTAAATTGGATCTCCTGATGGTTTAAATGAGGGATTTTCTTTTGCCCCATCGATTGTGGGTATTATAATATAAAAGCATGATTTATTATCTTAAATTGTATAATGTTACCTGAGAAGGACTAAGTACCAGAATTATTTATCTTGATAGTTATATGTGGCACAGAAATATGGTTACCCTAACACCTAGGTGATTAGAAGTATTTTTAATAGAGCTCTTAAAATGTACATGAGCAGTAGCGCAGTTACAAATATAATGAGTAAGATGTGGGCTGTAACTTTTGTTTGTTTCCAACAAAGCTGGTTTAAGAATCTAAAGCATATTTAGGAAGCTACAGTGAAAACACCCTTAAAAAAGAGAGGGGCACTACAAGGTTATTTAGGAGGGCACTAATGAGAGTTTTGCTAAAACATGTATGCTGTGATGTACAAACACCAATGAAAAATCATTTAGGAGTTCTGAGAGGCTCCTAATCTTTTTTTCTTCTGACTTTTTCCCATATTTAAGCATGTGCTTTAATGAGTTATATTTTAATGAGAAGTATTTACTGAACCAAAAGTAATTTTTTTTTAGATAGTGTCATACTGTATAGAGGGTAAATGTACTTGAGTGCATAATTGTTTACATAATCTAATGATGTAGTAATATAGGGTCATTGAGCTTATGACAGGTGAAAAGAAAAGGCTACAAATAGAATAATGTTAGTAAAAGTAATAAAATATGTGGTTAAAGTCTTACCTAAGGCATTTACCTCTGTTGATTCTTATATGCCATTTTTTAAATAAAAAGAACAAACAAAAATAGTAGTAAAATAAATTACTAGGTGAGATTAATCTGCTAGTTACCTGGATCAACCTGACAACTTGATAATAAAGCAGAGGTTTCTTATGCAGCTTGCAATGAGGACTAATAAATAGTCAAATGTTATTCTCATAATGTGCTATAAAGCTAGATGACGTTTATATATTATTCCTAGTTTCTCCGTAACAGCTTATTTGGCACCAAATGTATTCCATTCCTATTTCTGACACACCCTTAACTATTATAATATGGGAAGATGTATAAATTAAATATTTTGGACTTTAAGTAAACATACAATGACAGGCAACTAAATCTATTTAAGGAAAATATTTTTTACTGATGTTGCCTTTTATGCCGAATGTATTGTGTATGTACTGTAGACATTGTGCAGATGGGAAAGAAAACAAAAATGCTAATAAAATTGTAAATGGAGTAAGAGAGCAACATAATCATCAAATGCTTATACATAAATCTCATTAAAAGCATTTCATGCATGGCCATTAAACACAAGATGAAGAGATTAAAATCTAACCATGTTGAAGGTGTATATATATTTTGTGATTTAGTCAGCTACATGATAACGCCTTCTCAGCTGCAGTATGGAGAGCCAGCTGTCTACCATTTATGTTGCTAATTCATTAAAACTAGTTATTTAGCCTCCTTGGAAATCACTGCAGTCCTGCTAACTGGCACACAATAATGTACTGATGCTTACTGCTGCTGCATGTGCTGACAGTATCAATTATTTAGTTTTCTGTCAATTCCCATTAGACATTTCTAACTGGAGAATTTACGCAGAGTTATTGAATTCCAAACAACTAAAAGCTTTAGGGAATCAAAACTAATTAGCAAGTGTTTGTAAACCCCTTTGTTCATGGTTATTTGTTTACAAGAGTAAGTGAACCTTTTAATTAAAGGTGAATGCAAGACCGCTTACCAGTACAGGGATTTCTGTTAAGTCCACTTCGCAATGTGGATACAGTCACATGTCCCTTTTAATGAGCTATGATGACCCTGCATGCTATTATATGACCTAAAATAAAAGGTTTGTCTGTAATTGTGACTGAAAGGGAAGAAAGTGTTCGTGCTGTTCCAAGTTTTCATTTGCACAACCTCCAAGCACGTAAGTTGAAGCCAATGATTAACTGACTGCTTTTAAATTTTTATTAAAACATAATTGCTAACAGTTATCACTTACAAGAAAAAGCTGTTTATGTAAGATATTGGTTTGTTAATTCAAAAAACATTCCCATAAGGGCATCTTATCTAGCTTTATTTTAGAAACAGCATATACAGGAATTGTTTTGACCTTGCAAAGGCATCTTATTGTTGACCCTAAAAGTGGGGAAGATCACTCAAGAGCTATTTAGGCTTCATTTAAAAAAAAAAGTCATCCAAATTACATTATATGCTTCTTTATGAAATTGATGATTTTGTCTTCTTATATGAACAATGTAATGTTTGCACGTCTCTTCCAATATCTGGAAAATAGCATTGTGAAATATGTACCTGTTTGAAAATGTGACTTTTGAGGAACAGATGAAGCCAATTAGACCTTTTCATTAGCAAACCAAAGCATCATTGTTCACAATGATGAACGCTTTAATTAGATGGGATGCTGTGACACAATCCAAAGTGGCTTCATCTGCAGGGTGTTCATATACATACATATATTCATATATATATATATATATATATATATATATATATATATATATATATATATATATATATATATATACATTTATATTGGTTGATCTTGCCTAAACTGCTATCTGATTGGGTTGGTTTAGGTATAAGTTGTGCTTCATGGAAACTCGCATTGGCAAAACTGCATTTCTGTATTGTCATATGAATATTTTAGTGCCCAATACTATATTTAAAAGCTCCAAATCTGAAAAAGTGATTCTCATTTGGCAATCTAGAAACAAACAGACAATGTGTAGCCAGCTTTAGAAAACAATATTCAGCACTACTGTTAGTGCACAGTATCTTTGTATATATATTTTTTATGTATATTTATTCTTTCATTGCCATTTATTATGTGAGTTGTCTCTTCCCCAGACATATTTAACAATCTAAGGAGGACTCCTATAACACCAGCCTCTCCCAAGCTAAACAAACATACTTTACTTCACTCATTAACTCCCTTTCCAAAAAACCGGCACAACTTTTCTCCACCTTTAACACTCTCCTTTCCCCTTCTCCACCCCCTCCATGCACTTCTGTCTCTGCTCAAGACATTGCCGAGCACTTCAAAAACAAAATTGACACTATCAGAGGGGACATTACACTACTCAAACCCCCTAGGCTTCCACCACCCTCCCCCCACACTCCCCAGTCTCTCCTGTGCTCCTTCACCCCCTGTTACTGATGAGGAAGTCTCAAAACTTTTGGCCTCCTCTCACCTTACCACCTGCCCACTTGATCCTATTCCTTCAAAACTTCTCTGCAATACCAACCCTTGTCTAATCAAAGCCTTAACTCATCTATTTAATCTCTCGCTCTCAACTGGACTATTCCCATCTCAACTAAAACATGCTCTTGTCACCCCCATTCTGAAAAAACCCTCTCTTGAACCCTCCACTCTTGACAACCTCCAACCTATCTCTCTGCTACCTTTCATCTCTAAACTACTAGAGCGCCTAGTGTACAACTGATTAACCTCATTCCTCTCTGACAATAACCTACTGGGCCCCTTACAATCTGGTTTTAAACCACAACACTCCACTGAAACTGCTCTGACCCGTCTAACTAATGACCTTTTAACAGCTAAAGCCAACAACATTTTTTTCACTATTAATACTGCTTGATCTCTTAGTTGCATTTGACACTGTAGATCACCCTCTCCTCCTCCAGTCCCTCCATTCGCTTGGCCTTCATGACACAGCCCTGTCCTGGTTTTCTTCTTACCTCGCGATCGTTCCTTCAGTGTCTCCTACAACGGAGTAGCATCTTCCCCCCTACCTCTCTCTGTCGGGGTTCCTCAAGGCTCTGTCCTGGGACCCTTATTATTTTCTCTATATACTTCCTCCTTCGGCAAATGAATGAGCTCGTATGGTTTCCACTACCACCTCCACGCTGACGATACTCAGCTCTATCTCTCCTCTCCTGATCTCAACCCAGAACTAATAAATCGTGTCTCCTCCTGCCTGTCTGCTATCTCTACTTGGATGTCACAATGCTACCTTAAATTAAACCTCTCCAAAATGGAAATGGTTCTTTTTCCTCCAACTAACACCAGTAACATCTCGGAAGTTTCCGATGCCTTGGGGTTATCCTAGATTCTGCCCTGACATTCACTCCTCATATCCAGTCACGTGTTAAGTCATGTCACTTCCACCTAAGGAACATATCCAAAATACGATCATTTATCACCCAAGATGCTGCCAAAATTCTTATTCACTCTCTTGTCATATCACGTCTAGACTATTGTAACTCTCTTTTAATTGGCCTTGCCCTCCAGAAACTGTCACCTCTCCAGTCCATAATGAACACTGCTGCTAGGCTTATACACCTCAGCAACCGCTCTTCCTCTGCCATACCATTCTGCCAATCCCTGTACTGGATTCCACTCCCCTTCAGAATTAAATTCAAATTAATGACCCTGACATTCAAAGCACTTCATAACTCTGCCCCTCCCTACATCTCTGAACTAATCTCCATATACTCACCCAACCGCTTACTACTCTACTGACCTGCTATTTAACTCATCTCTCATTACCTTCTCACAGGCTCGCATTCAAGACTTTGCAAGAGCTGCACCCCTCCTCTGGAATTCTCTCCCACGGTCTGTCCGACTTTTTCCCAGTCTTTCAGCTTTCAAGAAATCTCTTAAAACCCACTTTTTTAGAGAAGCGTACCCTCGCTGTTAACTACTCAATGCAATACCGCTTACATTACTACATCTCTCACCCACTTTACTCCGATCTTGCCCACTCCCACACCTTGTGTATCATTCCCTTCCCTTTAGCTTTTTCTGTACAGGGCCTTCCTCACCTCCTGTACCAGTATTTATTGTGATGTATGTAACTCCATATTTATTGTGATGTATGTAACTCCTTATGTTCTATGTATGTAATTCATGTGATTTAGTTGTATAATCACATTCACTTTACAGCGCTAGGAAACAAGTTGGCGCTATAGAAATACATGTTAATAATAATAATAAAAATAAATTATTTTTTCTAGGCATAGTAATCCAAATTACCTGGAAAACCTGAGGTCCCTAACATTCTGGATAACAGGCTCATTGCACATGCTCTGTGCTGCTGTCAATTACTGAATTTAGGGACTGGATCAAAATATACCGTACACAGAATATAAATGTCACAATGCAAGGCTGATTAGTAATTAATACAGCTACTAATTACTATATGGTAGAACAAAAACCAGTGCAATTAGCATCTGAATTTAATAATCTGCCTTGTAGCATCAGTTTACATTGTAGCTAACCTAATTTTCTGCTTAATAAATTGAGACAACCCATACGCTTAGTATGTGAGTGTCTCAGACACTTTTTAAGATGGTGACCCCCTGTGAGAAGTTTGAAGTCCTTGATAATTTCTGCTATTGATATTCTGAAACTTTAGGCTGGTACAATAAGTACAATATGTAAAATATTGCATTTTATACCATATACATTTTAGGGTTTAGTTCTCCTTTAAGGAAACTCTGCGTTGTTTTACTAATTACTAAGGCCCAAATTCATTAAAGCGAGAAGCATCTAACTCTAGCGCTAATTTGCCAGCATGACGTCATTTTGTAACTTCGGAAATTCACTAACACCAGCTCTGGTGAATTTTCGCTAGCAAAGTAGATAGACTTGCGCAACTTCGCACCCTTACGCCAGGCGAAGTTGCGCACTAACAAAGGATCGTAATTTTGCAAATTCACTAAGATGAACATTTCCTGAACATTACCACTTACGTTAGACTTTACTTCGCCTGGTCCCACCGTATGCAAATTAGGCTTCGCTAGCGTAATAGCGCTCTGCCTATAACACTAGTGCAACTACGCTTCCGTTCGCCGACCTGAGCGTAAATACGAACTTTATTGAATTTGTGTAGTACTGGCGAAAATTCGCCTGGCGAAGTGCGGCCAAAGCTGGCGAATTTTCGGATCTTAGTGAATTTGCCCCTTGGGATTTCATGGCAAAAAAAGCTCAGTAATCTTCATTACTGTATCCAAACAGAATTTTGAAATAATGAAAACTTATTTTAGGTGCCAAAGATTTTCTTAGATTCAAAAGCCCATTCAAGAAAAATAAGAAAGATTGTGGAGGTTTTTCTGGCTTGAAATGTGCTTACTAAGACAAAAGGCACACGCAATTTTAAATTGGCCCCTTAGTGTACCTCAAGCACAAGCTGTGGAAATACCAAAAATCTGTTCCATATAAGATTTGTGATGCTTACTGCCAGTGACACAATAAACAGACACTACTTTAATAAACAGAGCCCATTGAAAACTCCAAGGCATTGAGCCTTAAAATTGCTTTGCTTTTGAAGTTTTCTTTGTTGCTATTCTTGTATTTCACTCTTATCCCCTTCAGTTGCACTGCACCTCTGGCACTCCCTCTGGAGCTAAGGGATTTAACTTATGAGTTGCCTTTTTTCACTACAAGGTTTTCTCTTCTTTCAATTCTACCTGCTCATTGTGTTTCACAACTTGCCAGATAAGCAGAGTTTTAGATTTCTGCTCTCTCTTGAAAATGTTCCTACTTGATCCAGATCACAAATATACATGCATCAAAGTTAAACCAATGTGGGTTTAATGAATGGCATAAAAGGGACACAAGTATATGACAGCTAAATGCATAACCAATAAAAAATCAGGACACCTAAATTACAAATTCAGTTGCACTACTGACACTGAAGAAGAGCTAAAGGAATACAAGGTAAGAATAATAAAAGGTCACTAAATTATTTTATATTGTATTTGTTGGGCAGAGAAGTTGCTGATTACTCCTTTTGTAGTTTTAGCCTTTTTCCAAGTCTCTTTTGAATCTGGATGGCTTCCCACAACTTTCCTAATAATTCCATATGATGATCTGTTTAATTCCCCTTGGGGCATGATCTAATATCCCAGTTAACATGGCAGGTGCAAGGTATAGCAGTAGTGGGTCTGATCATAGCCTATAGGTAATGATGGCCAAATTTATTCACCAGGCCCGAATTCGTGGCGAATTCCAGCGATTCGCTGCGGGCGAATAAATTCGCGAAACGCCAGTGAAAATTTGCCTGCCAAAAATGACGCGCGTCGAAAACCACGCGTCAAAGACGTGCCGCGACTCGTTTCGCAAATTTTTCGCCAATTCGCAAATTTCGCTGGAAATTCGGGAATTTTTCGGTGAAGCAAAACAGGATAGACTCGCCGATCACTACCTATAGGAAGAGATATTTTAAACACTACTTGTAATTTCCCAGTGATGCCCACAATTCAGAAGGGAACATAAACAAATTAATATAATATACATTCTAAGGTGGTCATTTATCAATAGTAGAATTTGACTTTGTAATACTGTGATTTATTTGTGTTTTCTGCAGAGATTTAATAAGTGCAAAAAACTTTAGAAAATTTGAATTTAAATATATTTGGCATCTAATAGCTGGCAAGTTCATGTCAATAGCAATTCCAAATCATGGATCCGCACACACTTGTATTTGCAGTGGGGGAAAACCCCCTTTTCCTTTTATTTAATCACCAATATTCAACGTTTCGGGGGGATACAACCTCCCTTCATCAGGATGAAGGGAGGTTGTATCCCCCCGAAACATTGAATATTGGTGATTAAATAAAAGGAAAAGGGGTTTTTCCCCCACTGCAAATACAAGTGTGTGCGAATCCATGATTTGGAATTTCTGTTGCTAGGGGACCTTGTCGGGTCAACGGATTACCAGCACCACGGGAGCAGTGAAAGTGAGTAAAGATCCGGGTGTGCAGTGAAAAAATACCATATTAAGTTCATGTCAATGCCAATGGGACTTTTTTATTTCAGTTATCAAAGCTATTTCAAAATTTGACATTTGAAAATGATGGGTAGAATGCGATTTCTGTGTTCAAGTTGTTTTTCCTTTTTTTTACGTGATTACGTTTTTATAATGCAAGTTTTTTCATAAATAAGCACGCATTCACAATATTTTAGATTTTCGAGTTTAGAAGACATTATAGAAAAAACCTTGAAACTTTTTTTCTATAAATTGGCCTGCCCGCTTACTTAGTTATGCAGTGTGGCAGTAGCTACCACGATGATCTACAGGGAGCAGCCAATCCTTACTAGTTAAACTCATCCTTCCATAAGTGTCTGACTTGGCCTGGATTCGCATCTCCAGTCATACTAAGACAATAAGGGTCCATTATGGTTGGCTGCATTATATATGTAACTTGTCTCATTGAGGGAGAGGAGAGGCTTTGTGAGGAAGATGTTATTACTTGCACAAGTGGCTGTATATGCTGTCATATACAGAACATCTATGTAATTAGTTAAAAGTTGTATTGTGACTGTAAATATGTGTCAGTTTACTTGTTATTTGCCAGGCATAAAAAAATAGAAATATAGAAATTATATTTACAATACCAGATTTTGATCAGAATGGCCCAACAAACAAACATTTATTCATTGCACACAAACATTATTCATTTTTTAATCACAATAACATTAGGGGGCAGATTTACTAAATTCACATGAAGGATTCGAAGTTCGATCGAATTTTCAAAAAGATTCGATTTCAAATTTTCGAATGTTTTTGAAGACCACTTCAACCAGTGAATTTTGAAAATTCGGTTGAATCCAATGATTTGTATAATTCAAATAAAATTTCATTTGAATATTCGACTATTCGACTGTCGAAGAACTTCCCTTTAAAATTTTTAATCAACCACCTAGTTCACCAGATCAAAGCTACCGAATTGGGTTTCATTATTTTTGAGTGAATAAAAAATATTCGATCGATCGATAAAATCGTTCAAATGATTGATTCGAACGATTTATCGTTTGATCGAATATTTCCTATTCGATCGTTTGACCAATCGAATTGCGGTAAAATCCTTCAAATTCGATATTCGAATTCAAAGGATTTTACTTCCCTGCCTATTCACATGGTCGAATTTAGAATTTTTTTCAATTCGAAATTCGACCCTTAGTAAATTTGCCCCTAGGTGTTTAAAGATGACTGTAAAGAGAAAAGATTCTAGGCTGAATGTTTTAATCTTGTACGCTTGTCTCACTGCGTGACTTCAGCAACTTACAGTATCTCAATAAATCCTGGTAGAATGCATCTTAGGTTCTTGAAATCCTAAGAGGAGAAAGCATGAATGCTGAAGGAATTATAAGACAGAGGATCTTTATTGTAAAAGTGAATGAACTGAAAATTACAAGGTAATGGAATATCAGCAGGAGCTGGACTTCTATAACTGACATCAGCTAAAACCTACAATCATTGCTGTTAAAATGACTGCGTCTGTATAGGTACAATGTCTTACTTTTTACATTTGATGTTTCCAACATCCCAGTACACTTTGGTAATAACATAAATTAGGATCCCAGAAGAACAGCAAATCATAGCAATTGTCAGCAACAGTATAGTTTCACGGTGTTCTATACAGTTTGATTATTAATGTACTTAGGGTAAATCTAATATGAATTAGTGTAACAAATGTAAAAATATATGTGCTAACATTCTTCTAAAGGAAAGTCATATTTAAACTGGCAGCATACTCCCTTGTACTAGATGAATTCAATATGTTTGCCTACTGTTTTAAAATATTATTTTTGAGCTAAACAGGACAAACATAGAAACTGAAGCTACTTCATGTTTAGCCCTTGCGTGGTAGATAATTATATTGCCTCTGTAAATGTTGCTGTGAATCTATTTATCTGCCTCAAAAAGACATGGAGTGGCATCAATTTCCTGTTTACCTTAGAAGCTACCAAAAACCAAAGATTTTTCATGATTAAAACCATAGGCAAAATTTATGTTTGGCACAAACTCTATTCATTAACTTCATGTAAACCAAAGACATACTCTATACTGCCCATTCATAAGGCTGATCATATAACAAGGTACTGCAAAAGGTAACATTCTACTTCCACTTTTCTCTACCCAAAATGTAATGTGTTTTCCTAAAATATTAGAAAGGGTGGCCAGACCAGTGCTACCTGCTTAAATTAGCCAAGTAAATGGGCATAGGCTGCACTTGCAGTGTAAGGAATGGCAGGCTGGAAGCGCACTGGTTTGCACTTATACATCTTTCTACTGAAGCCAATTTTAGTAGCGCCAAAGAGAACCCTGTGCTTACTACCTGGTCAAGGTATTTGTTTGGTACACTGCTCCCTTTTCTGCATTTTGCCAAAGCACAATACAAGGCACACTAATTGGCACCAGCTCAAGTTTACATTGGCAACTTTTGTATGGGTTACTGGTTGCTATGTATGTAATTCTGCATGTTCTCATAAACCCATTTATTGTAAAGAACTTTGGAATATGTTGGTGCTCTAAATATATGTTAATAATAATATTTACTTTATGTATGATGTTTTAAATGGTGCTATTACTTATTTGGTCCATTTTAGTTCGAAAATTTGATGCTCAAATTTCGAAGTTTTTTAACTTCGAAATTCGACCCTTAGTAAATCTTCCCCTAAATATTCCTTGAAATACAGTTACATTGAAAGAATATGGCACAGCTGTAAATCTGCCAGGGACAGGCAGTTAATTAAGAGTAAGTATTGTAGCTGTGCAAGAAGGAAACTAGTGAGAGAGCCACAAAGTGACTTATAACAGTCAGTTTCTGTTAACTAAAACTCACATACCATCTTTCCTACAGTTTTCCGGAAGGCACGTACTATATGAGACTCTAAATCTAAAATTTACCTTTAGAAACCTGAGACTGGGAAGATGATTGGTCCTCCAGCAAGAAAATTACACCAAGCATGTTGCAAAATATACGTAGTAACACATGTACACATGCAAATGTCAAAGCCCAAAGGGCACATTTATGAGTGCAAGCACAAGTGCAATTTTGGCAATTTATTTTACTCACTGTGACAAGTAGGCTGCCTGTACACGTAATTTTGGGGGAAATTAGCTACGATAGGGAAGTACGTGTAGGATCAGGAGCATAAAGACAGTGGGGGTCATTTATAAACTTCGCGCAGGGCAGATTGATTCGCAGAGTGAATAAATTTGCCCTGCGACTGGTTATATTTATAAAGCTGAATAAGAGTGTGCAAACAGATTTGCGAATTTGTTTTTCACATTGCAAATGTCTATAGGAGCTTTTTAAATATGGCAAAAATCACAAATTGCAAACACTCTGCGCCAAAACTTTGGTGGCGGAGAAAATATTTGCAAAACTGTTTCGCAAATTGCGAATTTAAGTTGCTTTTAACGCTATTTTCTAGCAAAACAACCTCGCAAAGTGCCTGTACTCATGCACAGACCAATCTTGTTTGCGAAAATTCGTTCACAATGCAAATTCGCAAAAAACAGAAAGACGGGCACAGTAGTGCAATATTTTAGCGTTCAGGATAAAGCATGGGCAAAACTACCATTTGCGAGCAATTATGCGCTGCGCGAACTTTATAAATGACCCCCAGTGACTTCAGGCAAAAACACACATTTATTTCAACAAACTCTCCCCAACATAAAGGTTTCAACAGCATGCACTCAATACTTTTCCCCACTCTGGGGTTCTCACTATACAGGGTGGCTTCCATGCTCTGGAATATTCTGGACTTCTCAATAAGCCCTGCTGACTCTCCCCTCCTGGGATATCAACTCACCAGCCTCTTGCCTGTCTTACCATCTGGCTTTCCTCAATCACTGTAGACTCTGAGTCACCTGGTCATGACTCCCTCTGCTCCTTGCAGTGGCAGGCAGCATCTTAACTTAGATAGGTAACCTTCCTTTTCTGTGCCCTGCTTAGAGAGGCCTTCCTAACACTCTCATTACAATTAAATATGTGAAAAGTGTGCTCCAACATGTAAACTGGACCACTGGAATGGATTTTTTGGCTTGTCTATTCCTTCTAGAACACTATAGTTTCCAGGTCCTTCCTCACGAGGAAACGTCAGGCAACTTCAGAAATTGAAGCACAGCATGTGCATATTTCGTTATAGCCAGCGGGAAGGCAGAGAAACGTAGTTGGGGGATATTGTTGCCTCTAAGAAGAGGCGATTAATCACCAGTCAACTAAATCTCTCCGAATCTGCCCATGTGCTCTTAACCTCAACAGAGAAACCATTTTCTGTTAAGTAACATCTCCCTTGCAGCTTTCATCAACAATGGGCAGATATCAAAGGCAAAATTCACCTTTTTACACCTTTCTTTGATCATTTTAATACAACACAATGTTTCCAATAATCCCAATGTAATTACAGCTGCAAGGGGCAAATGTGCCTAACACAATTGTATCTTATGCAATAAAACACATGCTTTTGCACAATTCCCCAAAAATATATATGCCTAAAATATCCAATTATTAGTAAACACTGGTCTTTGAATATTAATGCAATACAAGAGAATATTATATACTTATCTGACCTGAAAATACATTTATCACTATGTTTACATATTTCCTCTTCCATAGTAACAATTAATATTTTATAACATCTACAAATTCGTCCCAGATACATTTCACAACTCTGGAATATGATTTATGAGGCCGGTGCTTTATAATATACCAGTAGACGTTTGATTACTTAATTAGCGTGTTTAAAAGCTCACATTAATTATTTGAGGAGTTTGGTTATAATTATGGCATGTTCAAAGTAATTATCCCATTTTTTGGGGCTTTTGTAGGCTTCCATAGCCAAGATTTATTTGTTTAGAGTTTCATAATTACATTCAAACTGCAAAGTGAAAATTATATAATCTGGAGTAATTGAAAAAATAAACACGCTGATATTAATGTGCTTAATTATTATTATTGGTTTTCAATAAAGCATTGAGCCTGTGGGAGATTCTAGACATTCATTACTTGTTATAAATTACATATTGCTTGCTTCAACACATTCTTTCATTTTATTTTTGGAAAGATATATTGAAATTGACTCCCACCCAAGAGAGTAAATTATTGAGACATAGACACCTAGAGGAAGAAAGTGGCCAATTGAATTGGGTTAATATTCATGACTTTAGGGATTACATTTTATTTTCAGCCACAGGCAGGTTACATGTAAATCACTTGATCACATATGTGCAAACCCTGGGTTTTTCCAGATTTAACTTTAACATAGCAAGCCACACATTTTACGGGAATGGTAGTGTCTACAAACATACAGGATTTTTTTTTTTTTTTAAATAAAAGTGCTTATTCAATGAAAGTGTGTTTCCCTGTGTGTGTGAGTTCCAATGTATGAAGCAATTGCATTCCAACTGTCTATAGGCATTTACAGGATCCCTGCTATTCCTCATATCAGAAACACAGTTAACTAAGACTACCCATTTCTCATTTTCATATTGATGTATTGTTCCTTGTCTTCTGAACAGATTTTTTTAAGTATATTTTAGTATTACATTCCCCTTCATTACAATGTTCAGTGATGCAGAGAAAAAACTTTTTAGGCAAGAGGGCAAGCAGGTGGAGGAAGAGCTGGGTAGGTTAAGGAGGTGCAGGCAGGACAGTGGAAGGAACTCCTACCAGCTCTGCCCACCCCACTCTGCCCTCTCACCCTCCACCCTGCTTTCACAAAGTGAATATAAGTGCCGATGGCCCCACAGTGAATCAGTGAGAAGGATGCAAGAGAAAGGGTGGTTTTTGTGCTTTTTAACAGAAAATACAAGTGAAAGGTCTAATAAATATAGTGGTACCTTCGATTATAGGTAATACAGTATCTGTGTGAAGAATTTGTAAATATGAAGTATATGTCCCCTTTAAGATTAAAGTAGGGGCCAACATTAATGAGCATAGAGAAAGTGTATAAGAAACAAAGTGAGGGTGTAAGTACAAGTCTTCTCATTTATTTAATTGAAGAAATTATAAATCTGTAACAAAACTAGTAAGTGTTTATATATTCTAATACATGGTGACTTTGGTGGATATGTTATATAATACAACTTTTTTCAATGCTTTTTTCACACTGCTACCCTTTCTATAAGAACCGCAAAGATAAATGGGTAATTATTTATCAGTGGCTGCAATTCATAGAACAATACCCCAGTACACCAGAGTATCACTCATCAGCATATCAATCTTAAGCCACTTGCCTTTTATCAGACTTTTCCCTGGGGAAATGGATACATAACAGAAATAACTCAAGAATAGGGAAGGAAGCTGGCTTCAAGATGACATTTTTGTACAGATAGCTCTGTTTCTCAATTCTGTTCACCAGAGCAAATCTAATCTCCGAATCTTCCCATTTTTCTCCATACTTCATTACTTTGTAATCACTTGTAGCCCTTATAAAAAAAAAAGTTAAGCCTCTCAGACTGGAACAAACACATATATCAAAGGAAGTACTTTACTGTAGATTATTTAGACCATTTAAACTGTATACTCTTGCAACTATCATTTTTTAAATACTAATTGTTTTTACTGCAATGCAAAAAAATTCAGGTACAATGAGCCCTTGCACGACAGAGCTGATTTTTAAAAGGTATAATGTCTTTCAGCAAAAGTGGATCAATTACCCTTTATCTAAAAGGCTTGTTTACACTTAATGCATTGCTGGAAGGAAATACAGTATCTGTGGCTGATTTAGCTATGAGAGTAGAAAAGGCTTAGCTAAGGCAGAGGAAGGAAGCACTTAAATGTTAAATGCATACGTATATGAAATTTGAACCATCACTTTGAAAGATAATAATATAGAACTGTTAGTCCTAATATAAATTATGAACTGGAATTTTTAAAAAGGGGGCTGCTTTCGTGAAGACATAGGTTTTGATGTATGAGATGGGTGAGGATCAAGTGACCTTTCCAAAATCTAAGAAGGGAGAAAGCTCATGTATAATATAATGCTGATCAATGAAAAGTTTTGGATAACAATCTGGCTATTAGTGGCTGCAGATTGGAGGATCTGTAAGATCTTAGGATCTGACAGGTTACAGGATAAGGATACCAATTATATTCCATAATTTTTATCCTCAGAGTAACCTGTCAGATCCTAAGATTATATAGATCCTTCCTGCAGCATCTAGTAAACTAGATTGTCATCCAGATCAAATACATATACATACATGTATTAAAAGTGTAAATGTAAAAAAATAAGTCAAAATATGTTAC
Source organism: Xenopus borealis (assembly GCA_024363595.1). NCBI lineage: Eukaryota > Metazoa > Chordata > Amphibia > Anura > Pipidae > Xenopus > Xenopus borealis. The sequence continues at coordinate 97,956,222 of CM044433.1, forward strand.
TCTAGTAGTAACTCTACATAATGCATGTTATACAGTGCATCTTCATAGGACCTGGGCATATGATGTGGAAACCACTTGAAAATTACATTTAGGGGGGTTATTTAGTAAATCTGAATTTATATAATATTTTAATAAAAAAACAAACTCCCATACTCAATTGACCTTATACTGTATATTAATAAGATAAGTCGAACAAAAACCCAAATCTCTGAAATGTTTCTGGATTTTTATCCAAATTGGTCATTTTTTTTTTTTTAGGTTTTTCCCCTAAGACCAAGAAAAAGTCAGATTTTCAAGATAATACCCGGCTCAGACCACAATAACTTCAAATTGAGGTAGGTGCCTCTCCCACTGACTTATACAGTACCTCAAAAGGTCTGATATGGCGGAATTTCGTATTCTGGCTTTTTACAGCATAATAAATATCGATAAATGTTTGTGTTAAAAAGCCCAGCCAGATAAATTTGAGGTTTAGTAAATAACCCCCTTAGAGTCTACATATTTGGATAGATCACATATCAAAGAATGGCAAGCAGTGTGAGCCAGATGAAAAAAACAGTATTCTTCATCTATAGGATAAACAACAGATGTGACCTTTAAATGAACAGTAATACAAAAAAATGAAAGTGTTTTAAAGAAAAGAAAATACCATGAAGTGTTGCCCTGCGCTGTTAAAACTGATCTGTTTGCTTCAGAAAAACTACTATAGTTCATATAAACAAGCTGCTAAGTAGCAATGGCGGAAATTTTTTGATATTACTGGTCCTTTAAGTAAGACACTAAGGGGCCGATTTACTAAATTCATGTGAAGGATTTGAAGTTCGATCGAATTCGATCGAATTTCGAACGTAGGATTTCTACGTTTGGTCGAATATTTGACTTTTGGCATATTCGATCATCGAATAGGGAATGGTCAAACGATCGAATACATTCGAATAGAGACGAATGGACGAATATTCGATCATTCGATCAGCGAAGGATTTTATTTTTTAAGTTTCTTCGATTGCCTACTTCGCCAGATTGAACCTACCGAATTGCAATAGAAGCCTATGGGAGCACTCCTGATCGAATAGGATCGAATAGGAATAGGATTCCTACGATCGAAGTGTTCGATCGTTCAAATCGTACGAATCATTGAACGATCGAATGATTTATTCGTTCAGTCGAATTATTTATTCGATCGAATAGATTTGTATTCGATCGTCGAAAAGGCTAAAAGGTAGCCTAGAACTATTCGATTAACATTCGAAAATCGAATGCTAATCGAATATCGAATAGAAATGAATCATTTTTGGGGAATAATAGTAAATTTGCCCTTAAGTAGTGAATACATGAAGTTAAAATGTGTCCCACAACTGGAGGTCAAAAGAATCAAGCTAAATCACAGCAGGTTAACCATACATTAAGGGCCTTATTTACTGTATCAAAATCTGAATTTCAATTAAATAAGTCTGAACAAATTAGAATCCAGGATTGGAGCTTATTAATTATTTAAAAAGCATGATATAATCAGATACAGACAAACACAAAAAAAATAAATTAATTTTTTACCCGAATTTTTTTTTTGCTCGAAAAGCCCAATTTTTTCAGATTTTTGCTGGAACAGTGTGAAACAGTCGGATTTTCATGCTAATTCCTGCTCAGACCAAAGAAACTTCTAGATACAGTATTATATGGACCTCTCCCATTGACTTATACAACCTCGGCAAGTCTAAGATGGAGTATTTTTAGATTCTGACTTTTGCCATCCTTGAGATATAATAAATCTAAAAAATGTGAGGACCTTATTCTTACCACCAATTGCTAAGGGGAAGGGGGGCAGCACTGGGAGAAGTAGTTTGATAAAGGTGAATAATGTTTTTTAATCAGGCATGGATAAGGCAGTATCTTAGCATCCATGTTTATAAATTAAAAATAATTATTCAGGTTTATGTCCTGGCCTTGTCCCCTCCTTATTAATAAAAACAATAAAGGCAGAGTACAGCATCAACTTGCCATTCCTTACTGCTTTTGAGGATTTTCATCTGGCACCCCTTTAACTGAGAGCTGAAAGTGATACTGGGGACAAACTCCATACTTTAGATGTAGGGAGACCATTTAGAGTTTAGGAGATATCTGTACAAGTAACAGGTGGTTTAGTAGGACAGCTATCTCTGCCACCCAGGGACACCCACAGTCTGTTTGTGTTGTGTGCCAACGTTCGTTTGTTCTATATGTGGTTATGCAGTGCACGTGATGACATCACCTTGGAGTGAAAATGTGTTCATTTAAACTGGTTTCTGCAGATTTGGTGTCTGTTGTTTGGCCGATTGTTCCATAGTTCCTGGGTGTGTTCTGGATTGTCTTCTGTTACTGACGTTTGCCTATTATCTGACCTTGCTTGAATTCTGCCTGGACTGACCTTTGCCTGAGACCTGACCTTGCTTGAATTCTGCCTGGACTGACCCTTGCCTGTATCTGACTGAGAGTGAACTCTGCTTGGACCAACCCGCCCTTTTTCTAGACTACACTTCTGTATATTGTCTGACTTTTCTATGCTTCTCTTAAACCTTAAAACCTGGTTAGCTGGTATTTTCTCCTGTTTCCAATCCACTACAAACTGGCCCCTTCGCTTCCTTAGAACGCTCGGCCTGTTCCTCTCACACTTAGGGGCAGATTTATCAATGGTCAAATTGATTCGAAGTGGCGGCATCTGAGTAGCTGAGGGCTCCTCCCAAAGGTGGCTGCTATAGGCAGAAAAGTGAGCCGAGACAGGAGCTTGATGTTAGTTCTGAGTTTAGGACTTTTTGTTTTTATGAATTACCATAACACTATAACAAGAGTTAAGATTTTAAAGTAATTCTTGTTCACAGTATAGACAAGGTTGTTCTGTGCTGATTGTGTAATTAAATATGGCATACCTATTTAAACTACTGGCCTCTAATATTATGGAATGTTTCTAATTAAATGGCTGATAATGAAAAATATAAATAAATGAATACAGTGATCATTCCCCGTTTAAATAAAAGTTAAAAGTCTGTGATCCAAAGGTTTGTGCACTGTTTGAACAACAACAGAACAATTGTCCGGTGTAAAAAAGCAATGGTGAACTGCAAAAGAAGCAGTGACATCATGTCATCAGAACTGCTATACAAAATGATTGTGAATTATACTAGCCTGCTGTGCATTTGATTTCCCCCAGCTGCTATCACAGCAGTCTGTTTCCTGAAAATTAAATGTGTTTCATCTGCTTTCAAATATGCCATGTCTTTACCTACAGGAGTCTGTATCATTCCCCCCTTTATATTTCCATGTTTCTTTCACAAGACGTGAGTTTTATAATTCATAGAATTTAGCAGTCACATTCTCTGCATGTTCATAAAGAGTTGTACCAAAATCTCTCTCCACCCCATATAACAAAAGTGTACTTTTATGCAGAGCTAGTATCACAATTCTACTAGCTATTCAATAATTGCAGAATATATTAAGCTTTATTATGAGAAAGTTACATTTCCATAGCTGAAATAATAGAACTGATGTCATGATAATGTATTGTATAGCTTACCAATTTGCCTAATGCCAGTTTCTTAGAAATAATAAAATATTGTACAATTTTGTTTGTGCTTAGCAGCAAAACTCTAGGTATTAAACTGTTTCAATCATAGAGCTGCAGACCTCATGCTGGTGTAGATAATATGAATCCACAAAAAGATCTGCCTGAAAGAGTCACAGCTATAATTGCAAGCAGAGTTCGCAGTGCAGTTGTACAAGCCATTGGTGTCAATATAATCGATGTACTTTCATACAGATGGAAAAATGTAAGAAACAGAATTGTTTCAGACCACAGTGCAAAGAATTTGTCTTATTATTACATTTAATATGCTACATTTTAGGGTCAGTGTTATCATACATTCATGAACCTTTAGGCTTATGTCAGATGTGCCATTTTTCCTTCTTGCCATTGTTCTGCAAGAAAAATTATGGCAGAGAAAATAGCCAGGAGCCATAGCATGCACATTTTATTCCACATAGCAGTACAGTTCTGATATACTGAGTACCAAGGCAAAACACAGATTTTAACTGAAAAAAAAAAAATATATATATATATATATATACAGTATGTATGTATTTGATGGTGGCTAGGTGCATATATTTGAGCCTTAGAATTTTCACTACACATTATACAAATAAAGTGAAGTTAACCCCAGATGTAGATTCAAATCCATGAAAGTTCTGACATTCTAACTGCTGAAGTATTCAAAGAAATTAAGGATTTCTTTTTGCAAACATCAGCAGCTGCAAGCCTATAGCCAGGAATAGCAGTTTGAATAAATACAGCAAATAAGCACATTTTGAAATCACTCAGATGAGATTAAAATCGTTTTCGAACAGGAGTGTAAAAGGAAATGACAGCATTTTAAACATAGGCCATCTAATAAGGAATAAATCTGCTAATATATACTGTGTTCTGTGCAATTTCCATAAAGATCAGCTGAACATAAAAATTGCAAGGTAATGAAGCCACCCTGAAATAACAGAAACATTTAAACACTTCACCAAAGTCACAAGACTGCTTATGGGAAATATGTTTTATAAATTTTTGTTCTAAAACCAAAAATGATTTGCTCTGGAACATGACATTTGTTTAATGTTTATCATGCTTCTTTCTGAATAGTTAGGCATCTGTGATAAGAGACTGTAGCATACAGAAGCTACTCAGAGCAAGCTATATTTACAGAAAAGCTTATTTTTTAAGCAGATGTATTTTTTAGGTGTGTCCAGTCATATTTGTTTTCTGCCCATACAGAGTCTTTGGAGTAAATTTATCAAAGAGTGAAATTCCACAGCTCTCAATTAATTTCTATGGGATTTTGAAAGGCCTATTTATCAATGGGTGAAGTGAAGTTTCTCTTAACTCTTAACTTCACTCTTTGCTAAATATACCCTTTTAAGTTTATTGTTTTTACAGGGGTTGTTTACCTTTAAATGACCATTTAGTATACTGTAGACATTGGTAATCGCAATTGGTGTCCATTTTTTATTTTTTTTTGGGTTACAAATGGCAGATTTACTATTGGTTAAATTAGAGGGTGAATTTACCCTCGAATTGAAATTCCGCAATTTGATCGATGGAACGATCAAATAGAAATCGATTGATTCAAACAAATTTTAAAAATTTAATAAAATTTTTATATTCGATAAAAAATTGTTAAATCCAATTCAGTAGGTTGAATCTGGCGAACTAGGCAGTCAAATAAAAATTTAAAGGGCAAGTTATTCGACTGTTGAATATTCAGATCGAATTTTATTCGAATTATTCGAATTTTCAAAAATCAATGGTTGAAGTGGATTTCAAAATTATTAAAAAATTCGAATTCAAATCTTATTGAAAATTCGATCGACCAGTGAATTTTGTAAATTCGATTAATCGAATGATTCGAATGATTCGAATAAAATTTAATTCGAATATTCGATCATTTGACTGTCGAAGTACTTCCCCTTTAAATTTTTATTTGACCACCTAGTTCTCCAGAACAAAGCTACCGAATTGGGTTTACTACGAATAAAAAAAATTTGACGATCGAAAAAATCGCTGATCAACCTAACGAATTGTGGTAAAATCCTTCGAATTCGATATTCAAATTCAAAGGATTTTACTTCACTTCCTATTCACATGGTCGAATTTCGATTTTTTTTCAATTCAAAATTTGACCAATGATAAATCTGCCCCTAGTATTTTGTTCAGAAGCTCTCCAGTTTGTAATATCAGCAGCTATCTGGTTGCTAGGATCTTGTTTACTTTAGCAACCCTGCAGTGGTTTGAATGAGAGACTGAAATAGACAAGACAAGGAATAAAAATAGAAAAGACAAGGAATAAAAAGTTGCAATAATAATAAAATTGTAAGCTCACACATCATCTTTTGGCAGCTGGAGTAAAAAAACAAATAGTGAAGATCAACTGCAAAGTAAAAAAAAAAAACAAATAGTGAAGATCAACTGCAAACTTGCTAGGAATAGTACATTCTATAATATGCTTAAGGTTAATTTAAAGGTGAACCACCCCTTTATTTGACCATTGACTAACTTATGACCAGCAACATAAAAGCACTGCCAAATTAAGCAACATCTATTTTTAAATAATGTAGAATGCTTTGTGGAGTTTATGAAGATTTTTTGAAAGTACCAACTAAATAAATCTTATGTATAAGTTTATTTAAGGCATTTTTATTACTGGCACTTTAAAATTACACTTCATAACTCCCTGAAAAGCGTGTCAATAATATAAAGTATTACATATTTATAATTTAGTACTTGAGTGATAGGGGAAATTGGTTATCTCCTCCATAAGGAACAGTGAGCAGTTATGTCAAATTGATTTCATTCTTAAACACTACACATTTTGTCTTGAAAGACAGCTTCTGGAAAGCACTGATTGTAATCTCTTTACAGCTTCAAAAACTGATTTTCCCTTATCCAATCGCCCTTTAAAACTTCTAAGCAATATGTTTTATTGCACTGCACAGAAAATTATATCCTTGCGTGTGTTGTATATCCAGTATGAAAGCAAATCTCAATCAAAATTCACTAAATATTTTTGCTGTAAAAAAAAATGAAGCAGACGTCTGTTTGTTTTGCACAGTTTAGTAAGAAAGATGGGGGCAGCAATTATGGTGTTTTTGCAGGACATTCAATTTACCAAGTAATGCATATTGCATATTACATTTACACACCATTTTCAAAAAATCTACTTTCATTGAATAATAGCTACAGTCACATTCTTTACCTTTTTGTGGACATATTTTTCAAATTATTTTACAAAAACATGTGAAATAGCACTTGACTTTTGGCCTTCTTCCAAAAAATTAGCAGTAAGTAGAAATGCCATTATAGGATTTGTTGAAAAGAAAAGAAAATTCACCATAATTGCTTCACATATGAGAAGTGACAATTTAAAGCTTTTCGAAGGATTAATAAAGGATAGGATACTGGACTTCATAGCAGATAAGAATACTATGAGTTTGTGCCAGCATGGTTTTATGCGTAATAGATCTTGCAAGACTAACTTAATTTCTTTTTATGAGAAGGTAAGCAGGGACCTCGATTCTGGGATGACAGTGGATGTGATTTACTTAGACTTCGCTAAAGCATTTGATACAGTGCCACACAGACGGTTACTGGTTAAATTAAGGAATGTTGGCCTGGAACATAGTATTTGCACCTGGATAGATAACTGGCTAAAAGATAGACTACAAAGAGTGGTGGTAAATGGAACATTTTCTAATTGGACCAGTGTTGTTAGTGGGGTACCGCAGGGCTCTGTACTGGGTCCCTTGCTTTTCAACTTGTTTATTAATGACCTGGATATGGACAATAATAAATTGTGCAGAATTATAGGTTCCATGCAGGATGCTGCCACTTTGCAGAGTGATTTTTCTAGGTTGGGAAACTGTGCAGCAAACTGGAAAATTAGTTTCAATGTTGATAAATGCAAGGTTATGCACTAAATGGCAGTGTGTTGGGAGTTTCCTTAAGTGAGAAGGATCTTGGGGTTTTTATAGATAACAAGTTGTCTAATTCTTTGCAGTGTCATTCTGTAGCTACTAAAGCAAATAAAGTTCTGTCCTGCATAAAAAAGGGCATATACTCAAGGGGTGAAAATATAATTATACCTCTTTATAGATCCCTAGTAAGGCCTCATCTGGAGTATGCAGTTTTGGACTCCAGTCCTTAGGAGGGATGTAAGTGAGCTGGAGAGAGTGCACAGACGTGCAACTAAACTGGTTAGAAGGATGGAAGACTTAAATTATGAGGGGAGACTGTCCAGGTTGGGGTTGTTTTCTCTGGAAAAAAGGCACTTGCGAGGGGACATGATAACACTTTACAAATACATTAGAGGATATTATAGACAAATAGCAGGGGACCTTTTTACCCATAAAGAGGATCACCGCACCAGAGGCCACCCCTTCAGACTAGAAGAAAAGGACTTTCATTTGAAGCAGTGTAGGTGGTTCTTCACAGTGAGGACAGTGAGGTTGTGGAATGCACTGCCAGGTGATGTTGTGATGGCTCATTCTGTTGATGCTTTTAAAGGGGTTTGGATGATTTTTTGGACAGACATAATATCAAAGGCTATTTTGATACTAAACTCTACAGTTAGTATAGCTATGGGCATATATGGTTTGAGTGGAGGTGTGTGTGTGTGTGTGTGTGGGGATGCTGGGTTTTAATTTGGAGGGGTTGAACTTGATGGACTTTGCCTTTTTTCAACCCAATTTAACTATGTAACTATGTAACTGTCATCTATCTATTTGTCTATATATTATATTACAGGAAGTAGATTAACAATGAAAAAATACATTAAGGGGAATATTAGTTATGTGGTGTAAAATATGGTAAAATAAGTTGCAAGGACAAGCAAGATCCTGATCCTGCAGAGATTTGCAGGAGGAGGGGGTTATTTTTCCACTTTACAGAGCACTGGTAAGGCCCCATCTAGAATATGCTGTACAGATACTCAAACTGGAGAACTGGAGAGGGTTTCAAGTTTAGGAGCCGAAATGTTGTAATAAATTAATTTCTTTTTCACTAAAGACCTGTGAGTGTGGTTACTTTTTGTATATACGTATATTAACAAAAGGGTGCATCATCAGTGTCAAAGTGCTTATTTGGGACCATGTCCATACAGCAGTATGGACAAGTTCATGACTTGATAAAGGATTTTGTTGCTAGAAATATATAGTATGAGAATTTCAACAGCTATTATCAGGTTATTTATGCAATTTCATGGATGATTGTTTAAAAAAGTAAAAAAAAAAAAAAAAGTAAATGGCTTACAGTAAGCTACTACATGTTCAGTAATACACATACAAGTTATTCATCAGAGTTTTGACTTAAGTTCCCATAAAATAAACATTTTTGTTAGGAAAATATTGTCTAAATTTGTTAGATACAGATCTAAAACATATTGATTCAACTATAGATTTCAATACAAAAATATAGATTTTCTCCTTGCTTCTCCGCAGGTCAGAATTTATGCAAAATTGAATGTATTCACACAAAATTCTTTGTGCATACCACACGTTGTTGTGTGCACAGGCCTCAAAATTTGTTAGCACATGCACACCTTAGGGAACATTGGCATGAACACAAAGCTAACTGTACTGGGTGGAAGCAATTCAGTGCCTTTATTGAGGGATGAAATAACATAAAGTGGTCCTGGCATTTTTCACTTTCTTTTATTCCTTCCTCCCACTATCCCTTTTTCTGATTTCTTTTTTTTTTTTGGTATTTTAAAATGTGTAATTTACAAAGTGACAGGTCTGTGAATGACTTCATAAACTGCAAGCTACAAGAATCTTTAAACCAACTGAATAATTTCTCTCATATTTACTGTATGCAGTCATACCACATATATATATATATATATATATATATATACATTTAAAATATATTAGCTATTGCATTATGTTATAGACATGTTTTTGTAAGTTATTCAATGTAGTCCTAGAAAAATATGTTTTGCATACTGGCAGCAGACAGGAGCTTCATGACACCACAGGAGCTCAATGCATTTTGAGTTAAAAACCAAGGTGTTATACTAGCTGTTGCACCCTGGATGTATATTGACTATATGAAGTAAAACAAGGCTTTAGCCAGCCAGGATCGGTGTTAAAACTCAGGTGACAGTACAGTTTTAATAGTCGGCATCATGCTTTTTACACTTTGCACTTTGTGCACATGAAATTTGCAGTAACTTTCAAATGGTACAACCATTAAAGGGATTCTGTCACAACAAAACATATTGCTTACAAAACTTGTCAGTTAATAGTGCTCTTCCAGCAAAAGCCTGCATTGAAATTTCTTTTTCAAAAAAGCTGATTTTTTTTGTACATTTAATTTTGTAATTTGACATAGATATAGACATGACTTGAGTCTTTACTGCTGCACTGCATGTTAAAGTGAAATCAACCACTCCCTTTCCCCCCCAGCAGCCCATCAACAGAACAATTGGAAGGTAACAAGAAAACAGCTCCCTGGCACCTTGTTGCTACAAATGCTCCATGCCTGACCTAGTGGTAGAGAGTATCACTCAGTTGTAAAACACTCAAGTCTGACCATTACTAGCTTTATTGAGTAGGAGAACAGTAGTTTATCTGAAAGCAGATGCATCTTGAAGTGCTGTATCTTTCTGAAAGCACAGGATCAGGCAAAATGATCTGAGATGGCTGCCTACACACCAATATTACAAATACATTTACATATTGGTTCAAGAAAATATATGGTAGAATTAATTATTTGTATTATACACAGTGTCATTTAGAAATAAAAACTACACCATGAAAATCACAACAAAATCCTGTTAAGCTAATAGAATGCTTTCCCCATAACCCTTCATAAATTGTCCTATTTATTTGCAGTGTTGAGAAACAACAAATACAACCTGTATTCTCCTGATCAAGTTATTTTTGTACTAAACATCAGAAAGCATCAAAGCTCATTCCTTAGATTAATCTAATAGCCGAGTCTGAAAGTCCATGCTCTGTATGGGATGTGTTAATTATAACTGAGAACACTGTGACCAGACTGACTGTGAATAAACTATTCTACATACAGATTAGCAATATAAAATATCTTTGTTTTTCCTTCCTAAGTTAACAAGAGTAGAGGGTGATAAATAATATCAATTGAGACACGTTGTTTAATTATAGATTGGTGTGATTTGTGTCAAGAAAAAAACAATACAACATTATTCTCAATTTCATATAACTCCTCCTGAGTGGCTCTAGGTTAAATATTTCCTCCACTTACTGCATTTGTTTTCATTTAATGTTTACAGAACAGCTGTTTCATTTTCTGATAGAAGCCAAAAAAATCAATTATTCCACTCACAGTCTCTTTAATTATTGGATCACTACTCTTGTCCAAGGACGTGTTGAAGGAAAAACAGCTACTAATTCATATGATAAGACTTAAAACCATTCTGTTTGCCAGTTTATTAAGCCTATTCAAACACTTTTGGCAACATTACAGAAATAAGACACATCTGCAGTGCTCGATTTATCACATGGGTTTAACTTTGCCACGTTTGATGGCATTACACATGAATTAAGTGCTTTAAAGGGAAAAATACCCACCTTTTTGACATGAGCTCATTCAGTTCGGTTTATGTAGAAAATGTAAATTAACACTTTCTGAACGACCTAGTAGTTTTATAATATTAGTTTTATAATATATTAATTTTTATGTACACGGTTCCACAAATTAAAAACAAACCACAGCATTTAGCTTCAGACACATAGGAACGGTTTCCCAACCCCCATAGGCTCACAAAATCATTCAGTCCCTCCTTCACCTTGTTCCATTGTGAACTGATGGATTCTGAAACATGAAGACCCTCTGCTTTCCATCGTTGTCAATGAACAGATTCTGTCCTCCAACAAGTCCTGCAAATACAATACTGGTGTCCTTAGAGCAGAAAGTGCATTTTATCTGTTACTTACTACTGCAGTCTTTGCTGAAATAGATTTAAAATTCATGGTTACACAGGAGTAGTTAGCCATTTGGCAAAAGCTTCCTTTTCTTTGTAGTTTCAAAACTGATTTTAGATTACAGACTTAACACACATATTGAAAATGTTGTAGGCAATGCCATGCCAGGTTTTTTTCTTGCCAACACAGATGCTGTTGGGACCTTTGGCAGCTTTAGCCATGTAGTCCCTAGTGCAGTTTTGTCTGTTCCAGGCTGTGTTTATATGATAAATGTTAGTTATCTACAAACCCAAAACTCAGGTGCACTGGGCCATTAAGCACTTTTCTCTGTGGAATCTTTTCATGTTCAGTAAATTTTTGAATGTACTTGACAGTTGCAAACAACACACATTATGAAACAAGAGGGGCATATTTAAGAAAGAGTTTAAAGTATAAATTTAGTGTTAGTAAAGCTCTCCAGCTTGACTTAATTAAAAAATGTTTTTCTCACTTAAAAGAATGTATAAATAAAATTGTCAACCAAAATGATACTGAATTAATTTGCCAGTCCAGACCTGGAGAAATCTGTTGATTTCCTCTGGCAGGATAAATAAAATATTGGACTTCTTGTATGACTTCCAATATGAAGACAGTGAGGTCTTCATGCTGTATGTCCTGTACTGTAATTATAAAATTAAAAAAAGTCAGTAAGTTTGTTCAAAACCTTCCCTACTCTGCTCCTACACTAGCTACCTGTGGCCAGAAAAAAAAATTCTATATATTTATTTATTATATATATAAATATATATATATATATATATATATATATGCTTGTAAATGAAATAAACATGTGAATACAATTATAGAGTATGTGATATAGATCATATATTTATATATCTTATGCATATTTGCTCTGCAGGTGGAAGCAAATTTGATCTGCAAGACTCTATGTGTTGTTTGCAAATGTTTTCTTTCTTATATGTGATGGTTTAAAGGATAGATTGCCTTCTAGAATTTCTTGTTAATCCCTATGACACTTGCCAATGATGCTAGGTAAATTAATTTTACTGTAAAATGTTCGTTCAAAGTTAATTATACTTTTTCCTTGCATAAAGCATGGCATATACAGTACTTTGTTATACAACCTATTTGCCTAAACTGATTATTCATTATTCATTAATTTAATGGGGCATCGCAAGATATTCATCTCTTTACCCTCTGACCAAAGTTAATCACATTATCTGAATTGTGTTTTGATGGATTTGCACTCAATAAATTACATTATCTGCCATGTACATAAGTGAAATATCCTGTTAATCGTTTGTTATTTACTGTATCAAAAGTCATGCAAGCTTTTGTTTGTTTATTTATTTTTCATTCTATGTGTTTTGGGATGCAAGGAGCCATCTTATTCAGTATTCAGCAGAATCTAACTTACTGTACCAACAAGTGAACCCTTGTACACACCAGAAAAAGCTGCATGCATCTGGAAATAGTTGATCCTCACACAAAGCATGCGCAGACATTGTTTACTGTATAAAGGGTTCAGATCTGGTCGGCCAGGATCTTTAATGTATATAAATACATACATAAATAAGGCTTATTTAATATAAAAATTTGCTTTAATAAGATAAATATTAATACATTAGTCACCTTGGAGTGATAGTGATAGGAGATAGGCTTCTTTGTTCTGAATAGACCAATAGAACAATGCCATTAAAGAAGCAATAAACCTCTTTGGAGATTCCGAGCAATTGCTAGATGAAACCCTTTTATGTGTACTCTGGACTAGCTATAAACAGGGAAAAATCTGTGGTTATGCCACTAGACCTCCTTGCAAGGCAGGTGAATACTATTAAAGGGTTGTGGTGTGTTACACAGTTTAAGTACCTAGGCATTAACATCTGGGAAAGTCACAAACTTAACTTGGAACCAATCTTTGCCCGGTTCAAGCAAGCACTCACTGCATGGGCCAAGCTACCCGTAACCATGTGGGGATGGATAAACATATACAAAATTATATACCTGCCGAAATTTCTATATGCCTTATTAAACTCACCAGTTTATATCCCACTCTCATTCTTTAGAAGAGATACATCTGCACTGATCTCAGTTTCTGTGGGCCAATAAAATGCCTTGAATTTCATGGGTATCGTTAACAGCCCCCACAGATAGGAGTGGTCTTGGTCTCCCACACCTTCACTTCTGCTACTTAGAAGGGCAGTTATATCATATAAATACATGGTTTCACCCTAATGATGACAACCCGAGTAACTCACTGTTGGGGATCTTGGTGGGCTCACTAAAGGCACTTTGTAGTGTCCTTATAGGAGGCTCGGGGACTACAAATTACACTACAATTTCTACTCCTAGCATGGCATGGCTAGCAGCTTGCAATATTTCAAAAGTGACTGCAGGTGAGCCAAATTTGTGTTTTTCCATAGAGGTAAGTGTGGGGATATGGGGGGGGGCCCAAAATTTTAGGAGATATTATGGGATCCCAAGGCTGAAAAAAATGGTCTCTAGATCAATCACTAATCACTTGCCTACCGGCCCCATTTGCCAAAGCCCAGCAGAAGTGGCAGAGTATGGTCCCCTCATTAGATTCAGACAACTGGGACGAGGTCACGGACAACCTATATGGGTTCTTAATACCTATTAGGGACTAAGGGTCTTGTTAGATTTAAACTCATACACCAGCTTTATCTTACACTAACCAGACTTAAAAAGTTTGGGAGAGCCAATGAAGCACAATGCCCTAAATGTAGGTTACCAGAAGCCCCATTTGATCACGTAGTGTGGGACTGCCCACTGATTTCTAAGTATTGGACAGATGTAATAAACCACCTACAAGAACGACTGGCTAGGAATGGTAGAAGGCTGACTTCCCCTAATCAGATCTAGAACGCTTATTAAAACTGTATTATACTATGCTAAAAAGGCTTTGGTATTACAATGGATGGCTCTCCAACCTCCCACGATACAGCAATGGTTGTCTTGAATAGGGAAATCATTGAAAACATAAAATTGATGTATGAGGTGAGAGGGTGTCCCACCAAATTTGGAAAAATATGAC
>CM044433.1:97972426-98029263 GCA_024363595.1 Xenopus borealis
AATCGCGGGAATTTGCCGCGAATTCGGCCCTGGCGAATAAATTCGCCCATCACTAATAATAAATAATGAAACTCATATTCTTCTTATGTCTAAAAGAAACTGACACTTGTAATATCTTCACAACATACCCTATTTATCAACGATGTTTATCATTTAATAACATCAATCTTTTCTCAATTTAATGGTGAATGTAAGGTTAAAACTATGTAAGCTTTAACAGTCAGGACTATGTAAATACACCCATAAACAATCACAGTGCTGATGTTCTGAACCACATTCCTTAGCTTTTATTGCTTTAGCATCAGATTTCCTTCTATCAACTTAAACCTCCTGGGCCCAGGTATGAATCTGAGCAACATCCTCTTCTCTTCCTCCTCCTTTCTGCCCTCTCTTGCCCCTCCCTGGAATATGTGTAAACCTGTCGTTTAGATAGCAAATTAAGCAGTTTTATATTGTTTTATTGGGATTTTTTTTCTTCAGTAAGAAAACATGAGAAGGAAAAACTGTTTACTGGCGTCACATGACTATGAAGATTTTCATTCATCCAGGTCATGGCATATATAATATAAGTAATTCTAAAACAACTGGACTTGCTGAGTAATCATTGAAGACTTTTCACTCATCCCAGCAGTTTCGTCAATTATGCTGACTGGTATGGGAAATCCTCAGCATATAAACTCTAATCCAGTCCCAATGCCACATTGAAACTCTTCAGAGAGGTGGCATCTTAAACTCAGAGAGGTTGTGAATGTTTTGTAGTTACTGTGATAAGATTACCAAGGTGTTGTATGGCTATGGAATCATTTTTTTACCCTTTTGCAATTAATTGGATGGGTGATCTGATGTAATTACTGAGGGCTGACAAATAAGATGGAGGTTAAATAGAATTTATATAATCACACATAATAAGAAAAGGGATTCATAGAAAAACTGTGAGTAAAGAAATAACTTTGTAAATAAATAACCTCTGATGTAAAGATGAATTTACTGTTGAGAAGAGACTGGTGGGCTTGTGGGTTTGAACAATTACAAATTTTCGAGATTGAGCAGATATTTGGGGGAGAAATGTGCAAACTAAGTTATCTTATTAATGATGTTGGAGTGTTGAAAAACTCCCCTTGTTAATGAATGAGATAGCTTGTTAGCAGGTACATTTTCTACAGGCTCCAGAAAGCCCAGCTCTAAGCTAAAAACTACCTCTGTTTCAAACCAATTCCAACCATCTTAAAACTAATGATATTATAATTTACATGTTCATACAAGATTGAATATTGCTGAACTATGTTTTAATTAGTTTTCTGTGCCATCACTTTTACACTTGTACCATGAGAGATGTCAAGTCTTATCTTTCATTTAGCAAATATAACTACTAAAAGTGCTGTTGTTTATTATTCAAAAAGATACATTGCTATGTAAATAAAAATCCAAACCCCCTCAACATATTATTAATCATGTTCACAAAACTTATTTTATATATACAGTTTTGCAAATAAAGGTGAATTGAACATTAAGCTACAAGTCACAGTCTCCCCAAGATATTTTTGTAACAACAAGATAATTGTTGTTACAAAAATATCCAGGTGCACCTGCCACATATTCTGGGCTCTCTGCCAATCAAGCTTCAGAAACTTTGTATCTTTTTCTAGCTGTTCAGTGCAGGAGATCAAAGAGAAAATTGGGACATTTGAGTATCAATCAGGGACTGCCATTTGAGCTGTCAAAATTGGGACTGTCTGGCGAAAAATGGGACAGATATATATAATTAAATATCAGACCGCACATCTCATCAGAAAGCCACCTTGTAGCTTCCACTGTGCAAGGACTAAACCTTAGTATAATCCATTTAATAAAAAGCCAGCACCAAGGCTCTTAAAGTGAAAAAAACTATATTACAACATAATAGGTATAACCGATGTTTCGGTCCTCATTGTGACCACTTTAAAAAAGGTCCCAATGGGGACCGAAACATTGGTTATACCTATTAAGTTGGTGCTAGCTTTTTATTCAATATATATATATATCCAATAGTGGTGAGCACCCAGCCTGTTTTTTGAATGGTGAGTGCTGATGGAACAGTGCTTATATATATATATATATATATATATATATATATATATATATATATATATATATATATATGTGTGTGATTTAATATAAATTAACAAAGTAATACAAGGAAGAAAGCATTCTGGCATATGCATTAAAGATTAAAGTTTAGAATCCCAAGGCAGCTTATATAAATACACTGACAACCATTTTGGGTTAATAATTAATTAATTAGTTCATTAATAATTCTAATACTTTGATATATGCTTGTTGTACTAGTGCATAGATTTGAAATTTGTTTATAATATGTTTTTGGCACAGTCTGCAGTAACTGGCAAATAAGGATCAGTTTGACACAATTTTGAAAAAATAAATATGTTACATTAACATTAAGAAAACCATAATTTTGCTATTTTATCTAGAACTCATTACTGAAGCAATGTTCTTGAGGATGCTTGTTAATCTTTCAATCAATAAAAACATTTAGGATTTAAAGTTCTCAGATACTGTACATCCAGTCAGTGTTTTTTAAAGTATTTTGGACAATAACCAAAAACTATTAAAAACATATATATAGATATATATATATATTATTTTTTTCCTAAATATGGGGAGTATCAGATTATGTGAACATTTAAGAGAAGCTTTACAGGAGTTCACTTTATCCTGTTTTCTTGTACAGGGATTCTGTCATGATTTTTATGGTGGCTTTTTTGTGCTTTTAATTTTGATTTTCAGATACAGTTGACTACTCACTTGAATGAACAGAACAGAAATAAAAATGAAGGTGGCAGAAAAAACAGGCGAAGGGAGGAGGCGCAAGTGTGGCTCACAACTATTCACAATTTTATGAGGAAGTTACTCACAGTACATGTATACGGTGTAATAGTATTTCTAAATTACACTGTTTTCATTACAAATAACTAATTCTATATTCGATAATCGAAGTAGCCCAAAATGACTTCCAAATTTGAATTTTTAAATTCAAATTTTCACTTCGACCCTTGATAAATCTGCCCCTTAATGTATTGTAAAATAAATATTTAGAGCTGCCTACATTATTATTGCTATAAACTGGAGCAAATGAAAAGCTGCAGTGCATCCTTTCTCAACTGGGCTAGGGTTCTCAGACATGGCAAGAATGAAGTAGGTTTGAGTCACATCTAATGCAGGCTGCTATTGAGAAATATGTTATGAGCTGCCTATTTGGTGTGTGTAGTAGTGATGTGCAGGCCAACTCGATATCCATGGGATCTGTGGGTTTACTCTCGGGTCAGGTGGGTTTGGCCCGACCTCACACACTCCTTTCCGGATCGCGGGCCTTCCAAATGTCGCTTTCTACTTCCGGGTTAAGTTTTTATAGAAGCACACCTCTCACCCTGCCCCTTTTGTGACATCATCAGAGTGGTGGCGCAGGTCTATTAACAGAACCCAGAAGTGCGAGCAGTGCGGGCTGTGGGAGGGTGGATTAGGGCAAGACATCACTAGTGTGGCTCTCCAGTCACCCCTGTGTTAAAAGCGAAAAAGACAAGAATTTGTTTTTGGCTGTTTGAAATTGTAGGAAGCACTACTATTTATACAAGATGCAGAGTGAACAATTACAGCTATTTCTGTTTGCAATATAGCTTTTCTAGGTTAAATGCATATTATTTTGTTAATAAGGTCATAAGGTATGGCATTATGTTTCTAGTGATCTATGCAACCTTTATGATGGTTACTATTGTAAGAAGAAAATTCTCCCATCAAAAGGGATAAAGATCTCTGTTGCAGAGTAAATTAAAGTTAATAAAATAGTATATAGTTTACCTCTGTCAAGAACTATTTAATAATTATTTTTAGAATCCAGTGAAATACTTTCTTAATATGGCATGGCACAGGAAACCTAGACTAATCTGTTATTATTTATGGTAGGCAGACCTGACTATTGCTAATACAGGTATGGGACATGTCATCCAAAATGTTTGGGACCTGGGGTTTTCTGAATAAGGAACATTTCTGAAATTTGGATCTCTATGCCTGTAGGGAGATTGAATTATAGTGTTTTTATACCTCGGATGAACTCACAATTTGAATGGTTTCTTATTTAAGAAAAAGCTAGAATGGAAAAAACTAAATTCTGTGAGTTTGAGTTGTGGAGCAACACCAAAAATGTAACTCTTTTTACATCTGTCATAATATTGCCTTTGAAAGCAATTTATAACTTTGCCATAAAGAATTTGCACAATGCTTTTACATTACCTGTCTGATCCCCCATGTTCCTGTATGAGGGGGCTGCCATATTTGTGCAGCAGGAGTCCGTTAGCATTAGAAACTGTAACTAACAGGCTGAGATGGGACAGTCAGGTTGGCAAAACAGTATTAGAAATTCAACGAACAATAACTTAAACAAAATTTCTTATATTTTCCTTTTTAAAAAGGTGTCTTCTTTGCACCATATTTAGATTGTAAATAGTCAGTTAAATGGGTGTAGTTTCTGTACTGAAACGACTTTGCTCAATTGCTTCACTGTCACATAGGTTTTAGGATGTCTCCACAACACATTTCTACATGCCATATGGCTTTAGCAAATTTATAGCTGTCCTTTGCACATAATTAGGGTGCCAACAATAAAAGAGACAATGCTTCCAAGTAATGATACACAACATGCAACATAGGCTAGAGAACAGGGATTTGATAATTACATTATGCCACATCTCCTTGTATATTCTGAAGCAAATAAGCAGAATGGCAGGAACATTTTTCATCCTTTTATATCAGGATGAAAAAATCTTGCCCAAATGCCCTTTGCACAGGCCTTCAGAGATGGTAGACTAGACAAAGCAATAAAACAAAATGATGAATGGGTTTTTCTACCCTGATAGACACTGCCAGAGTAATGTCACTGGTGATTAAAATAGCTGCTCTGTTTTATACACTTTTTTGTGTGACTGCAGTGGCCAGCAATTTGTTTTATATTACAGTATATCCCATACCCGTGGGCAGTTAAAAGTTAAGCAGGTAATAAATAGAAGACATAAAGTTAAGCATTTAAATCATTCATTGTATATTAATAGATACCAATCAAACAAAATATAGTTAGGAGTATGTCAATTGTTTTATTTTGTATCATATTGCTTATGATACTGGAATTTATAATATGTGGTTTTTCCTGTGCTAGTACCATATGTGTAGATATGTTTATCAGAGACATATTAACTTGGTACTGTAATGCTTGTGCCACAAATTTGCCAACTTTATAGTATAGTAGTTACAAAGTCACGTTAGTCCCCAAATTAAATTTTTTTTTCAGTGATTCAATTTTTTTTTGAGCTAAAATGCACACATTTGAATTAGAGTTTCAAAATCTCAGATTTTAGATTTACTAAGCACCAAAATCTCAAACATTAAATTTAAAAATGTGTCATCTAAAGACTGACAAAGTCATATAGAAGTCAATGGAAGTTGTCCTGGGCAATATTTAAGTTTTTTTTTTCAATTTGAGTTTTTCATGAATTTTTCAGATTTTCTTTTGTTTTCAAAGTCCCATTAAACTGTTGAGTACAATACAAATCTGATGTATTCAAATGTATATTTTCATGGGTTTTAATCGATCAAGTTTTTTACATTCAAATGTAAATCATTTTTAAATAAGTAAGAATACATTAGAGTTTGGTAAAATATTGAGTTTGTTTAAATTGTAATGGAAAAAACACTAACGGGTTATTTATCAAAGGTCAAATTTGAGAGTAATGTGAATTTTTTATTCATTTTATTTGAATGGTATTTTATTTCATTTTCAAAGTGAAACTTTGCAAAAATTTTGGCTCATCACTGCTATTAACATCTTCAAATAGTTCATGGTACTTCTACCATTGACTTCTACATAAAACCAGCAGATTTTAGGTGGAGAATAGCAGAATTAGAAGTGTTTCCAGGGCTTGAGGTAAATCTCACATTCAAATTCGAGTTGAAGGTTTTAAATTAGAATTTGTGAGTTTTAACCAATGAAAAATTTGAAAAATTTTAATTCGAAACTTAGTAAATCTGCCCCTAAGGTGCCCATTTAAGATTGCATGTGTTTTTTCCTGCACAAGCTATCTTTAATAAAACCATGCAAAAGTCTACTAATCAAACATGGCAAGAAGAAAAAAGATAAAAATTTGGTTTTGTAACAAAGAAAACTTCCGCAGCCTTTTAACGTTGCAAGAGCAATGTAAAATGTGCCCTTTTCTTGAGCAAGATTTTGTTTTCATAATGTAGATTTTGCCACATACCAGTGATCAGATAATAAACTGGACATTTTACAATGTGACATTTGGTTACAGTTACCAAAACAAGCATTTTTGGTCATCCCTGTGGTAGCAGGGCTTAAGCAGCCTTTGAAGCCTTTTTATTTTGTCTTTTATACTTTTTTATTTTTTTGTACTTTCTGTCTTTTTCATTTTATTGTAAAATGCATTTGGGAAATACACTCGTGTGGTGTGACAGGACAATGGCACTAAGTAAACCTGAAGGTGGACAGTGCTCTGAAAGCAACAGACTATTATTGTAATTTCCAAATCCCACAGGAACACGTGTTGGATTGATTTTTACCCCCTTAGTAGATATAAAACCAAAATAGCATTTTGAAAAAAATTATAATTCTAAGCAACATTCCAATATACATTCTTTTTGAAATTACAACCATTTCTATTTGTATCTTTTTGAATGTAATAGCTATTGAAAGCAGTATCTACAGTATCCCTTTCCATTTTCTGAAACAATGTAGCAGAAGCCAGCAGATTAACAGACCTGGGAGAAACCTGCAAGTCTGTTTGTACTACATTGTTTTGAGACAGAGCCGGAAGTACATGAAGGGACAGCATTCAACTGAATTTACAAATCATTTTAACACCATTGCACATCTGTAAATAATGTATATTGGAAAGTTGCTTGGAATTGTATTGTCTTTCATTATTCAATATGTTATATTAGGATTTAAAGGGATCCTGTCATGGGGAAAAATTTTTGCATCAAAATGCATCAGTTAATAGTGCTGTTCCAGAAGAATTCTGCACTAAAATCCATTTCTCAAAAGAGCAAACAGATTTTTTTATATTTCATTTTGAAATCTGACATGGGGCTAGACATTTTGTCAATTTCCCAGCTGCCCCAAGTCATGTGACTTGTGCTCTGATAAACTTCAATCACTCTTTACTGCTGTACTGCAAGTTGGAGTGATATCACCCACTCCCTTTCCCCCACCCAGCAGCCTAACAAAAGAACAATGGGAAGGTAACCAGATAAGAGCTCCCTAACACAAGATAACAGCTGCCTGATAGATCTAAGAACAGCACCCAATAGTAAAACCCATGTCCCACTGCATACTATTCAGTTACATTGAGAAGGAAAAACAACAGCCTTCCAGAAAGCAGTTCCCTCCTAAAGTGCTGGCACATGTCACATGACCTGGGGCAGCTGGGAAATTGACAAAATGGCTAGCCCCATGTCAGATTTCAAAACTGAATAAAAAAAATCTGTTTGCTCTTTTAAGAAATGGATTTCAGCGCAGAAGTCTACTGGAGCAGCACTATTAAATGATGCATTTTTTAAAAAACATCTTTTCCCATGACAGTTTCCCTTTAAATCCCCTTTCAGTACCATTAAGATTCCTTCCAGAAACAACAGTGTTTCCTTTTAAGATATTTTCATTTGCTGACAGTAATATATTCTCAATGTAATATGAACTATTATAGTCGTTCAGTTTTAGAATTAGTGGCACAGTAAGTGCTTAAACACAGCATAAAATTGCAGCACACTCTGTTATATATGATTTATTATGGATTGAAGCAAACAAAACAAACAAAATACTTTTTGTATAATTTTTCTTGGTCTACATGCTTTTTCTCTGTTGATCCTAAAAACATGTTGAATAGCTTTTAAATCAAATGTCACAATCATTTTTATCTATAGATGAAGCTTGTTTGACAGCTCTCTTCTGCCATCATTTGTTCTTGTAAGGAGAATGCAATAAACGATTCTTGGTTGAAAGTCTGTCTTATCCAGAAAGTTAAATATCACAAACCTATTTTTTAAAAACATGGTCAATAATATGGGGACAGAATCCTTTACACCTGATTACTGCCTGAATTAAGATCTTATTTTTTCCATCCATCTGGTATTTCAGTAACATGATTTTTTAAAAATCTTAATTTTTTATTGAGGCATCTGAGCTATATATTATTGTAATTTATCAAATTAAATTAACCCAACATAAACTATATAAAGGAGCAGATTTATCAAAATCCAAGTTTGTGAAAAAAAAAACATGGAGGCAGACAAAACTCGTGTAACATTTTTTCTCGAATTCCAGCTTATTTATGAAAAAAATGCGAACAAAATATTCTTGCATGTGTTTTTTCACAGAAAAATAATTGCATGAGAATCTCACTGTCCCATTCATTTTCAATTAGTCTGAAAATCTTGAATGTTTTAATAAACTGGGAAAATAAATAAAGTTGTCAGAGAACATTCCCATTGACTTCAATACAACCTCGCCAGCTTTTACTTGCCAAATGTTTTCTGGCTTTATCGTTCAATAAATGGTGACTATTTGTGGTTACAAAGTGTTTTCTATAGTATATTCGTACTCGTGTTTTTTCACTGCATTTTTTCTCGAATCGTGAAAAAAACCCAACTCAATTGTTGATAAATCAGCCCCAAAGAGTAATTTACAACCCTAAGTGCATTGTGCAAATGTTCAATTTTTCATGCAATTCACCATGTTTTTTCCCCTGCAATGTAAGGCTTACTGCAATTTCAATTAGAAGCATTAAAATACTCACAACTGCATGGATAACATGGATATTTACAATGTTCAGCGTATACACTATGATATTTGCGAGTGATTCTTTAGGTGCAAGTCTGCTGCTCCTATTGACATTAAGGGTGACATTAGCTCCAGAATTCCTCTGTATTATTAGTCACTCTTGCATGTGGTTCATCAGAGTAGACTGAGCAGGCTTATTGACATTTGCTATAAGTAGGCCAAAGTGCCTTTAATGAAGTGTTGATACATGAGAAGTGATGGGCGAATTGGCGGCGTTTCGTTTCGCCTGTTTTTGGATTGCTGCATCCAAAATCGTCCATTTTTGGATTGCGGCATCTGTTTTTGGACGCCGGTGCCCATTGTCAACATCGGAAAAAAATGGACTCCAGCAATGGGTGCCGGCTTCCAAAAACGGACGCGCGCATCCAAAAGGAGACGCTGGTGAATTTTCGCCAGGGTGAAATTTCGCAAATTTATTAGCCTGCTGCGAATTGCAGGAATTTGCCGAGAATAAATTGTCCCATCACTATACATGAGAGACTTGCATGATTGCATTTGTGGCTGTCATGTAAACTCACATTATGCATTAAACCAAGAACAATACACTACTACCGTTGTTCACTCTTTCATTGGATTGAATGCTATGATGCAATTTTTTGTGTTAAATGGGATAAGTTAAACAAGTTTAGTTATTCTGCATTAAACGCACATACCAAAGTGGCTTCAACTGTATGCAGTTAGATTCTCAAGGTTGGAAATGTTCTGTCTGGGAAAAAAGATGCTTGTGAGGGTACATGACTACTATTTATAAGTAGAGGGCATTATAGACAGTTGGCGGGAGATCTTATTTTTCCATAAAATGAATCACTGCAGCAAAGGCCACCCCTTCCACAGAACTTTCATTTGAAGCAGCGTGGATGGTTCTTCACAGTGAGGACAGTGAAGTTGCAGAATGATGTTGTGAGGGCTGATTCTGTTAATGCTTTTAAGAGGGGTTGGATGTTCTCCTGGACAGACATAATATCAAAGGCTTTTGTGATACTAATATCTACAATTATTATAGCTATTGGTATATATAGTTTATGTGAGTGTATGGAGGGTCAGTGTGAGTAAGTATGTGTGCTGGGTTTCATTTAGAGTAGTTGAATTTGATGGACTTTGGTCTTTTTTCAACCCAACTTAACTATGTAGCCATTGAAGGACTATGTGGTTTGCAGGTTGTGAGGCTGCATATATTGGACTTTTGCACTGGGAAAAATTGAAATGTCCAGGAGGACAGCTGGAGGGTCTCAAGACATGGGGGTAAGGATGATCTGGTCCCTTAGATTTCTTTAACTCAATTTGCTCATTTAAAAATGAAACTTAGGGGCAGATTTAATTCGATCAATTTTGGCAAAATCCTTCAATTTTCCAGAACTTTTCAGAAAAATATCTGAAAAGGTTCCAGGAGGTCCCCCATAGGCTAAAATGGCAATTTGGCGGCTTTAAGCTGGCAAAGTGTTGAATTCGAAGAGACAGTACTTCGACATTAGAATTTTCAAATTTTTTTCAATTCTAATTGAATTTTGGGCTATTCCATAGTTCCAAGTAGCCAAAAATTACTTAGAAATTCAATTTTTTTTAAATTTTAATTTAATTAGAATTTTCACTTCGACCATTAGTAAATCTGCCCCTTACTGTTGATTTATATGAAAAAAAGCAATTCAAACGAAAAACTTTGAAATTCATCAAATAAATAAAAGTACAGTGGTGTGAAAAACTATTTGCCCCCTTCCTGATTTCTTATTCTTTTGCATGTTTGTCACACAAAATGTTTCTGATCATCAAACACATTTAACTATTAGTCAAAGATAACACAAGTAAACACAAAATGCAGTTTTTAAATGAGGGTTTTTATTATTTAGGGAGAAACAAAATCCAAACCTGTGTGAAAAAGTAATTGCCCCCTGAACCTAATAACTTGTTGGGCCACCCTTAGCAGCAATAACTGCAATCAAGCGTTTGCGATAACTTGCAACGAGTCTTTTACAGCGCTCTGGAGGAATTTTGGCCCACTCATCTTTGCAGAATTGTTGTAATTCAGCTTTATTTGAGGGTTTTCTAGCATGAACCGCCTTTTTAAGTTCATGCCACAACATCTCAATAGGATTCAGGTCAGGACTTTGTTTTTCTTCAGCCATTCAGAGTTGGATTTGCTGGTGTGTTTTGGGTCATTGTCCTGCTGCAGCACCCAAGATCGCTTCAGCTTGAGTTGACGAACAGATGGCCGGACATTCTCCTTCAGGATTTTTTGGTAGACAGTAGAATTCATGGTTCCATCTATCACAGCAAGCCTTCCAGGTCCTGAAGCAGCAAAACAACCCCAGACCATCACACTACCACCACCATATTTTACTGTTGGTATGATGTTCTTTTTCTGAAATGCTGTGTTACTTTTACGCCAGATGTAACGGGACGCGCACCTTCCAAAAAGTTAAACTTTTGTCTCGTCGGTCCACAAGGTATTTTCCCAAAAGTCTTGGCAATCAATGAGATGTTTTTTAGCAAAATTGAGACAAGCCTTAATGTTCTTTTTGCTTAAAAGTGGTTTGCGCCTTGGAAATCTGCCATGCAGGCCGTTTTTGCCGAGTCTCTTTCTTATGGTGGAGTCGTGAACACTGACCTTAATTGAGGCAAGTGAGGCCTGCAGTTCTTTAGATGTTGTCCTGGGGTCTTTTGTGGCCTCTCGGATGAGTTATCTCTGCGCTCTTGGGGTAATTTTGGTCGGCCGGCCACTCCTGGGAAGGTTCACCACTGTTCCATGTTTTTGCCATTTGTGGATAATGGCTCTCACTGTGGTTCGCTGGAGTCCCAAAGCTTTAGAAATGGCTTTATAACCTTTACCAGACTGATAGATCTCAATTACTTTTGTTCTTAGTTATTTTTAACAAGGGGGGCAATCACTTTTTCACACAGGCTCATGTAGATTTGGAGTTTTTTTTCTCCCTTAATAACGTAAACCTTCATTTAAAAACTGCATTTTGTGTTCAATTATGTTATCTTTGACTAATAGTTAAAGGTTTTTGATGAGCAGAAACATTTAAGTGAGACAAACATGCAAAAGAATAAGAAATCAGGAAGGGGCAAATAGTTTTTCACACCACTGTAACTATTTCAGCACTTAACTAAGGCAGGGTTAATATATGTACTAAATCTAGACATTTTAATTGTAAATCTTTAGCCTTGAAATCTCAATATACAGGTGAATGTTGTTGGTTTAAACAAATCTTTAAAAATGAACATTTCCCCAGTGTGAATTACGATCTGCTCAAAGGCTAGCAAAACATTTCTGTAAAAACCCAATGCAGACTGATGAATAGACTGCACCAACAAACCTATAAATCTCTGTTAAAAATCTAAGAACCAAAATGATATCTAGCATTTTCTAGAAATAAGCTTTTTATTTGAATAGACGAGGTTGGGTGAATTTTGTATTCTGTAAATATGGAAGAAAGAATTTCCTGTGGTCGTGTTTAGTAAAATGGCATATAATCTTCTCTGATAAAACTTGGCGGACATTTAAGTTATCAAAAATAAAGAAATCAATTCAAAGCAATACTTCAATCTGGGCTTTAAACTGTTTAAAAACAAAGAAATGATTGGTTGCTATGGTTTACTAGATATGACTAAAACTATGTATTACGTTACACCAGCATTGGTGTCTTATGTCTAATGCGGTGTATATGGGATGGGGCTCAGCATATTTATTGCAGAATAACATTGATTTGTGAGTCCAAATGTAACTATTTGGACAAAAGAGTATATAGTGTGTATGGTGGCAGCACACACCCAAAAGGAAAGGTCAATGGCCCAGGTGCTTCAAAGGAAAACCATATATCAAAATGAAAATAATGACATACTCATGGGGCTTAAAAATGCACTCAGATATTTATTGGTGTTAAACCAACATTTCAGTCCTACAAAGAATAAGGTCCTCTGTGCAAGACCCAAAAAATTGGTTTAACATCCATAAATATTTTCACAAATGAGTGGTTCGCTATTTTAACCTTGAAAGCAATGCTGCATGTAACTTAGTCCCTGTCTAAAATATATAATGAAGAAGTATGTGAATTCAACTGCTAAAAACTGCTTCTTTGTCCTTTTATACTTCTATGTATAAATTGAGAAATTTAAACATTTTCCCTAAATGCATAGGCATCAATCGGAAGGAGAAATTACATTGCGGTTAAAGGGGATCTAAACCCAACAAAATTAATTGATGTAAACTTATTCAGAGTGCTCCTCTGAGCACTTTTGCAATTTATGTATTCACAATTTCTATACTTGTCGGCTCGAACAACATCTTTTGAAAGACACAAGCCTTCTATTAGCAGTATAACAATACAATTATCTTAAAAATCACAAAAAAATAAAAAATGTATGTAATTTACAAAGAGAAAGCTGTACTGGGTGAAAAAAAAGTTCACTCATTCATAATCACCTGGACTCACCTGTCAAGAAACTTCCTGGTGAATACCACTGTAGCATAACTCACATCTCAACTCTCTAATGTCCCAACAATCCCATTTAAAAGAGAAGGAAAGTTCAAATACAAAATTGGGCCTCATTTATAAGCACTTGGCAAAGTTGCTTGGCAGTAACCCATAGTAATCAGATGATTACTTTCAGTGTTCACCCTGCAGCTGACTAAAAAGGTTAATCACTAATTGGTTGCTATAGGTTACTGCCCAGGTGCAAATTGCCCAGAGTTATAACTGAGCCCCACTATGTCCATGGATGGGCATACCTCAATCCTCTCTGATAGTCCTTCTAACTTACATTTAGCAGATGTAAACCTTTCTTTCTGGAAAACTGCTGGGTAGAGAATAATACCCCTAATACATTGCTCCATGTCCAAGACCACAAGCATATCAATAAATGAGAATTGTAGTAGGCGCATGCACAGAAAATCCATCTCATGACCACACTCTCTCCGGCACTGTCTCTGTTGGAGCAGGATCGCTTGGCGCATGCGCATTTGGTATCGCGGTGTCATAAGGAAGGGGGAATGAAACTAAGTTTGAAGGCGGACTGCAGGAAATTGTAGCAAACAAAGTTAGTGATCAGGTAGAGACAAGGGGGATTGTAATACAGTACCAT
This sequence comes from Xenopus borealis, assembly GCA_024363595.1. Taxonomy (NCBI): domain Eukaryota; kingdom Metazoa; phylum Chordata; class Amphibia; order Anura; family Pipidae; genus Xenopus; species Xenopus borealis. The sequence goes on from CM044433.1 coordinate 97,986,399, forward strand.
GCCAAGTGTAGTGGAAGCCTTTCCTTGTCATTTAACACTTTTATATATTACAGTTCTTAGGCCTTGGATGGTCAAGGGGAGCACTTGCCCCCCCGTGGAATTTTGCCCTTAGACAGTGGTGTAACTACCAGGAGTGTGAGGGAGGAGAATAGGGTCATGGAAATAATGCCATATTCTGGATAACCTGAGCAGTACTGTCCATTTGTATTATTATGGCAAACCATGGCTGTGATGTTAAAGGAAAGCAGGGCAGGGAATGGAGCAGGAGGGGTGGAAGTACACTGCTACTCTTGCAGCACAGCCCTTCTCAGTAACTGCTCAAACAAGGCAGGAGTGTGCTGTCCTTACTCCAAGTGCAGGCCCACAGGAAATGTTAGAAGACATATCACTGAAGAGGCAGGTTCTACAAAATGGCAAGTGCAGTACTTTGATTTCTATCCAGGGAAGCAGCTCTAGCAATCCACAGTCAGACAGTGGAATCTTTTACTTGACATTTACACACAGGAGTGATATGCACTGATATGCGGTGATATGTCTGTGGTCCTACATAACTCTGACTGCTTACCACTTTCCAAGTACTACTTGACAATTATGTGCAGGAGAGAAGTACAGGGTAGGGCCGTTCACAATGCACAGACAGTAGTTTATGAAAAAGAATAGTGGACCTCCAGTTTGTTATGCTTTTATTATTGAGAATGATTAAATAGTGTTTATTTATTGTCAGTGCAGCAGCAGCATTAGTACACCATACAACTATAGGGCTGTCTGCATACCTTCCTATTAAGAGCTGCCATTCTACACAGAATTTTTATGTGAGTGCATCTTGCCCCAGCCTCTGCCCAACATGCTAATATGGCACAGCAGCCACCAATCTTCCCCTAACACATTTCGAATAGATGGTCTGAAAGTCAAATGAAACTAATCTAATTTGCAGGGTGCCCAGATGTCAGCAGAGCTATTGGTCCCCAATTAGATGCACAACCAATTTGTTGCTTTTTGTTCTGGAGAGAGTAAAAGTGAAGTTGACACTTTATACTGCTATGTGTTTTGATTGCAAACATTTTGTGTGTAAAACCACAAAGAGCTCAATCAGGACACATGTTTGTAAATGGTTACCATGAACCCTACCTTTAGTATTGTATAAACTTGAGTAACATGCATATAATTACTTTTATTTAAGCCTTAGGCATTAGGCCCATAAAATAAGTTAACCAATTAGGAGTTGTGAACTTAAAATGAGGTGGTTTAAGTGCGAGTTGTTGAAAATTGGGCATGGTCATCTAAAAATTTCAAGCAATATCCACGGTGTTTGTGACCCCCAATTTCACATCAAAATCTGATAACCTTAAATTAGGGGGGGCCAGTAACATCACATTATGCCCCCTCAGTGACTGTCCTATGAGACAGCTGGTAACTGTTGTCTCTCCCTTTTGGGCCCACTGACTGGGGACTTGCTGCCAAATCAACCTTTTCTTAGGTGATGAAAACATTTTAAAGATGGCCATGCATTTCACTGCGGTAGTCTAGCAAAAACAGGTTGTTTTCGATTGATGAATTTGCCCCCCCCCCCGATTTTCTGTGGAAGCCCATGCTCTTTACTAGTGCCTTCTGCCTTACCACCCTTGTATTGACTTTTAATACCTGTTCAGTCATTGCCTATTAACTTCTTCTGCCTCTCTTTCACTATTTAACTCTAAACCTTTCTAACCTCTCTTTTATCACATACAAACATGGCATTAAATACTAAACCTGTACAATGTTACCGTATTTTTCCATTGATCTTTACATTATTACAGTATATAGTTTATACTGATGTGCAATATACACAAACACCGAAATGAAAAATTAAACACACACATTTTTAAAATGCTCTCAGTTGCACAGTAATTCTAAGATGGAGTGATAATATAGTAGGCATAACAAGGCACTGGAGGGAATTCTTGCAGCTGCAGCAGAATGGTATTGATGAGGAAAATGAAGGAGGAGGTAATATTGCCCAAAGCTAGTTCTTAATGAAAGCATCCGTCAGCTAATCTAAATATACAAAGTCTGGATCACTCTCTGGAAGAACAAGTGCGGCAGATTATGCCCTTGAAATGTCAGTCAAGAAGTGCTACCAACATATTCCTGTCAGGCACTTGCCTAATTCCTAAGTCTGCATTGTTTGAATGCCTCATCTTTCATTCAGTTTACTACAACCCTGTCTCAGAAGTCAGCAGCAGATATACAGTGAATTCTCTAAACTAAGAATTTGGCAAACTCTAAAAAAATTCAAGTATATTTTTGCCAATTAATTTAGTTTCAACTCAGATTGCATACCTACTTTGTAAAATAAAATCTAAATTTATGCAGAAAAACTGTTTTAACAGCCATTCGACTGGAATCAGCTCAATACCATTACATTGTCACGAATTAAACTGTTGCATTTTAATGGGTCAAGTCCTCAGTAGTCATGAAGCTACTATTTTGATTCTTCAAAAAAACAATAAAATAATACAATACATAAATATGTTGAAACGTATAAAACATTTTAAGTTCAACATTTTAATTTTTTTCTTTAAACTGCCTAACTGCTAGTTGATCCAGAGGAAGACAAAAAACCCCATCCAAAGCCTCTCCAATTTGCCTCAGAGGGGAAAAAATTCCTTCATGACTCCAAAATGGCAATCGGACTAGTCCCTGGATCAACTTGTACTATGAGCTATCTTCCATAACCCTGTATTCCCTCACTTGCTAAAAAGCCTGTACAACCGATTCAGGGAGAGAATTCCACATCTTCACTGTTCTCACTCTAAAAAAACCCTTCCGAATATTAAGGCAAAACCTCTTTTCTTCTAATCGGAATGGGTGACCTCTTGTTAGCTGGAAAGACCTACTGGTGAATAAAGCATTAGAGAAATTATTATAGGATCCCCTTATGTATTTATACATAGTTATCATATCACCCCTTAAGTGCCTCTTCTCCAGCGTGAACATCCCCAATTTGGCCAGTCTTTTCTCATAGCTAAGATTTTCCATACCTTTTACCAGCTTAGTTGCCCTTCTCTGTACCCTCTCTAATACAATAATGTCCTGTTTGAGTGAGGGAGACCAAAACTGTACGGCATATTCTAGATGTGGCCTTACAAATGCTCTATAAAGTGAAAGAATGACCCCCTCCTCCCATGACTCTATGGAACATAGTCAGCTATCAGACCACTACAAATGGTATGACTTCCTTATTAATCTATTATCTTGCAGGGCTAGATCAATCATCAAATTTCTGTTACACATTTAAATGTCCTGTCTCCTTTTACAAGCAAGATAATGTTTGAATACTTCCCTTATGTTGCCTGCATCTTAACCAACCCTATAATGTGGGGTTATGCTCTTTACTAGGAATAGTTGAAACTTGAGGTGAGAATAATCATATTCTATTTATGATTTAGCTTTCAAATCAGCCGAGGGCCCTTATCTAACAGAATTTTTTTCCTATTCAATATCTGATGAAGTCACTATAGGTTAAAAGACAACAGACTTGCTTATTGTGTTGCCATTGTGAAAATAGCATGTACAGTAAATTCTGTTTTTACATCTCTACATTTAATGGAAGGTCAAGTGGGAAAAAAACATCCTACTCATTTTCATTTTTTTAAAACTATGAACACAACTAATATATAGGGTTTAAAATTTCTTAGTAACCACGGCTCATGGGTGATGTAAATACACTCCCCTCTAAGTAAAGAAATCAGTCGAATTACATTCATGGCTATATGCAAATCTTTATGATAAAAAAAAAAATCTTGTAAAAAAATAAGACTGCTGCTGCCAAGAAATTTGATTTGGATATGATAGATAGACCAATATCATCTAAAAATGTATATGAAGGATTATCACAGTTTGATAATGTTGCCCTTTTAACTATATTTATGAATTGTAATTGAAAAGTAATTTATATTGCATATTTTAAATGTAATACATTAAAGAAATGATAGCTTGACTATGCTTGAAGGTGCAATAATGTTAATGATTTGATTGAAGTTAAATATGTAATCATTGTCTGGTTCACTTGTTCTACAAACTGTGCAAAGTTAATAGTCTATTTCTTAATTAGTAGTTATGTTAACTTCGTTTTCAGCCCTCATAGACACTAAAATAAGCTTTTGATACAAAAGGTCAGAAATGGGCTGATATTTCCATATTCTCATTTCTGCTCATTTCATAGTGCAGAAAAGTCTCATTTGATGTTCACGATATAAAATAAAGCGATACCAAACTCATTAATCTATTTCACCTCTGCTACAAACTAGAATTAAATAACTGCGATAAAATAATACTTGGTTTTAAAGGTGCTCAAAAAGTGGCAACTATAACAAGGAATATGACCAATTAACATAATTTGATGAAGTGCCCCTGTTCTTATTTCTTATTAAAAGAAATAATATTGAACTGAGTGCCTGCCCTATTTAGCTTAATCTAAAGGAGAACTGATACTAAAGCATATGGTCTTTTGGAAATACCACTCAGAACAAAGCTGTGAACAGCAAATTGGAGCAATCCTTCCAAAGATGCAGAATACTCCTAAGAGATGGTAGTCAAAAGAGTCAGAGAAAATCTAAGTTGAAAGCCAATGAAAAAATTATTTATAAAAGACTTAATATAAGACAGGGATTTTTGTTGGAATTAACAGAGGTAGTAGCAGAGTTTACAAAACAACTCTCACTCCTTAAGGCAACTGTGACTTGATGTCCTATCTCACTACAGAACAGAGAGAGCTGATGTTGGCTACACAGATTCTGCAGGCAGAACATTTGGTACCAGTGGAGATTTCCATTTTCGCTGTTTGATTTGTCTGAAACAAGTTGATAGTGGTAAAGACAATAGAGGAAGACAACGAAGCTCTAGGGAGTGATAGCCACACATATCGGCTTACAACTGCAATGAAATTCTTGTTGGGGGCTATTAAATTACTACAGCCTGATCCACTATGCAAAACTGCATACAATAGTATAGAAACAGGTAAACATATTGCCTTTATCTATAAGGGATTCTAGATCAGGTCTCTGCATTCATGATCTCCAATAGGGACAGATTGATCCAAATAGAAATGTTACACATGACCTACTTGACCCCCCACAGACCCCCACTACAATCATACAATGCCTAAAATATTCTATTCGAGGGTCAAATTTGTTTTTTGCACTTCGAAATCCGACCCTTAGTAAATCTGCCCCCTCTTATAAGTGTGGGGTGGATGTGGGTACTCTATTCCCTGTATTTTGGATCTATCCCCAACACCCTTCCCAACATACAGTCTCCAAAATTGTGTTTGATTGGCTATACAGACCGTCTTACCCATAAGTCTTATCAGAGACCTGCAAATGCTGTACTATGCAAAAAAGACCATACTGCTGAGTCGCCCACAGTAGCTCGATGGAAGAAATCTATAAATGAAATACTACTGCTGCAAAAGGCAGTATATTTGGCTAGGGGCTGCCCTGATAAATTCCTGGCAATTGGGGTTCATTGACTTGACTTGCCAAACATGGTAGCAAATGTTTTTAAAAATGCATTTATGTATATTGCATTTAAGACTGTGTATTAAAAACCTGTTGCATTTTACCTGGAGCTCTACTGAGAAAAACAATAAAAGTTCTAAGCCTAAACTGATTATGATATACGTGTGAGAAACTCTTTAATCTAAAGGCTGAATGGCAGCTAGAAGCAATATTAGGCTACAATTTTGCTTATTATGTAATTAAGTTTTACTTAGCTGTAGAATCAGAGGTTTCTAATATCGTGGAAATTCACTCAAATGTAGCCTTAGGAATAACTTCTCAAAACATTGAGGTACTCTGTTTTATTCACAACAGAGGTTTCAAGAGCATGTACATCACAGACTCCTACATTCTACTTCCTTTTATAGATCTCCCCGTTATGGTGACATCACTTACAGCAGTTGAAGCAGTTACATTTTGATTGCACCCAGCCTCTGTTATCATCCCCATATGTCGGATCTCATAGAGCATTCTGAGAGATATGTACCTTCCCTCTAGTGTTTCCCCAGACACTGTGCCACAATATCATAATTCATCTTCTTTCCATACATTAAAACCCCCTAATAAGTAGTAAGTAGAAATGCAACTAGTAGGGGTGGTACCAAGCATATTGATGAACCCGCCATCAGTTACCTATATACAAATCGTTCAGCTACCTGTACAAAATTTTTTAATCAATTAAAATATTTTTATATCAATTTTGGGAAATCCAAAGTTTCCTCCAGGCCTGGACACCTTTTCATTTCAGTGGTGGAAATCTAAGGGCCTGACGGCTATTAAAAATTTCCTGGGCCTTTCAGGTCTTATGGACTGGGAGAGAAACTATATGCTCCACCATCAAGGGAACTCTTTCACTTTATACAAATACAATGGTTAAGCATTCTCAATAGGATAATATTTAAGTAATAAAAGATGTAACTACATAACTCAATCAAAAACATAAATCTGAGACAGTGAATTTATCAGAATGAATCAAAGTTATTAAAAAAAATGTATCCCCCCCCCTTCCTTTGGAGAGAATGAAATATTCAGCATAGTTTATCATAAACATGTCTGAATATAGCTGCTTTTTAAAAACGTTGCTTTAGGTTTAATCCAAATCAGACATCCCTTAGGATAGTATGAACAATAAAAGTAGAAATAGTACTGTACTTGTATAGCATCTTTAAATGATGGATTAGAATTAGAGACTCATCTTATTTCCCTGCTCTAATATATGTCATCTCTTGTAGTCATCACCAAAAATCAAAGGGGGAATGTAATTAAATTCGCAAAGAGCAAAAGAATGCGCATCAATAAGATTAAAAATCCACATCTCGCAATGTAATATTGTTCCTTAAACTGTTATTGCATTGCAAATTTTAATTGCGCATTGCGACTTTTAATTGCGCATTGCGAATTTTAATTGCGCACTTTTAAGAAGTGCTTGAAGGTGTCGTAATCTTTAGGAGCAAACATAATGACTTTTTCAGTAAGAAGTTTTATTACATTGACTGCGCATTGGCGCAAGCTGTAAAATTTGCAAACTCTCTTCCACTGTCGGAAGTGATCGGTAAAACAGTTTCCGGTTTCGCAAAAGCTATATTAAATTCGTGCAAAGCAAAAATTGTTCGCACAGAGGCATAACTTTTCGCATTGCGAATAGTTTTTGCCTTACTTGCCTATATATCAAAGGGTTTCTTGGGGATGAAAGGTTGGCTTTGTGTTGCTACTGGTGCCATATAACTAATTTCTGTATGTAAGAAACTCACTATACTGGATGTGGGCAAGCTGGAGGTTTTGTGTCACCCCATCTGATCAGTTATGAGCTGTGGGAGCAGGTACTGTATCAATAATCTGGACACAATAGAAAGGGGGAAACAGTTAGAGGGCAACCTGGAGAAGAAAGCAGCCTGGGTGAAGAGACAGAGGAGCCTGTTACAAGACAGCTTGTGAGGACTGCTGAACAGAGGGAAGTCATAATGAAGCTGACCTTTATTCCATTGCCCCAGTGGTAACAATATTGTAGACAATATCTGTAACTGTCAATAATGTTTAAGTGCAATTTGTTGTGTAACAATCCATTGATTTTTATTCAGTATGATCACTTTAATATAAACTTGTTTGTCTGCTTGCTCAAAAGAAACATTACCCTGTAAGAGGGGTGAGGAATAGTATCATAATATATCATAATCTTATCATAATCTTACAAAGGGTGTGGTTAATGTTATGTGTTCCAGACAAAACTCTGAAACTGGAGGAAGGATCCTTTTTGCAAGAGTTCATTGGAAGTTAGCTATATAAAGCTTCTTGAGAAGTATGATAGAGAGGTACTGTATATTGGACCTACAGTAATACAAGCAGATATACAGTAAATGCTGGATAGAGTGTATTTGTGTTCTTTTAATAATTTGTTAGAATAAAGTTAAAACTACTTAGAAATACTTGGAAATGTCTGCAGAAATGTTGTATACATTATACCTTTTAACCTAAATGAGTGCTTGGAAATTCACTTTTGATGACTGCTGTAATCTTGCCTTTTAAAATTTAGCATTAACATTTAGCAGTCTTTCATAATCTAACCTGACATTAATATTCATAAAATAGCAATAGATCCAGGTATTGCCATTAAACACTGTATTTCTGCATAATAGGATGTCTTCCAGGTCACTTGCAGATATTTTGCTTACAAATTGTCCCCATGAATAAAAGTGCCATGCATAGGAGTGACCAGTATTGATTTCCAATCCTCTTCTGAAATGACTCTCGTAATATGTAAGTTATGCAATTTGCCTTATTTCTGCTTCAGTCTGTAGGCCTCAGCTGATGCTGACAGGCTTGGTCCTATGGGAAATGTTCAATTAGAAATAACATGGAAATTACTATAAATCAGGACTCAAAATGCTGACAATGTAATGCAGTTCTTTAAATATCAGAAGAACCTAAAGAAGCTCATTTATACTCATGGGATATGTGCTAGTCTATCAAGATAATTAAAAACATTTAATTTCCTTGACTTAATCTTGATGAAGAAAGTTAAATGCTCTCATTTCAGAATTTCTGATATTCACTTCAATACTAATAAGAGTGAAACATTTACAGCATTCTTGTTAACTATTTTTGCTTTTCAGGTTTTGTTTCTATTTATATAGCACTAATATGCTATGCAGCACTTTACAGGTGGCATTCACATATTTTAAAGTCCCAGTGGAGCTTACATTCTCGATTCCATATAACATTCAGACAACACCCTAGTGTCAATTTCAGTGTGGTAGGAAATTGGAGAACATAGAGGAAAACCACAGAGACATAAAGATGTACTAAATCCTTGGAGGTAGTGCCCAGGAGAAAAAAAAATATTTCCATTGGCAGGACACACGCTATAGACATACCAAATTAAATTTACCAAAACTTGAATTGATCTAATTCTTTTATGAAAAGTAATCAATATTTTTTCTTGAAAAAAAGACAAACCAGCATGACAAAATTGATCAGCAATTTTATTGAGTTTTCACTGCGAAAAACTGACTTTTTCAGATTATCGTCCAAAAACCCTGATTATCAGATTATCCAGTGCAGATCACAATATCAAGAAACATCTTTAGAGAAATTTACTTCTACATGTCCTCAACAGGTTTGAGATAGAGTATAAATCTCTATACATGTGAGGGTTTTTTCCACAAAAAATTTGAGTTTCCACCCCTAAAAACCCTCAACCAGAAAAAATTGAGGTTTACTAAATGGGCCCCTTAAGGGCTCATCCAGACGCAAAGATTCGGGGAGATTTGTCGCCTGGCGACTAAGCACCTCTTCTTTGGGGTGACAATTCTCCCTGAATGGCTTCCTGGTATTTTGCACCCGCTAGCGCTAAAGTCGCCTGCACCTATTCACACGCGGTGACAAATCTCCCCGAATCTTCGCGTCTGGACGAGCCCTTAAGCTCATACATATGTTTAACTGTAGAATGGTTTGTAGCCTCATATTTTATTATATAATGTTATTTTCCTCACTGTTTCCTTGTACTTTTATGCTGGGGGGGGGGGCAAAAAATCCAAGCCCATTTCTGAAACCTGGAAACTTCAAATCTGTCAAACAATATCTAGTAATATTAAAATGAGGGCAAAAAACTGTTTCTTGAAGACATTTCATCACTCATCTGAGTGGCTTCTTCAGTTAAACCAATCACAATGGTTCAATTGAACTTCTGTATGGTGTTGGCTGAAACGCACAGATTATGTTGCTTCACCTGCTAAGCTCCTCCCCTCTATTTCTTGGTTTTGTTGTTTTGCTTGGCTTTGATTTAGTTTTTATAAAACAAAGGTTTTATAAAAAAAAGTCTGAGTATCCACAAGTTTTTAGAGCTCCTTTCAGATGTTTGTATTCTTTCTCTTTATCTTCTGTACTGATCGCCCCAATTTCAGCTTAGTGGTGTAAAGTTCTTATAACCCCCAGTTTATGCTTCCGAAATCAAAGAGCAAATACCAATCTGTGTGAGTAGGTTTCCCCTATATTTCAATATCCATTTTTCCCCTCTCTTTGATAACTATTCCACAGTCCGAAGCAAATTTTCAGGAAAATGTACTAATAAAAAAAGTGTTGAAAATCCGAGCGGATACGCTCCAAGTTTGTAGTAGCAAATGCTGAGATAAATTCGGAGTTTGATACATAACATCCTAAGTGTTGAGCTAACATAAGTGCTTGACGTAAGTGGTATTAAGGCTTAAGTGACTTACCTGGATAGAAGTGATGGTTCAAAGCCAGACTGATGACACTGCCCTTCTCAAGTTTTTTTCAGGCAGTCTCTAATCTTTTTATGTATTGGAATCACTGAGTAGTATGGCCACTTTAAAGTGGTAGTTTGAAGTGTTCAGAACCACTGTACATCTCACTTTATCCACTGGCAATATAGTGACACTTGAGTCCTTAGCAAATCATTTTAGCAACTTGTTCCCACATTTGCTGACTTCTACTGAATCATTGCTTAAAAGGGGTTACTTAAGCAAGTGTAAAACAAAAAGATGTGGGACAGGCATTGTTTTATTGTCTCCGTAATTTCTTTTATCAGATGCAGTGTGTATAAATGAGGTCAAATGTATTAGCACACTATGGCTGACACATCTCTGGTATAGATCTAAAGGTTAAGTACTAGAATCCACTGGAAAACACAAAATGTTAGCAAATGTAGCGGTAGCAGTTTTCTTTTGCCTTTTCCCTTGAAATATTAAAAAATATTCAGAAGTGATGTGCCTACAGATACAACCACAACAGGGCCAATCAGCTCCATTTAGACCACTGATTCTGAAAAATATGGAGTATACTTAATAGATGTGGGACTATTGGTTGGATCACTATAGTGACACGCTTGGGGTGTAGTCCACAATTAGCCAATATACAGTATCTGTACAGTAGACACAGTGATTAAGCTCTTTCCATCATTAGTGTTGACTGCACAAGAATTAGATTAGCTGCAGTACTCATTAGAGAGGCAGACATAAACTGATGAACATACGGAAGATAAAAATGGCTAAATTATTATCTATGTGGGCTTTAAACAGGTCAGTGCCACAGAGACTAAATATAGGTCAAAGCATGAAAATGTATATTTCTTATAAAGGTTCATATCACTTTAAAAATCCAGTAAGTGTTCCTAATCTTTCAACATTTGCAGTTACCAGTGGCACACAACATTAATTCCCATCTATATTTTTATATGTACTGAGCAAGCAGTTACATTTGTTCTGATATAAAAGCTAATTAACTTATACTGCTGGGTAATTAAGTATGCCAAGAAGTGATAAATTAATGAGTCTGATAATTGTTACAGGATTCATTAGTTACAGTTAAATCAACAGTGCCATTTTACTCAGCCATTTCCTTGTTATCAACTTAACAGATACACATGATATCATGATACAACTGAAAGCTCTTAACTTATCATCACACTGTAATGTGTTTAATTTTCTTCCCTGGGTGATATTTTTCAGCAGGCATTAAGGAAATGTAGGGTTAAATATTACAGGGAATAAGGAAAGGTACATGTTTGCCAAAATGCACCAGCCCTCCCTGCTGATTATGGACAAATTTGTTTTTGTTCTCATGATTAAAGGGGTTATTTACTAAACTTAATTTTTTTCTGGTCAAGGTTTTTTTGGGCAAAAACTAGAATTTCTAAGAAAATTCAAAGTGTATAAGTCAATGGGAGATGTCCCTTTCACAGTTTAAAGATATACTGTAGTGATATGCTTTGAGCTTCATCCATTAATACAAAAAAACTTGGGGTTTTCAGGTGATAACTCGAAAAAAATTAGCAGTTCGGGTGTCAAATGTGAAAAATTATTATGATTCAGGTTTTTTGCTTCATTTTATCCAATTTTTTCCTGACCCGACTTTTTCAGAGTTATTTTATTTATAAATAAGATACAATCATGGATTGGAGTTTGGTTGAGCTTGGTTTAATAAAATTATGAGATCAATTTTAGTTTTAGTAAATAACCCCCTAAGTGTTACACCTTTCTCTCTTTGCATCTGATATCATACAGGATGGGTGGGAACTGGGCATAACAACCCCTTCCTTACACCCAAGAACAACCTGATCTACACCTTGCCATTATATTCCAGTCATACGTATGTAGAAACTCACACACAAGAAAGGTCCCAGGTATGCACATATGTGGTAGTGGTCATGTGCAAGACTGAAGAATTAAATTGGTCTGGACATGGATCAGAGGGTACAGATAATTAAACCTATGATTGGATTACACAATCCATACTCCTTTATTACAATACATATATTACTACTAATTGTTCAGGACATGTATAAATATGGCTTGCAGGCTCCTACTTCCCTGCATCTCAAATAGCAATTTTTGTTGTCTGTGTCATACTCCATTAGTCTCCATTCTTTATTGTGTTTTTTCTCTTCCTGCCATATATTTACACCATTTCTCTCATTTATGCTTTAAATTGTGGCCTTGCATTTACCTCTGTTTTTTCCTATTGTCTAATTTTTTTCATTTACTCCATTTATTTTATTTGCTCCCTCCACTCATTGTTTTCTCACTTATTCACCCATAAACATTATTCTAGTTATAATTTTTTTTAATGATGATATTTGTGCCCACTTTAGCATTCTCAGCTCCTGTCTCTTCTCTCTAAAAAGTAAATGATGATTCTGATTCTGAGGCAGCAATATATAGTTTTGGCCTCTAGGTTGAATAAATTACTGCTCCTTTAATATGGATGACTTGCACTTGTGACATTCATGGTATTCCTGCCATTGCTCCCTCTCTTTTTCTCCAACTTTTATCTAACTCCTACCTTATTTCATATCTTAGATTTACTTTACTTTCCCTCTTGTTTCTTAATTACATTTCTATCTCCAGAATTTTTTTTTAAATTTCTACCTATGCCTACTGTTTTTATTTTTCCAGTCCTTCTCTAAGCAGTAAGTTACTGCCACACAATAGGGCATACATTTAGCAACCCTTCTCAATCACTTCAGCACTTAATAACTCCTCTCCATTCAGTATTTTTACTAGCACCTTTCAGATAGTAAACTTGGTGACTTTTTTAAGAAGAGAAATGAGAAGCCTGTAGTTTTACAGCAAGATTTTTTTTTTCTATTAGACTGTATTGCATGTTTTTGGGAACACAAGCCAACAAATACAGCTTACAAAATAAACTGCATGTAAAATAATATTCATATTTAAATGTGTTTTTTAAATGTATTTTCTGCATTTAATGTATTTATTTTATTTAAGTTTCCTTATTATTCAGATAATATCAGTATCTTTTGCACAAAATAAAGTGAGCTTAAAATAATTACATCACTTAGCATTACTACAGTTATCACACTGTCAGTTGATTGGCAAGTGAGAGCTCAAACACTGTGGGGTAGATTCATCAAAGAGTGAAGTTCCGCCACTAGAGGGAAATTCCACAGCTCTCAATTCATTTCTATGGGATTTTGCAAGGCGTATTCATCAATGGGTGAAGTGAAAGTTCACCCTTTGATGAATACGCCTTTAAAAATTCCATAGAAATGAATTGAGAGCTGTGGAATTTCCCTCTAGTGGCGGAACTTCACTCTTAAATTCACTCTTTGATGAATCTACCCCATATCTCTTTATACTAACTCACTTAGAAAGCTGTTGACATGCCCTTTCCAAGTATAACTATGAATTTTTATCTGACTGCAGTCTTCTAGTCATTTTTAGTATGAGCTTTTATAACAACTTCTATAACATCTTTGTCATCATTACAGTAATCAAAGTCTTGTTCATTATTATTCAGATTTTTTATCAAAAATTGGAGCTGTCTTGATTTTCATATGCCCTACAATTATTTTAGATATGCATATTCTACTCAAAAATTTCTTTTCTGTCTTTAGTAAAATCATATTGATAAATGTGACTTTCCATCTCATCAACACCACCATTGTTATGGCTATGACCAGTCTCATTAGGAACAGAGTTGTAATCACAACTGCTTGTATGCATGATTGAACTTTCACTAATAACAATCTCTTCAAAACAATTTTTAGCTACTTCAGACTCGGTGAAATCTTTTTCTTGTATAGTCCTCTTTGTCTGGTCCCTGGGATCCTCAACCTCAGATGCAGATGCTTTTTGAAGTGAATTAACTATATCTCCTCCAAAACTGGCCATACTTTCTTCATTTATTGTCTGCTTAATAAACAAAGATGAATCTCTAATTCCAGCCTTGTCCACCAATTCAGATTGAGGATTTTCAGACCGTTCTATGATCTCACCAACTGCATCTAATAGTTCATTATCTTTTGTTAATGGTTGTGAATTATCTTTCTGAACATCTGTGAGAAAAACATAGATATGAAAATTTTATAAATAATAAAATCCCAAAACATAAAAAGACAAAGCATGTTGTAAATATATTGCAGGCCCTGGACCTTTTCATTTATTCCTATGAATAAGAATGCTTTTTTCTCATCAAGGCAGATATATAAATCTCAACTATAGACCAAATTATCTTGAATATTGGTAAAACCCCTGCATAGATAAACCAAGCAACCATTTTCTAAAGCATTTTCCTACTCAATTCAACAGTAAAGACTAAATAATACCGTATATTTCATACCATTTAATATTTTCATATCTTTAAGCTTTATACGTCTCCAAGGTCAACTTGTTTTAGGAAGCACTGTAAAAATTAAAACAAAGATCTACAGAATAAAAGAAAACAAATGGCTTCCAGGGATCTTCTCTTTGCATGTTCTGCTTCTGAAACAACATACTGTAACTGGTCAACAGTAGATGAGCCTCCATTCTGGATTTATCTTCAAGAATTTACAAGAGACTTACATTTACCCTTGATGAAAAAGCTATCTATTAATATTACTATTTATATTATTAGAAATGTGTTTTTTGTATTATTATGCAGTAGTGTATATTGGAAGAATGCTATAAATATGTGAGTTGTTAAGTACTGCTTCTTATTTAATTCTATGTTCTAGGTTTGCTGAAACATTACAAAGACTACCTTACTTACATGAAAAAGAAATTGTACTTCTAGTGAACTAGAAATTAATTAGTAGTGTTTATAAGCAGTAACACCAACATAACAATGTGTTCTAGCATTTGATGTCCATTAGCATGTGGGTAATAGGGATGTCGCGGACTGTTCGCCGGACGAACTTGTTCGCGCGAACATCGGCTGTTCGCGCTCGCCGAATGTTCGCGAACGTTCGCAAATTTGGGTTCGCCTTAGCTGGCGCTTTTTTTTTGCCATTTCTCCCCCAGACCAGCAGATACATGGCAGCCAATCAGGAAGCTCTCCCTCCTGGACCACCCCCACACCCCCTGGACCACTCCCCTTCCATATATAAACTGAAGCCCTGCAGCGTTTTTTCATTCTGCCTGTGTGTGCTTGGAAGAGCTAGTGTAGGGAGAGAGCTGTTAGTGATTTGAGGGACAGTTGATAGTAAGTTTGCTGGCTAGTAATCTACTGTTCTTCAAACAACTGCCATCTAGCTGTGTGAGCTTGTTCACATTCTGTCTAAATATCAATAATAATACCGTCTCCAGAAACACCATTCCTGAGTGACGTTTTTCAAGCAGCAATAATATTTTCCGTAATCCGTATCCACTGCTGTAGTAGTGTATACGTTGACCTTGTAGGCATTGTTTGCCCAGTCTTTAACCAAGTGCCACGTAGCTGTGTGAGCTTTTTCACATTCCGTGTCCAGAAACATCACCTGAGTGACGTAGTGTGATTTCTGCCCTTTACAGCACAAAACGCAGCGCTGTGTCAACAATGTATTTTTTAGAAACATTTTTGCCCTTGATCCCCCTCTGGCATGCCACTGTCCAGGTCGTTGCACCCTTTAAACAACTTTAAAATCATTTTTCTGGCCAGAAATGTCTTTTCTAGCTTTTAAAATTCGCCTTCCCATTGAAGTCTATGGGGTTCGCGAAGTTCGCGAACCGTTCGCATTTTTGTCCGGAAGTTCGCGAACATGTTCGCGAACATTTTTTCCGACGTTCGCTACATCCCTAGTGGGTAATGTTTTAAATATAAAGCTCATTTGCCACAAAATTAGGCAAACTGCTTATCTCATTTCTTGAATAGTCGGACATTAGAAAAAACTGAGATTTTCCAAATCTACCAACATTTACTAAAGTGAAAAACAATCGGAAATTTTTTTTTGATAATTATTACATATGACTTTATTAAAAAAAAAGATATACCACATTGTATTGATGTTTTTATTGACTAACTTGGGCTTTATGTAGAGGTTAGGAATCCAACTGATCAATCATAAAAATATAATATCTTGCCATTTCTTTTAACAGCCATGATTATATGAGCTGTTCAACTTGAAACAGAAAATGATCAAATGCAAAAAGTGTAAAAGGAATAAAATATAAACTCGTGGGGATGGGAGAGCCTGCAGGCATGAACTGTAAATGCTTCAGTTCTTTTCTTATTCATTTGATTTGGTTCATATAATAGCAGGTGAGTGGTGGGAAAACACATTTTGTTTGAAGCTAATCAAATAAGGATACAAAGGTTTATCTCTTCTTTGTTACTTAAGACAGAGAATTATGTGAAACAAGTAAAATAACCCAATCATGCTTGATGTTGCTTTAAGCACACTAATAAGGCACCATGTATTTTCATCTCTTTATAAAGAATATGCTTACATGCTGTATATTTTAAATGCTGATTGTAAGCTTTTCTGAGCCAAAAGGGATTTTACCTTAAAGTAAAAAGGTATATCTAGAAGTCTTCACCGGGAAAACAGTAATTTGTTGTACTGTTTAAGGCAATTAAAATGCTCCCTGGCTAGTTTTACTGTTGTAATAGAGAGTTGACATTTTAAAAAACGTGCAAGTAGCATTGTATCCTCCTATCCATGGGGTGCTGATTGTACTAAGTATATTTAAATGATTAGATTATTTTACATTTGGAATCTCAAAATACAGACAATCTCAAAACAAACTTTCTGCTTGCAAAATTACACAAATTATTTTCTAGCTACAATTACTGTCCCCCATCCCTAGATTCTAAGGCCCCCATCTCCAAAACCTCAGGAAGATATTCTTGCACACATATTATAACATTGGTGCCCAAGCATCTTAAAAATCTTCCACTTTGTTTGTTATACTGACATACATTTGACAAGAGATGTACTTAGTTTACACTTTCAGACTGACAGGAGGGGGTTTCCATATCCAGGTCACACAACAAAAGAAGTGCATTGATTTTTACATCTGCACTGTATCACAAGTGAAATCCCAACATTTATACATCCAAGTCAGATTAAAAGAGAAGTGCATTGATTAGCTCTTCCAAACAGAAAGTAAACTTAGTGAGTTTGCATCCTCTCTGTGTCTCTAAATAATACAGTCTTGAAGTGGGGTAAACAATGGAAATGAGTTATACATATAAATAATCCATGTCCCTTTCATAACTCTCATTATAAAAATCTGAATTCCAGTGACACATTGTAACAAAAGATTTTTTTTCTTGGGGTATGCATTAATTACTGGAAAAATGCAGATGGCAAAAATCTTTACTAAATAAATAAAATGTAATTCATTTAATGAAGTGTTTGCCTCAAGGTATTTACTGTACTACTTTTCTATGACATTAGACAAGTGTAATATAAGGATTAAGAGAATGGATTATGCAAAAAGAATAGTTTTCAAACCAATATTGAAGCTGCAGTTTTAAATCAAATGATTCTCTGGAGCATTCCATTTTCATTGCCATTATTTCTTGTTAAATGACAAGTCTCTCATAAGAACACAGGCAAATCTTAACCTCACAATGTAAAGTGTCTAGTTGACAGTGTAAAAAGGCCTGTTTCATTCATGTTAATTCAATATCTATTCAGCAAAATTCTTCTCAGACTGGCATGTCTTAAAATGTTTCTTAGCAACTAAGCTAAATGCTTATGTGGTGTTCCATATACACTAAAGAAATGCCTGTACCTCAATTACAGGGAGAGAAGCTCTAAAAATGCAAATTACATATATCTAAAAAAAAACATTAAAATATTTCACACATATGCAGTCATATGAAAACATTTGGGAACCCCTCTTAATTCTTTGGAGTTTTGTTTATCATTGGCTGAGCTTTCAAAGTAGAACCTTCTTTTTTAATATATAACATGCCTTATTGAAACAGTAGTATTTCAGCAGTGACATAAAGTTTATTGGATTAGCAGAAAATATGCAATATGCATCAAAACAACATCAGACAGGTGCATAAATGTGGGCACCCCAATACTTAGTGGAGCCCCCTTTTGTAAATGTAACATACTCTAGATGCCTGCCATTTGGTGAGTGTCTGGATGGTGGTATCGTTGAGCATTTGTCCATAGAAAATCTCTCCAGTTCAGTTAAATTTGATGGCTGCCGAGCACGGAGAGCCTGCTTAAAATCTACACATAGATTTTCCATTATATTCAAGTCAGGGGACGGTGCGGTCATACCAGAATATTGTACTTCTCCCTCTACATAAATGTTTCTGTAGATTTCGAAGTGTGTTTAGAGTCATTGTCTTGTTGGAATATGCAACCCCTGCCTAACTTCAACTTTGTGACTGATGCTACAACATTATCCTGAAAAATGTATTGATATTTGGTTGAATTCATCAAACCGTCAAATTTAACAAGGGTCCCAGTCCCTGAACTAGCCACACAGCCCCACAGCATGATGGAACCACCACCAAATTTGACAGTAAGTGCTTTTTGTTATGACTGAATAGGAAAAATCAATCGTTCGAATCGATCGATTCAAAACGATTTAATCGATCAATCAAATTTTTTTATTGGATCTAAAATAATGATTCCCAATTTGGTAGCTTGGTTCTGGCGAAGTAGGTGGTCTAATAAAAATTTAAAGGGGAAGTAATTCCCCTTTAAAGTTTTATTGGAATATTTGAATTATTCGAATTCAACTATTCAATGGTCGAATTTGCCTAATATGCATATTCGAAGATTCAAATTTAATTAAAATTTGATCGAACTTCCAATTATTCATGTGAATTTAGTAAGTCTCTGAGATAGCTTTTTGTAGCCTTCCCCTAAACCAAGATACTAAACAATGTTTGCTTTTAGATCTTTTGGAAGTTGCTTTGAGGATCCCATGCTGTCACTCTTCAGAGGAGAGTGACAGCATGGTTGTACAGAAGAACAACTTGCAATTGGGCACCTTAAATACCATTTATCATGATTGGAAACACCTGTCTATGAAGTTTAAGGCTTGCCCAGTTAATCCAACCAATTTAGTGTTGCCAGTAATCAGTATTGAGCAGTTACATACATCCAAAGTAGTAAAATTAGCAGGGTACCCAATGTTTTGCACAGCCACTTTTTCACATTTGATTTAATTTCATACAACTGAATACTGTTTCACTAAAAATCATTGTTCAGAGAACACCCCAGTACTCAGATGTTCTTGGGAAATGAACATACCTTTGTTATCTTTTTTTGTTGAAAGAAAAATAAATTATTATGTAGGCTGAGAGGTGTTCTCAAACTTTTTCATGTAACTGTAATGATTATGTCCATATCTTGACAGAATAAAAGAAACTTCTGAGAGGGAAACCAACCAACCACCAACCGTATATAGACTAAGATGACAACACTGTTTTAAAGGGCAAGGAAAGGCAAAGAAATAAAATCCCATTTTTACTTTCTTTAATGAAAAAGAAATCTATCTCCAATATACTTTAATTAAAAAATGTGTACTGTATGCAGTGAAATTCTCCCTTCTTTTAGTGCTGAGGATAGGAATTGTCAGACTTCTGGCAGGGAAACAATCATACTTATGAACAGCAGGGGGAGCTCCCGCCTTACTTACCAGCCATGCAGAGCTCAAACAGCTTTGTTTTTTGATCATTTATGACCATCCCTAAGCAGCACAGACCACACTGAGCATGTGCAGGGCCAGAGGCAGGCAAATATTTTTAACAAAGTTACAAGATGGCAGCCCCCTGTGGCCAACTTTGAAAGCATAAATAATTTGTTTGATTAGACTTGTGGTGCAGTAAGTTCATGTTTATGTTTAGTATACAAAATACACCATTTCTAGCCTTATGCTATTTTACACTTTCCTTGCCCTTTAAATAAAGGCATTGGTAAACAAGGCAAACTTACAGTACATTTTAACTTTTTTTTAATTATACTATGGCTACAGAAGAACACTTTTTAAGTGTACTAATTTTTCTCTTCAGAGTAACAACTCCCTCTCATTGGAATAAACACACAATATATTAATGTGTACCAAACCAAGTATGCCAAGATCTTAGCTTAAAAAAATAAGCATACAATAGATATGAGTTATGTATACACAGCATTTCATGAAAAAATTTTGAACAAAAATGTATAATGTCTATATAGTATTATCATGAAATGAGGTGTACTTGGTTAGATACATTATCAACATTTGTTTTTTTTCTTGCTGCATATTCATTCTTAGCTATAGTAAGGAAAATGATAAGGCCAATGTCATCCCTTGTACCTGAGGAGCATCAAGTGTAGGGCTATGAACAATATTTTATGTAGACTAGAGAGCGTGGACCCTCAATATACTGAAATTGTTTCTACTCAAATGTCTTATTTATGAAAAAAGCAAATGAATGCAATCAGGGGAAAATTCAAATATTCGAATTGATCGAGTTATCAGCGAAAAATATGGGCCTCACAGCATAGCATTTAGCACTTCATAAATTAAGTGTGAATTATGTTTAAATAATGTTACAAAATATATCTGCCCCCTACCAATATATACAGACAGAGAGATATTGTGAGAACATTTACCATTGTTTGTGGATTCCTTCTGTATTTGAGGCTCAGTGGCTAGAGACTCTTCCCTTTCACTTGTTCTGTTGAAAATCTTTAAGTGTGATGATTTATCCATTTTTGTCAGTCTCCTGGAAAACAGAAAGTAACAGTTACTCAGGGGACCTCTGCACTTTCACAAATGTTCTTCTATGAGAACAGACGAATGGATACAGAGATGTGCACCGCATTGACACATTTATATACTAACTGTATCTCACAGCTTCACAGGGGCTTGATCATGACAGCTGAATGATTTAAAAAACAGTTTTGCTGCTACCTTTTGCTGTTAGACCTTTTCGTTTTTATGCTCACATCTAAAAGCTGGCATTGCTTTTAATCTGACAAAAATCTCAAGATGCTATTAAGATCCTCTTGAGTAAAACATTGTTCCTCTTATAGTCAACCAAGTACCCATATAAATTACAGCAAAAAATGTTTAAATGCATAATACTGTTATTTTATGAATGTTTCAAAAAGCACCTGGAAAAATAAAATAGAAAACTTTTACCAATGTTTCTGCAAACCAAATCATGTCACATGATTCTACCTGCTATACAGTATATTAGCCTGCCTACTTGTGGCATATGTTGTAAAATATTAAAAGAAAGTGTTTAGTTATCCTTGAAAAAGGCCCTAATGTGAGCTGAAATGTTGGAATTATGTACACAATAAAAGTATCTGATTGACTTCAAATTGGTGTGCGGGTATTTTCAACAAATTTCTATGCTATACTTTATATATACTATATATATTTTTATATATATATATATATATATATATTTCCGTTCATGTATTTGTAAGTCTTGTGCAGAATAATTTTTCACATAAAAAAGGACAAGGGGACACTCCTTTAGACTTGAGAAATAGACAAAAACCATTTACATAATCTTAAATTATATTTAATAATCTGAAAAATCAAATGTACCCTTAGAATCTGGTGACAAGTAAAGAAGAGAACCAAGTACATCATTTATTGTCTGAATACCTTTTACATATATGTAAAGAACTTACTTGATCATGGGAAATTGAGCTTGCATCTCATTTCCTTTTGAAGAAAAATACACATGTGATGATGTGACATCAAGTTCTGAATTTAGGATAATAGCCACTCTTCTAAGCTTCCATTGTCTTATAGGTCTTGTGCACAGAAGTGGAAATTTGGTCACACAGTTCTAATGTGGGAAAATTATAACAATACATGTATGTTTTACAATCTGCTTTGAGTTTTGCACATTTATTAATTAGATTTTATGGCAATTTAATACACAACTATGATTTATCTAAATGCAAGAAAGAGAATGTAAGTTGAAAATGTGCTTGTCCTTCTTCTTACCTTACTTAACTTACCCATACTCTACTTTACAATTGAATGGATTTAAAAGAAGTAAAATACATTTTAACAAAGGTGTTTAGTTTCCCTTTACCATTATGTATTACAGATAAAAGAATATACAGTGTATACTTAAACATGAAACTGTTCAATAACTAATCACTTTTCAACAACAAATTTCATTTTAAATATATTGAAAATATTTAGGAGCTTCTTTGGGAAAGAAATAACTGTTTTCCTAAGATTAGGAATTGAGCATGGATGTGTTAAAAAAAAGGGGTTAAGGGGCTGATTTACTAAAACTTGAATTTGTCTCAGATTTTTATGAAAACAAAGTCGACAAAACTCCCTTCCATGAATTGGATTGTTTTCAGATTTTGATTTTTAGAAGCTTTGGGGTATGATAAACCTTTAAAAATTTTATTTGTTCATGAAAAATTGAGTCAATCTCACTTAATAATTGTTGCAGTATTTTCTTTTAAACATACACAGAAGGGCAAAGGCACACACAATGCTTTGTCAATCATGGGAAATAGCACACCCTGCAGGCAACAAAATGCCCAAAAATACCTTTTCATTAAAGCACATGGGAATTGCCAAGTGATGAGCAAAACGTTTTAGGAAATTATATGATGCAAGTGTTTTACAATTATGGACCATGTTGTTGCCTGAGGGCAAATGGAACATATTTTGTTGCCCATGACAAAATGCTCGAAAATACCTTACCTATACATTAATTGTACGTAAATTCCCATCACTTAAGTGTGTGGAAATGCAGAGCGGGACATTTTCACATTTCTGCAGGGAACTGAAGCATCTAGGTATTAATTGAATCCTATACATATAGATAGATAGATATAATGCTTAGTTTAACATGCCTATAACTGCAAAAACTGATGTACTTTTTCCTTTTCTCTGCTATTTCCCAAGAGTGTATATGCTTGTGCTGCTCAGGGAACTAAAGGCCTTAAGGCAGTTGTTGCCTCATTGAACATTATCTCTTCGCAGCAATGAACATAATCTCTTTGGATTCTTTCTTATAACCCATGAACTTCTGCCTTGTATTCAGCATAGGTAACACAATATTTTGCTATCAATTTCATAATCTACAAGCTCACATATTATTCAGAGCAAAAGACATTAAGAAAAAATGATGATGTATGCTAGGAAAAACATGCCAGCAACACCTTTGTTTATTTGAATGGAACATGCAAACAATACAAAATGTTAAAAGAACAGGACTACTTTATAGTCTGTTGTGAAGGAAACAAAGTATAAATAAATGGAGTACATTGCATTTATGTTTGCTTCAACTAAACTGATTTTATAAACCATGTTAGATTCCTCTTTTCAGAACAAGAAATACAGAACAGTCTAATTATATGTCCATAAAGCTTTATGAAAATAATCAGAGAGTCTTAGGAGCCTGGTCAATATAATTTTTATTAGCATATCTGTCATAGCCTTAACTGAGCATATCCCTGGAGTTATCAATTCTAAAATGTTATTCCTGTCTTTTTAACACATTAAGTTCACTAACCTTGAATACATACTGTATATCTCCTTTCTTTTTTTTGTAACTTACATTTTTATTGTGTTTTTTTTTTTCTTATACAGAAAGAAAGAGAAGAACAATCACATGTACATGAATTGTTAGAAGGTGATACAATAACAGTTAGCAATACAGCTTCTGTATCTGCTTATATACTATATGTATCATATATGTACATCATACATTAATACCATCTGCATTAAAGCTTTTTGTTCGCTGTACATAATTATCAATTGTCCTACTGTCTTCTCCAGTTCAAAAGGTTTCTGTATTAAATTAAATAACTTTGCTATTGTATCTTTATTCAGATTCAACAATGACAAGTTTAATAAAAAGAAGAAAAGGAAAAAAAACCATAAGTAAAAAAACTAAGATTATTGGACTAGAGCAAAATTAAACTTGGAGATTGCTTCCTCTGTGACCAGGTTATTGAGTACTCTAAAGTTGGGTCTTGCATGTTCAATTAGGTGGGAGAAGTTCCCATGCCGACCATATTTTCAAATGTTTAGGGATCATATTATTAATAAAAGCTACCCTGTATTCAAACGTTTTATTTTGGTTGATTTTTGTTCTGATTTCCCCTAAAGTAGGAAGAACCGATGTTTTCCATCTAGCTGCTATGCTTATTCGAGTCATATTTAAAACCTGGTTAACTAGTTTCTGCTGGGCCGAAGTTAAGCCAATAATTGGTTTACCTAATAAGAAAGTGAGGATATTCCCTTTGATCTCTGTCTGAACCAGCTGTGTATATCTCCTTTCTGATCTCCAAAGATAGCCTATCAATTATAACCACTTTTTCAAAGGAATTCAAAAGCAAAAATGCAACAAATGGAATGTGTGAATGGGGTTTCAAATGAAAGGGACAATGCATGCTTTTGTTTTTTTAGAGTTCCCTGTTGGCTGCTTCAATAGACGCATAGCTTCAAGCACCAGTAATGATGCAACCCCTCTAACAAAATTTTTTTACTCAAGATGCACACCTTTCTTGGTTGTAATGAACTGTGGGAATTGTGGGTCAAAACACTGTATTCAAGGGAAAACCAAATGTGCTTTGCACACAGCTTTTGCATTTACAAGCAAGTCTTTATGTATCATAAAGATCAACAGCCCCACAGTAGCGAAGAACAACATTTCTTTCACCAAGTATGGATTCGCAGTGAAATCCCACTTTTTGCCACAGTCATTTTTCCCAAAAAATCTTGCTGCAAAATAAAATGCAGTAGAAAACAGCAGTGGGGGGAAAAGCACAGCAAAAAGGCCATTTACTTCATTGCATTGTGAACTTTGTATTTCACACATTTTTCCATGGTTTTGCAAAATCGGATAGATTCCCTCATCACTACCCCATATAATAAACAGATCCACTTGAGCAATTCTGCTTGCAAACCAAAGGAAACAGGTATTTTAACTGCACCTAGTAAGCAGTGTTGGAGGACAGCCGCCTAGCATATAAAGAATTGCGCGCACAAGCATACTTTGCAGTGAAGTGCTAAGTGCCTAGTACCTAGTTCTCTGGAATCAAGTCAGTTAGCGGATGCGCCCCTTAATTTATGCCGCTTTAGGTATGGGCCATTGTGGCCTCTCCACAAATCTGGGCCTGCTAGCAAGGGATAAATTACAGCAAGTAAAATATATCAGAAATTCTAAATTATTGCAGTAGAGCAGTAGAACCCTAAAATTACATGTAGAAATGTAATAGTTTTCAGTAGGAACTTACATCATCTTACTATATACAAATTATGGACAAATTAAACAAAATAGAGAAGTCCTAAGTCTCTAAAAATAGAGAGACCTAAAGAGAAGTCTCTAATAAGGACCACATACCTGCATGACCAACAATAAAATATTATTATTTAATATCAGTAATGACATTACTCATAAATCAGAGTAACAAAAGACAGATGTATACCAAAGCTGACTTTTTCTAGAAATATATGATGCACAAATCTAATTTTTTAAAATATTGATTTTGATTTCCTTGGTCCTGTTCATTGGTCCTATAAATCACTTTAAAAACACAGATAGATCAAACACATCAGCGTTCTAATTTTTCCTACCAAGACATTTGGAATCAAAATATTGATTGCTTGGTAAAGGGTAAATTGTTTTTATGAAGTCTGTTTGCTCTGTAGAAAATAATGGCTGCCTGTTAAAATCTAAGTACATTACTCTTTAGAGTAATGGTGGAATTGTAAATTTAAAACCTTATCTAAAAAGCTGTACACATGAAATGTTTTTCCATATTTTGTTGAGATGCTTAATTACTTAGGATATACATGTAAATAGTACATTGTCTTGCATAATCAATATGCCGGTTTGTTGACACAGACGTTGGAATATGGATATTGTAGCTGTAAAAATGCCTTATGTGAAAAAAACATTATAGAAATGGCATTATGGACATGTCAGTGTATGCCACAAAATGGCAAAAATGTATCTAAGGAACTAAGTGAATCACCTCAGATAACTGCAACTATGCTTCAATGCAGAGTTTAAGGGACCAACTGATTCTTTAACAAGCACCCAAAGTCTTATAGAAACTGCTGCAAAATACACTATGTAGCTTCAAAGAAGCAGATAGCTCAGTAGGTTTGAAAGCCACAGAATTTTCCCTAATTAGGCTATTGAGAACATACAGTGGTTAGCATAGAGAGAGCATTTGGTTATTGGGCATGGGCTCTCTCTAAGACTAAAATACATTTTATGTTTATTTTGGATGGCACCTTTCAAAGCAGAATAGAAATGTCTGAGTTGTTGTAGGCAATATTCAGTGTTTGCATTGCATAAAACATAAGGCCATTTATTGGCCATTTGTAATTTTCAAATGTAAGTTTATCTATAAACTAAAGGCAGAGAGACCCTGGATTGTTCTCTTATAATGTGTAGAGTGTTTTAACATTTAATCCCAGCAACAATAGAGATATATACAAGCATGCACATTGATGACAGTGGGATGTCAATAAATGGCTCCTGCTGAAAGCAAAATATTGTTGAACAAAAGAAAGGAAATCCCTTGTAAGGAATGTGAGCAGATACCAGACAACAAAGCAGTGGAAACACTTTTATCGGTATGGCTACATCCAGCAAACTGACTGGAGGCCTGTTTGAAAGGACAGAGGTGAGACCCGTCTCTATTTATTATGAATACATGTATATTTGAAGTTACGTTTGAATCAGCTGAATACAAAGTACACTATCCTGTGCTATTTGTTGCTTTTATAATGATTAAGTTCACAGTCACTGAGCATTCCAAATAATCTTTTGCAAAATAAATGACTGAAACCTTCATTATGTTTAAAAATCGTTTTTACTATTCGACCCTTGATAAATCTCCCTATTAGAGATTTTAGAAGCTTTGAGAAGAAAACATGGCAATGAAATGTTTAAAATTAAACGCAACACAAGAAAATCAATAAATTGCATCGCCACTCAGCCAAGATCATAGGTAAAGCAGCTATATGCAATGGATCAGAGACAAATACAGACCTACAATAATAGTTAAAACATGAAATGCCATCATTTTAACTAACAGCTGTCCTTCCTTGCTTTATCAAAAGAGAAACTGGTTTCAAAGAATATTATTCCCTGTTGACAAGTAAGGGAACATACCCTACATTTGCACAGATCGTTCGGCTCAGCATGCTTTTCACATGTACATATACTGAATATGTTTATTCATATGGTAACCATAGCCACAGTAGCTTTTGTTAGACAACCTCACAAGAAACCCCTACAACTACATGCCCACCAATAGCAATTGTTTTCATGAATATTCAAAACTGCTTGCTAGGTTGCCAAGCAATAACTTCTGAAAACATCAGTCACAAAAACCAATGATCTGATTTTTAGAAATGCCATCATTTATAGTTTACTTTATTCTTACTTGTTATTGCATAGCACATTTCATTTCATTTCATGCAACCCGTACCACAGTGGAGATTGCCATCTAATTTCCCTTCCAAAGTAACACGAACATGGCATAAGTTTCAACCTGCCAGTATGTATTGAATTGTGGAAGGAAACTTTGAAACCCAGGATAGATCCATTCAAAAATGAGAAAACAAACAAATTACGAACACACCAATCAGAATGAAACCAGGACACCAGCACAAGGTAGGGTGATATTTAGGGAGAACACTTGTTTGTATAGATATACAGTAGATACTAAAGAGAGTCCAGCCTGAGGACAATTTAGATATAGATGTTTGTGAAACACTTAATTACTGCCCATAATATCTTTGGATCTGTGGCTAAAAATAACATACAACATTGTATGAATATATCTAAATCTTTTATTAAGGGTGGCACTGATGTTTAACCTCAAAGGGGACCTAGATTAGTCTAAAATAACAAGGTGCATATTAATTGTCGCTAATACATTAAGAGGCCCATTTATGAAAGGTTGAATTTTGAGTTCATGTGAACTTTTTATTTTATTTGAATATACTCACAATTTGACTGGGAGGTTATTTTTTAAAAAATTGAATGTCTAATATTCGATTGAATGGTTCTGACCCAAAAATTTTAATTGTATTCTGTTTGTAATTGATTTATACGAATCAAGTTTTTCTCCCAAAAAAACCTTGAATGTCAGGAAGGCTATTAACATCTCGGATCAACGGACATCTTCCATTGACTTGTACATGGTCTTGGCAGGTTTTAGGTGGCGAATATTCAAATTAGGACTGTTTTCTTGGTAGAGGTGTGATACATCTCACATTCAAATTTACATTCAGATAGGGGGATTACAATTTGATTGTGTCAGTTTTGACACTAGAATGATCAGATTTACTAACTGACCCTAAATTTCATATTAATAATTACAATACTCAATTTGTGTTTCACAATTAATTTTACATGTATATCTATTGGTTTTTACTGTAAGTATCATTCTTTCATTGAGCTGGAAATTTGTCAGTATAGCTTATTTCATGCAGTTCATAGTTTGCTTTTGCTTTTTAAAGTGGCTGTTCAATGGCTTCTTAATATTATTCAGATTGATTCCCAGAAAAGCTCAGTTTCGTTACTTTTCATTTGCATCTGGGAGCAAACACAAAAATAAAAATTGCCCCGATTTTTAGCTGTTTAACTTTCAGTTGCTGATTATATCCAAGTTGCAAATTTCAGTAAAAACAGAAATTCCAGGCATATCTATTTAATTTATTTGGAAGTATTGTGTTCCCTAACTATTTAAGTGAGCCTCAGAATGTATTCTTGAGCCTATGCTAATAATTTAGACAGCACAATCACAGTGTGTATATTCCTGTTACAAAAAGGCCACTATATAAAATTACATTTGTCAGGAAATAAATGCATATGCTGTATCTTTTAGCAGTTGGACACAGAACTTTACCTGGCAACTGTGGTTGAAAAACATCCATCAACTTCAACCAATTACTAAAATCATTCCTACCTACAGTAACTTGTAAATGAGAGAAATAAATACTGTCTGAAGTTATATCTCAAGAGGGGAAATCATCTCTCTTGCATGGTCTATTATACAATTATATCCACTATTAAGTGCCTCTTCACCCAATATAAACAATGCCAGTTTTGCTAGCCAATCTTCTTACCTCTGATTAGCTTTACAACCATTTTCTGTAAGGTTATCAAATATTATACCCGAGGACTGAACATTGATATGAGCTTGATTGGACCCACCAGGAGATCTGCACATATAGAGTCTGTGTGGTTCCTATTAGTAATTGTTGTGTCCCATACTGCTAGTTAACAGGACCATGCATTTGGACACTGGTCCCCCTAGGCCCTCGCAACTAGTAGAGTGGGGCTCACAATGAATGCCCAGATCTGCTTTGGTCAAACCTTATTTTGTCAATACCCTGGCCATGACCTGCCAAACTCCACCCACAGCTAGCAAGCCCTGCTCCTCTGTGAATTGCAGTTAGAACCTGTCTTTTGGTTCTCCAATGAAAGTCCTGATTATTTGCTTAAGCAAATTTTCTCAAACTACACAATTCACTATAACTTCTTATATCATCCCTTCTGAAGAGTACAGAACAGTTTATGCTCTATAGCTATAATATAGGGATAAATAATAGCACAGCATGACTGGGGGGTAGCCAGTTTGTTAGGCACCCCCAATGTCCAATGTGGCTAATCTTTAGCCCCAGGCCAGTGTGACTGTACAGCTCCTAAGAAACACTGTATTGCAAATGGACCCAGCCCAAGCTGCTACAAGGGACACCTGGAAGAATACAAAGATGGTACCCCTCATTCTGTGTTACCCCAGATCATTACTGGATGATAGTCTCAGGTAACATACATATACAGTTAACTGACCTTCGTTGTTTTATCCATATAGACAGGGCATTCGTATGTCTCAAAACCTCTTTCTACTTCTTTAGATTTTACGTTTTCAAGAAGTGTTGGAGATATAATAACAAATGGTAGCATATTTTCTAAATTGCTGTAAAAGAAGAGAAAAATAAAGGCTTTAGCAATTATTGTTAATATATTATAATGAAATGAACAATAGTAAAATTATAGCCTTGAAGCAATATTTCCCTGTTAATTTAGTTTAATAGTTTAGAAAGCAAATTTTTTTTTATAAAACACCAATTGTTTGTAGGTGAGCTTGTTTTTTGTGGATTAGGGCAGAAAAGAAAGACAATCACCTAATTCAACCCAAACATAATACTTGCAGTGTTAAAATATGTAATAAAAGTAGATTCCAGTAAACTGGATTATGAACTACCCTCCTTATACATGTTTTCACTATTTTTTTTTCTTCTTACTGCAGCTGGAATCCTGCTCATACTGTCAGATTGAGCTATAGCGTATACAGGCACAGTGAACAGAGTCCAGACTGGTGCAATGGCTGGTTCAACTTGATCAGTGACTTCAGACAATATGCTGCATTGACCACAATGCTCATAGTAACATGGTGATTACCAACCAAAACCATACTAGCACAATATCCCCAACACCAAACACTGCAACTGCTCAGTAACTACAGTACATTCTGAGATCCAGGCCCTGATCTAAGTCAGATTCGTCCTAATTACAATGCCTTGTGGCTCACATGAAATTGAACGGCAACCATATATATTAATCTAAACCATGCCCAAAAATACATTGTGTGCATATCCAGTGTTTTTACCAGTTACAGTATACTCATTTGTAGCCAATTACATTATTCAGTACCAAACTAATGGCTCTGTAACCAGAGACACTGTACTGAATCCAACCACATTGCTCTATGGTTGTTTGGATTGCTCAAATATTTGTGTGTTTAGCAACTGTTACAGAGAATGTTAATTTGGTGCCTATTATAAAAGCAGTTATTTTACATTTTCTGTTCCCAAAAATATTCTTGTGTTGAGGGTTGCTGTAATGAACTATGGATCTCTGGTTACCCAAGTCCTTTTATGGGAAGCTCTCGACTCTGAACAGGCAACTGACAGACACCCACACTTGGCAGAACCGCTTACTTCACATATTTGGGGGCAGATTTACTAAGGGTCGAATTGTCGAATTCGACCTGCGAATAATTGGCGAATAAAAATTTGGCATTTTGGAATAAATGGAATAAATTGGTTTTGATCGCTTTTCGAATATTTGCAAAAATCGTACGATCGAAAGATTTTATGCAAAATTCGTACGAATCGAATATTCGCAGCGTTTGATCGTACGAATACTATTCGATACAAAAACTTTTCAAAAAGCATATGGGGGCTTCTTCTTGCAGAGAGGTAAAAGCTATTTTATACTATGACCTAAGGTAAACAAGTTAGGGACCATCGTACGGGGTTTACCTTGACGTGGTATGGTGGCTTATCAACTTTATGATCATAACTTTGTAACTAAAAACCCCTGTTTTTGTAAATACATGCACTTGCATATATGCTGAATTACTTATGAGACAGGGGATCAGGGAATATGCATTGATTAATTGGCCAAATCAGTAGCACTTCCATTGTATTTAAACACATTTTTTACATATCCTTGGAGTGCATCCACAACCCTTCTCTTTTGTATTAGCCAATGACTATTGTCAGGAAATAGACCTAGGCACATAGATAAATATTTCCCCCTTTAAGCACAAAGATAGATATAAGTTAACATTTTTCAAAATTCAGTATGTCACATAATATTACATATTATTTCCAGGTATAAAATGCTTTTTTATTATTATGACAGTATATCTTTAACCATATATCTTGCATAAAACTACTAATGCATAAATGGGGGAATATATGATAGTAGAACATTAATGGAAACCACAAAAATAAGAAAACTATCACCTTGACTCCTTTATGCAGTTATTTTTAAAATCCCATCCTGCTCCCTGTAAAATGATCTTCTGGAGGTACAGCTGATATCTTTCCATTTCAGGCTTATAGTCAGGATGTTCGCTTATGTGACACTGGAGAACCACCTGCAGGCAAAAGAATATGGATTCAGATGAATAAATCCATCTTGGTTCAATGTGACTGTGTAATAAGGCAACACTTTTTGGATGCATTTTTACTATTATTCTATTCATTAGAATTGTAACATCTATACAGACCACTGTATATGCTTTTATGTGATGTATTATGTATCCGTTTTATATAATGGGCATTCCACAGTGATATCTTACACAATCTAGCAGTGCTGATGGTGTTGCCTGATAGTTACCCTTTCTGTAATAAGTCCTGCAAAAGCAAAGAGGGGGCATAGTAATAAAATATAAGCATTACATAGTACAGGTATGGGATCTGTTATCCAGAATGCTCAGGATCTGGGGTTTTCTGGATAATGGATCTTTCCATAATTTGGATCCTCATACCTTAAGGCAGGGGTCCCCAACCTTTTTTGCTTGTGAGCCACATTTAAATTTAAAAAAGAGTTGGAGAGCAACACAAGCATGAAAAAGTCCATGTGGATGTCAAATAAGAGCTCTGATTGGCTTTTTGGTAGCCCCTATATAGACTGGCAGCCTACAGGGGAGAATGTTTGGCAGGACATCTGTTTTTTATGCAACCAAAACTTGCCTCTAAGCCAGTAATTCAAAAATAAGCACCTGCTTTGAGGCCACTGGGAGCAACATCCAAGGGGTTGGAGAGCAACATGTTGCTTGCGAGCTACTGGTTGGGGATCACTGCCTTAAGGATTGGGTCAGATAGGCAGATTCGGGTGGATGTAGTCGCCTGTCGACTAATCACCTCTTCTGCCAGGGGACCATCTCCTCAAACTGCCTTCTGTCTGCTTGAATGAAGAATAGCCTGCGCTAATGCACTTATGGCGCTTCGATCTCTGAAGTCGGCCGAAGTTGCCTCACGAGGAAACTTTGGGAAACTTTGGAAATTGAAGCGCCGAAAGTGCATTAGTGCAGAAGATTCTTCATTCAAGCAGGCGGAAGGCAGTTCTGGGAGATTGTCGCCCCGCAGATTAGTCACCAGGCAGCTAAATCTCCCCGAATTTGCCCGTCTGCCCCAACCCTTAGTCTACTTGAAAATCATGAAACATTAAATAAACCCAGCAGGCTGGTTTTGCTTCTAATAAGAATTAATTATATCTTAGTCTGGATCAAGTACAAGCTACTGTTTTATTATTATAGAGAAAAAGGAAATAATTTTTTACAATTTGGATTAATTTATTATAATGGAATCTATGGGAGATGGCCATTCCATAATTCAGAACCTTCGGGATAACAGGTTTCCGGATTACATATCCCATACCTGTATCAAAAAGAATATGATATGGAAAAATAGAAAGACAAAGAAGAAAGTAGATTCCAGGTTATTAACTTGATGACAAATCATTCAATTTAAATTATAACCCCACACCCTGAGACTGCATAATTCTTCAATGAAAAAGGACAGGCCTGGGGCAACTATTCTATTAAGATGTGTACTTCCTTTTTCTAAGGATCCTTTGTGACTGCTTTATTTTGAATTTATTGACAGTCTCATTGTCCCTTGACAATCGTTTCAAAACAAATTTTTTAATACTAGTCTCCATGTGCCAGCCTGACTGTGTCAGTAATCTATATTTCAAAGTACAATGCACGGTAAGGCTTTTTTAGCCTCTATGGGTTAAGACTATAGTATGACTACTGTATTTGTACATAATGACTTTGAGGTTAAACATGAGTAGCATTTGCTGTCCGTTTCCAAAAGTCGTTGGGGCTTATTTATTAACACTAGGCAAATTTGCCTATAAGCAGTTACCTATAGCAACCAATCAGGAATTAGTTTTTTAAAGCCAGCTGCAAGTCGAACAATGAATGCAGCAATCTGATTGGTTGTTATGGGTTACTGCCCATGGGCAAATTTGCCCAGTGTTGATAAATGGCGCACAGTTATTCTAAATGTGGTGATTCATTATTCTCAAAAAGTAATTGTAATAGAACTGGGTGGCTTAGATCTCTTGATCTAGATCTCCATGTTGTTATATTATACATTTTAAAGGGAAACTGTCATGGGAAAACATGTTTTTTTTTTTTTTTTTTTTTTTAAACGCATCAGTTAATAGTGCTGCTCCAGTAGACTTCTGCACTGAAATCCATTTCTCAAAAGAGCAAACAGATTTTTTTATATTCAGTTTTGAAATCTGACATGAGGCTAGCCATTTTGTCAATTTCCCAGCTGCCCCGGTCATGTGACTTGTGCCAACAGGAGGGAACTGCTTTCTGGCAGGCTGTTGTTTTTCCTCCTCAATGTAACTGAATAGTACGCAGTGGGACATGGGTTTTACTATTGAGTGCTGTTCTTAGATCTACCAGGCAGCTGTTATCTTGTGTTAAGGAGCTGTTTTCTGGTTACCTTCCCATTGTTCTGTTGTTAGGCTGCTGGGTGGGGGAAAGGGAGGGGGTGATATCACTCCAACTTGCAGTACAGCAGTAAAGAGTGATTGAAGTTTATCAGAGCACAAGTCACATGACTTGGGGCAGCTAGGAAATTGACAATATGTCTAGCCCCATGTCAGATTTCAAAATGAAATATAAAAAAATCTGTTTGCTCTTTTGAGAAATGGATTTCAATGCAGAATTCTTCTGGAACAGCACTGTTAACTGATGCATTAAAAAAAAAAAATTCCCATGACAGGATCCCTTTAACAAAGAAACAAACATTTTTTCAAATACTAAAAAATATTTCTAGGCTTGTGCAGTAATAAATAATTCTCCACTGAATACTGTGAATATACTTAATAGGTGCAATTTACATCTGCAAGTGCAGTGAGCAAGTTCCTTTAGCATAATTTTCTATGTTTGGCATTCAAGTGACGTGTGTACCCTAAACTGTACTGTGTCTATTGGAGCAGGGCGCCAAAGGGAAGCAGGAGGTAGTTCAAGAGATATGCACCAATAGATGCAGCAGTGCTCAGTTTCGAATGGGAGGCAGAAAGGACTGAGCGGTGCTGAGTGCAAAAGCCCATTTTGATGTACAGTAAATACTACTAAAGAATGGAGTTTAACATGCAACTGACTGTGGGGGAAACTGTGCTTGTAGTTGTAAATGGGTGGTAATATGTATGGATGTATCTATATTTTGACTTAGAAAGCACTGACTATCAGTACATTAATAGAACAAACAGGGCTTAATACAATATTAAAATATCATCTAAGTGGGTGGTAACTTCCAGACAAAAAAAGGAGGGTAGGTGGTACTGCTACAGTTTAAACTGGTTGTCACTGTCTCCAGAACTGAGTCAGATGGTTGGAAAGTGCTTCTTTGAATGGAGTCTTTGAGTTTATTTATTGAAGAGACAGAGGTAAGATGCTTTTTGGCATTTGTCAGTTGTAAAGAACTGCAAAAGCGTAAGGCTTAAGACAGGAAACACCCCAGGTGGTGACTTTGTGAGAAAGAGAGGAGTAAACCAGGAATGCATGGATACACAAGAGAAGAGATTTAGTGATGTGCAGATAAATAAAGGGCTCTAAAAGTCACGAGGAGTTTATATAGGAGTATATATGTTTGCTTTATGGCAAGCCTTATTAAATATTTCAGGAGTGGATGGGTCTGTTCTCTCTTAGATGAGAGGATGAGGAAAATTCTAGCAAGTTAATATAATTCAGAATGTAGTGGGGAGGGGTGTGAGTTATGGAGGCCTGTTAGTAACAAGTTGAAGCAGGCTTGGTGAAAAAAGATGAGGGTATGCATGAGCTTCTGTTGAATGTCAAAGAAGGGGATTACATAGGAAAAAGCAAACTTGCCCTAGATGTTAGAGAGGCTAATTGACGGGTGACGGGTGACGTAGAACGCGGAAGTGTTTTAAACCGCTATCCTCGATATAGCCGCCATTCGCCTTGAGAAAGCATTTTGCGAAACGCGCGTTGGCGTTATACTGCTGTACAGATCGTCTATTTTTAGTCTATAGCCTTTTAATTAATTTGGAATTAGAACTGGTCAGGGAGGGTGGGTGATTGAACAAATGGCTTCAGTTCTGAATCTCTTCTCTACTAATTGCAATCCCGCACTTGGAATCTCATGGGACCAGTGATTTGTGGTTTTTTAGGGTGAATTAGCCTCTCTAACATCTAGGGCAAGTTAAAATTCCAAGACCACAGTCCTGGTATCCCTGCCTGTCTCCATCTTTGAGGTGTCCCAGAAATAGAAAGTTATAGGTAGGGACTAGCGGGACAACTCCACCTTTCTTTCGTTTCCAATTTCTTACTCTTTTCCTGAACTGAAATTGAATCAAGTTTGGATTCATTTCCTTTGGGTATCAATTGATTATCAGCTATTAATTTATATATAATTTAATGAATCATGGTTTCAGAATTAAATTTATCCTTGTTTATGTTAATTACTAATGAATTAATATTGGGTTTAATTAATTAATTAATTAATTAATTAATTAATTAGTTGAAAAGTACATTTAAAACCGCACTTTAATTCAGGAGTAATTTATACAATTGGAGCAACCTTGGAATTATCAATTATGAATTGTTAGAATTGTTTAATTTATTACACACGGCACTTGTACTTTAAATACTCCTGGTCCCACTCCTACTAGGTGAAGTAATCAGAGGTACTATTTATTTATTAGTATAGGATAATAAATTTATATTTATTTAAATTAATTTACAAAGTTAACTGCACAAGCACTTTATGTATGAATTTTATTACCTCTATCTAAAGGTGTGGTAGGATATTGATAATCAAGTGGTTTTGTATGATATACTAATAAAGGAATATTATTATATTGTATTTTTGTAAGAAGGTTAGTGTGGGGGTTCTTTTCTTCCTTTTTTTATTTTGAAATATATTTGTCTGTCATAAGCTGTAAGGAGCTTACCGGTTGGTGTCCTCTGCGCTGCGCTCCTCTGCTTGTCTACGTCTCATCCCTGCCAGAATCCAAGATGGCACAGGCACGCATTACTAGTAAAGCGCTGTCGGTTAAAAAGACGCCAGAGATCTCCATGTCTTTAAATGTTGTGCAGTGGCCAAAGGGGGTTCTCAAGACTTCAGCCCTAATTGACATGGAGCATGTGGATGTTTCATCAGGATTTCGCTGCCTGTCACCATATTCCACTGAAATCTAAGTCCAAGCCACTTCTGGTGAAAACTGGTGGATGGTTCCAGCATTTTTTATGGTCCTGTTTTGCATGAAACTATCCCTTTGTCAATAAAAATTCAGGCAGAAAGGTATCAGAAGTCCAAAGACAGGCTGGGTCAAACACAGGAAGTATCAGGCAGAATTTAATAGAAAGCTAAGTGTCACACCAAAATAAGCAATGATCACTTAGCAATGAATGGAGATCTCTGTTGTCCTTTTAACCCACTGCATGTTTTACTAGTAATGTGCGCCTGAGCCAACTCCTAGTGCGCCATCTTGGATTCTGGCAGGGATGTGACGGAGACATGCCGAGGAGCCTGGCGCTGAGGACACCAACCGGTAAGCTCCTTACATAAGCATACAGATGATACTGTAGGTAAGATCTCCCAAATACAAGTTCAGATTCTTGTGGAACCCTTACTTTATGGGGCACTGGCAATTAGGTTTTTGTTAGCATAAGAGACAATGAAGGGTCAGTTAGAAAGGTAAGAGGACTGTCA
The DNA here is from genome assembly GCA_024363595.1 of Xenopus borealis. NCBI lineage: Eukaryota > Metazoa > Chordata > Amphibia > Anura > Pipidae > Xenopus > Xenopus borealis. The sequence continues at coordinate 98,024,134 of CM044433.1, forward strand.
GGATGTTGCCTGATTATGGATATCAAGTGCACACAGAATGTGCATAAGAATAATATGAATAACATCCCAACTCTCTATCTAATTAAGAGTCATTTATGGCTAAGTATAATGAGGCTACAGGGTCATATAAATCTGTATACAGAAATGTATGTCACTGGAGATTTGAGAGGACTTTTCCACAGATGAAAGGCTAGAATGAACCCTGTCTTATCTTTGGCTATGGATTTTGAACATCTTGTTATTCAGTTTTAATCTGTAGCCAATGACAAGATTAGATTAATAACCCCACAGGCAAATATTTAGTGGCCGCTTACTTAGATTTACTACAGCACGAACCACATATGAATTGTCATGGCTGATTTTACCTATTGAAAATTACATTTCAAGCCACAGGGAAAAAAATAGATTAGCTTTTACAAACAAATCAGTTTAAGTATGCACTACCACTCACATTTTACACATTTACCTACACATATTTTCTTAACTATACCCTTAACTTAAGTTTGCCAAAACTATTACGACCATACATATAACAAACTAGGGTGCAAAAAGAATAGATCTATTTTTTTCCAGAATGCAAATCCATCAAAAACAGAAGAGTATTAGGAAACATTTAAAATGCTTTACTGCCAGGATAGCATGAGATAACTGAAATAACCCCCACTCAAAAAAATAAATTAAGGTATATCAACTGTTCACTGAAATAATCTGGAAGAAAATGTCTCTGGATCAAAATATGGGAGATTGCTATGGAAGAAAAGTTTGTACCTATGTAAAGCCTTTTGCCTTTTTTGCCATTTATAGGGCTAAATATAATACATTTGAAAGGCTTCTCTCTCCTGATTTTTAAATCCAAATAATGATTAGTATAATAATTATAATATGTGTCATTTTAGGACTAGTAAACACAATTAGCAGAATTAACAATTAAAAGGATTCTGTCATGATTTTTTATGGTGTAGTTTTAACTACAGGTTTACACAGTTTACATTAAAGTCATTCAGTCTACCATTTAAAATATTATTCTTGAACCAATAAATACATTCAAATCCCTTATTTTCCAGTTGTGACTGAATAGGAACTTTTGCTTTTTCTATTTCTACTGCTTAGGTGTCATTCTCATAACTGCTACTAGGTGGAACATGGGAGCATTTTTACCAATGCAGACAATTATTTCTGTGGTGTCAGGACACTTTAAACTCACTTTTTAAAATGTATTAGAAGGTAAAGTTCCCACTACCTCTTACTGTATTTAATATGTTTGTCGTACTACCCCCTGCCTCTCACTTATGTATTTATGATCTGAAGACATTATTTGTGCTAGTCTCTATGCCACATATTTGGGCTATTTATATATATATATATATATATATATATATATATATATATATATATACATATATATATATATATATATTCATATCTATCTATATAAATATATACACAGGCTAAACCGTACAGTCACAAGGCTCAGGCAAATTCAGAAATAAAAATTTGTCTCAAGTCAAATTTAAAAATGAAATATAAAAATTTGTTTCCTCTTTTGAAAAAAGATGGTGCATTACAAAAAGTTTTCCTGTAATTTCAAAAAAATGGTAACCCAAGAAATGGAAGAAATGGCACAACAGATTCTCCCTTTAAATCATTATCTGTAAACTTGTATTTACCTCCAGCTGCCAGCAAGTGCACATTATTCTGCTGGCAGAAAGAAGAAATATATTTCAATATAATGAAGGAAGGTACAAGTGGAGGCTCTCTGATGGATCAAGTAGAATGTAGTAGTACAACATTTGAATATTGTTGAAATGTGCCAAATCCCAACTCAGACCTGCCAAGTTTAAGTGCCAACACCGATAAGTGAAGAAGGTTAAAAAACTCATTTTTTTTAGAATGAGAATATATATATATATATATATAAACATGCACCTTTTTTCAGAAACAGTAGTTATTCATTTGTTGAGTGTTTTCTTCAAGATAACATTTCTCTTGAAGCAAAATCTCACCCATGCAGTTTGGCACTTGCCTCATACTGAAAACAGCTTGTTAGGCCATGTTAAGTCAGTGAATTATTTGCAGCTATTAGACGAGGAATTCAAAAATAATAAATTATAGGGTTAATGCTTTACGGGCACAGGCTCCCAAACCCATAGCAGCCAATCAATAGGTAGCATGTGGGCAAAATATTTGACTGGGTGTTGTGTGGTATAAAGAGCAAGGTAAAACTTTGTTGCAAAGCTAGTTCTTTTCAAGAAATCAGTATTAGTGATGGGTGAATCTCCCGCGTTTCGCTTCGCCGAAAAATTTGCGAATTTCCAGAGAAATCCGCGAATTGGCGAAAAAATTCGCGAAACGAGTCGCACGTCGTTTTTTTGCCTAATTTTTTGGCGGCGAATTTTTGCTGCCGTTTCGCGAATTTATTCGCCAGCGGCGAATCGCGGGAACCCAGTATATGTTATAGCTCAGTGAACCCAGTATATGGAGCCTCTATATGGTATATGAAACCCTTTAAAAATAACAGCGGAAATCTGCAATTCCAATTAATGGAAAGTTTTCTTCAACTTAATGGTTAACCACTGCGAACATCTATGGATTGTCACAATTTATCTATACTGGCTGCAATTGAAATGCACTAAAAGGTGTTCACATTATTCTGTATATTAAATGTGCTTTAAAAATAGGATTTTGTTTAAGAAACAAAGTTATAATTGTGGAAGGCTATAGCTTGAGTGTCTATAGCTTGTATCACAGGGGTGGAAAGTTTACAAAATCAGTTTGTTTGCTTGTTAACATCCAAAACATTACTGCCCAATGTATATTCTTTTTCTCCATGGTTCCCAGAATATAATGGATTTTTATTTCAGTTAGCAAGGACAGTTGGCAGCCTTACTGTCTAGGGACTGGAGCAGGAGCCAATTAAAAGTAAGTAGGCATGACAATTCACTGCACATGCAGTCTATAGAAAGCCTACCATTGGCTCTCACTCCATTCACTAGACAGGGTTGCTGCCAAATCTTGCTAGCTAATGGATTGCGACGTAGTCTGATGCATGAAAGAAACAGCCATTCTATAATGGAAAAATGAGTAACCTACATTACAAACTGCTTCCTTTGATCAAACCACTGATCAACAAAGGGCAAGCTATTATGCCTGATTAAGGGATCTTTACTTTTTCTATTAACTAAACACCTTTGTCCAACCCTCCTAATCAAATATGTTGGGTAAAGGTTGAAGCTGGATAGTGAGTTGAAGCAGATTAAAGAGAATCTAAATGAAAAGAATTATCAGTAGAAGGGAAACCCAAGTACTTTTAAGACATTTATGAGTAATTTGTAAGCAATAGGTACAGAAAATTCCAGTGTTGCATTCTGTACCTCCATTTCATTACAAAAACTGCAGAGGCAGTAAATGTACTGTACCTTGTGTAATGAATATCCATGATGAACTGCAAATTCTGTTCTTAGTGCCAGAAATAAGGCCTCTGGGTCAAACATTCCTTCTATTCTTATGGAGGTCAGAACCCCCTTTTCATCCTTTACAAAAGGCATTAACCCTTTCTGCAACCATTGCTTTAGCTGTTTGGATTTCCTGTCCAGATCTAGGTGAAAGAAATGGTTAAACATATGTGGCTAAATTAAATAAGTTTGTATCTGCAGTGATATACAATTACAGTACAGGAAAATGTTTGCATATTTATGTATAAACCTTCTACAGATGAAATGGCAAGTTTGAAAATGATGGAAAAAGTAAAATTCTGAGCGCATGCTAAACAATGACTAGGGGTTTACTGCAACTGCAACTTCACATAAAGAGAGATGGCAGGATAAATATTGAAATAAGACAGCAGGTAGGTTTACATATTGACATTGATTTGTCTAATAAATGAGAGTATACAGCCAAAATACAGAAGCTGTAAGTCACTTAGATGGCCATCTGTTGGAATTTAAAGAGAAATCAGTAAGTTTATATAGAGCACAATGGGAAATTTGGATTGAATAACTATAAATAAGTCAAGCACTGACAAGAGTCTTGAGGTAAGACTCTCTTATCTAATGTTCTCCCTGTTTTTTTAAATATGTATGCTATGTCACTTTTTCTTAGTGATTATATAGTCCATGGTTATGTTAGTTTGATTAAATTAAAGAGGTTTTATTTGTATTTCTAATGTATGTTTATATTAATTTAAAGGGGAATTATACCCTACAATTGTTCCTGCGATAAAATAAAATGTTATACTGAGTCAGGCTCATACTGGGGTAGGCTAGACGCGCTACTATTATTTTTTTATAGGGTTGGTTTTCTGCTTTAATGTAATATTATGGACATATTTGGTGTGTTTTGTCAGACACTGGAACCAGAGGGAAGCTGTCCATTAATAGAACTCAGCCATTATATCTGCAAGTATGGATATTCTGTACAGAGTACATCATTCCTGTATGTTGCAAGTACAGGACCATAAAAACAGCCCATTAAACTTTTGTGTGATTTTGCCTGGTGTAGTATTTTGTTTCTTGGAATTTAAAATATTCACATCACTCACCTTGCAACCAACTGTTAATATTAAGACAACCTGCATGGCTGTAGTGGGGATAAAGCCATTTTCTTGGTACATCATATTTTAGCAAATCATCTGCTGCTTCTTTGAGGTGATTTGGTGCATCAGACAAACCAGACAACAAACATTTTACTAACTCAGAAATTGCAGTTTTGATATATTTTATGTAGCAATTCATCTGATTGCACTCCTGAAAAGAGATGAAAATTTAATTTTATTTGCAAAGTCAAATCACACACAATTTATTTTTGCTACCCATTACCATATTAGTCTTCTGCATGTATTAAAATATCCAAAAATGTAGTGGACTTTCTCACTTAAAGGAACAGTAACATCAAAAAATGAAAGTGTTTTAAAGTAAAGAAAATATCATGTATTGTTGCCCTGCGCTGTCAAAACTGACCTGCTTGCTTCAGAAACACTACTATAGTTCATATAAACAAGCTGCTGTGTAGCAATGGCGGAAATTGAAAAACGGTTATATTGCACAGGATAAGTAATGGATAACAGATAGCATCATGTTCTACAGAACAGATAACATTATGTTCTACAGAGCTTATCTGCTATCTGCTGAGTAA
>CM044433.1:98033294-98046895 GCA_024363595.1 Xenopus borealis
TTTATGGCGGAGCTCACAAGCAGCACGTCTTACTCCGTCGCCATGCAGGACACGCCCCCGTGAAAAAACACTGCAATTTTACCAGTGCAGGGCAACACTGCATTATATTTTTATTACTTCAAAATAATTTCATTTTTTGATGTTACTGGTCCTTTAAAAAAACCTGCTTCTTCAGGGCCATTGCAATGTCTTCCACTGGGGACTGGGTGGGCAGGAGATTCACAACACTGTCAAAATCTCCTGTCCAGTCACCAGTGATGATGTGGTCATGTGGGCAGCAGACAACATGCTGCCCTAGACCTGGGCCTTTGTGGGCTATAGGGGTTCCATTCCATATTGAATCGTCTTGTTATGGCGTGCTATGTTATTTTAAAACTCTTAGAATTGTTTTTTTATGTTGTGTAACAATATCCCTGTTTTTCTTTATAGATGTTGACTTGTTTAAATAGGATAAGAAAATAGGAAAAACCCTGAATGATTCAGAATTTCTCTTAGGTCTTTGATTACCACAACCTCTCAATGTTCTGTAGAGGCAATAAGCTATGGCCTTATACTTTACAATGCAAGTAAGGAAGACTAATTGGATTTCAAACAACAGGCTTGGGTAAAACAGAACAAAAATGCTTCTGTATAGTAAATTCATTTTTCGCCATAGGTCAAATGATTTAAAGTAAATACAATAATATTTGAGTTGAAGTTGAAATAAGCCTTCTGTAGAAAGTAAACACCAAGATGAAAACATGTAATTCTTAGTTCTCCTTTAAGAATAAAGGAGTAAGAATCTCATATGGCAATGTTTGTTCTATTATGCAACAAAGTATAATGTTAAGCACATTCACACATATTAGTATTAAATATATTAAGAAGCACATATTAGGATAATGTTGCAACAAGATGCACATTTTAACAATGCATTTTTACTAGACTAAAAGTTAATTGAAAATTGGTTACTCTGTGTAACTAGGTTGGGGCAAATTTTTAATTATTTTTGGATCCCTTGGTATTTTGTGGTTTCCACTTCTGGAACAGTTATAAATAGAGAAACCTCAACATTAATTATTTTGCTTTTATGTGGGGAAATAAGCATTTTAATAGACATAAAGGCAAATAATGGTCAAAAAAATTTTGCTTATTTTCCCAAATATAATATAAATATTAGATTGTAATTCGAACAGTGAATGTAACCTCTGTACATCTAATAATGTAATACTTTGTGGTGGAAAGGCAACCCTTAAGTGGTTAACCAGGATACCAGTATGGTCATTTAAAACTACTCATCACAATAAAGACATTTAGACAGCTATATTCTTTCTATTACAACTTCAATGCAAAGTGCATTGGTCTGCAACTTCCCCTGCTGCTGATTAATAGCCTATAAGCGAAAAGAGTCCACAAAGAAAGTGCCAAGAGAAGCAGGTGCACGAGGCTTTATATTATTATGACTGCTACAAACTAATTCAGCAGTGTCAGCTCTAACTGTTTAAATCTGATGAGGAAATATGAGGTTGTTATGGATGTTCTTTTCTGTCCTTGTGGGAAAATGTAAGCTTCACAAAGTCATATGGTGACATAAAAAAGCATAATCCACTTTCTGACTTTATAACAGTTATTACTAGAGGCCAATTAGACATAGTGTCCAAATCAAAATATGGTTAAAAAAACTGGTTCTACAAAAAAGTTTTGTTTTTTTAGCAATTAGACAAAGACATTATGATCATGCCGTTGGTATCATCAAGATGATGTCAACATGCCAGACATGCACACTGGAGTTGCTACTACATTAATTACATATATAAGGACATCAAACTCTGCCCTGTCACCCTTCATGCTCAGGAACATTTTTCAAATGCACAATGACATTTTCTACTGGGCTTTGTTGAATCTTGAGATGGTGAAAGTCAAGGTCAGTTTCACATGAACTATGAATTAAATAATTGGCAGTTCCTTTTTCATACTGGTATGTCTATTTTGGACATAGTAATTATCAAAGAGCTAAACTAAATTCCACAACTCTATTTTTATGGGATTTATCAGCAGGTTCAGGGGAGTTTATTCTTTTGTAATTATACCTTTAAAAATCTCCAAATTCTAGCTTTCCAGTTTTGATAAAAATGCCCTTTATGTCCCTTTTATATTCTTTTAGTAAACAGAAAAATTAAGTCACATATTAGGGGGATACCAGGATGTAGCATACATATAGGGTTGCCACCTTTTCTGGAAAAAAATACTGGCCTTCCTATACTGTACATGTATCTTTTTTCCCTATTAATAACATTGGGATCAACCATCATTTTACTGGCCAGGCTGGTAAACAACCGGCCAGGTTGCAACCCTACATACAGAGGAAGATCAAGATGCCACTAGCGTAATCAAATGTTATCTTATACAGTACGCTCAAATTAGGTCATTTCATTATATAGAGGCAAAATCTATTACAAGTATGGGATCTGTTATCTAGAGACCCATTAACCAGAAAGCTCAGAATTATGGAAAGGCTGTCTCTTTTGTTAAATTCAAATATCAACTCTTTAATCACTGCGCAGGCAGGAGGTGCCAAGGGAAACTGCTGCAGCTACAGGCAACGCGGGTTGGAGCCGAAGCTTAAAAACAACACACTAAATATGCCCTTTGGGAGATTGATGTGCTCTGCAGAGTGGAAATTTTTTTTTTTTAAGTATAAGTAATATAAGGTTTTGCACTATTTCTGCGCTTTATATCTTCTAAACAGTCCGGAATACACTCAAAGCTCTAGAATTGATCTACATGCCAGGATCAATATCGCACCTGATTTATATGCGAACAAATTAAAGTTTAAACGTCTGTAAGTACCCACCTTTACTTAAGACACGTGGTGGTTCTAAGAATTAATTGGACACCTATAGTGGAAATTAGGGAGAGTGTGGAACTACAACTACCACTAACCCACTACACTTAGATCCCAGTTTTGGTGCATCTTTTTATCTTTCCTAGCTTTTAGCGCTGACTCGAACAAACCATTTTTGCAACTACCTACCCGAGGGGAAACGGGAAACCAGAGTCGGATCCAAAGGAAATACACCCAGAACTGCAGACATATATATATCCTATATAATAAAGTTCAAGTGTCTCTGCGTCCAGTCCCTGTGTCCGTGGAATTTGCTACTGCGCATGTGCCGCACTGACTGAATTTACCAGTTTCCGCCACTAGAGGTCGCCAATCACTAGCTAATGCTATCAGTACCAGTACTTAGATGAGATCCAATGGAAGCCTGTGACGAAGTGCATAAGGTAAATGCCTCTGATCAGTGCTTTTAGTGTTCAATTCCCATTGAGTGATAATTTATGCTAGCAAAGTAGATAGACACGCAACTTCGCACCCTTACACTGTGGTGTGTTTTACCATTGTGGGTGATAGTCTGAAAAACGTAAATACGTTACCGTTCGCCGACCAGAGTATAAATTCGCACGTTAGTGAATTTGCATAGCGCAGGCGAAAATTCGCCTACAACAATTCTGTTTTTTATAAATGTTTGACTACATATGTTCTAGCGCCCATTAATTTAACGGGCTTAATGTCTAGTATATAAATAATTTTATATATATATTTTTCTGTCTCTCATAGACTCAATTTTATCCAAATAAGTCACGTTAAAAATGGTTTCCTTTTTCTTTGCAATAATAAAACAGTAGCTGGAACTCGATCCAAATAAAGTTATAATTACTTATAACTTTCTCTTAAGTCTTAAACTTAAATGTATCTATTTGAGAGAGTGTTCGCTTTAGAAGAATGTCAGGTTTTCCACCAAAAAAAATGCCCATAGATTCCTATGTATTGTGCACTGAAAAAGCTGCCCAAAGAAAGTAGTGTGGTTTGGAAAAAGTTGCCGGGAAAAAAACACCCATTGAATTGACGGCATTTCCCAAATTTTTTTCAGTTTTACAAATTTTCACCAAAACAGGACAGATTCACCCCCCCCCCCCACTAAACACTAATAATGGTGTATTTATGCAAACTATTACAAAGTAGTTACTTAGTGCATAGACAAAATTCTGACTGCTCTAGATGCCTAATTCTGATAGAGTTACCTGTAAAAGAACTTGGCTTATCCTGTATTGCTCTCCTGGAGTTTCAAGCTTGTTAATAAATGATTCATCTTCAATAATCTGGAATGTAAAATGATATAAACAAGTCATTCATAAATACTTTTTAAATAAAATTAAAGGTATGTGTAACTACAGCTTAAAGGAAAACTAACTTCTGATTAAAAAATTATTTTTGTATATGAATTGGCTTGATGCACTTAAATAAAATACTGTGCACTAACCCTACAGTTAAATAAACAATATACAGATATGTTACAATGACTGCAATAGCTGCTGTATTAAAAGTGTGTGTGTGTAGGAGAGATAAGGAGAAGACATCTCCTATTGTAACTCATGGGTTTTCTGAATGTTCCCAAAGCTTCAAAAGGAAGGGGGATACAGAGGTTCTTCCTCTTTGGACTCCACTCCATATGGGAGGTTCCAGGACTTTAAGGTATAAGGAAACCCTGAGTGGAGATGCCAGTGAGTTTCAGACACACTTTTATAATTGTAAGTCAGAGAAATAACCAATTTGTGTAGCTGTTTCTAACACTCCAAGACACTGATCATAGCTGGGGGGGGGGGGGTTAGAATATGATCTGTTGTAAATGCAATGCAATTGCTTTGCAATCTAATGTAATTGAAATGTTTATTAGAAAAACACATTTTTTATTTGCTTTCCTTCAAACGATTACATTTTTCCATAGGAGTACTAAAGACACGTGTTATGGAAGGTAAGTTCATAGAACTAAGTAAGATTTTTTCTAGAAACTGTACCTGTATTAATGGAGGAAGCTGTTCTGACACAGTTTCTATCAAGGCACGTAGAACAGCCAGTTCTTTAGCAGAATATTCATTTCCAAGAATAGACAGTGGCAAAACACCTTTCAAAGCATCATATAGTGAAGCCAACGAATGCATGAACTCTGATACACTGAAACACAAAATGAACAAAAATAGAAAAAAGGAGTGAAGCAAAGAAATCAATTATTATAAGAAAATGTACCAATCCTCTTCCAATAAGCTTAACAGATTTGTGTGCTCAATATACATATGCATTATTAGAAGAATTTTTACCTAGAATGAAAATCACATTTAAGTGTATGTCTTTATAACAAAATGCAGATAACAGAGCATGTGACTCTAGTATATCCAGATTCTTCCAATCAAGCAAAGCAGGTTATGACATAGAGGCACAATAATAAGATACAGCAATGGTAAATTTGAAAAAGCAATTATATGCACAACGATAAGGCTTCCTAACTATTATGATGTACTGTTGAGTCTAATTAAATGTCAGCTATTTTATTTTTATATAAGAACCAAGAATTTGACAGCCAACAAAATCAATTTTAATAATTTCATTTTGGGTTACTCAGATCCATTGTTTTATTACATATCAACATGAATTAGGCCTTTGCTGCGGGTTCAGGCAGCTTGCCAATACCTACTTTACAGCAATAAAATGTACAAATTAGGGCATCTCATGTGGAAAATTCATTCAACAGCCTCAAAAGCCAAATGAATGGTAATTACTTTCAACACAATGCGGTAGCAATCAAATCAGATTGAATAATGCTTTTAAATATACATCTACATTCTGAAGAACCAAGATAATTATGAATTATGGAAATAACAGAGACAGTTCAATAGCTGTTGTTTCTGAGGCAAGAGGAACAACCCTGCCAAAGTAAAGGGAATTTGTTATTTTAATGCTGATTATTTCTCCTCTCCTCTGCACCTCTGAAACAATTACATTCCTGTGGGTGACTCAGGTGCACACAAAATAGAAATAAAATAATATGCATCCGCACCAAGAAATCTTTCAGCATTAATCAACCTGTGAAGGAAATTGTGTGTCGGAAAGGTTTATACCATTTCAAAACCGATGGAGATGGTTTCAAGTTAAGTGATAGGGAACAAGACACAGAATTTGGCTTTGCACATGTTTTCACATAAGCCAATTCTGGCTGCTTTCATTGGCTTTTGCAGAAAGTGGTGATGGACATAAGCCCAAGTGAAATAAACTTTGATTTAGTGGAGATAAATGTGTATAGTCAGAAACAGTTTCACACTCTTCTTGGCTGGTATCACCTAATGCAATATCAAGTATTTGGGTGTGTACATCAACCTTGAGAGGATAAAAAGAGATTTAAATTTTAGTTTCATGCTTAAATGTTCTTTATTATTGGAACATTTTCAAATGTATTGGCCATGAATGCATATTCATAAAACAAATAAAAAGTGCAGGTTTCTATAGATCTTTTAGACTTAAGACAACATTGCTGACTCTGCTTAGTGGTCATATAATTAAACTAGAAACAACTCAGCAATACATCATTTTAAGTAATTAACAACAAGAGGTGTTATTTTTCACTAACTTTCACAACTGAACAGATTTTGAAATTCTCAGTGGAATTTGAAGTAAGCAAATTGATGTCTTTTAACAAACGTGCAAACATGCAATAGAAAATTGGGGAAATACTGTATACATATAAATCTCCTGACATCGCCTCAGCAATACATATTTGCACGTGTGTTTGTGTTTTATCCAAAATATCCTTCTGAAAGGCAAGCTGAGTTTCCACATTATTGTTGTACCCCAACTGACCTTTTTAGCTGTGTTCATTTAACAATATACAGTATAAGATGAACTATAGCTGGCTAGTATTTGCCTGTATGACCAATACACAGGTGCCATGTTTTCCTAAGAATAGCAACCAACCAGACAGGCATGTGCCACAAGTACAAGTATAGTTTTAATTAAGTAATATATCAGGTTTTTTTTATATTTCTGGCATTAAATAAGAATATGAAGCCAGTTTCAGTTTATTACTTCATGTCACTTTTTGATCCCAACAATCTTCAAAGAATAAACTAATTGCCAGTCTACTGAGAAGCCCCTGATAATGAGCTGCTCAAATGCTGCTTTTTTATAAGAAGGAGGTTGTTTGTTCAAAGGCATATAGACCATTTTTAACACAATGGTATGCTTATAAAGGGAGGGGAGGTTAAGGTAAGTGAACATTGCCCAACTTTCAGATTAGAATGGCACAAAATAGCTAATTACAAATAATAGGTGGAATGTGATTTCAACACAAGTCCTTTTTATGCCCATTTTTGTCAATTGGTTTTAGCTGTGCAATGCCCCAAAAGCTTTGGGGTGATGCAAATAACTAATAGGTAGTCAAAATTTTGCTCCAATCTATTGCTGCCTCAAGGCCCAGTGTGATGGTTGTAGCAAAGAAGATGGAGAAGACAGCTTTTGGAAAAGGTATGTAGTAATGGGAGGACTGTGAGTGAATAAAAACCAAAAGAATGGTGTACAGCAGGGCTGTCCAGCTGGCGGCCCGCGACCCCCCCCCCTTCTCTGGCCGTCCATGAGAGTCTGCCTGCTTACCATTAAAAGGTTTCACTACAGAGAATAACTGGCCCCTGCATTGTTTAAGACTCTAATTCAGACTAATCCCCTGTATTTCTCACACCTGTGACCTCCCTGCATTGTTCACACTTGTAACACCTCTATTGTTCATATCTCTGAAGTCCTGTACTGTTCACACCTCAGACCCAGACTGAAACTGCTCACATTGTTCACCTGTTCACACCTTTTTTAAAATGCTAATGGGGCACCAGCACTGTATGTAGTATATCTTAGAATCCTGATAGGATTCACTGTCTCCTGCTCTATTCTGCCATCCCTATGCTCCCTATGTGTGCCATACTCTGCTTGCCCAGTGCCGCTTGTGTGTGTGTGTGTTCCATGTTCTGCTTGTCTAGTGCTGCTTGTGTGCCATACTCTGTTTTTCTAGTGCTGCTTGTGTGTGCCATACTCTGCTTGCCCAGTGCTGCTTGAGTGTGCTATACTCTGCTTGCCCAGTGCTGCTTGTGTGGGTCATACTCTGCTTGCCCAGTGCTGCTTGTGTGTGTCATTCTGAGCTTGTTCTGTGTGTTTGGAAATATTTATTAGAGGTCCCTAAGGTATTTAATCATGCGTTGGGGGTTTCTGTATTATCTACAGTGGAGGATAAGGCATATGGCTGACTTAAATTTCTCACATATGAGTGATAGATATCTCTGCAGTGAGCACCAACCATTTGGTTTTTTGGATATGTGGATGTGATCTTAAAGGTTCTTGTGGTAACGTGGGTGTGGTTTACAGTGGGTGAGGTTTAAAAGGGGGAGTGGTCAAAATTGACTTCCATTATCGGCCCTCCACCACATAGGCCAGAAAAAGTTCGGCCCTCTGTACCACAGAACTTGGACAGCACTGGTGTACAGAATATTGATACTGGATATGGTTTCACTTTAAGAATGGTATAATGTATTTGCTGGTCCCATATCCCATAGGAATGAATAAAAGTGGGTGATTATTTCTGTGGTGACTAATTTCACATATCAAATCAGCACCAAGATGTTATTTGTTAATATTAATTCTTGGCAACCAACATCGGGTATGATGATCAGGCTTGTGTTTCATTACTAGCAATAAGCATCATATCATTTTTGAAAATAATGTATGTCTTTAAAAATACCACTAATCTGTAGTTTTATTTAGGCTATTTATTTTTTATGGAAATTAAGCTGAATATTTATGAACATTATAGTAGGATGCTTTGTGGATCGGTTTACATAATGCTGCTGATTGCCTTTCATTACAGACATAAATTGAAGGGAGAAATTCATTAACTTTTTGAATAATCTGAATTCCCATCTGATTGCTGCTTAGATATTTTATATCAGTTTCATATGTGTGTGTATGGTATTCTGTTTCAGTGTATGTTATTGCAGCTATGGCTATATATTAAGTATGTGCCTTTTGTTATGTCCAGAGATTTTTATGACAAAACATTTGTTTAATCATATATTTACACTTTGGGGCAGATTTGCTAATGGTCAAGTTTCAAATAGAAAGAAAAAAAAAATCAAAATTCGACCATCATAATAGTTCAGTTTTCAATCGAATAAAAATAGTTTGATTCGTTTTAATGCATTGTTGTATTTGAACAATTTTTTCAAAAAAATTTTATTTTCTAGGAAAAATTTACAGGAAAGCATCCAGGAGGTCCCCCATAGGCTACAATGGCAATTCGGCAGCTTTAATGTGGCGAAGTGGTGAAGTCGAAGTTTTTTAAAGAGACAGAACTTCGAAATTCAAATTTTTTCAATTAAAATCTAATTTTGGGCTATTCGATAGTCGAAGTAACCCAAGTAACCCAGAATTTTACAAATTCAATTCAAATTTAATTTGAAAATTCATTTCAACCCTGTCAAGAACGGCACCCAATACCAGAACAGTTGCTAAACACCTTTGTCTCAGCTCGGCTTCACCAATAGCAGAAATCCTCATGGGAGATGTGAGAGGAATAAGGGGAATATTAAACCTTTCTGCGAAGGTAGCATCTAAGAAATTCCCCCCAGCTCCGGAATCCACCAGAGCAGAACCCCCAGGCCAGGACAATACTACAGGTATCAGATTCTTTGTGGTGACTTGGGAAGTACTCTCTCTATCCAAATGGAGCTTCCCTTCTCCACTGAGATTCTGAGGACTTCCTGATCTCTTGGGACAATTTTTAAGGAAATGCCCCTTATCCCCACAATATATGCATATCCCCAGAGATTGCCATCGGGCCCTTTCCTCAGGGGACAAGCGTGTAGCTCCCAATTGCATAGGTTCCCCCTGAGGGTTAGGGAACGAGGGAGTAGGAGACATGACATTACATAAATCAGGGTAATCAGTATCCCCCTCAGCCCTTCTTTCTCTTAGTCTCCTATCAATATGGATGGCTAACTTCATAAGGTCATCCAAAGTGGAAGAAGGAGGGTAATTGACCAGGCTGTCTTTAACAGAACGAGAAAGCCCTACCCGGAATTGGCTACGAAGAGCTGCATCATTCCACCCAGTCTCCACAGACCAACGGCGAAATTCAGTACAGTACTCTTCAGCTATTCTCCTCCCTTGGCACAGTTTATGTATTATGGAATCGGCAGTGTTAGCGCGATCCAGGTCATCGTAAAGCATGGCCATAGTAGCGAAAAATGCCTCTAGGGATAAACGGGCAGGATCAAAAGGGGGTAATCTTAGTGCCCAGACTTGTGGGTCACCTTGTAGTAAGGTCATAACGAACCTTACTTCATCCTCACCAGTAGGGAAGTTGTGAGGGAAGAAACTAAGATAAAGTTTACATGCTTCCTGGAAAACAAAAAATTTACTCCTATCCCCACTAAACTTGTCTGGGAAGGGGATTTTGGGATCATGGGAAGAAACTCTATTACCCAGAGTAGCAGACCCCTCAGGAACCACAGCGGAGGACTGCTGAGCTGCATCCAACCTCTCGGAGAGAGACCGCAGACCTTCAATAATATAGTTCTGTTTCCCCTCTTGTTCATCGAGGCGCAGGAGGAGGGTTGAATACAGGAGATCAGAGGGTTGCGGAATAGCAGCAGCAGCTTGACCATTGGCGTCCATATTCTTCTTTTTCTGTCACGAACGGCACCCAATACCAGAACAGTTGCTAAACACCTTTGTCTCAGCTCGGCTTCACCAGTTAAGTGACCGCCTTTGGCCTCGGGAGGAGCCCTTGGCTTACTCAGATGCCACCTGGACTTATCGAGAGGTGTAAAGCAAGAGTTCTGGCTAGCACAGGGGAATGGGATTGAAGAATACCACCAAGCGGAGTAGGCAGGCCGGAACAGCACAAGCTGCGTAGAATAGTCAGACAGGCCAGGATCAGGATTAGAGAGTGTAGAGTAGTCAGGGGGCAGGCAAAAGGTCAGGATACCAGACAACAGAGTAATCGGACAAGCCAAAGGCCAGGATTGGAGAATAGCAGGAAAAGTCAGGCAAGCAAGGGTCAAACACCAGTAGATCAGTCAGGAATCAGTTAGGAAACACACCCAGGAACTAACAAATAGAACCTAACAACGGGCAAGGTTCTGTATTAAATGATCCCTTTAAATAAATTTCGCGCCATTGCGCGCTGACGAAATCACGTCAGCGCACATGCGCCTACAAAACCCGGAAGTGCGCGCACGGCGCGCATTAAGGAGCCGGCTCAGGAAGGGGAAGGATGCACGCGGGGAGCGTCCCCGCCAAAGTCACGGCGGGCGCTCCCGCGTGCTCGGGGGGCAACCGCTAGACCTCCAGGGTGAGTCCTTACAAACCCTTAGTAAATGTGCCCCTCTATGTTACTGCTGAAGTTTTGTCAATGGCACATCTACATCCAAAAGACAGTTATGGAAGTGCCTTAAAGGGATCCTGTCATGGGGAAAAAAAATCAAAATGCATCAGTGCTGTTCCAGAAGAATTCTGTATTGATATCCATTTCTGAAAAGAGCAAACAGATTTTTTATATTTCATTTTGAAATCTGACATGGGGCTAGACATATTGTCAATTTCCCAAGTCATGTGACTTGTGCTCTGATAAACTTCAATCACTCTTTACTGCTGTACTGCAAGTTGGAGTGATATCACGTCCTCCCTTTCCCCCACCCAGCAGCCTAACAAAAGAACAATGAGAAGGTAACCAGATAACAGCTCGCTAACACAAGATAACAGCTGCCTGGTAGATCTAAGAACAGCACTCAATAGTAAAACCCATGCCCCACTGCGTACTATTCAGTTACATTGAGAAGGAAATACAACAGCCTGCCAGAAAGCAGTTCCCAACTAAATGCTGGCACAAGTCACATGAACAGGGCAGCTGGGAAATTGACAAAATGGCTAGCCCCATGTCAGATTTCAAAACTGAATATAAAAAATCTGGATTTCAGTGCAGAAGTCTACTGGAGCAGCACTATTAACTGATGCATTTAAAAAAAAAAAAAACATGTTTTCCCATGACAATTTCCCTTTAATAACTTTATGAAATTTTTTCAAGATTTTGGAAAATAAAACAGACTTGAAAAAAAATACTTTTTGAATGTTAGCTTATTTAAGGACAACATTTCTGCCTGGGTTGTTTTCAGAAAAAAGCTTGCATGACAAAGAGAAGTACATTGTTCCATTTATTTTTAATGTGTGTAAAAAAAAACTGAATTTGTTAAAAGAAAATTATACAACCAGAATGAATACTTAACCAGCAGGGTTTTACATATGGTTTGGTACATACGAGAGGTATATTTTTATAGAGGTCTACATTGTTAAAGCATATAGTTTCCGTTAATGAATTAGGAAAATAAATAAACTGTTGTCAGAGAAGATTCCCATTCACTTCCTTTGAACCTCACCAGCTTTAATTTATTTTTATTGGTGACTTTTGCTGGTTTCAGTAAAATCTATTCAAGGTTACAAAGAATATTCTCAAGTATATTTGTATTCGTTTTTTTGCCGCATTTTTTCTCAAATTGTGAAAAAGGTACCTGGCTTATTTATACTAGGTGGTCAAATGTTTTCAAACTGTACAGAGAAGAACTATACATAATATGATGGAAAATATATAACTTACTATGTCTTGCTCGCAGATTTTTCTGTGTCCCTTAGCAAAAGGTGCTCATTAATTGAGTAGTTCTGGTGTATCTGGGAAATCAGCCAGTTGGAATATTGGGATGGTTCCACATTAGCAGGTGGAAAAGACATTGTTAGGTGGCTGAATACAAGATTGCCTGGAAAAAGCAAAAATAAAAGCAATTTATAAACATTAATAATGAAAGAGAATGGTATTATGTTGAATATCATTGTATGCAATATGCCCAACATGCATGGAAAGGGGGAAAACAAACTACATACATGTCCAAGAAGTCATACAAGCCTCTCTTATAGCATTAAAGGATTCTGTCATCACTCAGGAATACATTCCACAACCTCACTGCTCTAACCATATCTACCTATATACCTGTCTCTAATGTCTTCCTGTACTTGTAAAGAGTAAACATGTCCCCTTGCATATATATATATATATATATATATAAATCATCAACAATAATTTATTTTGCACATATGTAAAAATAAAGTAATATGAATTAAATACAGAGACCTTGTAATAAATTCCCAGCACCAAGGTTCAATATAATTTTTTTTAGAGAAGTTTTCTTTAGTGGACCAATTTTCAAAACAACATGGAGCAACTAGGCAGTTTGTGAATTTCATCTGAGCAGGAACTAAATTATCTTTTAAAAAAGTTGCATATTATTATTACTATTTAGTAATAATAATGCATATTATTATTACTAGTAGTAAACATTTTTATGATTTATAAGAAACTGCTATAGGGATCCATAGGGTTAAGTTCCCCTATGGGCTGAAAATCCCACATAGTGTGGCCAGCTGTTGAACCTAAATTGGATAAGGGAGGGGGAGTGAGTCCTTTGTCCCTTGTGTAGTGTGCCCTGGCAGATTCAAGATATGGTCAAATTTCTTTTGGAAATTATCATGACTTTTGGCGCATGTGCAGTGGTTACTTCTGTACCAATTGCACCGGCCTACTTATGAAAAAGCCAGAAGAAAGTAGATGTGCCCGTGAACTCCTGTGGCCAAAATCTGCAGGAGGGGTAAGGAACAAGTTAGGGGAATTTTCCCGGGGGGCAGGTAGGCTGGGGGGGGG
>CM044433.1:98051069-98268721 GCA_024363595.1 Xenopus borealis
GGGGGGGGGGGGATTGTGTAGCCTCCCCAAATGGACTTACTTCTAAATATTCATGTATAATTGATAATTCAATTGGTGACCTCTCCAAACAGAATATCACCTTCCTTCCATATTGCTAGTAAATTGCTGCAGGATCTTGCAGTTGTGCACCTACAAAATTAAAAATCTTGAGGTGCAGAGAAAGCACCATCCTTGGTGAAAGTGTTTATTGCTTGGTCACTAAGGGGTATTATTTTGTGCTCCCTAAGTTAGGGGTAAGGGGGTTACAATTTTATGTTGCTTAGTGTTCTTGTACTTGTATCCAGGGACAATTTTTAAAAGTTTCATAGATTATGTACCACTTGTGCCTCTATCAATGTAGGGCTTGGATTGCACTCAGTACCTTTGGGTCTGATTAAAATAAATCCAGTCAATGTACTTTAAAAAGGGAAAAATCATGTCCCCCATCTTGCACCACTGATTGATTAGTAATAGAAAGATTTATTTTCTATTTAGTTTTATTTTCCATTGATTGTATATATTTATTTGTTATAAGTAGTTGTTTAGTAAAACATGATATTCTATCTTATTATTGAACCTTTCTCAAAATATATGAAACAGTGCCCAGCTCTCTTGACTGTTTTGTGTTGTGAACAGGGGCTTAATTACACAGGGAGCAGACCATGCGACTACAGGGAGGCCAAGAGAAAAATTGGGCCCCATGAGCCCTTAAATTATTAGCAATTTCAATACATATTGATGTGGGTCCCCATAACACTTAGTTAAACCTCTCGTTGTGTGAACTGTGAGCAAATATACATACCCTGTTGCTCCCTACTGGCAGAAACTACTTCTTGCACAAGAGATTGAACATAAGTCACATCTTCAAGAGTCCAAAACAGACTTCCATACACACTGCTCACTCCTTCCTCCACAGCAACAGCAAATTCTTCATTCACATTGTCATCTTGAAAGGCAGACAAGACTGTATCAATAGCCTAAATGAAAAGAGAACATGATAGTTCTAATATAAAGCCAGGAAAATAACTGAATGTGTATTTAAATATTAATCGAAGACAGTAAATAAAAAGAACAACATACATGTAAATGTAGCATGTACTTTGGTAAAGATAATTTAATTTGAAAAAGTCACAGCAACAAAAGAAAGACTTTTCCAATACCTCTTACCATAACAATCAAAGGAAATCCCCAACAATTATGGTACCCGATTTTTCTGTTTTCTGCATTTTAGATAAAAACCATGTCTGTGTGTTCATTATTTAGATAAGAAATCAGCCACAGTTCACTGGGTCTCTATTACTAACAGGACAAAGTACAAAATAAAAACTGTGCAATTCAAATTTCCCATAATTCCAGTGTATAAGTCTAGTTTCATCCTCTTGTTGTCCACAAAAGATTTCACATCTGAGAATTTAGGCACACTATTTCTCTTTAGTAAGTAAAAGTCATGCAATGTGGTTTTGTTATAGTGGTGAATATCAAGATGCAAGTAGAGAAATCCAAGGCACTCAGGATATAGGCAAGCAAGGAACACCTTGCACATTTATTGCGGAAGTGAGCAACGTTTCGGGGGTCAAACCCTTTTGTCAAGCATCGCTTGACAAAGGGGTGTGACCCCGAAACGTTGCTCACTTCCGCAATAAACGTGCAAGGTGTTCCTTGCTTGCCTATATCCTGAGTGCCTTGGATTTCTCTACTTGTACACTGCATTGAGGTGGCCGTGCCTCTACCAAAGAGCACCAGGTATCGTGTTTTACATTTAGGGAGTGCGAGTGCCCACAGTAACTTTGGAATATCAAGATGCCCCATTACAAAATATGTGTTACACAGGAGAACCAGAGTGTATGTGTACTCTAAAGCCAAAAAGAGACCATGGTCAATGGCATTTATAATGGATTATAACAACATAGAGGGCTCAGTTGCACCATTTGAATCCTAACCTCATTTCGGTACTGCAGTGCAAAGACATTGGTGTCTAACATGGTATATTTGTGCCCAACCTTTTCATCCAAGTTTAAAAATAGATGGGCCGAGTTCTCTCACTAAGGTGAGCAAATTATCATAGAACAGAACAAGTTGACAACCTCCGCAAATGTCAGCTGTTATGTGAAGCTTGACCCCCTAACACAAACCTAAGCCCACCCATTAGAATTTCCTACATCATTTCTAAATCAGAGATGATTAAATCCGCTGGTAGATTACAACTGTCCCAGTCATTAAATGAGGACACAAATATAACTGTTAGTTCAACCCACCAGTGTGATATAAATATCACAAATAAAATGCAGTGCTTGCTGGAAAAAAAACATTTTTGCAAATACCAGACAAAAATCCTTTAACATATATGAAGAGTTGATTCTGCAGCATGTACAGTAACCAGCAATGTCACTATATATAAATAGCCCATATTGTTAAGTAGAAATGTTAGACTGTAAACTGAATTTTGATAAAATAAGAGATGATATTACTGAACATTCAGGCAAAGGTTTAAAGCTTAATGCTTATATAGTTCTGATGGAAATTTCAAGCACTGTGAAACTGTGATTCTGGTTCCTAAGCTATTTCATATGTTTTTTTCTTCCAGCACTGAAATAATTTGAGGTCTCTGCAAGTGCACTTCAGTGCATTTCATATTGTTGCATAAATTAGATATGGGAATTCAAATATACCTTATCATTACATTCCGATAGATGCTAATTTAAAGCTGCTTTCCAAGAGCTGCAGCCTAGCAGAAACGGAAAAGTTTTACAACAAAGTGAATGAAATGGTTATATACCTGATTTAGCTGTAAAGGCCCCACATCCATTATTTGATTCATCCCTGTCATAGGAAATATCTTCTGTGTTTTCAGAATGCCATGCAATACACAGATCCCATAACAAATATTTCGAACTGCAGTGGGACTGTCCTTTAGCTTTATATTTGTCTCCTCCTTTATTTGGTCAACTGCAGAAAGAATCGCTGAAGGATAAAATGGTTAATAATTTACCATATTAGTAAATATAAAAATATATGTATAAAAAGTACAAGTTAAATATGTCTCAACTGTGTTGCCCAAAGCAGTACAATACCTCCAAATACCTCCAAATTTCAACGTTACAGTCCCAAATTGCAGACACAAAAGGAAAATGCATCTTGTGTAAAAAAAGGTTATTTGCCAGAAATTGAGTCTGGACCAGGAAGTCCCTGCCATGCTTGGAGTTCTGATTTAATGACTGAATCCCAATTTAGGGGTTAAGTTAAAAAGTTAAGGGGGGATTATGGGTGTTAGGTAGGGTTAGGAGAGATCAGTTGGTCAGATTGTTCATGTGGAAGGTATACAATTTTTAGGGCTAATATTGCAAATTAAAATAAATGGGCAGATTTACTAAGGGTCAAAGTGAATATTCGAATGCAAAAAATTTGATATACGGAGTAAACTTCAACCAACGAATAGGCTACTTGAACCATTCGATTCGAAATTCAAAGTACTGTCTCTTTAAAAATACTTTGATTTTTTTACTTTGCCATATAAAAAGCTGCCGAAGTGCTATGTTACCCTATGGGGACCTTCTGGACCAGTTTTATGTTATTGAAAAACAATCCTTAGATCGTACACTAAAATCCTTCTAATCGTTCGATTCGAAGGATTTTATTGTTCGATTCAAAGGATTGTTCAAACTCTGAAAAATCTTTTGATTCGATGGCCGAATTTCGAAGTATTTTCTACTTCGAAATTCGACCCTTGATAAATCTGCCCCAAAGTATTGAGGTTTTTTTGAGGTTGGTATTATTACAAAATAAGAGGAATAGCAGACAAAAGCCTAACTTGAGTGCATTGCACACAAAATCCTGATTTAATGTAATCTTTTTGAAGATCACCCGTTGCAGTTGAGTGAAAATGAACGCAGTCATTGCATGTATTGATGCCATTCATTAAGGGTACTTTAAATATGCTCCCTGCACTTGGGCGTATTTTGGCAAGCGATTTTGTGGAGGTCTATTCAGATGAACCACGTTATTGACACAGGGGAACACCGGAGCTACCTTCTTAAAAAATTGTTTCCAAACATACAGGTAAAAATTAGATTTAAGACCCAGTATACAGTATATGTTATTTAATACAGATCTCTACTAAGCTTTTTTTTTTTTTTTTGCACCTAGTATGTACTGATGTTAAGAGCAAATTAACTATAAGCTTGTAAAACAACTTGCATGCTGCAGCTAATGAGGCATTGTGAACAATCAATTTTCAACTGAGGTAAAGGTTTCTCGCCTATCATTCTAGCAGAAAAATTCTTAATTTATAACAAGTTAGTTTCTTCCTAATAAGAAAAACAACAAAATTAGAAAATGTAATTTTAAAGTTGCATTATTACCTCACTAAATATCTAGCTACCACACACAATTCATTTTTTAAAGCCACCACATTTGAAATAAGGATTACAAAATATTAACTTTATGCCAATTGTGATCTCATATTATCTGTATCCTACAATTCAGGGGGAGATTTCTTTAAAAACGGATCACACTAAATACAGTAGCTCACAGTTACGGAATAATAACTGGATAATCTGAAAAGCAACTGGTGGGATGGAACATACTGTATTGTGAAACCACAATTCTTGGCTCTGAGCTTGTGGAGGGACATTGGAAGTTGTAGTTTTCTGACATATGAAGTTGTAGTTTTTGTGACATTTGGACATTTTATCCCCCAAATCTAATGGTCTATTCCCTTGGCCAAAATTAATCATATAGTGAGTTACAAGAGTTTATGGGGCATAGAAAAATGTATAAAGTATGTTATGTCAGAAATGTGTCAAAAAAACTACTATAAAATAACTGTGATAATACTAAAGCTCCACTGCAGACAGGCCTAACCCTAATCTATTGTGATCATGGATATATTCCATTATAACACTAATTTACAGTGTTGGCTCTCCAGATGTTGGTTTTCTACAACTCTCAGAATTCTTTAAAATATAAGTAATGTTGCTGGGATTTGTAGTCCAAGATCTGGCGACCCAGGTTCAGAAATAGGCTATAGATTGTGAGAATTGAGTCTGCTATTACAACATTACCAGGAAGAACATTCCATAGGCTCACCACTCTCACAGTAGTGGCTATACATTGGCCGGCTCATAGTCAGACTAGAAACTAACAGCAGTTAACAGCAGTAAGAATTAATGTGATTTTGTTAAGGGCAAAAGTTGTATGAGGACAAGTTGTTGTGATATGTATAATAGATGCGGTAAGTAAATAACTTCAATCCTTGCTGATAATCATAATATGGAAAACATTCATTCTTAATCACCATACCAAGTGGATCACATATGTTACAGTTGATTAGTACTTACAATGGATATTCTTTCTCAAAATGTATTGAGTGGTAATTTTAACTTGGGGATTTAACAACTGTGATTCACTAGGTATAGGGATTAAGGGTTAATGTTTTTATGGGAGGTGCTATAGACTACCTTACAGTTTGAGCTCAACAGGAACCATACAGGAATCATTAGGCTTTTGAGAAAGTAGCTGGAGGACTACAAAACGCGCCAAGCGTAATGGCTGTGTCCTTATGTGGTGAATCCTTCTACTGATTTTTAAATGGACTAAATACATTTTGAATTTTTATATTACTCTACATGGTGCTCCATGCTTTGCAGATGTAATATTTTAGGATAGTTACCAAAAACGTAGTTATGTTAAAACTCTATACATCATTACAAAAATGTAACCAGAACGAATATCTTAAAGTACCTGAATATAACAATCCAGAAAGAGAAGCAGTATATGTGACATCCATCAGCAATGCCTTTCTGTTTTTTTGATTCGAAACTAAGATGTGCCAAGACACCTGAAACATAAATAACAATAAATAAATACATGTTGCGTATATATACAGATGAAGCCACCTTGGATTGTGTGTTTGTCACAGAATAACTAAACACAGATTTCACACTTGTGCCACTTAACACAGAAAATTGCATCACAGCATCCCATCTAATTAAAGTGTTCATAATTGTGAACAATGGTGCTTTGGTGTCAGGATCGCACCGCCCGGAGGCTTACCTTAGCTCCGGGCGGCGCGTTCTCTCTGTCCGGTGTCCTATCAACAATGGCGGCGCATTGGACGCCATTATGGCGCCCAATTATAGGACCACTTTGCTATTGATCCTGGGTGTTGCTTTTGATCCTGTTCCTGTATTTTCTGATCCAGTTGCTGTATTTTTGACTATTGTCTGGACTTTGTTTTATTTTGCCTAATACAACCTTTTTGCCTGGACTTTGACCTGTTTTGCCTGTTCCTTGCCGGTGCTACGTTATTGGACCCTTTAACCCCTAAGCTTCCTCCTTGGTCCACTACTTCCCCTGGGCGCCTATACGGCCTACCCGTGACATTATAATTGGGCCATGGACCCTACTGAGGAAGCTGCACAAGACTTCGGACGAGCGCTACGCGGTTTGATGAATCGCATGGACAGCTACGAAGCACAGCAGTCTAATTATGTCTTAGTCCTAACAGCCTTAATAGACAAGATGGCTGTTTCGCTGCCAGCCTCTTCATCCGCTTCAACTTGATCTCCGGAGCCTTTTTTCCATTCCTCTGAGCCACGTATTCCTGTGCCTCCTCTCTACGGTGGCGATCCTCAAGCCTGTAGAGGATTCCTGAACCAGTGTGAGATCCAGTTCACGTTAATCCCCAGTCAATTTTCTTCTGATCGTGCCAAGGTGGGTTACATTATTACCAGTTTGACCGGAAAAGCTCTTGAGTGGGCATCACCCCTGTGGGAGAAGAAGGATCCCTTAATTGATAATGCTATTGCCTTTGTTTCTGAGTTACGGACTATTTTTGACGCTCCTGGTCGTGTCACGTCTGCTTCCTCGCGGCTAATGCAGATTCGCCAAGGGACTCGGATGGTGGCCGATTATGCCGTGGAATTCCGTACCTTGATTGCCGAGACAGGTTGGAACAACGAAGCCTACCATGCTGCTTTCTATAATGGCCTCTCTATCCGCCTGAAGGAAGATCTTGTCTCCCGTGAGCTACCTACTCGTTGGGAAGATCTTGTGGCTTTGGCCATTAAGGTGGATACTCGCTTGAGAGAGCACCAAGCAGATAAGGACCGTGCCAAGAATTTCCAACCTCCTCCAGTTCCTCGTTTCCAAAGATCATCATTTCCTAGTGTACCTCCTGCTACAGTACCTTCGCTTTCCAATCCTCCTGTGACCCAGGCTGATGAACCTATGCAGTTGGGCCGTATCCAGCTCTCTGTGCAAGAGAGGTTCAGAAGACGCTCAGGAGGCCTTTGCCTTTATTGTGGGGAGAGAAATCATTTTGTCAAAGATTGTCCTGTGAAGCCTAAAGTACCGTACCCTCAGAGTAAGCTTGGGACATCGCAAGTGGCTAGCATCACCCCTGGTCGCCAAGCAAAAACTCACCAAGTGCTTCTCCCTTTACAGATCCAGCTACCCCATAAGACAGTTCAAGTATCAGCCTTTCTGGATTCCGGCTCCGCCGGCAATTTCATGGACCTTGCTTTCGCTAAAGATAATGGGATTCCTCTATTTCCTATGCCCTCACCCCTACGGGCATTTGCCATAGATGACAAGCCTCTCGCTACAGCCTTGATTTCCCAAACCACGGATGAGTTACCCCTGCAGATCGGGACTTCACATTCTGAGAAGTTACCTTTCCAGATCATCTCTTGTCCCTCATCTCCTGTCATTCTGGGGTTACCCTGGTTACGTTTGCATAACCCTGCCATTGATTGGTTCTCTGGTTAAGTCTCCCGTTGGAGTTCGTATTGTCAACGTCATTGTCTTCATGCTACTCCTAAGTACCAGAACTCTGCTTCCCAGATGGAAGAATATCCTTGTTCACAGTCCACCGTGGTGGAGCATCTCCCTTCTAGAGTCATTGCTTCGCTGTTGCTCCACTCCTCTGTGTTGCCTGTTTCCCAGCTGGTTTCTACCCCCGAACCAGCCAACCCTCAGCAACTTGGTCTAAAGCGGACTTTACTGCCTTCAGCTCCAGAAGTGCTTCCCAAGCAGCTGCCGCTGCCTATTGCTCCTGAAGGGCTTCCTCAGCAGCCGCCGCTGCCTATTGCTCCTGAAGGGCTTCCCCAGCAGCCGCCGCTGCCTATTGCTCCTGAAGGGCTTCCCCAGCAGTCTCCGCTACCTACTGTTCCTGAGGGACTTTTCCTGCAGCCTTTGCGGCCGACTACTCTAGTGGACTTTCCCCAACAGCATCCGCTGTTTCTAGTCTCTAAGGACTCTCCTTTCCTGCATGTGCTGCCTATACCCATTCCTGTTTATTTTCCTGCCAATGTTATTGTGTTTGATTCTTGTTTCATTGTTGTGCATTGCTCTGTTTTTTCCACAGTTCCTGTCCTGGTGGTCCTGGGGCCCCCTGTGAGGAGGGGGGTCTGTCCGGCGTCCTATCCACAATGGTGGCGCCCATCGCGTCGCGCCTGACGCGATGACGTCACGGCACCCATTTGTCGCCAAATTTGAATATTTAAGGGCGCATTGGACGCCATTATGGCGCCCAATTATAGGATCACTTTGCTATTGATCCTGGGTGTTGCTTTTGATCCTGTTCCTGTATTTTCTGATCCAGTTGCTGTATTTTTGACTACTGTCTGGACTTTGTTTTATTTTGCTTAATACAACCTTTTTGCCTGGACTTTGACCTGTTTTGCCTGTTCCTTGCTGGTGCTACTTTATTGGACCCTTTAACCCCTAAGCTTCCTCCTTGGTCCACTACTTCCCCTGGGCGCCTATACGGCCTACTCATGACATTTGGTATGCTAATGAAAAGGTTAAATGCATTAAATAAGTTAAGATAACTTTAGATAACACAGTTTCTTCAATTAAGCCTGAGCCATGACGCATTTAACACACAAATCCAAGTATATATATGTATATAGATATAATTTTTTATATATACTGTATATAGTTACTCACATAAAATGTTCTTTATCAACTTAGCAAAATGTTTAGGAAAACTTTCCTTCTGTGTTACCCTCTATACTATAGATCATAATCTACTACAATGTATTATGAAATCCATTATACTTTGTGGAGACAACAAAGGGGGAAAAATGCACATCTCACATAAATCAGTTAATTTGGCAATATGGTATTACCATTCTACAAACATTTTAAAAAGTAAGATTGCCGTATTAGTAAAGGAGTTCTGACCCCACACCACCCTGAGACAACCATTTCTGATGCCACTCTACATGCTTATGTTTTTGACAAAGACGGGACACATCACTAGTACAGAAAGCACCATTGAAATATGAAAAATATGAAAATATCTAAGAAAAAATGCAAGGTGCCACACGGAATATCTATATTAGTTTTCACTATTGTTTTGCTTGATCTTTCTCATGATTGACCACTTTTATTGGACAACTGCACTTTGGCCACTCAGCCATGCCCCCTATTTACATTTTGTACAAAGTTGATGAGATAAATGAAGGTCTTTGGGAGGAGATGAGGGTTACGGGTAGTAAAGAAAACATCATCAAGAACAAGGCAGACATTACATACAAAAGGGTCTTAATAGAAGTTAGGGAAGTCAAACAATAAAAAAAAATACAAAATAGTAAACATTCATATTATGTAAGTGGTGTTTGTGTGAAATACATGCTAATTAATTTAAACATTAGCCATTACAATATCAAAGCCAATGAGAATAAGTGGACAGAGATGTTAGATTGTGTACACATTGGTAATTATCGTGAAATTTTAGAACAATGAGTGGCAAGAAGGTGAAGTATAATCATCATTAGTTCACTGTCTGTAATCTAAATAAAAAATGTTTTTTATAACTGCGTAGGCCTGGCCTATTGTGAATTTTTGATGAAGGGGTGTGGCAGTCACATGAGTAAAAGCAGAATGCAACAGAAATACAGAAGTGGTGAGAATTTACAAAATGTATTGATATATATTACTCATTCAGTAGCCATAATTCTGAAGTACTTCAATCATATGCTCTTTTATTAAACTAACATTTAGTGTATTTTATCTGTTGCTTACCATTTTAAGACGAGCCAGAAAATGTTTTGGTATAGCTGCACCGGGCTCTGATGTTAGCCAGACACAAAACTGCCTCCCTCCATTCTGTGAAACTGCAAAATAGGCACATAAATATGCATGACTAACTTTTGTGAGGTGTTACAAAAAATATTGTGTTTTATTTTCAGCATGGCTTGCCCCTTGAATCCTTAGAACTGCTCTGCACAGCACATTTACAACTGTAAATAAAAGTCACAGATTAATTGTTTTGCTCCTAAACTAGACCCATGATTCAAATATGAGGGATTGTGTTAAACAAAATGGTTCAGTGATATCTATCAAAAAACTATGATACTGTACAGTCTGACACATTTCTTTTGTACAAAAAAAGGACAAATAAACAATTTATTTTGATTAGTCTACTGTTACTGCAGATTTATGAATGTGTTAGAGCTCAAGACAGAACAACTCATTTTATGTTCATCCCTATTGGATTTTTAGAAGTTTATTTATTTATCATTGGTGAACTGCCCTATGACTATTGATGGGCGAATTTATACGCCAGGCGCGAATTCGCGGGGAATTCCCGCGATTCGACGACAACAAATACATTTGCGGAACGCCAGAGATAATTTGGCGGGTGAAAATTTGCTGGCGTAAAAAAAAAACGATTCTCTAATTTTTTCATCGAAGCAAAACATGATAGATTCGCTCATCACTACCTATGACTGCATGCAATTGGTTATTGTACAAAAGCAAAACCAATCCCTAGTAA
Source organism: Xenopus borealis (assembly GCA_024363595.1). Taxonomy (NCBI): domain Eukaryota; kingdom Metazoa; phylum Chordata; class Amphibia; order Anura; family Pipidae; genus Xenopus; species Xenopus borealis. The sequence continues at coordinate 98,061,853 of CM044433.1, forward strand.
ACTAGTCCCAAAATTCTTTATTTCTGAGAACAGTCAACTGGCTGGTGCCAAGAACACACATAATGTAAAATGTGAATATAGCATTTGTGTAACCAATGGTTTGTAATCACATAAAATCACACTTATGGATGTCTTACTAGATTTAGAAGGACCACAATATCCACAATAGTCACATAATGAATAGTTTACCTCTTGTTGCTCACTTGCCCTACATTCTTCTATGCTCCTTAATCAGTGACATAAACACATATAAAACTGTATTAGTGCTCTAGAGTTTAAGCTATTTAGTTTTATGGCAATATAAATGACAAGTCAGCTTTAGGGTAAGTAGCTTATACTGTACCTCAGAGTGTGCAAGTACTGTACATGTCAAATCGAAATGTGCCAATGAATGAACAATTTTATAATTTTGTAGACAAAACTGTAATCATTTAAAGAATGGATCTATATAGATCATATGCAATGTAAATTATGATTATTTTGACCATTTCATAGGAAGGAGAAATTTTCTTCTATGGTAAGCATACAATGTAATTTAATTTTAAATGAATGAAAACATGGGCCAGAAATGCTACATATTATCTTATAGCCTTCTATACCAGCCACTAAAACTCTTTGGCATGAGGATCTGTCTCTCAAATGCATCAGTATTGAGAATAATCAGCTCTAATGTATCTTCTTCTATGACAGATGCAACCTCACTTTTTTATGATTTGTGACAACCCTAAGGTTAGCTTGTCAAAAGCAGCTGGGAGCACAAAGATCATGTGTAGTGTCATTGGCACTGAAAAGATGGCCTTAAAAATCAAGATGGGGAACTGTGGCAGAAAACATTGAAGACCTAGATCATTATTGGTATAGGAATGTTGAAGCTCTGGGCTGGTACAGTAAGTTTAGTAAATAAAATACATTTCTTCTAATTTAATTTTTTTTGTTTAACATCTCCTTAAACGCCACTAATTACTCGATGCAATATATGCTTCTGTATAACCTGTAATTTATTTTTAATGACTAATCAAAAAACTTTGTGTAATGTCAACACTGTTTTTAAATGATAGTTCTAAATGTCTATTTTGGACAGTGATTGAGAAACAAAATATTTCGCCTGGGCATCTTGCCACTTAATTATACATTTAAAGAGAGGCTGATAGTAGGCTATAGGTTGGTCATTGAATCATCTATCACATGAGGCTCAGCAGCTTCATTAAGACTAAAGTCTTTATCCTCTAAAGAAGTGATCCCAACCAGTAGCTCAAGAGCAGCATACTGCTCTCCAACCCCTTGGATGTTGCTCCCAGTGGCCCAAACAGGTGGTTATTTTTAAATTCCAAGTTTTTGGTTGCATATAACCAGGTGCACTTCCAAACAGAGTCCCAATGTAGGTTGACAATGCACATAGGGGCTACCAAATGGCAAATGACAGCACTTATTTGGCACCCCAAGAACATTTTCATGCTTGTGTTGCTTCCCAACTCATTTTACTTCTGAATATTGCTCACAGGTTCAAAAGGTTGGGGGTCCCTGCCCTAAAGCAATAATCTTATAGCCTCTGTCTGTGGCAGACATGACAAGACAAGCAACAAAGGCAATCACATCTCATAGAGAAGCTCTTAAATTATGGGACCAATTAATTAATGCTCAATATTTTTTACCAATCGATAACACTGTTGACCACTCAGTAAACAAGTATCTATCCTGATAAATTTATAAATCATTAACACTTTCCTGATCATCAGAAAGGAACATTTTTTCCTTCTGTTTATGCTTAAATGTAATCTCCTTCAGGATATCACAGTTTGAATTTTTGTAAATCAACTTATTAGGTTGGCAAAATGTTTGACATGATTTTACCTTGCATCTTTGTGGCATATTTCAAGCTCTTACAGAGGTTTTCAAGCATATTTTTGGAGGCCACCTGAAGATCTTCAATGATTAACCAGCCGTTCTGATTCATTGTCTCATTTATTGCTTCTTTCACCTCTTCGTCCTTGCCCTCTTTCATACTTGCTACAAACAAGGGGATGCCTTTTTGCTACAGATTAAGACAAGATTAATTGTTGAAGATCACATGAACTCAATATCAGCCTATAATTACAACACAATCATGACAACAGATTTTTTTCTTTATTCTTTCCTAGATAATACATTTAACATTTGAGGTTAACACAATACTAGAGGGGTTATTTACAATATGATGAGCATAATGCAATGTTCAAAAATGGTTAGCAGTACTGTATTCATGGTGGGTAAATTAATTTCTGGGCTATCCTGTAATCCAATGCTACACATGCTAAATGAGCAATAATGAGTGTGGTTTTGTGTCAGTTAGTGCTCTATCAATCACAGCAGTAAATGATCCCTGAGATGTTCTGATAAAAACTTTCTGGGAGTAATAAAAACATACTTGTGCTCATAGGTTGAATAAGTTGCTCTTTTCCCATAAAGTATAACATGAAGTGGCTACTGAAATAGAATTATGACTACCAAGACTTTCCCAGACTTCAGAGTGATGAAAAAACATAACAAGATGTTTCCTTGAATAATTAGGCTAATATCAAATGCGAATCAGATTTTCTACCAGTCTATTTCTGCAAGTGAAAAGATTCCCGAAACCATCTGTGTCTCTCCCTGCTGACTTTAAAGGGCAGTACACACCTAAATGTACTAAATTACATTCTGCCTACAGTTTTAATTTAATTTTTTTTATATTTTTGTTGCCATTATTAAGTGCTCTTTCCTTTATAAACAGGGCCATTTGTTCAGAGCTCCCTATCAACTTCTGAACAAACAGCAGCCTTTGAGCAGTTCATTATCAGGGCTCCTCAGTGGACAAGTAATTGATTTTATCCTCCAAGGTTTTGTGGAGCATGAAGTGGCAGCAAGTTCTACAGTGAAACTGGCTTCATATTCAAGTTCAATGTCAGAAATAACAGAAACAATAGATATGTCTTAATTAAAACAATAGGCAAAAAGTAAGTTAAGCACAAGCTCTATTCTGTACTGTCTTTAAAGGACAACAGAAGACTAAAATAAATTCTAGATTTATTTACTCTATGGGGGGATATTTATCAAAGTCTGAATTCATCTCAATATTTTCTGCTACAAACTCCAATCAAATCCGCTCAGGTTTTTAACGCTTATTTATTATTTGATTTTCCCAAAAATTTGCGTTGAAGCAAAAAATACAATTTTCATGATTTTTTCATCCGATTTGCACTATTTGTTCATAATTCACACCCAGTGCACATCAAAAAATCATTGGGACTTACAGTATATACAACCTTGACAGTTCTGAGATGCCGAATTTTAGAATTCGACTTTTCCATCCTTGGGGTTTAATAATTTTTGAAAAAATCATGACTTTTTCGTGATTTTTGCATTCAGAGTTTAGTAAATAACACCCTAAGCATTTGCATTACACAGATAAAGTTCAGTGCAAGACATAGAATTTTTAAACCTTTTTTTTTTAAAGTAGGGACTGACAAGCACAAACATTTTCACAGACTCTGCTGTCTGATCTTGTTATCTCAATCAAGTGCATATTGTGTAATGCAACAGATACTGCCATGGTATACAAAGCAAAATATAAATGGTACAAGACACTTGAGATAAACAGGGAGCATACTGTCATGTTGTTTTCCCAGTTTGCAGCCAAGAGAAGCACATTTATATGCACTGCTGCTTCTGCAATGATTCACAGGAAGGAAATTAATCATTTAAAAGCAACTTAATGAATTCTGTTTGTCTGATAATTTGATCAGCGGAAATATCAATATGCCGTATATACCTGTATATGAGTATGCAAATACATCTGTAAATAGACAGACAGACAGATAGACAGACAGATGGGTACAGTAGACAGATATATCATATTTATATGGCTAAAATAAAAGTCTCTAGGAGACACAAGCACATATTAGCAAACACAAGAGCAATACACTAAAGGGCACATTTACTAAGGGTCGAAGTGAAAATCCGAATAAAAGTAGAATTTTTTAAATTAGAATTTCAAAGTAATTTTGGGCTACTATGACTATCAAATAGCCCAAAATTCATTTAAATTGAAAAAAATCAAAAATTGAAATTTTCAAATTTTGAAGTACTTGCCCTTTAAAAATCCTTTGACTTCGACTATTCGCCAGCTAAAAGCTGCCAAATTGCCATTTTAGCCTATGGGGGACCTCATAGAACCTGTCCTGAAAAATGTTCTAAGTTCAAAGAATTCAAAGGATTTTGCAGAGAATTGTTTGAATCGTTCGAACGCTTTTTTATTCGATCGAAAATAGACCTATTCGATATAATAGTAAGTCCATTTTCAATCGAAAAAGCCCTTTAAAATACTTCGAGGGTCGAATTTCGAAATTTTTCACTTCAAAATTTTTTAGTAAATCTGCCCCTAGGTGAAAAAAAGGAAGCCAGCACAAGGTTAACTTGTCAACACAGATACAAATGAGAATATACGTAAGAAAATCACAAACAAGTTGCATTCACATTTTTCTTGCATTAGTGTATGTGCATTGCCACCTCTCTGTTGCTTGTGTTCCTAAACAAGTATTAGCATGAGATTTACTAATTGAACTGCAGTTGCATGCTTTGGAGCAATATTCAAACAGAGCCCTTGTAAGTGACACTTTCTCAAGGCAGGAGTTATTCCAGGGCTCACTTATATCAGATGCATCTTGTACTTTGCACTTTGAACTTTATTCACAAAAGTTTCTTCATTCTGTGTTTTCCCACAATGTGCAAGTACAGTATAGAGGAACATGTTTTTACACAAGTCGATTTTGACATGCTTTAGTCAGCAAGGACTACCATATAAAAGCATGAGGCTAAAGGGAGTCGTGACAGAAATTACATCACAAACCACAAATTTTAACTGAGGACATAACTTAGCAAAGTTTATAAGGATATCATTTACAGACTATTCATGTCCTTTCTGCATTACATGGTGATAAAAGATTTCTGTAATCCTTCAAATCTTCATTCCTTCAAATTTAAGGGGCTGATTTACTAAATTCACATGAAGGATTCGAAGTTCTATCGAATTCGATCGAATTTCGAACGTAGGATTTCTTTGTTTGGTCGAATATGTGACTTTTGGCATAGTCGATCATCGAATTCGAGGATTTTATTTTTTAAGTTTCTTCGATTGCCTACTTCGGCAGATTGGACCTACCGAATTGCAATAGAAGCCTATGGGAGCACTCTCATAGGCTTCTGAGACTAAGTCCTGATCGAATAGGATTCGTACGATCGAAATGTTCGATCGTTCGAATCGTACAAATCATTCGAACGATCGAATGATTTATTCGTTCAGTCGAATGATTTATTCGACTGATCGAATAGATTTGTATTTGATCGTCGAATGATCGAATATCGAATAAAAGGTAGCCTAAAACAATTCTATTAGCATTCGACGATCGAATGCTAATCGAATATCGAATAGAAACGAATTATTTTTGGGGAATAATAGTAAATTTGCCCCTTAGAGCTTCATTGCATGCTTATTAACAACTGAAAACTCCAAGGTTTGCTGAGCAGCTCCATAACATTGAGAACACTGTTTTGCACTAGTATGACATTTGGTAGGACTGGCAGTGATTTGCCTCTGTTCATATTATGCAAAATGTGTGCTTTCTTTTTAGAAATCGAATGCTTATCGAATAGTTTTAAGCTATTCTTTTGCTCAACATTCGATTTCTCGATGAAATCGTACGATCGGATACCGAACGATCGAAGCATTTGATCGTACGAATGGTATTCAAGCAGGACTTAGCAAAAGAAGCCTATGGGGGGGGGGTCCCATAGGCTTCTATTGGTATTCGGTAGGTTCAATCTGGCGAAGTGGGCATTCGAAGGATTTAAAAATTTTAAATCCTTCGATCATCGAATGATCGAATTATCAAATACAAGATCATTCGATCTATTAGATAATTCAATAATTGGTTATTTGATGATCGAAGAGGCCAAATTTTACATATTCTAATATCCGAAAAATCATACGATTGTAATTCGATCATATTCGATCGAACTTCGAATCCTTCACGTGAATTTTGTAAATTTGCCCCTAACTCTCAGAAATCAAATTATATTCTCTAACTCAGTCGTTAAAAATTCTTCTTCCATTACTTTCCATATATAAATATATATACAGTTTATCAGTAAAATGGACCAAGCTCCTAGGATGAAGCATCATGAAGGAATGCTGATGCTCATAGATACCTTACCTTGGCAGCATTACAGATGGATATTTTTGGTTCATGGTTGAATACAGCACCCCCATAAGAAGGACCGTTGATATTCTTACAAGGCATGATGACTAAAACACCAATTAGATCTTCTTCCAGTTCTAAAAGCAAAAACACATTGAACAGATATTTTATTTGATTCCTTTGGAGTAACTGGTAATTATCTTGCTATATGCACACATTGCATCAAGAACCACCTTACTGGTGGCATCCGATAATTATTAATCATTGTTATTAATAACTATAGTGTTGTAAAGAATGACCTGGAAATCTAAAAACAATATAAATCAGTTCAATAAGTATTGCACACCTGATCTAGAATTGTCAACATTATACACCATGAGATAAACTATATACCATATAAAATGAACTGTTTTATGGCAGACTATCTCCCTCAGAGACTCATTACAACCACAGAAACCACAGAATAGTATCATCCTCTCATGTGAGATGATAAATTGAAATGATTACAAATAACAGTAAATGTAAAATAAAAATCAAGGTAAGTATCACACAGAATTGTAATTGTATCTCCATTAACTAGTTACAGATGGCTTGTGGGTGGTCGAAGCCCTTAGTGTAAAGCACTCGCAGTATTACAAAGGAGACTTATTGGACAGCCACCTTTCTATTCACGAGTTGTTTCCTTAAAGGAGCAGGAAAGGCTAAAATTAAGTTTAAGCTTAAATACTTACTTAAAAATAAACCAATAAACCCTCAAAGTAATGCTGTTCTGTGTCCTCTGTCAAAAGAAACACCACATTTCTTTCCTTCTATTCACTTGGGCTTTTGTATCAAACTTCCTTCTTTCAGCTTAAACCTCCAGGGCATGGACTTGAGCATGCTCAGTTTCCTCCCCTCTCTCTCCCTTCTCCTACTTCCCTCATCCCTCCTCCCCTCCCTGCTGTATTCTGAGCCCAGAGCTATGAGCAGGGAGAGACTCAGGCAGGAAGTTATGTAACACAAATAGAGAAACAAAGAGAGAGCTTCTAGAGCTGTTCACTTGGTTATGGTAAAGAATTCGACATAATAAATATATCCTTCTAGCTTGCATTTTTGTGGTTAATCCATTGGCAATAAACTGCTTCCATAGCTTTCCTTCTACTTTGATTGAATAGTGATGCACTTCACACAGAGGGGCTGATTTATCAAGGGTCAAATTTTGAAGTTTTGACTTCAAAATTCGACCATCGAATTTAAATACTTTAAATACTTTGAATATCGAAGTTGAAGTTTTTTTCACTGACTTTGGCTATCCTGCGGTCGCTGTAAAATCGTTCGTTCGATCGAATGAATAAATTAAAATTTTTCTTCGACTTTAAAAACTGTAGAAAATGCTCTAGAAGGTCCCCATAGGCTAACATAGCACTTCGGCAGGTTTAATTTGGCAAACTATTGTAGTCGAAGTTTTTTTAAAGAAACAGTACTTCGATTATCGAATGGTTGAATATTTGAACGTTTTTAATTTGAGTCAAAGTCGTAGTAACCTATTCGATGATCAAAGTATCCAAAAAATTACTCTAAAATCTACTAAATTACTTAATTAATTTTTTAACTTAAAAAATTCCCTCAAATTCACTTAGACCCTTAATAAATCAGCCCCATAATGTTTGTGCATGTGTAAGAGAGAGTGATACATAAGGCAATCTTTATTCAAGTGAGAGTGTGGTACTTTAGTTGGAAGAGATTGTGGATGATTCTTAAAGCAGCCATAATTTCAATCATAACATAGTAAACAAAAAAACTGAAGTCTAAAGACTTTTCTAAAGTTGGCCATTACTATATGGTGGAGGGGTGTGTGTGTGTGTGTGTGTGTGTGTGAATGCTGGGTTTTAATTTGGAGGGGTTGAACTTGATGGACTTTGTCTTTTTTCAACCAAATGTAACTATGTAACTATATATATTTAAACACAAGTATACATTTACATTTTTAACTTTTTGCTTTATAACAAAATGTATGGGACTGTTGCTGAAAAAGTAGAAGCTATTATCACTCTCAATTTCAAGGATACCATGAGAGATAAAGATGGTTGTAGCTAGATTTGCTTTGGCAAGACAAAAAACATGAAAAAGCTAAATCAATAACCTTCAAAGAAGGAAAACAAATCAATAGAAAATAACATTTCCAGTAGACGAGTGCATAAAGAAGAAATGTCTGTTAATAATTCTTAGCCGCATAAGATGACATTCCCTATCCTTAAACCTATACTCTCATTGTGTTTCACTCTGTCCTTATATTTAATTCTGCCACAGGCCATACCCATGTTGCTCACTAAAAAACAGCTGGGGAAGGGAGAAGGGTTTATACCCCCATTTTTAGATTCCCCTATGAAAAAATCATAGAATATTGAAAACAATGTCTATCCTGGACATATGAAATTGTTTTATTTTTTTTATATATACTGTATATTCTTCTGGTAAAACAAGGCAAGAGATAGACAGACATTTATTTATTTTTTATTGTTCCTGCTTTTTGCTGTTTCTTTTTAAGTGCTTGTATAAGGAGTTTTGTTATTAGAAAATTAACCAAGAGAAAAAATGTTTTTTTCTTATGTTGTAGCCAGTGACTCATGGAGGAAACGCTGGCATCTTTACTCTTCACCTTGCAATAAATATGCTCCTTTAATTACATCAATAAATCTGACAGATAAAAGATGAAAGTATTCTAGTAATTAACATATGTGATTGCTAATGTATTTCCTTAAGCTCCATTCCATGCTCAAGTGAAAAAAAAATGTGTTTAAAAACATCAGTAAAAATCATATTTTCAGTGAAGCACATGCCACATCTATTTTGAAACTCTGTAGGGATATTACATTGAAATTGGAGTGTCACAGTAGGTGGTAAATTACCTCACATGTATTTATGTCGATTCTGAAGCGGATTAATAAAACGCTAAATCCATATTTATGAAATTAAATCCCAGCCTTCTGTAAAGCTCCAGATCACTGTAACTCGGTCAGCTCCCCAGCAAAGTGACATTTACATTTTTTCTGATATATAAAAATGAGGTGGTGTTTTATTACATGGCATACATAATTATACAGTTCAGTAGCTGACCAACTGATATAATAACATTTACATGAACAGTGGGAAAGGAACTGGGAACATAGGCTGGGAACATGGTTGCTGTGATATTTCTAAGGGAGTCATGCAAGGTTGTTGCTTTTTAAAACTGATATCATTTTATGAATAATTATATTAAGCCTCTCACTGGTTGTTATAGGTTGTTGCACAGGTGGATCTTTGCCCAGGCCAAATCAGGTGTTTGAAAATAAGTGTACATTTAGGGGCCTATTTATCAAGGGTCAGATTTTAGTGGATTTAGAGGTTTTCGAAACTAAAAATAAACTCAAAAACTCTAAGGGGGATATTTAGTAAAGCTCTAATTTATCTTTTTCCATAAGAAATGGAACTCCCATACCTGATTTTGTCTTATTTGTTAATAAAACAATTCGGATCAGCGAAAAACTCAATGAAATCGAGTGAAAACCTGAATCGTAAGATTTTTTCAGACTTTTCTCCCGATTCACATGTTTTTTGGGGGGTTTTTGGACAGATTATAGGGCTAAACCCAACGCAAACCACACTATGTTCAAATTGGGATGGGGTATCTCCTATAGACTTATACATGGCCTTAACAGGTCTGAAATGGCGGATTTTCGGATTTGGGATTTTTGCAGCATTGAGGAATAGTAAATCTCATGAAATGTAAGGTTTTTTCCCCAAAAATTATAACCAGAAAAGTTAAGTACAAAGTACCAACTGAAAATTGCTGAGCTATAAAATACAAATACAGGTATGGGATCAGTTATCTGGAAACCCCTTATCCAGAAAATTCTGATTTATCTAAAGGCTGTCTCCCATAGACTCCATTATAATCAAATCATCCAAATGTTTAAAAATTATTTCCTTTCTCTGTAATATTAAAACAGTACCTTGTAGTTGATTCAAACTAAGATGGAGTTAATCCTTATTGGAAGCAAAACAAGCCTATTGGGTTTATTTTTAAAAGTTTTTCTAGTGGTCTTAAGATATGAAGATCCAAATTACAAAAAAGTCCATTATCCGTAAAACCCCAGGCCCAGAGCATTCTGGATAACAGATCCCATACCTGTTCTTCAAAACCTCTACAATTTGAGTTTTGCAGACAATTCCCAGGGAAGAAGAAATATGAAAACCTCCAAATTAATTTAAAGTGGTCCAATATAATCGGTGCAGCTCCCATTAACTTCTATAGGATCTAGACAACTTTTATCCGGTGGACTTTTGTATTAGTGATTTTCATGGTTTTTATACTTCATAAGTCTTGAAGTTTCTGAGCTTTTTTTAAAAAAAATGAGAACCACAATTGTTTTAAAGATCTGCGGAAAACTTTGAAATTCGATTGTTAGTAAATGGGTCCCATATAGTCTGTTTAGGATCGATTTGGGTCAAATGAGAGTAGAGTATGCAAGACTTTTGAAATAGTTTCTTCATTACTGGGAGATTACACTAGCAAGCTCAGACTAATTACTAGAACATAGTATGTAATTTTGGTGTGTATAGAAGAAAGCTGCCAAGAAATCCTAAGGGATATGATACTGTCTTTGAGCGAAAATTAAAATATTCTTCTACCCAGACCTAAAACACAGGTAGAGTTTGCAGTAGATATAGTACTGTATATACATAGCAACTTACTTGCAATATCATCAATTCCATGAATAAAATCATCATACACAAGATCTCTGGCCAATCTGCTAACATAGTAGGATAAAGCAGCAGGAAACTTGTCTGGACGCATAGCCCGTAAAACTAGCAAACGATGAAAGTCTGTCATTTCAGATGATGCCTCCCCACAGTCAGGAAGCAGCAGAAATTTGTATTTATCTGCAGCTTCATCTGGAGAAAGAATTAAAATATTAGTTAAATGGGAAGAGATATATAAAAAAGCAATACATATTTATAATATACACAGTGAGCAAGGCCAACAATAGGGAATGATTGCTTCAGCTGGAATACACAATGGTACTTCAAGGATAAAAACATACAAGTCAGAATCTACACCCCACCATCTTCTTAAAGCTCATGTTGTAGGTTTGCAGGGACCACAATGTATGTCTCTGCTGCTGTCTTGTCCACTCTTCATCTTGAGATGAAACTGAGATTCATATGACTACCTGTTACCCAATATGCTTTACATATACCTTCATAGTTAAAAAACCATTTATAGAGATAGAACATATTGGCACATAAAAGTCAAGTAGTTAAAAGGTATGCCCCTTTTCAATCTTGGGGGTTTAAAAATGATTTTTTTTTTTAGCGTCCGATTTTATTAAATAACCCCCTTAGGGTTAGGGTATTAAGGGTTTTCCTCTAGGTCTCACACAACATCTTTTCACTGGTGGTCTGAATGGGAACTAATGACTGTCTATAGTTTTATTTATGATGACAAAGTTATAACCTCCCTCAAACAGAACATTATCTCTATTTACAAATTAAACATTATATCCAGTCACTCTCATCTGCAGCGACCTATAATACTTCTTCTTAATCTGAGTTATATTGTATCTCCAATCAAAAAATCTAATTTCTACTATTTATGATAAGTGGACCGATGCTTATTCACCTAAAGATCTTAAATATGTTAAGGTATAGGAAAGAGAAATAAGTCTAACTTTAGAGGAAGAACTGCCCATTACTCTATTAGTTCAGACATTCAGGAAACATCTTACAAGATTCTTACACATGGTACTATGTGCCAACACATAGAGTGAAATGGGTTCCATCTTACAAAGCCAACTGCTTTAGTGGTTGACAAGAGTTGGGTACTATGTCCCATATATGGTGAAGCTGCCCTAAAGTCAGGCTCCTTTGGTGCAGAGTGTATGCAATGATAGATATTATTCTGAATATTACTCATACTAAGAATTAATGGGAAGCTCTACTGCATAAAACAGTTGGGGGAATTACTAAAACTGATTTATACTTCATTGCCTATATATTTAATGCAACTAAACAGGCTATTGTAGCAGCCCAAAAGACAAACACCTTAAAGGACAAGGAATGTCTAAAATAGAATAAGGCTAGAAATGCTGTATTTTGTATACTAAACTGCACCACAAGACCAAGACTGTGCACATGCTCAGTGTGATCTGGACAACTTAGGAATCGTCATAAATTATCAAAACAGCACAAGTTAAATAATATATGCCAGAAGCTGATACAGCAAGACTGATTAATAATCAGAATATACAGACTGCACTGGGTCCTATATTGTCATGTGATCTAATGTAGATTTTATAGTTTTTATATTGTTTAATACAAACTTTCTCTAACTCTTCAGAGCCAGTGGCTGCAGAAAAATATCTTCCAAATAGAATCCCAGTTTATCTGTTTAAATATGGCTCTATGATCTTTGTCTCTGCAGCTGGACCTGCACCGGATTTGTCGGGCACCCGCCCCTAAAAATCTGCCACCCAAGGCCCAGGCCTTTATGGCCTCGCTACATATCTGGGCCTGAGCTGGAGTTGGAAACATTAAAGGGGATCCCAACTGCCCTACAGGGAAACAAACAAAGCTGCTGGAGTTCTGAAAGGCTGGGAAGTAAGGCTGAGGCTCCCCCTGCTGTTCAAAAGTATGATTGTTTCCCTGCAGAGAAGTTAGGGACCGTCTGACTATTCTTAGCCACAGCAATAAGTGATGGCTGAATTTCACTGCATACAGTAAGGTTTCTTAAAAAACTGTAGACATTTTTTATTAAAGTATATTGGAGATAGATTTCTTTTTAATTAAAGAAAGTAAAAATTAGATTTTATTTTTTTGCCTTTCCTTGTCCTTTAAACCAGACAAATTGTTGTTTAGTAAATAACCCCCTGAGTATTTTGTGGTGAAAAGTCTGATAAATTATAGTTTGGGGCACATTTTTCACTATTTGAGGAAAAACATGGTTGAGAATATACTTGAGTACAATTTTTTTAATCTGAAAAAGTCATGATTTATTGTCATGACAATTTTATTTTTTAAGCTTATAACAACATTTGAGATTTTTCAGTTTGTCAGGTGAAATTGCAGCAGTATAACAGGAGACCTCAAATACATTGAAAGGATGAGCTACATCTCCTTAACACTGACACTAAACCACTAAATGTTGTAATCTCTCATATAAAAGAAATGCATATGATATTATTTAATCTTGTAAACGAAATGAAATGCAATTATACCCTAAAATGGCAGTTACGGGATTGTTGTTATCTCTTGAATATGTTCTTCTAGTGGAAACAGAAGGGTACTTTCCAGCAGTTTTTGCTATTATCTATTGAAGTGGAGCAGCTAACATGGTTGGTGAATGACCCACTGCTCATTTATGTCTGAAAGAGCAGAAAGCCCTTCAAGCAAGTGTGACCATGACCCTCCTACTCTACTCGTCTGAAAGATGCCACTTAAACATCTCTAGGGATGCATGATAAATGAATCCATTAGGGTTGTAAAGTGTACTAGGGGTGATACAGTAATTCCATCTCCTAAGGCATAACCTGCATTTTATTTGTGTTACAAATGAACAGGAGATGTGTATAGCAGATGAACACTAACAAACATTATTTGGCAAAAGCCATTTTGGTTAAATTATTAAAGAAATATAATTAAGAGCAGGCTATGCAAGCAATCGAAGTCTAACCTCTACGTTTAGTTTGATCTGGTTGTGATATTACTGAGCTGTGGCAGAGCAATTTTATTCAGCTTGTAAATCACTTTGTGCTCTACCCCTTGGGAAAATGAAGACAGCTATTGTACTTAACATAAAAATCATGGTATTCAAACTTCTCGGAAACAGCAATATCATTACATTCATTCAGTGAAGCAAGCAAAGATAAGTACATAAGAGCACACTGTTACAAGTAGGAAAAGAGTACAAACAAGAGAAGAATCAACTCTCTCTATGCAGATGATAACTCTCTAACTTTTCCAGAGGTCATGAAGAAGCACTTTAGTACCATTATCCCTGACTGCCCAAGGACATGTATTAATTACACTTACATATCCCATTGTGTTCTCTACGTTACACTGCAGATGAGCGATTCATTTAGATTTGTAATTATATTTTCCTATCCACGATGTATGAAAAAATTATGATATTATGGAATTCAGTGAATCATTTGCAATTGTCTTCTATCTACTTCTTTTAAATGGCAATTTTTATTTCTGGATTATGCATCACCTATTTTTGGCTGTGAAAAGTGTTTCAGGAGTTGCGCATCATGGGGGTCATTTATTCTACTGGAAGCTTAAGTAATGATTACAAAATTGCACCCAGTATAACACCATATACATTAACTTATGCCTACTAGTTGTACATTGCATGTGCATTTTTATGCTCTTGGGCATCAAGTGCTTTGTACTTAATACAAACCCTGCTGTAGGCAGGTGTTAAGTAGAGGCAATGTGCCTTGCCAAACCTATATGTCCCTAAAGAATGGCACATATGTAAGGGTTGTGCATCTGTTTTTACACTTTGAAAGTTGCCCCATTTATTAAAGGGATACTGTTATGAGAATTTCTTTTTATCTGTTAATAGTGCTGCTCTAGTAGACTGCTACACTGAAATTCATTTTTCAAAAGAGCTAACTAATTACAGATGCAGCCACTTGGATTTGTGAGTTAAATGCATCATGACTCAGGGCTAATTGAAGAAACTGTGTTATCTAAAGTTATCTTAACTCATTTAATGCATTTAACCTTTTCATTAACATACCAAAGCACCATTGTTCACAATGATGAACACTTTAATTAGATGGGATGCTGTGACACAATTTTCTGTGTTAAATGAGACAAGTGTGAAGTCTGAGTTAAGTTATTCTGTGTCAAACACACAATCCAAAGTGGCTTCATCTGTATATATTTAATTTTGAAATCTGACATGGGGCTAGACTCCTGTCATGTCAGATGCTCTGATAAACTTCAGACACTGTTTACTGCTGTACTGCAAGTTTGAGTGATATCACCCCTCATTTTACCCCCCATCAGCCTAACAACAGAACAATGGTAAGGTGAGCAGATAGCAGCTCCCTGACACATGATAACAGCTTCCTGGTAGACCAAGAACAAGACTCAATAGTAAAATTCCATGTCCCACTGAGACACCTTCAGTTACATCGAGAATAGCCTGTCAGAAAGCAGCAGTGCAGCACTGGCTCTTTCTGAAAGCACATGACCAGGCAAAATTACCTGAGATGGCTACCTACACACCATTATTAGAACTAAAATAAAAATGCACTTACTGGTTCAGGAATTAAATTTTATATGGTAAAGTGAATTATATACGAAGGGGCAGATTTGCTAAGGGTTGAAGTGAAAATTCAAATTAAATTTGAATTTAAAAAATTAGAATTTCGAAGTAAGTTTTGGCTACTTCAACTATCGAATAGCCCAAAATTAGATTCAAATTTAAAAAATTAAAAACTTCAAATTTCAAAGTACTGTCTCTTTAAAAAAAAATTGAATTCGACACTTCGCCACCTTAAAGCTACTGTATTGCCATTTTAGCCTATGGGGGAATCTCCTAGAACCTTTACTAAGATTTTGTCTAAGTCCTGGAAAATCGAAGGATTTTTTTGAAAATATTGAATATAATATTTAAAGGCTATTTTTGATCGAAAATGGATTGAATAGGTCAGTTTTTGATCTAATTGAAATCATTTGATTTGAACGATTAGAACAATTAAAATTTGTTCAAAAACAGACCTATTCGAAAATAGCCTTTAAAAAAAATTTGATGGTCGCATTTCAAATTTTTTTAAATTCAAAATTCGATCCTTAGTAAATCTGCCCCCAAATGTATATTTCAACACACTACTTGTTTGATTAGTCATAGTGCTTAATAAAGCAGTACGTTTACCTTTGTTGCTCATATCTTTGTAGTCTGTGTTGTACCACCTTTCCCATTCAAGCTGGTGCTCAGCAACCTGCAGTTGTTAAGGAGGAGAATGTCACTCTAACTTGAAAGACATTATAAAGTTTAAGCAGAGTGTGAATGATAATGTTTTAGTATTGATTGTAGTACAAAGTGCTACATGTCATAATGTCACAAGTGCTACAGTTGTTTCTATATGAAAGAACAGTCAAAAATGACATATGCCTGGTATGTGTGCAAATATACAGTATATGTACAGTCTGTAACATTCAGTCACCAATGGAATGTTCTTTGGTTTAATGATTGTACTACAGTGGACAGTTATCATAGAACCTCAACCCTGTTTAAAATTGTAAACACAGATACAAAATCTTGCAAGCAGCTTCTTCATTAAAAAGCTGCTCTGATAATTGGTGAAACATTTTCAAAATTAATAAGACCATTAGCTATAGACGTATATCTCCTAGATATGGTATATTATGAATAAAAACTTTATAGACAACCACAGACTTTGCTTTCAGAACAAAGGGAAATGCTTCTTCCTGCCTGTTAGAAATAAGTGGGTGCAGCTACTGCAGAAGTGAAAATTGGCTAGGGAATGTGTACTTCTTTATGGTGTCTGCAGTTATGGAACATGTGAAATCACCTGCATCAGAGATATGTTCATTGGGTTACTAACAAGTGTCTCCTATACACTGTGTACATGAACGAGAGTCCCCTGTCCCATTAGGCACCCATCACTGGCAATTTACCAGTTAGGCAATAAAAACACCATTGTTTTATAAGACCCACAAACTTTTCTTTCTCTGTACTAAATGAGTCCTAAACATATGGTTAAAGTTGTGCTCAGACTGTAGTTAAATAATAGATCTGCTCATTTAGCAATGAAGGGCCAATGAATAGATCATTATGCTGGCCTTTGCACACCTAGTTATATGAGATTTTCTAATCAGCTTGATTGATACCTGGCCATTTATGGCCAGTAATTCTGAGACCATCTGTAAATGGATTCTATATCTTCTACCCCTTTCTTAAAGACCCTCATCCTAGCTCTAACATGTTACAGGCATATTTATAAAGGTGTAAAACTAAATGGAAATACACCTTGCATTTCCATATTTCTAATAGCCATGACTAATCATGGAAGTCAGCACAGCAGCACTGGAATATCATTTCTCAAGTTCAAGTATTACCTGAATTGAAAATGTTCTTAATGGACCACTGACAAGAGATAATGCCATTAAGTCATTCCATCTTTCTTGTGGCATCCATGATGGTGGGATAAAATTAGAGTCATTGTTCTTCCATTCAAATACATCACCGCCTATAAATATTACATAAGTATAATGAACACCATTGAAATGCATGGTAAAGCATTGGTTTGTGAATCTATTAGCCCCTTGTTCTCAAAAATATAGGCTTACAGTATAGTTCAACAATTTGATCACTGCTAAAGAAAAACTGAAATAAATTGCAAGAGAAAATTGAGCATAACGCCTTTGAGAAAGTTATTTTGTGATCAGACAAGAAAATCAGCCCTAAATGCCATAAGGATAATTAATTCAGCCATATTCAAGTAAATGAGCCAGAGGTACAGTACAATGGAAATACTCTGATTAAAGCAGATTCTACTTCAAATAAAATAATCTCATATTAAATATATTTTAAGTTTAAAATACTATGGAGTTATTTATTAAAGTCTGAATGCCAAAAACTCAAAAAAAATTAAAGTTTTGTTTTTGCTATAAATTTTAATTTTTAGTGGAAACAAAACCTCTAATTGTTTGGGCTTTATTATACCCCAGGGTGGGAAAAAATCAGACTCCAAAAATCCAGAATCTCAGACCTGCTGAGGTTGTATATAATTCAGGGGAGAATTTTCAAAGACATCCTGATCTGCACTAGGTTTTGTGCAAAACTCAGGCAAAAATCCAATAAAACCAGATTTTTCAGGCAGAAAATCTGAAAAACTTTTCAGGAAAATGTATTGATAAATAAGGGGAAATAACCCATGTGGATTTGGTCATAGTAGATTTTAAATATTTTTGGATTTTGATAAACAACCCCCTATGTGTACGACATTACTACAGAACAGAATAAAGATGAACATTTTAACACAATAATAATAATATTTAATGTTTCCTAAAATAAAAGGACTCATTGCTGAAACACATATATTCAGTTATTCCAAAGTGAAATAAATTAACCAGAACATCAACAAGAAGACAAAGTACCATGAGCAAAAAAGGCCAGTTCCTCTTCAGTGAAAGCATCTTTATTATCTAGTTGCTGTGCACGTAAGAGCAGTAAAGCACAAGCTTGGACACTGTGCTCTGGAAGAAGGCACCTAGAAAGTATGAAAGGTATCAATAATAGCATTCCTCATCCTTACCAGCTAGAGAATCTCAAGGACATAATTCAGTGGAAAATTAGTTTGAATTGTGATTGGGAGGTACAGTGTAAAATAATCTCTGGATCCAATCATCTAGAGAATGAATTTAAAATGTTACTACATGTAGGAGAAATTATCGATATGGAGATGGGTCACACTAACATTCATGGAAATTACAGTCAGAGAGTATTAAACACAAATTAATTGTTAATCGAGTGTTTTCCACATTTTGAACAGGCCAAGAACACATTTATTGGAATTGATAGTTTGGTCTGGTATACAAACAGGTACACAGCACTATGCTAATTGTAACCTATACCTTGTCCGTGTTGTACAGCATGAAAAAAACAATAGAATTGCCCCATTCCAGTAAAGTCACCTTGACTATGTATTGCATTTATATTAAAAACAATTTAGAGATTCAAGGCATAAACCAATACTGAGTACAGTTAAGAAGATATACACATTTTTGCAATTATATCGTAATTATTTAATATTGCTAATTATTAAACTTTAGTTAATGGCAGACAAGCAAAAGCACAGCTTTAATCAATAATAAAAATAATACTTTATATAGCTATTTACTTAATACTGAAAATACTTACTGAATTATTCTATGGTATACAACCCTGGTTAATTGATCCATCAGCTTTGTAATCTGATTGGAAGAAAGACTGGGGTAGCGTGCTCCCACAGAGCTGCTGAGATCCGTTCCCTGCGGAGCTGGCAGAATGTCTGTGGGAAGCACAGCATAGCAAGCAGTAGGATTAGTTTCATCAAACTATGGATTAGTTGGCTTGTCATTCACTTTTTCTGCTGGGAAATACACAGTGTAATCTTCACTTAAATTACATTTCTGTACTTTTGTAAAGAAAAGCTTTGGACATTACTAATTTTCTCCTCTGTGGAAACTGCAGAATAAATACAACAATCGCCTTTACAGCATATTGCGCCCTAAAAATTTATCTGTTTTTGGTATAGCATCTAGCGTTAAAAACAAGTAACAGAATTACATCAGAGTTCAGTTCCATATTTCTCATTTATTTAGTTGTTGTGTATGTAAGCTGGTGTTTTTTTTTTTACATTCTCAGGTTTTAATTATAAATAATAACGTCTTTATTGCACCATTCCTTTAATACTCCCTCATGCAGTTAATTTGTGTCCCATAGAGCTCATGCACTTCATTATGCTCATCCTCCATCTAAGTTGGGCTCAGTCCCTAGAATGTGATTAAAAACTTGGCACAAAGGGTAGGACACATCATATAGAGAGAATGAGTAGGGTAGCAATTGGAAAGTGCATGGGCTTTAAGGGCTAGAAATTGGATTCCCGCAGGATTTCTAGGAATTTGACTTTGATGGAAGCCATTGTTTCCAGATAACGGATTCCATACCTATACCCTTGATTGTTGTTTGGGATGTGAAATCCCAAAATCTTTATCAGTGGCGTAACTAGATTTTGCTGACCCCACAGCAAATTAATTTTAGGGCTCACAACATATACAAAGATTGCCCTGTTTTACAAATAAATGTTGAAATTGCTCATTAGGTTTTCCAAAGGAAATTTGTTGCTATGCGCACCTCAAAGGGTAAATGGGGACAGAAAAACAAAAATATAGTGTAGTATTTTCAAAAAAAGATAATTCACCCAGTGATGAGATTGTGGCCAATAGTGGTGTATTAATCATATACCCACATAGGTGAAATTTATAATGTGATAACTTAGGAAAATCCTCTGACACCAACAAAATGAAGTGCACATGTGACACACTAAGTTTAAGGAGATTGTAATGAACACCCACACGATCGTAGGTCTGTATCCAGTTATACTCACAGACGTTTTAGAAATTGTTCAACTTTAAAATGAGATCCCAAACATTCTTCTACTTTTCCGATCTGAACAGATAAAACATGGCATGTGCGGAAACTTTCTAAAAGGTATTTTAATAAATAGTAATGCACTTACAAGAAGTTGCTTTAAAAATCGCCTTAAAACATAAAAACGTCCTTTTAGGTTCAGGTCCCTCTGTGCGGCTCAGCGTATACCCCCACCTCCAGGATCGTGGTATCCGAGCCTCTAGCAATCATAACCCCCATTGGATCAACAACATACCCCAAGGCCAATTCAGACGAATTAGAAAAAATTGTAACAACCTAGAGGAATATGACAAACAGGCAGAAATTTTAAAAGAAAAATTTCTAGAAAGAGGATATAAAGAACAGAAAATAAAGCAAGCATACGATAAGGCTAGACAAAAGGATAGAAAAGAGATGTTAATATACAAGAACAAAGAGCCCCAGATTTTAGATTGTAAGTGCATTACTATTTATTAAAATACCTTTTAGAAAGTTTCCGCACATGCCATGTTTTATCTGTTCAGATCGGAAAAGTAGAAGAATGTTTGGGATCTCATTTTAAAGTTGAACAATTTCTAAAACGTCTGTGAGTATAACTGGATACAGACCTACGATCGTGTGGGTGTTCATTACAATCTCCTTAAACTTAGTGTGTCACATGTGCACTTCATTTTGTTGGTGTCAGAGGATTTTCCTAAGTTATCACATTATAAATTTCACCTATGTGGGTATATGATTAATACACCACTATTGGCCACAATCTCATCACTGGGTGAATTATCTTTTTTTTGAAAATACTACACTATATTTTTGTTTTTCTGTCCCCATTTACCCTTTGAGGTGCGCATAGCAACAAATTTCCTTTGGAAAACCTTTGAAGATTCGTGTTTTTTGAGGGGAGGAGAGAACCCTGGTTGTGACTGTGCATTGGAGGACAGGACATTACACTTTTTGTTTTTGAACCGAACTTTTCACTTAAAATTTGAAATTGCTCATTATCCTCGTGGGGCCCCCATGCCTCCTGCCACCACCATCACCACCCCCCACCCACCCCCACCAGCCCTGGGTCTGCTTCCTCTATAGTTACGCCCCTGATCTTTATTGATCTATCAAAATAGATTGATCTACATTTATTTTTTTCATAAACCAATATATTAGGAGCTTATTTATTAATATTGGCCCATCTGTTTCAGGCAAAAGATTACTGAAACTACAGCAATCCTAGTCATAATAAAAATATTCCAAGTTTCTTGAGGTGGACCATTTCACATTAATTTCCTGGAATCATTAAGGAGTGGATATAAGCTCTTAACATTTAGAAGATTTTAGGAGATCCTCAGGTCCTACAGAGAGCACATAACCAATTCATAATGTGGCTCATTTACAAAACACATTAAGCAACATTTTAAGATTAGCTTTTTTATTTGTTTACTGTAGGTAGAATAAAAAACAAATCACTGATGAGTTTCTATCAGTTACTGCACCAGGACAAATGCAGTAAGTGTGAACAGCATCAACCTTTGCCTACAAATAATGATTTTATAATAGGGATGACCTGAATCCACAATTTAGGGATACAAACAAAATCAACTGCTAATTTGCATATTCATAAGGGTATTTTTTTAAATAAGAATTTAAAAAGTATTAAATATGTGTCCTTTGACTAAAATAGTGATATTCAAACATAAACTGTATTCAGATAGTACACCAACATGAAAAAAGCATCTTATCTCAACTATGGATAAAAGTAGCAGTTAACATCTGTGCCATTGTTCAGTAGCATAAATCAAGCTTAGTTAAACCAAAAACATGAGAAATGATGCACCTGCAATAACCTTAAATGTTTTTTCTTTCCCAGTGCAAGCCAATCTGATTTTACAAAACAACTAGTGAATTCAATAAAAACTAAATCTCACCAAATAGCTTTTATATTACCACAATCATAAATTAACTTTATAGAAAAGAATATGCCTCTCCAAAGAATGCCCAGGTTTCCTTAATAGAGTAGTAATTCCAGGTACAGAAGTGCAAAGTGATTATCCGGTTTTTAGTGTCCCTGGGAGGCACTCAAATAAGATGAAAGTCTAAGAAATTTGAACATAATTGTGTGATCTCGGAGAGCTTATATAGAACAGTTTATTTGGAATGCATTGCCCCTAGCCAATGTGCCTTTTTTTTCCATGGAACTGCTAATAAGGTGAAGAGAAAAAAGGGGAACTGACATACTGTAAGTGCATGAGGGGGGTTGTCAGAGAACATAGAGATTCACTGATGTGAGGGACATGTTCTAAAAATATGTAGAATTAGTACAGATGCTTTTAGTTTTAAACCAATTAAAACATTATGAAGTGGTAATATACTGGGATTTAGGACAGTTTCAACAAAATCTGAAAAATTATGTGATATGTGTATGAGAAACCTTCCAACACTAATGCCTTACCTAGTACCCCTGCATTTAGAGTTTCGTACTGGTTACAGCAAAAAGTAATAAGCAATACGTGTCACAAAAAATGGGCATAGAGATTATGATTAAAGGAATCTGAAGACTTGGAAATAAATACACAATAGTTGCTTATAATACATTTTGGTGGTTATTTATCAAAGGTTGAATTTTAGAACTTTGTAAGGTTTTTAATTTATTCCTCAAATTAACTCAACTCGAACGGTTTCTAACTTATGAAAAAACTTGAATGATAACTCAAAAATTTGTGAATTTGGGGTCAAGCCCCCAAAAACTTGAATCAATGGAGTTTTCCACAGAAAGAAACTCGAATAGCTTGAATCAAGTTTTCGAGTGAAACCCACTGAAAAAAACTCACATCATGAAGGCAACAAACATCCTCAAATGGTTCAAGGGACCTCTGTCATTGACTTCTATATGATCTTGACAGATTTTAGATGGTGTATTTTCTGATTCAAGCTATTTTCAGCTAGGGGGTTATAAATCTCTAAAAATTCTAAATTTTTTTAACCCGAAAATTGAAGTTTTGGCTAAAAATATCAAACTTGAATTTTTCTGGTAAAATACAACTCAACCTTTGATACATAATCCCCTTAATGTTAAAAGTGTATTCAGAGGGATTGTCTGTATACAGGTAATTTTATTTTCCTCTCAAGGATAAAACATGGCTTAGATTTAGTCTAATAGTTTGTTCTGTTCAAACAATGCTCTAAAAATTTTCATTATTTTGTGATTAAAATAGTAAGTTTGGTAAAAGCCCTATTCATCAAAATCATGTGGAACATGGGGAATATTGCCCCATTAATTTACTATATACTGTAATCATGACTGAAGTCAGTAGAGAAAAATCAGAGAAAAGCAAACAATAAATATAACCAATAAAGCGTAGTGCTGTAAACCCTATACATAATCAAAACTGCATGTATTTTGGACATTCAAGTCCAAGTATTATTGTGTCAGAGTTGATCATATATAGGGCCCATTAAGTACCCCTCCATAAATACATATCAATTTGAGTGGTTTTCTGGATAGGACATTTAAGTGACCAGATTATAATGTAGATTTAATAAATAGAAAGATTGTTAAAATGCACAGAATAAAGGTATGAACCCAACAATATTCATGTTTTTTTTTCAAATAGTGTTGTCATAGAATGGGGTGCAAAGCGTCACCCTATCTATGTGTTCTGTGGGAGCAGAAACTACTCTAGGTGTGGGGGCATCGTCAAGTGCAATTGACCCTGGCACTCAGGCAGTGATTTGAATTGAAAAAGAATATTTAAGGGCCTGAACAGAAAGAGAAGTAATAAAAAATAACAATGAGAAAAATTGTTTTCTGGCTGTAAGTGACCTGTGAGATGGTATGTTGAGCCTTGGGTACATCTGAGAAAAATATGTATATGACTGAAAAATTGTTTTTTTGTAACAAAGTAAGAATTGTATTACTATTAGTTGTCTAACTTAAAACCCAGAATAGACACTGCTTTAAATTATTCATGAGAACTCATGATAGGCTATAATGAGAGGTCTTGGCAAAATGAAAAATATGTAGAGATTGTGTCCTCAAGTCTTTGTGCGATCCAGTCCTTTATTTTGGCCTTAATCAGTCAAATAAAAGCACCAAAATGTCATAACTGTAATGAGATGGTGAGGCTGTATGACAAATTGTTCAGGAGCGTTAAAGACAAAAAAAGTTAGTTGGTCCTTACGCAAGATTAAATTCTACAGCTACTTTAAAAAATGTTAAATGTTAAGTTGTGCTTTGGACAAAATATAAGAAATATGGCACTGTCTTCTTAACATGTGTGACCCTATATTTTAATTAAAAACATTTTTAAAACACATTAATAATATGAATGAATTTGTGTGTGTGCTTTATGACTACATTTAGGGCTCAGTTTTATTCAATTACACTTGCTTTGGATTGGTTGATATTAAAAAGTACACAAAGGAACTCTTAAAGCAGATAAATCTGCGCTTGTGTCAACTGCATCCTTTCAAAGCCGTCATTTTATTATATATTACACAAGCGCTTTGCTCCTAGACACTCACAGAAACCACTGTAGCAGTTTAGATTAATGTTTCCCAGCTTACAATTATAGTGCAGCTAATTACCTAATGTCACTTTGCATTCATATGGTAATTAAAACAGCAAATACAGAAAGCCCATAAATCATTTTTGATGAAAATCTAAGAAACGTTAGAGTTGTATTGTGTTTTCCTGTCTATAAACAAATAGCCTTGTTGCTAGATGAATAAACAATGCAAAGATACAGTTAATCACTTTCAGCATATTGTTATCACCAAGCTTGCTGATGGGGAAAATGCTGTTTCGGGTTAAAATTAATTTGCAAATGAAATATTAAATCCTGCAGGATTTGCCAAATATATGACGGTAAAGCAAGCATTTGAACAAAGAAACAAAAAGTGCAATCACTGTTGGATAATTTGCTGCTGACCCCAACTTAATCCTTTGCTTTGAATTCTAGTTGTTTAATCTGAGTATGAAGAACAAGAAGGCTGAGCAACCAGCCTATATATATATATATATATATATATATATATATGTGTGTGGGTACCATTGTTATCCCCATACTTACTGCAGTCATTATTCATTCAACTGTGATTCTTGATTTACTTTCAAGGCAATTAACTATACCCATGGGGAGATTTACTGTACAT
Organism: Xenopus borealis; assembly: GCA_024363595.1. Lineage (NCBI taxonomy): Eukaryota > Metazoa > Chordata > Amphibia > Anura > Pipidae > Xenopus > Xenopus borealis. The sequence goes on from CM044433.1 coordinate 98,087,380, forward strand.
TCTACAAGCAAGTTGTTACAGTAGACCACAGAGAAAAAAAGTTTCATGTGGGCTACGGGCTCTGTGTGGAGACATGCAATGCTGTGACCCTACAATCTATCAATAGCAATTGCTATTATTTATTAGGCAATGCTTTAATTAGAAATCCACCACGTCCATTTTCTATGTCATATGTCACTGAAGGTGACACTAAGGACAAAGCTGCAAAGCCAGATCCAAATACAATACTTTTAAAAAATTACTTTATTTGCACCCACAATTTATCTATCAAATGGGTGACATACAAATGAACTGATACAGGAAAATGAATGCAGTGGATTAATAATCAAGAAGCATTCTAGTTCTGCTTATTGGAACAATCTTGGATCCCTGTGGTGTTAGACCTGGTGTTGGCTGAGTAATAGGTTACAGCAGTGATCCCCAACCAGTAACTCGCGAACAACATGTTGCTCTCCAACCCCTTGTATGTTGCTCCAAGTGGCCTCAAAGCAGGTGCTTATTTTTGAATTACTGGCTTAGAGGCAAGTTTTGTCTGCATAAAAAACAGATGTCCTGCCAAACATTCTCTCCTGTAGGCTGCCAGTCTATATAGGGGTTACCAAAAAGCCAATTAGAGCTCTTATTTGACATCCCCTTTTTTACATTTAAATGTGGCTCACGAGCAAAAAAGGTTGGGGACCCCAGGGTTACAGGAAGTAGGACACATTTACCCATGTATTCTGGGATGCTCACACATACAGTGCATCTAGACCAAGCTATTGGATTTTATACAAATAAGATTTCCCCTCCTGAATATACTCTCCCCAGAGCTGTGCCTAATGGGCCATACAGAACCACCTCAATTTGTACCAGAGGCTGTTCTATCTACAAATGTTGTACTACACCACCAAAAAGGCTTTCCTACTAACTGGAAGGAATTGGAAGGATACCAGGCTGCAAGCACTGGCCCAGTGGAAAAAAATCTATAACTGAGGTTCCTCTTGCTGAAGACTGAATATATCTGGCTAAAGGGTGCCCAGAAACATTTAGTTTGTTGCTAGCTAGTGTCTAGCTCTGCTTGAGACACAAAAGACCTGGATTGAGCAACAGATGAAGCCACATTGGATTGTGTGTTTGACAAAGAATAACTAAACTCAGACTTCACACTTGACTCATTTAACACAGAAAATGCCTCACAGCATCCCTTCTAATTAAAGTGTTCATCATTTTGAACAATGGTGCTTTGGTATGTTAATGAAAAGGTTAAATGCATTAAATTAGTTAAGATAACTTTAGATAACACAGTTTATACAATTAGCCCTGAGTCATGACGCATTTAACACACAAATCTAAGTGACTGTATCTGTATGTCATTTGTAGTAGACATCAAATTGATCAGCTCAATTTTCTAGATTTTCTATATGGCTGTAACATTGTCCTATATTAGCATTAATGGCACATGAGTTATACTCTAATGTTGATTTTATGTAAGTGAACTTTCGTCTTTCTCCACTTTTCCATACTTTATGTTTTGTTTTAAAATGCAAAAATAAAAAAAAAGTAGGTCAAATTTTGTCTGGAAATCTCCTGCACTCCTGTCCATTTACAAAAGATGATGGGAACAATGGTTAGCAGGGTGGGGAGTTTTACAAAGTCATAGCAAAGTCAAGAAGGGGTAGCCATTTCTGATTATAATAAGGATTGTGAATATAGAGGTTTAATGCAAAGGTGTTCAGCACAAGGCTGTGCACAATGGGTTCTATTGGTGCAGCCACAAAAATGACTTCGGGTGATGTTTTAAAGTTTTATTTTACAAATTAATTTTAAGTATGTTTTATGTTACTATTGTACACAATGGTTTATTTATTTCTTACATTAATAAATTGTGCTGCATTCCAATGAGAGTTTTGTGGCATTGTAAGGTATTCTGTAGGGCAGGAGCCCACAACTTTTTTTATCCATGAGCTTCACCCAAAGGCAATACAAGCACAAAAAAGTTCCTGGAGGTAACAAATAAGGGCTGTGAACCGCGGCGCTCCTGAACAAAGCGCCGCCTGAGGCGGCTCCTGTAATGCCGCCCCCCCCAGGCCAACAAATTTTCAGAGGGGGGGCAGCAACGCTAATGCGGGGATGCGGAACCAGAAATTCAGCTCTTAAAGTCACCAGGAGCGGCGTTATGCCTCCACTGGACGCTTAGCCGGCGCAGCCGCCTGAGGCGAGCGCCTCAGCTTGCCTCATTAGCGGAGCGCCACTGGCTCTGAATAGCTATTTGGTAGCCCCTATGTGGACTGACAAATCAAAAGAAGGCTCTTTTTGGCAGTACAACTTTTTTTGCAAGAAAAACTTGCCTTCAAGCCTGGAATTCAAAAAGAAGCACCTGCTTTGAGGTCACTGCAAACAACATCTATGGGGATGGTGAGCAAGATGTTGATCACAAGCCAATGGTTGGGGATCACTGCTGTAGGATATGGGTGGCATGATTAAAGGGGTGTAGGTGGCCAAGGTTGATGCTGCTCCAGTAAGAGAGCAGGGTCCTTCCACACTAATGGCTATTAGAAAGAGGGCAACTGCTACAGCTGTACAAGAAATCATGGGTAACAGAACTGATTAATTAATTGTTTAATTATTAATTAGACATAAACTTTAGTTAATGGGTTGTTCACATCTATATTATCTTTTACTGTGATGTAGACATTGATATTCTAAGACAATTTGCAAATGATTTAAATTTTTTGTGATTTTTCAGTTATTTAGCCTTTTCTTCAGCAGCCCTCTGGTTTGGTATTTCAGCATATTTCTGGTTGCTAGGGTCTTATTTACCCTTGCAACATACAACATAAATAATTAAAACTAAATGTTGCGAGGAATTGGCCATTATATTACATACTTAAAGGGATACTGTCATGGGAAAAAACTTTTTTTTCAAAATGCATCCGTTAATAGTGCTGCTTCAGCAGAATTCTGCACTGAAATCTATTTCTCAAAAGAGCAAACAGATTTTTTTATATTTGATTTAGAATTTTGACATGGGCTAGACATATTGTCAGTTTCCCAGGTGCCCCCAGTCATGTGAATTGTGCTTTGATAAACTTCAGTCACTCTTTACTGCTGTACTGCAAGTTGGAGTGATATCAACCCCCCCCCCCCCAGCAGCCTAACAACAGAATAATGGTAAGGTAACCTGATAGCAGTTCCCTAAAACAAGATAACAGCTGCCTGGTAGATCTAATAACAGCACTCAATAGTGAAAGAAAGAGCAGGCTCTTACTGAAAGCACATGCCTGGGCAAAATGACTTGAGATGGCTGTCTACACTCCAAGATTACCATCTAAAAAAATACACTTGCTTGTTCAGGAATTAAATTTTGTATTGTAGAGTATATTATTTGTAGTGTAAACAGTGCAATATAGAAATAACAACTACACCATAAAAATCATTACAGAATCCCTTAAAAGTTAACTTTTAAAGGTGAACCACCCCTTTAAAACCATCTTGCTTTCCTTAATGTTCTGAGCAGGATCTATAGATAGATCATGAGTGAGAAGGGAGAGAGGGATATAGATATGTACATTTATGGAGTATATAAAGGAACATTAAGCAACAAAACGCACCTAGCCTAGATACTAGCAACCTCTCATATTAAAGCAAAACTTCTATACTTAAATACTCCAGCAATTCAGGTGGATGATGGGAATTGTAGTCCATCTTAAGTGCCAAATGTTGCCTATGCCACACCCATGACCTCTTATAATAACAAAGGAGCTAACACTAGAAACTCTACAGACTCAGTAACAGGTCCACTGCAAGCTTGTAAATATTATAAATGATTATGTTACTTTATGTATATGTTTCAAAGTTAAATATCTCTACTTTAGTCAGCTGTAGTTTGCTTGACTATAGGATCATAAACAATTACTCAATAATACCCAGATATTACCATATAGACAATTAGCCATGATTTGTAGATATGGCTCACATGGGACAGCATTTGTTTCAATGGGGTAAACTAGGTGTGTATACCAGATCATAGTTGTCTTATCTGTATTTGTCAGTTTAGATAAATTCACTTGATAACTATACTAAAGTGGAACTAGTTGAAAAACTGTGAGAAAGGGAAAATTGGTATTCATTTTTACAAAACACTGTACAGATGATTTTTTCCCTTAAAATTTTGTATATTTAAATAATTACTTGGGGTTCAAATGTATTTGAATAATAAAGTGTGTGGCATTAATTGTCTCTAAAAAAGCCTTCAAAATAATTAACGTAAGGCGTATGAAAAAAGTAGGCAGAACTGTGAAACTACTATGATTTATTCTCTATTGTATTCTGGAGTGGGAAAAACAATTGCTGTGATTACCAAAATGTGCTGCAGTCTGCTGGGTATCAATCAGCATGTGTCTAGCCGAAAATTAAGCTAAAATGTTAATGGCTTATCAAATTATAAAGGCTATAGGATAAAACTGCACAAAAGAAACACAGGTTTCGCTTCACACCTGTAAATCCATTGCCCTGTCTAGCTTTGTAAATGATGTGTTGTCAATTGATGTCAAAAGTGGAATCACTTGGAGTTGAGAAATCCAAATCCATTAATTTTATGTTTCTGGACCATAAATGTGTGTATGGTACAGTACTGCCCTCTAGTGTGAAAAAGCTTTATATTATATAAGAATCCACTAGAATTTTTATTTAGCAATATATTGTGCTCTGTGAATGCCATTGCAATGAATGAAACTCATACACAATAGAACTTTTATTATAATAGCCTAATATAAATGGCATGTCTCATTTCAGATGACACACATAATATAGCAACAGGGTTAATACTGTAAGAAGAAGCAGTAACTGTAGATGAGTAACTGTAGAGTTATATGAGTATGCAGGGATGTTGAATTTTGAATTTAATAGAAATAAACAGATAAATCATATTTTAAGGATACAAATCTATGCATATAACTATCTTTAAGTGGCCCACAAGACTGTCAAGACAGACTTGCTCCTTTGGCCAGCTGCTTATTACCAGCCATATTGCTGATTATCACTTTAATATAAATGATAAATTGAAAAACTCAGTTGCATGGCTGGCATTACACATCTTGTGCCGGTCATATTAATGTGTCAAAACCAGTCTTTGCCTCCACTTGTTCTTTCTCCCCTCAAAGTCTATTGATTTAAAATTATATAAATGATTTGGCATGGTGGAATGAAAGCAGAACATTTCAAGTTGTAATTTTTATGTTTCCCCGTTAATCTACCAAAGTGTTCTACAGGCAACTTTTGGACCTGTGCAATGTTTCAATTGTGCTTCTATGAACCAGGAAGTGGACTTTGTTTCCATTTATTGATTTTGCTATAGCATATTTGACTATAGGTAGTGAATGTATTAATTAATAGACTACACATAACACCTAGCATATATCATGTACATGTCCCCTCTTTCTGTGTTTGTGAACAGTATATAGTGCTGTTCTATGGATCAGTGGGTAGCATTGGTAGGCTTCTGACTTCGATCCTGGCTTGAGCTCTGTCTGCATGGAGCTTAAATGTGTGCTTATCAGAGTTTCCCTGGGCGCTATGGTTTCCTCATACAGTACACTTGAAAAAAAAAACAGACAGGGTGCAAAAATGGGATAGGGACCTTATATTTTAAACTTTGCTTATAATAATTTATATTTATAATAATTAAGGTCTTTGTAAAGCACTATGCTAATGTTTTAGTATTATTTGAAAAAAAATGTAACACATGGGGCTCTAGAGCAGCAACCAAGTGTATGGGGAGGAATCAAATGACAAGGCTAGGAAGGAGCATGAATTGATGAGTAGGGTATGTAGTGGTGCCAATTATGGAAAAAGGCCAGGGAAAGCAGGATCTCAACTACCATCTGTAGCAGTAGGTCTACTGCCCTCCCATTTATTTTTTAACATATCTTGCGATAGTTGCTGTGGTTTGCCTCAGGAATGTTTCACAATTTGGTCACAGCTGTTGGTGAAATGCTTGCCACTTGGGGAATTGTGATTATTAGTTGATTGATATGAGTTGAGTTGACTGGCTGGCAATGAATTTGGGTGGTGGCATGGAAGGTGCTTTGTGGTTACTTTGGAAGGCATTCCTTAAAAGAGAAAGAAAACTCTAATCAATGGAGGGTGACAAATTATAAAAGGAGCACTAGCCTGGGGCACTTCAAACCAAGTGATCTTGTTCCTCCTTTATTTTTCTTCACAATCCAGAGGCCGACACATATGCAGTAGAATGAAAAAACTGGATTTTTTGTTACATTCGTCTCACAAATATAAAAATATATATATATGTCCTCTTTAGCAAGAAAGTGCTTAGGGCAGCCGATATAAACAGCAATTTATGACTGCAAGTGCTGTTGCAGGGCAGCTAAACAGGCAGCTGAGTGAATAATCCCCATTCATTAAAGGTAACTGCATCATCATGCGCTCCTCGCAATTCTATATAGTTGTACTAGGAACAACTCTATCCATCCCGCCACCTGTTGGGGCACATATCACTGTCAAGCTGAATGCTAGAAATGATGCCGACCGGACTTTACCAGAATTACATGTGATTTGCGTCACAATGCAATTGAGTGAATCTTGATGCGTCAGCTGCAACTGCATCATTCAAATCTCCCCCTGGTGATGACATTATTCTGTAATCATGTAAAAAAAACACTACGTTGTAGGTAAAAACAAGGTAATTGTGTTAAAACTGCACTGCATTGCAATCATAACTGAACCCTATAATATTCATAATGCAGAACAAGATGACCAAGTCAGCATACACTTTCCCTCATGTGGCAATGCTAAATACCTTTACCCCTTGTAATAAAAGCAGGCACATTATGGCCGGTTAAAACTATTCAGTGTGTATTGATTAAACAGTTTTAGGTGCTAATCTCTTTCATCCTTCAACATGTTTGCAATCAGCTGGTACAACTAATGTTTAATTATAAACAGAGCTGTATTATCTGATATCCAAGTTTAAATTATGCATGCAAGGAAAGAGGGAGAGGGGAAAAAATGAGCCTTGTCCCAGAATAACAGATTTTTTTTAGGTATAATGCAGACATTTGCCAGGTTTTCAAAGCCATCTGCTTTCAAAGTCTACCTTCCATGTTGTTTACCACAGGCTGTCTGCCTGTTTTAACAACCTCCAGAGGGATTTCGCACACCTCATTATGCAAAACCACTGTGTGTGCTTTCACTCTATCTAATCTGCTCACGTAACACCTTTTGTATTAGATGCACCATCCTTCTGTGGCTGCAAGTTTATACTGTCTTACCATAAGCAAGATTCTTTGTGTTTCTTCTCTGAGTTCCAAGATGCAATGTTCTACACGGGACTTATTTTATATTTTTGCCTTATTGTTCCAAAAAAGGCTCAAAGCAGTAGTATGGGGCCAAACGCCTGTCACATGTTGCAGAAATCACTCAAAACATAAAAAGGTTAAAACAAGCCCCAGATGTTCCTCATATACAGTATGTAAGGAAGAAAACTAAAATCTTTCCATATGTACATGAAAAATGCATTAGTATTGTCTCTCTGTTACAGTATGGTTGCACAGGAATGTACTGTACATCCCTAGGAACTTATACAACTATTAACACATTAGAACAAAATAAAACCACATTCTACTAATTTTCTTTTGATGAAGATTAGACAATGAAATAACTGCAGCAAAAAAAAAAAACAAGTGGCTTAGAAGCAGAGTGCAGGAGCTATTTTAGCTTTATTTTTTACATTTAAAACATTAGTTATACAGTACATATGAGATCTGAGAATATGCATAAATGTGAGCAAATTGACAAGTTCAGTCTTTAAAGGAAAACTTCGGCATTAATCCTTACAGCGCACTACTTATTATTTTAATTGCAGCACAGTATGTTGGGTCGCAGTTATTTTTATTTATCCCCTGTTGCTGATAATGAATGCAATACATCATACGCTTCCCTGCCTGCAAACTGGTAGAATATTACTTCTATAACACTTGAAAGGTTGTAGTTTTATGGTTCTGTCTTTCAGCACAGTGTGAAACTGAAAGGCATTTATTGCATCCGTAAGGAGAATGTGTAACGCCTCTCAGAGAAAGATCCTGAAAAGAGCAGAAACACAGAGTCTGTGTGTAGAGAAGCGATTTTGCATAAGAGAGAGGCTCTGTGGGAAAGCTTAAACAAAAAGGCACAGAGTGTGCCCAGGTGCAGAGAATGTTTGCTTTTAAACAGAGAACAATAAATGCTACCTGTTCATTGGCTACTAGGTAACTAGACCTGTGTCTTCGTGATTCAATCATTTTTCAATCTTTCTTACCGAAGAGGCCCTAGGGGTAATTTACAAAAGTAGACTTTTGTTTCCTTAAAGCATCATATTTTCGCCATAAGCCAACTGTAGGCTTGTCAATGGGTCTATCCAAATTCACCCTTGTAAAAATGATAAGCCCAGTGACAAGGGTCTGTAAATCATCCCACCAGCAAAAAAAAAAAAAGTTTAAAAAATCTATAAGAAGTAACCTGAACCTCTAACATCCCATAAGGAAAAAAGCGCAAAGTTTGCCTAGGCAGCAACCAATAAGATGTTTGATTGTAAACAGGTGCAATGCTGTCTGCTCATTGACTCTTGTAGCTGAGAACTGTAGCAAACTTTGAAAGTTATATTGCATAACCCCCAACCCCCTTGAACCATAGCTTTTGAGAGTAGGGTGCTAATATTAGTGCTTGATTCCCAAACTGTTTGCTTATTTTATTACTAAAATAATATAAAGCAATGACTTTGTATATTTATTCCAGCATATTTCATACCAACATTGCTTCCGAAATGTGTTCAGTTCCTTTTAATTATATTTTAGCTTTTTTTTTTATTATTTCTTTTAGAGCCCTGTACACTACATGCTGTCCTGATTACCGAATCCTTAACTCAATCACTGTTTCTCTATGATGATTTTCCACAAGTTCATTTCTTTAAAACCCAAATATGCCAGCTGACTATACGTTACTATACTTGTTTCCAATTCTTACTTTGAAGAACAGCTTTTCTCAGTCTCTGATCTAAAACTTTTTCAACCAGTGTATTTCCAAATACTTTGCTAAACATCTCCAGGGTAAATAAAATGGCTCATTACATGAAAGTGAGAAATGGTCAGCAGCTGCACACAATTAACACAGCATGAATCTGGCCTTATATCAGCATTTTAGTCATACATATAACCTATCCAAGATGTTGCTCTGACTGAGTATATTAAAGAATCACTTTTTACTTGGCAATTCAGTTATTTGAATCCCTTGGAAAGTTATTTTATTTGATGTCATCACGATGAAGCCACAAGATGCTAAAAGACTGTCTCCATTCTCCATCTCAAAGTATTTAATATTTACAGAGAATCAATGATATGTATCAAGCAGCTCAATAATTATAAAAATGCTATTTTATAAAAAAATTTATCACAAAAATAATAGCTATGAAGGTTTATTTTGAAACCCATAGAAAAAAATATTTGCCTATGAACGTGTGGTGCCAGGACCTTTCTTGTTGACAACACCTTACTTTAACCAATCTGTGGGGGAACCCACATAAGAATTGCAAAAGCATACAAACTCCTTGCAGATGGTGTCCTGGCTGAAATCAAACCTAGGACCACAGCAGACATTATAAACTACAGGTCTATCTCCTTTGAGGACTGAGCAGTGGGAGTGAAGTTTTATACATAGTGATACATATGTTGAAATGATAACAGGCTAGGCAGGTGAAGGTGTAAAGACCCCTTTGGCTTTAAATCCCATATTCCCCTACCAATTACATTTCATTTTCAAGTCTATCCTTCATATGTAATAAAAAAATACTTTACCTAGTAGCACTCACAGCAACCAATATGATGTTTTCTTTTAAACAGGTCACCAGAAATTCTTACCTGCTGATTGATTGCTACGGATTACTGCTTCTGGGCAAATTTATTGTCTTTTATTACATAATCCCTCTTACATACATATCTGTGTTATTGACTCTTAAAGATAGTGACCACTTCCTGTCACACTTATATAGTGATTGGAAAGGGATGGTTATTTCTGTTTGGCCTTTCATCCTCGCGCAACTGTTTTCCGGCGAATTTTCGCCAAGCGAAATTTCACTGGCGATTCGCGTACTTATTCGCCAGCGGCAAATCACGGGAATTCGCCGTGAATTCGCCCCTGGCGAATAAATTTGCCCATCACTACTGCAGGTTGCTATGTAGTCTCCTATACTGCTGTCCTGGTTCAATATTATTGATATCCTTGTATTCCCTGGTAGGCATGTTGAACTCAGCTGTTGCTGATCTGGCCACAGACACACAGAATTAGCCATTAGCCTGGCTACATACCCCCCTGCTCCTCTCCACTGTGTGATTTCATGGTAGTGACCACAGCTTGTTCCTGACTTTGAGTTTGTCTCACAATTCTGCTCCTGTTATCTGGTTCTGACCCAGCCAGTGGCGTAACTACCATTGGAGCAGGGGGTGCAATTGCACCAGGGCCCACTCCCTCAAGGGGCCCACTTAAGGGAGAACTCCAATGTGCAATTCATAGGGGGAGAGCCCGATAGGGGGGCCCGGGTGCCAATCCTGCACCAGGGCCCACCAGCCAGCCACTGGACCCAGCCTGTCCGACTATGTCCAGCTCTTCATTACTGGCTCCTTCCCCAGAGTATACGTTTGTCCCTTTGCCCTGTCCCTATGAGAGTACTGGATTCTCATGCAGTAAGTCCTGGAAGGATCCGAGTAACTGAGGGCCAGGCCCAAAGCCAAAGGTGATAGGAATCCATTCACTCCCCTGGGGGTTGGCTTTGCCATATGTGCCACCAAAAGAGACAAGCCTTCTAATCAAAGTCGGGGAACAGGGACCCGAACAAGATAAAAGCAGTTATAGTTTTCTCAAGAATACATTCTAAGAATGCAAGACAAGCTAGTACGAACAGCCTCTGTTCCAACCAGGATTGATAGCTGGTGGTAGGTCTTTAGTAAGATCAGTATTACACTTAGGCACTACTAGCCTAACTGCTGTACTGAAGCAGGATTCAGTTTATGCTCTACTCTACTGAACCATTTATGTCATAGGGCTGTCCAACTTCTGTGTTAGAGAGGGACAAAATATTTCTGCCCTACATAGTGGAGGGCTGTAAATGGAGGCCAGTGTTGACCACTTTCTGTTTTTAAACCACACCCACTTTAAACTGCACCCATGTTACCACAAGACCATTTCCAAATGAATTGTTTGTGGTAACACACCAAAAAAAACAAATGGTTGGTACTCACTGCAGGGATATCACTTATCACTCATATGTGAAAAAAGTTGTCATATTAAGACATAACCTTAAATCCATATGCCTCCTCTTCCTCTGTGGATAAAAATTCACCCCAGCACATGATTAAACACCTTAGGGGTGCATAACAATAGTTTATTTTCAAACGTTAACAAATCCCCAGAACAAATACCAGGCGTATGTTTCACAGACAGAGTAGGGCACACACAGGCAGAGTATGTCACATACAGGCAGAGCAGGACACACACAGGCAGAGTATGGCACACAGGCTGAGCAGGGCACACACAGACAGAGTATGTCACACACAGGCAGAGTATGGCACACAGGCTGAGCAGGGCACACACAGACAAAGTATGTCACACACAGGCAGAGTAGGGCACTTTAAGGCAAAGTAGGGCACACTCAGACAGAGCAGGGCACACACAGGCAGAGTAGGGCACACAGGGAGCATAGGGAAGGCAGAATAGAGCAGCAGACAGAGAAACCCATCGGGACCACTCTAAGATGTACTACATACAGTGACACAGTGCTGGTGCTCCATTAACATTTTGTATAAGTGTGAACAGGTGAACAATGTGGTCAGTTTCAGTCTGGGTCTCAGGTGTGAACAGTACAGGGCTTTAGGGGTATGAAAAATAGAGGTGTTACAAGGATGAACAAGGTGTCAACAATGCAGGGGATTAGTCTGAATTTGAGGTTTAAATAATGCAGGGGCCAGTTAATATCTGTAGTGATCCCATTTAAGTTTACACATTGTAAGCAAACACAGCAGGTAGGTGGCCACAGAAGGGGGGGGGGGTCACCAGTTGGTCAGCCCTGTCATAGGGGATCTGGACCACTACTGCTGTTATCCTAAAGATGCATTTTGAAACTTACCAAGCCAAGTGTCTGCTCTGCCTTCGATTATATCTGCCTGCATAATTTATCTGGATCTTTGATTATTTACCCTGTTGAGTGTCTCTGACAATAAATCCACTTCTGTCTGTTTGCAAGAACTTCTGGTGTTCTGTTTTTATATTTACACATGCGGTAGAGTCGTACAGTTGCAATAAAGCCTCTCCCTGCACCCTTATCTGGGTAAGAGAGGAACGTGTGACCAATGTTCTACCTGTATTTGCTTGGAAAGGCACTGCCCTGTCTCTCCAAATGATTACTACAAGGTGCAGGTTTGTTATGTCAAGCAATAATACACTTGTTCACTAAAATTACACCTCAAAACTTCTTTAAAACCAAAACAAAATATGTTTAACTGCATTTATTAGTAAATTTCTTACCTTCTGTGCCAGTGGACTGGCAATCAGTCTCTTGATTACTTGAAGAGAAAGCTGCTGACATGGTTACATCCTCGTTCTGCACCAACAATAACAAAATGAAGAATAAGATGTTAAAGTGGACCTGTCACTCAGACACAAAAAATCTGTATAATAAAAGTCCTTTTCAAATTAAACATGAAATCCAATTTCAAATTTTTATTGAAGCATTCATGGCTGTTTTAAGCTCATTTAAAAATCTCAGCTGTCAATCAAATATTGTCTGCCACTCCTCTATGCCTTACTGAAAATCTCGAAGTGCTCTAGCCCATGAAAAATTCTCCCAGGTGTGGGTGTCAGGTGCTCAAACTGGATGACCTTCGCCTGCCCTTTATGTCCAAAATTGCCATAAAAAGTAAAGCCAGTAGCACACTGATATTCTTGTGAAAGCAATAGAGTGATTTATTTAGCCCATGTGCATACAAAAGAGGGCAACGTTTCGGACTCCACTGAGTCCTTTATCAAGCCTTAGGCATAGAAGCGGGGCAGATAATTACTTTCACTTTCCATTCAGCACTTCCTAGATGTCACTGCTCCCCACACATTCCCCCAGTTCTCTTAACCATTTAATTGTGTAGCCAGGACATGGGTATAGATGTCGGGTCCTCCATTCTGGTGCACAAACCAGATTCTGAGATGATGCGAGGCTTGCCTTAATAACAGTGTCCACAAAATGGCTCCTGCCCGCTTGCTATAATTATGAATTCCCAGACTGAAGGAAACAAGATTAAAATAATTTATATAGTGTAATTAATGTTCATTTTGCTTGACTAATGTGATAAAATAGGATTTTGAATATTTTTTTGGGGTGACAGGTCCACTTTAATAATAATACTAATTAAAGCAAGTTAACAATCTTTGCCAGTTTAGTAATTAACTAAGTTTCCCTTTTACAAAAGCCTCCAATACACTATTTTATCACATCACAAATAGCTAGTCACAAGAATGACTATGAAGATTTTCATTCATCCAGGTCATGGTATAACAACTGGACTTACTGAATAACTGAACTGAAGAAGCTGCTCAGATGAGTAGTGAAACGTCTTCAGTGATTATTTAGCAAGTCCAGTTGTTTTAGAATCACTTATATTTGATAGTCACAAGAATGATATTTTTCTTTTAAAGTGATACCGACACGTTCCTATAAAAATCATAGGAACCAGTAGCAAGTAGGTGATGCACCCGCAATTGTTACCCTCAAAGCCCCCCTTTCTTTTCATAAAAATAGAAAACTTATGCAAAAAGTGATATTGCTTTACAGGGATGCACTAGAGCCTTGGCCCATTTTGATTTGAAAATATCCATAATGTATAAAAGGGCACCAAGTCATTACACAGTTTTATTATTAACAAACTGGTCTATCAGATGGTTAACAGAAAATGAAATCCCAGGAATGTGCTTGCTGAATATATGCACTTTCAATGACAGAATCAGCATGACAAGGTCAGCGGAAATTAAATGGTTTAAATTGTGCCCAACTTTTATTAGCTGAAGAGAGAACAGTACAGATAATTGTCACGTTACAGAGCAACTTGGGGGAGAAATCCGCAATATTGGATATTGCCGAACAGCAAGGCTATTAGTCTACAGTGAGAGGTTCCGCTATGCAAGAATAATACAGTACATCAAGGGTCAGACACAGGAGCTTTAAAATGTCTTTTTCAAGACTTCATATTCCTCTATTATCCTTTGTTACAATGCAGAATAAGCTATGTATTTGAAGGACATATTATATCTACAGTGTATCTGTTTAAAAAATGCCATGGTGCAGAAGGAAGTTGGAATAAGAGTAATTATTAGGAAGAACATCTAAATGCAATCAATAATACCAGTGCACACAGTGGTGACAGTAAGATTGCATGCTCTACATTGCACAGACCAAATAATTCACAGCTGACAGGAGTTATTCCCATGGAGTCTTACGACAAGCTATTTTACTCTGTTTTATGCTCTTTAGATTCCATCAGAGCCAATGCATGACATTTTTGTCAAGTGTTTTAGAGGAGAAACAAAACACGTGCTCACTACATATCCTTTGTGCAGAAGGAATTAGGGAGCATGGGACCTCACCAGCTGAGTGCGCATTAATGCTCTGGATAGTTCAGCATCTCAAAAACAATCATATTTCTAAATTGCTCTACAGTTTATCACTTAAGATCTGCCACGGAAGGTATCATTTCTGTTTCTTGCTCCTGCCTGGCAGAGATACATGAGCAGCATACACTATATTGGGTGATTTTTTTTCTTCTCTATTAAAAGCTGCAAGCTATACTACAGTATGGGAAAATAAATAACTATATTTATTTCTGCATTCAGAGGTTTGAGTCATCATATATACAGCTATGGGACCTGTTATTCAGAAGGATTGTGACCCAGGGTTTTCCATGTAACGGATCTTTCAGTAATTTGGATCTTCATTGCTTATTTCTGCTTGAAAATCTTTTAAACATGGAATAAACCCAATAGGCAGTTTTTGCTTCCAACAAGGATTAATTTTCTTAGTTTGAATCAAGTAGAAGGCAAGATGTTATTATTACAGAGAAAAGAAAAATGTTGATTATTTGGATAAACTAGACGGTGGAGACGGCCTTCCCGTAATTCAGAGCTTTCTGGATAATGGGTTTCCAAATAACATATATATACCATACTTGCACTTCAAATTGCTTTCACTTCAGTAATTTTACCTACATGCACTGAATCATGCTTCATTATCCAGCATTATTTTTCAATTAATAGTACAGGTATGGTATCTGTTATTTGGAAACCCGATATTTAGAAATCTCCAAATTAAAGAAACTCCATCTCCCATACACTCCATTTTATCCAAATAATCCACATGTTTAAGAATGATTTCCTTTTTCTCTGTAATAATGAAACAGTAAATTGTACATGGTCCAAACTAATTAATTAATTATTATTGGAAGCAAAACCAGCCTATTGTTTTTATTTAATGTTTATATGATTTTCTAGTAGATTTATGGTATGGGGATCCAAATTATGGAAATATCCATTATCTGGAATGGCCCAAAGAAGGCACATGTTTAAAAAGCAAATAACAGCTCTGTAGGACAGAATGATATTAGCTTTTAAACATGAACAATAGAAAAGATCAAATGACATTCATGGCTCTGTGCATATCTATAGAATGAAAATAGAGACATTTGTTACCCAAATATAATGTATTTCTTAGTGTTCTATATACCGATGCAGTCACTTGGATTTGTAAGTTAAATGCGTCGTGACTCAGGGCTAATTGAAGAAACTGTGTTATCTAAAGTTATCTTAACTCATTTAATGCATTTAACCTTTTCATTAGCATACCAAAGCTCCATTGTTTTCAATGGTGAACTCTTTAATTGGATGGGATGCTGTGACACAATATTCTGTGCTAAGTGGGATAAATGGGATAGATGAGTTAAGTCACAACGCATTTAACACACAAATCCAAGTGACTGCATCTGTATGTACATAGAAAGTTTATATGTAAAAGAACCTTTATGAAATTACTGG
This sequence comes from Xenopus borealis, assembly GCA_024363595.1. Taxonomy (NCBI): domain Eukaryota; kingdom Metazoa; phylum Chordata; class Amphibia; order Anura; family Pipidae; genus Xenopus; species Xenopus borealis. The sequence continues at coordinate 98,103,472 of CM044433.1, forward strand.
GGGTGGGCACCAGGCAACCCAATAGTGTGTGTATGATAAGGAAAAACTCCATTCATTTCAATAGGATAATATAATAACAGATGAAAACCTTTTACTGCATTGCCCTATGAATTTGCATGTAACATTTATACATTTATTTATAAATTTATTTCCATGACATTAGTTGGAATGAATTTTGCATTGCAGCGACTTTCCCTAAAACATATTATGAAAATGTATGTGTAGCTCAAAGCACAAATTACAGATTTGTTCCATACCATAATGAGGGCTTGTTGATCAGCTTGACGTCCAATAACTGCATCAAAGAGCCTGAGAAAGGACTCTATGGTAAAATAATATTCCGCTGCAAGGGAGCGCAGAGATTTCAATATGAAATAGAAGACAGATCCTCGATGGGCCAGTGGATACAAACTATCCCTAGCTTGCATCAGGCTATTATAATTTGATTTGGTACTTTCATATATCTCAAACACCTGTTAGAAATAAAATACAACACAGGGTTATTTATTATGTAACATGCAATTCTACATATTTCTGTGTGGGATAATATCCAGAACCCTTCCCAGGGTCTTACCTCTGAAATATGCTATAACAAAAGGCTATAGTTTATTTTCAATATAGTAAACAGTAGAAATAAATCCATAATTTATACAATTCAGACATTCATACAAGATTGTAATAGTGTTATCTACTCTAAGATATACATAGAACATCATTTCTAGTGAATGGTAATCTAATGAGGTAGAAATGTGCTGATTCACAGGTGAAACTCCCCAGTGATGTGGGTTTTGAGCTCAATGCCAAATCAATTTAAATATATGTTGCCAGGAATCAATACACAATAGTATTTCTGGAAATGGAACAATTGAATATATCTCAGCAAATTGAATGTATATATTGCAAGTAACTATTTAAAAACAAGAATTGAAAATCCATTTAAAATTTGTGACTAATAAACAATGGGCAATTTGTTTTTCTCATTCACCTGTTGACCTCGAAAGTTATCTGATATTAATTATCCACAATGATATATAGAAAATGCTTCTGAAGGCCATCTGCAGAAGTATGGTTTGCCCAATAGTTTTTGATCCTTGTGTAGCCAATGATTCTAGAATAGTTTTCTTGAAATGTAAAACACATTAGTGTAGAAGGCTTTTTATTAGTAGGGATGTCGCGGACTGTTCGCCGGCGAACTTGTTCGCGCGAACATCTGCTGTTCGCGCTCGCCGAATGTTCGCGAACATCGCGCGACGTTCGCCAATTTGGGTTCGCCTTAGCTGGCGCTTTTTTTTTGCCATTTCTCCCCCAGACCAGCAGATACATGGCAGCCAATCAGGAAGCTCTCCCTCCTGGACCACCCCCACACCCCCTGGACCACTCCCCTTCCATATATAAACTGAAGCCCTGCAGCGTTTTTTCATTCTGCCTGTGTGTGCTTGGAAGAGCTAGTGTAGGGAGAGAGCTGTTAGTGATTTGAGGGACAGTTGATAGTAAGTTTGCTGGCTAGTAATCTACTGTTCTTCAAACAACTGCCATCTAGCTGTGTGAGCTTGTTCACTTTCTGTCTAAATATCAATAATAATACCGTCTTCAGAAACACCATCCTGAGTGACGTTTTTCAAGCAGCAATAATATTTTCCGTAATCCGTATCCACTGCTGTAGTAGTGTATACGTTGACCTTGTAGGCATTGTTTGCCCAGTCTTTAACCAAGTGCCACGTAGCTGTGTGAGATTTTTCACATTCCGTGTCCAGAAACATCACCTGAGTGACGTAGTGTGATTTCTGCCCTTTACAGCACAAAATGCAGCGCTGTGTCAACAATGTATTTTTTAGAAACATTTTTGCCCTTGATCCCCCTCTGGCATGCCACTGTCCAGGTCGTTGCACCCTTTCAACAACTTTAAAATCATTTTTCTGGCCAGAAATGTCTTTTCTAGCTTTTAAAATTCGCCTTCCCATTGAAGTCTATGGGGTTCGCGAAGTTCGCGAACCGTTCGCATTTTTGTCCGGAAGTTCGCGAACATGTTCGCGAACATTTTTTCCGACGTTCGCTACATCCCTATTTATTAGTGCACCAAAAATATCCTTATCTAATATATTTGACTTACTCTTTTCTTCTCATTAATGACAGCAGCTATGTTGATGGTATCATCCACACTGCTCATGTCAGAAGATAACAAACAGTCTCTAGTTCTCTCTTCAAGTTGATTCAAGGTCTTCTGGTGTTCCACAATATCAGCAGCTAATTTCTAGAAATACATTAATAAATGCAGGCATTTCAGTGTTCACAGTTGCACATTTTTATATCCAACACAAAAAACCCCATAATCCCTTGGCGAAACAAAAACAAGATTACCAGGTGCAAACATTTGCCTATTGTTGGTTTTAAATTACCTAAAACCATTGTCATTCTTTTCCATGAAGTTAAACATATGTGTTGTCTCAAACTTACCATTAATTGGCTGTGAAGATTGGGCTGTAGTTTGGCAAAGGCTCTTCTAAGTAGCAGATCCAGTAAACTTCCTTCCGAGGAACTGTAGTTAATAATGGTTGTCCCTGCACTTATTTCAATATTGAAATTAGGCTCCAGTTCAGAGGCCTCCAGATATAGTTTGAACTGATCAGAGCACAGCAGTCTATGCCCATTGAAGGAAATGATGGAGGAAGTATCTGTGAAAAAAAATATAATCAGCTAATAGTACTAGAGGGTTCTAAAAAACCTATTCTCTCAAAATTATGGAATGCCCTGTTGGATGTCAGCCTGAAAGGATCATTAGTGAGTTTAAATTGTCTCACTTAAATACCCTGGCATTCTGTCAATAAGCCAGACACTGCTGCATGCATCTTTAATGCCAAGAAGATATGCATATATAATACACAAAAGCCGTAAATATCTTGTAAATTATATCCTTATAAACGGTGAGTTCTGATGTCATCAGTTATAAACGGTGAGTTCTGATGTCATTTCTGTCACATGACTCCCTGAAACTTGTGTATTATAATAAATAAAGTACCCCCAGTTGCAAAATATGAGGATATTAGAAGTTACCTCGGAGTTCCATGACCTTCGGCCTCGTGTTTTCATATGGTCATGAAACTCCTCGGTAACTTATAATATCCTTATATTTTACAAGAGGGGGTACTTTATTCACTATATATAGTATGGCTATGGAATAGGCAAACAAGACTTACACTATTGTCACTTCATCGCTGGGGTACCCTTGCATTTTGAACTCCCACCCTGACATTAATTCACAGATTGGAAGCACTTGTTTTTCCTACTAGCTAAATAGCGATAATTTAGTCTAGGATATCTATCACATTCACACACACAATATAATCAGGAGTCAATAACCCCTTGTGGGAGGAAACCGGAGTAAAAGAGTACCCAGAGGAACATACAAATTCCTTGCAGATAATGTCCAAGGTATAAATGAATTCAGGAAACCATTGCTGCAATATTTTCATTTGGGAATTAGAACACTCCAGAATATACGGGGAGGTGCAAAGGTTGATAGAATTACATATACATTGAGGTAAGAGATTGGCTTACATTGAAAGGTACAAAGGAAGACATACTGTAGGTACAAGTTGTGTGGAAAGAGAAAGGGAATAATGAAAAAACAAAAAATTGCACTGTCCCAGAAAAAAGAGGAATAGGAGAATAAATAATGAAAGGGTTAGAAATGGATAGATTGAAAGGCAAGAGATCTCAGTTTCTGCATTGTGGCTTTGTTTCTGATGGAATAATTAATAGAAAATAGAGCACGCTATTTATTCCTCTCATTTGCAGACGAGTAATACAGTGTTTTCTTTGATGCCACCACATCTACAGTTAACACAAGTTCTACATTTTAAATCTTTCCCAGAAACAAAGTCATAAAACATAATGGGACAGCTGTTTGCATGGTTTTTTAAATACATACATTTACATGATATGAGGAAACAACTTTTCTCATTATTATCATAAATATTGATTATAGTGAGGCTCATTTATAAACACTGGCCAAATTTGCTCATGGGCAGTAATCCATAGCAACCAATCAGTGACTGGCTTGTTTCAGCCAACTGCAGGTTAAACAATGAAAGCAAGTATCTCATTGGTTGCCATGCATTACTGCCCACATGCAAATTTGTCCAATGTTTATAAATAAGCCCAAATCTCTACTTGGGTTAATATATGTGTAGTTAAATAGTTACTGACTTACCCTCATTACTGCTATTGTCAGCATTTGCACTACAGTGATCTAGAAGTGGCATTAGCAAGTCATCCCATTTTCTAGAATAGTTTTGGAGCACTAGGGGGCAACCAGACAATAGAGTCTTTTCAATAGGTGCCAAAACACTGTTATCCTGCCTGATAAACACACCACAAAATAGTATAGGTCAGACAAAATTAAGGTCACAGTGGCATACATATTATTTTTAGAAAGAACATACAGTACAATAGAAATCAGTCACAGAGTTCAACATTCCTGCAGCTAAAGCGTTAGTTTAATGTTTATGTACTAAATATTAGGTAACTTCAGTACATATTTGAGGCAATAAGGTCCCTGATGAGTTAATGTTATGACTCCAATACAATTAAATATATCTTCTCCAAAGACGCCTTTAAAAAAGTTCCCTGTATATATGACAATGTTTTTTTAAAACCCGTTTTTAAATTATGAATACAATGTTTGTAAATGTATAGCCAAAAAACAGTTAGCTCATGGTATAACATCATACTTCGCAAAATTTGCTGCTCGTATCACGGCAATTTTTTTTACTACAGTCATTTTATGGCCACACCCCTTAAATACCACATGCATTTTACAAAACTTGGAGTATGGAAAGTTTGAACACATTTCTGGGGGTTTTAGGGTCAGGTTTTACATTATATTACAGTTTTGCCAATGAAGGTGACTTGCCTTTTAAGCTGCAAATCACAGTGTCCCTGAAGGGCCTACTTATCTTAAAATGTTACAATCTTTCTTTACTTATCTTAAATTGTTATAAATGTATCTAAGCTGCTATGTATTCTGGGCTCTCTGCCAAAACCCTCTTATTTAATTAGGTTTTAGAAACTTTTTCTACCTGTTTAGTGCAGGAGATCGAAGAGAAATTCAGGACATTTCAGTAACAATCTGGGACTGTGGGTTGAGCTTTCCAAATCAGGACTGTATGTTTCATGATGTTTCCCCCTTAAAGTTGTCAAGTGACTACCATGAGGCTGACCTTTGCTTAGCTATTAACCAATTGCTTAACAGCAACAACCCTCATTTTGTAGTTATCAAAGGTATTTTGAAATAATCTATTCATAGATAAAATAAATGCAGATGGAGCAAAATTTCGCATCACCCAGCACATATTTCAGTTATATTAGAAGAGGGTTATTACATTATGTGCCAAATTCTGAGACCTTATGCACTGTGTATTACTCATACCATTATTAAAATAAATCATAAAAACATTGAATGATTTGTAGATTAACATCACTGATGATGTTGCCCATAGCAATTTGAACACCTACAAGTTAGAAAACAAAAGCACATTTTTAAGCAAATTAGCAATTATTAAAATAAGATCCATAATGTGAATTTGGTAAATTAATTGTTATTGTTATTTATTACCCGTATACTATATTTTACAATTTAATTTGACCTTGGCTGAAGATCTATAGATGACAATGACTTTTCCTGAGATGACGCCAGACATCCTTTAATCCATTTTTCTCCTTTGAAACTGGGGTCTATGAGCAATACTGGTTGTTGCCAAGAGCAAGATAGAATGGCTGAGTTCTCCATCTGCTGAGGAGTAAGGTCTGCAGAAGAACAAAAAATGTTTTATAATGAACTCTTGCCTGACTACCGTTCTCTTATTCAGTCAAGGTCACCACCTGCCCAATTACAAGGTGAGCCAAACATAATTATAATAATCTGACTGCACTAAATTCCTAATTCAATGCAAACCACAGGAGATACTATAAATCAAATCAACTTTATCACCAGAAAAAAATGAAAATTGTGGTCTGGTTCACATAAGTAGTTTTAATGGTTTGTTGCGTGCTTCTGTCATTTGCACAAGCTAGTTTACATTAAAAATAACAATAGCAAATTGAAGCTTAAGGCATGTGACTTTGCTTAGATTTTAAGCTCTTTGGGGCAGGAACTTCTTACTGTGTGTCTTTCCACTTTCCAACTTAAACTTTGTATATTTATACTTAATTATTTATTGTTTACAGGTATGATGTATGTCATTCCTTGGGTGTACGTTTCTATATTTTAAAACTGAACAGCACCTTGTATCCTAGTATCACTATATAGATATAAGTATATCTAGCATATAAACAGCTGTATGATTTTAAGAGGTAGCAAAAAAAAAGCATTAATGTAACCTGGGTAAAACATTAATACAATGCAAGACATCCAGAAACAGATTGTTTCCAGATAAGGAATATTTCCTAAAGTCTGCAGAAAATTATTTGAATATAAAATAAACCCAATAGGAATGTTTTCCATCAATGTGGGTTCATGCAGCTTATTTACCATCAAGTGCAAGCTACTTCAAGTTATATCACAGGGAAAAATTTATTTATTTCTAAAAATATGAATTTGTTTCAGATGGACTATATGGAAGCCTTCCTATAGTTTAGAGCTTTCTGGATAATAGGTTTCTGGATAAGGGATCCCATACCCATAAAAACATTTTGAAAGCAAATGGTGTCTGTCACAGTTATTATATTTTACATAACATTGCTAATAATTCACAGAACATCTAGGGTTATATATTTTTTACACTGGAAGTTTAGATTCTACACTAAGCAGCGTAAGGAAAATAAAAATAAAATGCCTTGCACATGGTCAGATATTAAGTCCAGTTCTTTTCTCATCTGTGCATGAATTAATTGGACAATAACGTTTATAGTACAAATCAATCTCACTCTATGTTCTGTCACTCAATTTCACATATCTTGCCACCTATTAGTCACAAAGATATTTCTATGATTCTAAAACCATAAGGCCATGAATTTTGAAAGGCTTGTCTTGAATTCTTATGAATGGGCACAGAAGCTAGTGAAAAGGATTACTATAATAAAAGGTAATCATATTCTCTACCTTAAAAACATATCACTTAAAGTAAGACTGGGACTAGATTTGATAATAAATATTCTGCAGAATTCTTGGTTTCAGCGTCAAGTAACATTCCCTCTCAAATTTGTTTCAAGTACATATAATTATAGGCTACACAAAGAATAAATCCTTCATGTCTTTATTATAACCAAGGTTTGACACTATGAAATTCAGGTGCAGAAGCTCTGTACTTGCTTTCTGCCTTGAAAAAAACACCTCAGAGAAAATATATTGAACAGTAAATACCCCAAAACCTTGTGAGTGTAGCCATAAGATTATAAAGAATCAATATTTAACACAATCACTATTAGAAAAGTCCTTCAAATGAAAAAATACAATCATGCAAGGGGGTCGGAAGTGATAGTTCAGCAACATTACAGAGCTTGATGTTGTGTCTAATTGAATAAGGCCAGGGCCACACAGGGGCCAAAATTAGTTAGCTGAAATAAGCTGGCTGATTTCAGCCCTACCGCAGGCCATAGCCTCCTACTCACAGTTCTTTGCCAAAATCCACAGAGTCTATTGCGCCAAAGCTGATTCAACATTACTGAATGCGGGAAAAAAGAGAAAAGGCTACTGCCCATGCAGTCAGCGTATTTCAGCTACCTCATTTTGGCCCCATGTGGCCCTATCCTAAGGGCTAATTCATTCAATAGTGAATCTCAACAACTCATATCTTTCTAAAATTTATACAATCAAAAGTCATTCCTAGTGATGGGCGAATTTATTCGCCAGGGGCGAATTCCCGCGATTCACCGCTGGCGAATAAATTCGCGAAACACCAGCAAAAATTCACCAGCGAAAATTCGCCCAAAAAACCGAGTCACTAGTCATTCCCACTGCAACTGGGTAAAGTTGAATGAACAGCTTAGCGTTTCCAGGGACCATTTCTTCTCAATAGAAGAAATAGCTGGTAGGATGTTGTATGTAATGTCTATGAATTAGTGATGTGTGAGAATATGATGATATCTGTTGGGCAACATTGTGCAGATTAGGGTTGGATGTGGGATAAGGTTTTGTGGAATAGAGTCAGTGTGGGATGTGTACAATACATAATTTTTAACCTTTATCAGCTTCTACTATCTGATAGGCGTTTAAAATGATGTTTTGTTTAATTTAATGCACTGTACTGTACACTGTTATACTGAGTAAGTATGGCTAAACTGATCCAAAAAAGTTTACCTTCAGCAACCCATTTCTGGATCCATGTTCTTTTGACCATTCTCAATAGCAGAGCCTTGATGAAATGCCCATACAGTTCATCTGTAATTATGGGTGAAAATTGCTTGTGGGGAGACAGTGTATTTGGACTTATTTCTTCTTCATCTTTTTGCCAGTTCCCTTTTCCATTATCACTTTCAGGCTCATCTTCAGGAAAAAAAACAGATATAAAACTGCAATATTTCTCAAAAATGTATGTACAATAAATTTAAAAAGCACATTTTCATTTTTTGCCTTGCTTTATTTTCTGTATAGATTTATATTTGCTTTGTACACCCAGACATTCTCAAAAGAAAAAGTGAGTGCAGCTATTTTTGCTCTATCAATCTATCTCTCTGTCTATCTATCTCTCTATCTTTCTCTAACTGTCTATATATCTACAGTCATATGAAAAAGTTTGGGAACCCCTCTTAATTCTTAGGAGTTTGTTTATCATTGGCTGAGCTTTCAAAGTAGCAACTTCCTTTTAATATTTAACATGCCTTATGGAAACAGTATTTCAGCAGTGACATAAAGAATGACCAATTCTGAGCAACTTTTCCATTGATTTTCATTATTTACTTTTTTATAGTTTTTTATTTGCCTTCTGCTTCTGACTCTTCTCAGCTTTTAAATGGGCCCATCTAAAACAAATACTCTGTAAGGCTACACATGTATTGTTAACGGCACTTTTTATTACTCATCTTACTACTTTTGTATTACTGCTCTTTCTATTCAGGCCCTCTCCCATTTATATTCCAGTCTCTTATTAAAATCAATTAGGGATGCACCAAATCCACTATTTTGGATTTGGCTGAACCCCCGAATCCTTCCAGAAAGATTCGGACAAATACCGAACCGAATCCGAACCCTCATTTCCATATGCAAATTAGGAGTGGAAGGGGAAAAAATGTTTACTTCCTTGTTTTGTGCCAAAAAGTCAAGTGATTTCCCTCCCTGGCCTAAATTTGCATATGCAAATTAGGATTCAGATTTCGGTTCGGCCAGGCAGAAGGATTCAGCCGAATCCGAATCCTGCTGAAAAAGGCCGAATCCTGGCTGAATCCCGAACCGAATCCTGGATTCGGTGCATCCCTAAAATCAATGCATGGTTGCTGGGGTAATTTGAACTTTAGCTTCCAGATTATTGAATAGCAAACTTGAAAGCTTCTGAATAAAAAGCTAAATAACTCAAAAGAGACATATAATAAAGAATTAAAACTAATCACAAATTGTCTCAGAATATCACTCTCTACATCATACTAAAAGCTAACTCAAAGGTGAACAACCCCTTTAAAGTAACTTCAATTTTCCTGAATTTTACAAACAATGCTGGGATGTGGCTGCATCCTAAACCAATTTCTGGTTTATCACTACAATGCATCAATACGTAATACTGCACACCAAAACATCACTAAATACAATATGTGGATTTGTATTGTCATGAGGATGAAGCATGTAGAAAGATACAAGGAACATGCCCAACTAAATGGCTATTATAATGCAAGGTATTAAATGAAATCCTAGAAAAGTCTTACAGATCCCACATGACAAATTGATGGGAATGTAAATGAACTGTAAGAATCAGGACTTCAGAATAAATTACCAACTTCTCCTTTTTGTTCTAATTTCTGACTTTTCCTGGGAGATTCACAGGTGAATATTACAGAAAATTCAATGACGTGTCCTGAAATAAAAAGCAAGGAAAGAGTGATATAATATCTGAAAAATATCTTTTGAAGACAGAAAATAATTTCTTTAGCCCTGATCTGGATGTTTAAATTGTTTTACTTACTGAATGATTGAAAACAATTAGTCTACCAAACTGACAAAGAAACTGTCAAACCATATACAGATCCACAAAGAAGGAGTTCAGTAAGGATAGTTTTCTGTGTATCTGCCTCAGTAATACTCAGATTTTATCAGCTCTGAAAGCCCTCTACAATAGCAGTATACTGTATGTCAGATTATCTACCCACAATAAGAAACATTTGGACAGAACTAATTTGCAACATATCTGGGCTTAACATCCGGAAATTGCACCAATATTTTCTTTTATTCATGCCAATTCAATTCTGTCTGTAAATTACTTCATAAATTACATTCCTGCCTCACTTGTTTATAACAAACATTTTTAATTCCAGTTCTGAAGCCCCATCAAGAAAAACACAAACCATATTTCTAGTTTTGGAAGGGCTGCATTTTGAATTTTTTTTTTTAATAAAGTCATGAAATACATTCAGTAAAAAGACTTGGTCAAGGCCTTCTGCCTTGAAAAAAAACACCTCAAAGGATTTCCAATTCCAATGTTCAAGATTTATTATACCCAGAGGATGGAAAAAGTCGGAATCTGAAAATCAGGCATCTCAGACCTGCCAAGGTTGTATATAAGTTAGTGGGAGTAGTCCCTATCCTATTTGGAGGTTTCTGTGGTCTGTGCTGGAATCAGCCCAAAATTCTGACTATTAAGTCAAAAATTTATCGATTCCGAAAAAAAATCAGAAAAAATCACTAGATTTTTTTCATGTTTGTCCCTGGTCCTATTAAATCATGATTTTTTAATAATAAATAAGATCCAATCATGGATTCTTGTTTGGTTTGACTTTTTTAAGATCCAGGCCCTTAGTGTTTTTGCATATTTTTCTGACCAGTTATTCCATTATACAGCTAACTATATGAACATAACTCCATGTGAAAAGTTTGTTAGGTTACCTTTAACAGGATGAACTGAATCTATCATTAATGGAAAGCCTCTTTCTTTCAGAGCCATAGGCCACTCCACGGTTAGTAGAAATTGTCTGAAGTCATGTTCATAGGCACCCAGGTAGGACATCAGTCCTGCAGCCATTGCAGTGCTTCCTGGAATTCCCTGTAACCTCTCCAGAAGGGAATTTACAATAGCAGAGTGCTTTTTCTTCTCCTCTTCAAGAATCTACCAATAAATTGGTGCATAAGAAAAGATAAGCAATGCCAGCAATCATCATACTGATATGAAAAATGTGTGTTTGTGTGTGTGTGTGGGCCTAAGGACTCATTTACTAATGATAAATGTAGTACAGAGTACTTTGTTCCCATTACAACAGTATTCCGTTACTTGTACCTGTACATTCAAGTGTAGGGATCCATAGGGTTAATTTCCCCCTATGTTCTGAAATCCCATATGCTGGGAAATCCCCTGCCTGTCCAGCTACAGGTTGGACCTAGAGTGAACGGAAGGGTAAGAAGCAAATGCTGTGAGTTCTGGCAGATACCAGAGGTTGTCAGAAGGTGTGTCGCTGCTGAGTAACTTTTTTGATATAGATTAGTTGCTATGTGCTCACAGCCATTGCTGCTTTCGCTTTCAAAGAGAATGCAGTTGTGATTTGGTTCCTTACCAGGGTGCTGTGTACAATGCCCTGAGAGTATGGAGAGACACCACAAGAATGGCAATGCCCTGTGTGGGCTCAGGGATAATGTGACCCCGACTTGTGCCTCACACTAATCTCCAGTTGTGTCTGTTGTGCTGTCTACTAATCAAAGTACAGGATACATGGATGCAAGGGAAGTGTGACATGTGGTTGTGCATTCAAGGGCAATGTATTCCTTTCTATTTGATGGAACTCCCTCTGCTCAGGGGCCAAGGTGAGGAGGGTCCTACTAACATGATGCCCTGGACACATCAAAGGAAATTCTATAAAATATTTAATATATGTATGCATGTAATAAGCTCAATGTTAACAATTTTTATCATATGGTTTGGTACATCTTTCTCAGTGACTATGCATGATAAGGTTTACAGTTTCTATGGTTATTCAGCATGGATGGGGGGGGGTTGCCAGCTAAAGAATGATACCTTTGATATATTATCTGCCTGCTCAAGCCTCTTTGAAATTTCTGTTGTCTTTTGTTGTTGCTGGTTTTTATGCACGGTGGCTTCTTCAAACCCTTTCTCCAGGTCACTTAATCTAGAAATAAGCGCATTTTTTCTTTGCTGTAGACTAGTCATTTTCTGTTCTGCTTCTTCTAAAGCCACAGTCATTTCTTCCACTTTGTTCTGTAAAGGCTTCACCTACACACAGAATCCAATAGTTTAAATAAACGTAAAGGTCATGCAATCACATGGTTTGTCAAAGACATGCTTGGTTAAATACACTATTCAATATATTGTTCCTTTTATTAGTTATTTTTCATCCTGTGCCATAGCTCTGTACAGTGTGAAAAAATAATTAACAAGTGGACAATGGAAAGAAAGGGTGCTACTGATCACATAAAGGTTCATTCTCAACCCTGGTGGTGCAAGTGGAAGTGCAAGAGTGCAACCCTTAGTGCTAATTCTGTGCTCTGCACTGAGCACTGGATGAAAAATCTGGAGTACAGTACAGAGTGCAGTGTTTGGCCATGAAACACAGCCCTGATGCAGGCTGAGCATCATGTAATTCCCTACCTTGCATGTTAATGATGCACTAGATAGGGGTTGGTAGGGGACAGGTGAATTAGAACCTACATGCCTTCCATGTCCACCACTCTTGGATCCTAGACAGTAAGTGCTGAATCCAAAGCAGGTGGAGCAAGTCAAAACGAAGCACAAAGAATTTCCGACTGCTGAACACACCATGAAAAGTGCAAAACTAAGAACAATTGCAGTCTGTTGTTGCACTTTGGCTTATGAAATTAGGCCTTCAGTAGTGATGGGCGAATTTATTCGCCAGGGGCGAATTCACGGCGAATTCCCGCGATGCGCCGCTGGCGAATAAATTTGCGAAACGGCAGGAAAAATTTGCCGCCAAAAACGAGTCGCGCGTCGTTTTTGACGCGACGTGCCGAAAACGACGCGAGGCGCGCCGAAAACGACGCGAATTTTCGGCGAAGCGAAACGCGGCCGTTTCGATCCATCACTAGCCTTCTGTCATGCTGAAATATGTACTGTGGGAATAGACATATTATTAAAATGGGAGCTTTCTATGGGATGAAGCTCTTACTATCTATTTTAAGATAGTTTCACTACAAGAAGGCAACAAGTATATCAGGTGATAGTTAAGACAAGTTAAAAGTGTTTCCCTACAAATCAGACCTGGGTGGTTAGCCACTGCAATGGGTGCAAGCACAGACTTGCATTAGTACTTTTACTTTTGTATTTGGACAATGGGAAATATTAAGAGATAAAAATATTATTTACATCTTGTTTTGTTTCTCCTTGTATCTGTGACAGTATTATTGACTCTTATACTGGTTTATTATAACTATCCAACAAATCCCCTTAAAGTGATACTGACACAAAATGTTCTTTTCAAAATATCAATCTACGTTAAAAGTTACAGCGACTATAGGTCATGTTGATAATTTTTCGATGATAGTTTTACTTTTGTAAGTAATTATTACTTGATGTTCCTAAACCTAACTGTTTTGCCAACCTGACTGTCCCTTCTTTTTTTTTTTTTTTTTTAAAAAGGTTTTTATTTTTGCATTTTAAACACAAAAGAAAGATAAATAAAAATTAACAATAATAATAATAATTGTACTTGACATTTGCAGAAAAGACTGGGCACAAGTGCTGTCATAACACAGTGATTGACACATTACAAACACCTTATATCACAACTTGCAGTCAAAGTTTAGCTATCTGATAATAACTGGGGGTGGACATCCAACTAGGGGTTCCATATTTTCCCAAACTTGTCAGGAATTCCCTGAGTATTATATGTCATCTTGATTACTGGAAGGGTGACATTCATTAAATCAATCCACTGCTGGAGTGTGGGGGCGTTAGGACTCCATTTCATAATAATTAGTTTTTTTGCATAAAACATTATAGAGCGTAGTAATATTCTAGCTTTTTGTAAGGGCACCACTTCATCAATTATACCTAGTATACAGACTTCAGGAGTACAAATTCCAGGGAGAGATAGATGTTCATTGCTGTATCGAATTACCTCCCTCCAATGATATTACTCTGGGACAGCCCAAGATTAAGTGTAGGAAACCTGCCTCTGCTGTACTGCACTTAGCACATTTAGCCCCTTCTAGCCTACCCATAACCTTGAGTCTCTGAGGTGTGATATATATTTGGTGAATCATCTTAAATTGGATGATTTTATCCCTTAAGGAGCCTCCTCCCACTGTTCTTCATCTAGTGAGGGAAGCGTAACCAACCATTTCCTTTTGGCTTTGTCAAACGACACAGACTGTGAGGCCTGGATTATATTGTATAACTGTGACACCAATTTAGTTAGGGTTGGCTCCCAAAGTCTGGCCTCCCACGCCTGCTGCGTTGGAGAAAGCTCGTATGATTGGAATTGGGCATAAAAAGCGTGTCTCAATTGAAAGTATCGAAATAGTTGTATGTTCTGCCGGTTAAATTTAGTTTTTAACTGTTCCAGTGAGGGGAAGGATCCATTCACTAACAGGTCTTCTAAGTGTCTTATCCCTATAAGTGGCCAGTAGTGAAAATCCTGCAGTTGTGTCAGATGTGGCAGATTTGAATTTCTCCACAGTGGTGGTTTGACTGTTCTGTCAGTTAGGAGTTTCTAATGCTAACAGACTCCTGCTGCACAAATATGGCTGCCCCTTCATAGAGGAACATGGGGTAAGAAAGGTAATATAAAAGCATCTGGCAAATACGTTGGCAAAATTATAAATAGCATTCAAAGACAATGTCATGATATTAAAAAAAAAAAATTCTCATGTCAGTATCTCTTTAAAGTTAAAAACAAAAGCCTGCCATCTTGGATTTTGTTATGAGAGTCTGTGACACTGCAAATGATCAGTGGGCCACTGCTGAGAAACTAAGGTTAGGGTTTGCAGCAAATTATCAAGAAGAACATGAGATTTGTATTGTGAGACTTATATTCATTATACACCATATAGCCTGAGTCAGTCCCTAAGCTCATGAAACGGACAGCAGCCCAGAGCATGTGCTCTGAATCAGCAAAAAAGAAGATGGAGAGCTACTGGGGCATCTTCAGATCCACAGATCTTCTCTGCTAATGGGCCTTGTTTGCCTTGGGCTGGTACAGAACCCCATTAGGTCTAGGTAGGACAAATGTGGAATTTTAACATAAGATAACTTCTGCTTTTCAGTTCTACTGTAAGGAAATTTATTATAAAGATACATGTTTATATGTTTCACATAAATACATAACAATCTTTAGTTCCAACTTTCTCTTTGGCTTAATAAGGACAGGTGTAAGGAATTAATATTTTAGTCTACTGTAGAGATATATTTTAAATGACCGCCGACATTTGTACAGTATTTTAATTTGTAAATAAAATTATTTTTAGTGTTATAAAACACTCTATTAATAGCCTTCTCTGTGTCAAACTAAACCATTGTTACAATATAGTAACTAGTCCAAATGTATTTAGTTTGCATTAACTTCACTCTTTGAAAAAGTCTTTGTAGTTTGCTTTTTAAATGGCTTAGTGGCATGCCAGACTATTTTCAAATAAAAAGACAGCTTAAGGGACAGATCTACTTTTAATACGCAGTAGGCAATGCTCTATTCAAAAGTGAAAGGTACCCTCCCCTTGCTGTCCCTGTACTTGCACCATGGAGAAATGGAGAAATGTAATGACCTCTTAAGATGTCATCCATTACAACAAAACCACCAAGACCATACCTGTTTCTACCCATTACCCAATACTTTCCTGTTTTGTAAATGGCATCAGCATGATTTTCCTAATAGGTATGAAACTGATACAAGAAAAATGGGGGGGGGGGGTCTCATCTATGTATATCAGATATTCTTACCAAAGATGGAGTGATTTCATGTAAAAAATCAAAAATCACTGTGGAAACGTGTGAAAAAGTTTTGAAAAGACAGAGGAGACCAAGGTAGCACTTCTTGGGCAAAGTTGTTAAGTATAGTAGTGATGGCATTAAAGCTATGAAGGAAGAATGGATTGTACAAAATACATCAACATTGGACTGACTGAAAGACATGACTATGAAGATTCTCATTCATCCAGGTCATGGTATATATATATTAAAAGTAACTCAAAGCAAATAATTTCTCAGAAAGTCCAGTTGCTTTGAGTTACTTTTGATATATATGACTGAAAGAAAGATTATTACTGTTGCCTAGTCAAAGCTTTGAGCTCAGTCTTATTAAGAATCTGTGGCACTGTTTGAAAGTTGAAGTTCACATCATCTGACTAACTAGACTAGACGAATGGTCTAAAATCACTCCCATACAGTTTGATAAATTGACACATACATACCACCAAAATATTATTTTACTTTTTGAAGATGACAAAATGTCAAATAAACAATTTCTTATTCAGTAAAAGAAAATAATTGGTCAATGCTGTAAACACTTTTTTATGCAGGGCGGAATTTAAGTTTGATGCTCCATTTGCTTAAAAACAATAGAAAAATTTTGTTGAGGACAATTAACATTCACACACTCCAGTTTTCAGAGAAAATAATCAATTTTGTTCTAGTTTTCAAAGAACTCACCCATTTGCCCTTGTGTAGAGAAAACTTATTTCAATCTTGCGATACAACGCATCTCATTTGTTTTTATTGAGAGCTGGTGAATATGTCTGTTTCAATCTCAATTAGCTTTCAAGAAATTTATTTAGAGGGCTGACAAGAACTATTTGGGAATATTGAGTAGCATTTCAATAATTGAGGCAGAATAATCACTTGTAGTTCAAGTTTTTTTTCCGAACTATTATGCTACACAACAATCAATCAAAGGAAGTTAAATGCTTCTGATTTATAATCTTAACCTATGGGGCCCAGTACATTCGTTCTATGAGTGTGTAAATTCTACAAATGCAATTCTCTGCAGCTCTAGAGAGCCAATTTAAGTCAACATTATGCATGAGCTGTACATGCTGGGGCTCTCACATCCCTTATTTAACTCATTAAATGTGTGCTGAACATCTTGCAATTAAATTATCACACATATTTTCTCTTATGATTGACATTTGGCCTTGGCAAAGAATCATTTTCTTTTTTTTCTTTGAAGACATAAAAGTAGAGCAGAAACATTTAGAAATGTGTTTGCTCTTAGATATATTTATGTCTGCATTTGCATTTGAACATGATCACTTCCTAATAGTTTTCATTTAATTTTTATGTGTGGTAAGAATTTAAAGCAATATAGAACTAATTTGTGTTTTTCTGGCTACCCTTAATGACAGCAAAGTGCAGTAACAATTAGAAAGAAAAAAAATAGACAAAGGAAATGATCCGCAAGGACCAGAAATTCAATATACATACAAGTTGTTATTTAGTAATTCAGTTGTTCAGTTATGATATTTGCCAGTTATACATTTCCTCACTCACGCAAGGTAATTCCTGGCATTTTCTTCTCTTGAAAGTCTAGAGTGCTACATATGAACCTCAGAGAATAAAGCCTTGTACACAATTGCTGCATTTATCACATATATGACAGCCTCATCAGACATTCATTAGACATTCATTAGACATTTACTGATATGATGTTTAATTAGGTACCTTTGTAACACCTGGCCTGAACCAAGCAAAGACAAAAATCAATGCATTCCTGCAAAGCACAATATAGTATATACACCCAATGAACTGCTATATTTTACATATCAACTCCCGCAACCTATATACAATATATGACATTTTATATTTATAACTGTTACAGACAAGTGACTTATTTATTAAAACATCTTAATCAAGTTCAATTCAGAAATATGCAACATATATCTTGTTGCATTACCTTAGATGTTAAGATCCTGTAATAGTGCACTGCAGCTTGAAGCCATCTCATAAGGGTCCCGACTGCCAAATTCCCACCAGCTTTTCGTTCCATGTTCTCTGGTGTAAACTGTGCTTTCTTAATGTTGTTCTCTAGTAGTTCCAAGGTAGACTGTGGCAACTGGGAAATTTAAATCTATGAAAATGGGTCTCTCTCATTATAGGACTGACATATTCCTTGGAAAGAATGATTTTCTTACTTTTATGGTGCTGAAGGTCAGAAGTTCATTCAGAAAACGATCAATGTTAGCCATCTGCCTCTTTGCTCCCTTTGCCCAAGTCAAGTCAGTGTTTGGAGATTTTAGAATTATAATGATAGAGGCCATTAATTCCTCTATATCCACATCAGGTTTCTGCATAGCACGCAATTCTCCTGTGAAAATAAAATAATAAGTTATGGATTTGTAACATACTGTATGTAACATGAAGTAGCAGCCATATGATTAATTTATTAGAGTCTTTCAGATTTCTACATGACATAAAAATATTTTTGAAATGATAAAAAAGACACTTTGAAATCTAAACTAAATTATCAAAACCTATAATGGCATTATAAGGTCATTTAAGGGAGCTGAGCTTTATACAAGATTTGCAATGATTTCAGTTACACAGAAATGAAAGATTCTGTGAGAAAACCTGTAAAAATATGGCTTAATTTAGAGGTGTAGAATAGCAAATGCCTAATCACAGATATTAACAGTTATTATAACTGAGTAGTTACAGCTGTTTACATTAATGATATTATAGTAAAGGAGATAATAAATGGGTGGCACATTTATGACTTATGATGCCTTAGAGCAGTGGTCCTCAAACTTGGCCCTCCAGCTGTTAAGGAACTACAAGTCCCACAATGCATTTGCCTGACTGTGGCTGTCAGACTCCATCATTGCATTGTGGGACTTGTAGTTCCTTAACAGCTGGAGGGCCAAGTTTGAGGACCACTGCTCTAAGGCATCATAAGTCATAAATGTGCCACCCATTTATTATCTCCTTTACTATAAGTAACTATAATTACTAGCACTGGATATCAGTAAAGCTGTTTTACATTTTATCTCAGAGCCAGCGACCTTAGGGTGAACTGAACAAATCAAGTATTGAAAATAATTTTTAGAGGAAAATCTAATCCAGAAATGTCCAGAACTTATTCTGCATAGTCAGTCCTTTCATTACAAATACAGTAAATGCCCTGACCATAGACATCAAGAAAAGGTCTGAGAATACTACCACTTGGGAATCAGAGGAGGTGTTACTGTGTTTTTAATAAAATGGTCAGTATAAACACATTTCTCACATAAATTCAGTTTATACTGTAAACTTGTTCAGTGTTTAAAAATCTTTTTTTTAGCAATTCAGTTAAAATTACATATTGAACTACCTCTGTTCCATACTCACCCAATTCCTTAATATTCATGTTTTTCACAAGTTCTTTAATGTATTCCAAAAGAGCATAGCATTTATACTGAGCTTTCTCAAGTGCTACTTGATATTCAGGAAGAAGTCGTTGAAATCTCTGTATCTTCTGTAGCTGCTGGTGGACACTCAGGATCTTCTGTTCTACAACAGCTTTATCTTGAGCAATCTGATACAAGATCTTTATTGTCCCTTGTTTATGTTCCTCAAGAACAAGTCTTTGATGCTTAAGATCACCTGTAAGCTTCTCATGAGATTTTAGCTTTTCTAAAATTTGACCAAGGACTTTCTTTGCCTCTTGGTGTTGAACCATTATCATATCATGTTGATTTTTCACCATGGCTCTGTAACACTGTACAAATTTTTCAAACGTTGCATTGGTAATGTTGCCATAATTAACTTGTGCCAATTTATCATGTTTGATGACAGAAAGATGCATCGATGATAAAAGATGGCAGACATTTTCTTTTTCTTTTGCAGTCCATATGTCCAAATCTTGAATATGAAAGCTTGCATGTTCTACAAGGGATTCACTGATAAAAATACATTGATCATTTTGAAAGTAAATTAATTATGTTCCATATTAATGTTATTTTTCATATCAATATCCAAAATGGCCATTAACAAACACATACATTTTTACATCTCATACAATGAAAAACATAAATATATATATATATATATATATATATATATATATATATATATATAGGAAAAAGGTTCCTCCTACAAATTACTAAATACTATATACAGTCTAGGACAGTTTAGTAACATGTAAACAATGCAACAAATAGATCACTGTAATAACAATTTGCATAAAATAAACAGCCGTATTATTTAACTTTCTCTGTGGCTGGCACCCGAACTAAATATGGTTTGCCCCAAGTGTTATATCTATGTTTAGTACCCCACTCATAATTGTGACAAACAAAAAAATGGCTCCTGAGTCTCAAAGTGCACAATTAACCCCATAAGAAATGTCTCAATGTCTGGACTGTGAATAATTTTTGTTTTTGGCTACATTACAGCATGCATTAACTCTACATAGCTTTTCCATGAAATCTACAGTACACATCTCAAGATAATTATTCTGATATCTTTGAACTTGGATTCACATTAAAGGGGTGGTTCACCTTCAAGTTAACTTTTGGTATATTGTAGAAGGGCCAATTCTAAGAAACTTTTCAATTGGTCTTCATTATTTATTTGTCATAGTTTTTTAATGATTTGCAATTTTCTTCTGTTTCTTTGCAGCTTTCAAATGGGGGTCACTGACACCATCTAAAAACAAATGCTCTGTAAGGCTACAAATGTATTGTTACTGCCACTTTTTATTACTTATCATTATATTCAGTCCCTCTCCTATTCATATTCCAGTCTCTTATTTAAATCAATGCAGGGTTGCTAGGGTAATTTGTTCCCTAGAAACCAAATTGCTGACACTGCAAAATAGAGAGCTGCTGAATAAAAAGCTAAATAACTATAAAACCACAAACAATAAAAAATGAAAACCAATTGCAAATCGTCTCAGAATATCACTCTCTACATTATATTAAAAGTTAACTCAAAGGTGAACAATCCCTTTAACACTAATTTGATACGCATGGGGAATTATGTGCCCAAGTAGAATTTGAGTGCCATTTTACATTTAGATGTGCATGATCATATTTTTTATGGTAAAGGGGATGTAAATGTAATGCATGTGTATATATACATTATATTTACACCCCATTTTCAAGAAAAAATTATATGATCATGCACATCTAAAATTTATATTTTGAACTACCCCATACTTAACCAGTAGATTGCACTGTGTGGGCATCTTCAATTAAGTGAAGATCATTTTCTACTACTATAAAGATGTTTTATCTTTTCCCAACTATCCAACTTTAGGATACCTTTACCATTTATAATACATTTGCTTGAATTAGTTTGTATGTAAATCTCTTAAAATCATCTCATAAATCAAAGCCTTCTATACATTAATGTTCCCCTGGGAATATGTTTATTCATAGGAGCATATCTGAAAAATCTCTACAGTGAAAAAACGCTTTAGTTTTTTCAGGACACTTTTTTCATTATGTAAATCTGATGCTTCATTAACACATATATCTGCATATATCTATGCAGGAACTTACTTGCTTTCTAAATACTTAATGCAACTCAGAACATAGCCCACTAATTCCTGAACAGAGTTTAATGTTGATTCAATACATATATTGAATCTTAGTAGTGGAAGTACATGTTTTTCATTTAGGAGTTATTGATCAAAACAGCATACATGACCTTTTTATGATTGTACTTTAAAATGTAAAGATCTTATCAATAATATAGTTTTCATAAGAGATAAAGATGTGCACACTCCAAGTCAATATTCAAATAGACAGTGGGTATATGTAAAAAAATATTTTTACTAGATAAATTTGCAATAATCAGAAAAAATTACGTCAAATATGACCAAGTATGACAAATCACAGCATAAATACATTACATATATATCCCAATGGGACAGATAAGGCAAAGAGAAAAGACAAACCACAAGGTAGCAGGTACACAGGCCTCAAGTGAGAATACCCCAACGTTTCGGCACTAAGCCTTTGTCAAGGGGATTATAGCAGAAGTAAACTCATTTGCTTTGATTTTAGGAGTGCCCTCCACTAACCTGGATTGCAATAATATAGTTTTAAAAGGTAAAAACAGGCTTCATTTAGAGATTTCAGATGGAAGGAATAAAATGCATTTGGATATTTGCCCTTTACATACCTTGACCAGTGAGGAATGAAGTAAACATTTATTGAATTCACGAGAGAAGAGAATTCCAGACACCACTTATAAAATGTGGATTCTGTTCTGCTGTAAATAAGGAACCAGCGTATATTCTGCTGTACTGCCTGTAGGAAAAGACTCCATGACCTTTCCTTAGAGTATGTTAGACCGGCACTCGTTACCTGAAAAATATAACACATATTGTCATCACTGCCAGAGAGAGACCTCCAAAGGCTGAAGACAAGCAAAAACTGCATCCCATAATCTTTAAACAAAAATTAGATTGTTAGATGTTACAAGACATATCCAGCAGGCCACTATCATTCTATGAGTACTACACTCCATCACTACGTTCTCGGTACAAAGTATACATATATCATTCTATTCTGGGCCACAAGGTGACAGATTTAGTAACTGGCAAAAGGTCCACTTCACACCCAGTGCAACACTTCGCCCACACAACACTAATTCATTAAAATGCAGAGTTTCATCCTGGGCAACGGACACTAGCGAATTTTCGCTATCATTACATTGCCAATGCGAGCAATTCAAAGCGAATATGTGCTAGTGTTCATTTCTGCCTAGCACAAATTTGCAAGGGGTCTTACGCATACTGTGGGAAATTTAAAGTTGTATGGACGTCTTTATGTTATATGTTACAGCAAATACTTTACGTTTCTACTGTTAATTACACATGTCCAGGGAACCTTAATAAAAACAATAGAGTTTTTATAATGCTATACACATGAGCCCTCTGTAAATTAATGTTCCATTTGTTATAAAATATATGGGGGAACCAGTTACCCAAAAAAAATGTTTTAAGGACTTTTGCAGCCTATCGCCCTGAAGAAAGGACAAGTCACCACAGTTTTTTTTTAAGTTTGATGCATTTTGATGTACTGTAGGTGACAAAAGATTGAGGAAGATCTATGCACTCCATTGCACTTCGCTTTGTCTGAGCTGGTGAAGGCAAGTCTGGCGAAAATCTGAATTTTAGTGAATTTGCAGAGTAACGTCCATTTGCCACAGTGAAAAGTCACCTGGCGATCAGGGCCAGGGCAAGGGGTAGGCAGAGCAGGAACGTGCCTAGGGCGCAAAGCTGGGGGGGGGCCCAGGCATGTACCTCCTCTAACGCCAACTTCCAGTCTGGACCCCTCTCTTTGCTGACTCTCTGTGCGTTTTGCTTCATTGCACTCCTGCACATGCGCCCAAAACGCACATTTGCGGCAATTTACGTAAGCACACGTTTGCGCCAATTCATTCATGTGCACGCGAGCGCCACCTTTTGCATGTGCATGCTCACCCGCGCTAAGCCGCCACCACGTCCGGCAGGTTTGCCTAGGGCCCTGCTGGCGATAGAGTGCGAATGACCGCTAGCGTCTACCTCTTTCACTAGCAAATTGGTGTCTAGGCCCATTAGTAATTAGGCGAAGTCCCTGAAAGCATTAACGCTGGTTAATTGTGTTCACAAACTAGTACCTCAATGTCTGCCAGTACCCAGTTGATGTAATCCTGCATACATTGTGTAAATTAGTTTCTTGCATGGGGAGATAATTATAGGGTTGGGCCATGTTATATCTGCATCATTCAGTGTATGCTTAAAGAGATTCTGACACCAGAAATTATTCCTTTTTTTACATCTATCATAAATTTGACTTTGCATGTTACTTATAACTTTGCCATAAAGTATTTGCCCAATGCTTTTACATTACCTATTGGCCTCCCTGTATTCGTGGGCTGCCAGGCTGAGATGGGACAGTCAGGTTGGCAAAACAGTCAGGTTTAGAAACTTCTATTAACAATTACTTACAAAAACAAAGCTCTCAGCAAAAAAACAATCAATATGACCTATAGGTAACTTTAAATGTACATTCATATTTTTAAAAAGTAGTTTTGTAGTGTCAGTATCACTTTAATGCAAGGATTACATAACCAGCCTGCAGTGTAGATCTAATTTTATCCACTGTACAGTTCTCATTCCTTCCTCTGCTTTCTCTCTCATGCCATTCCTCTTACTTTCTGTCCCTGCCTCCTACCCATCCTGCCTCTCTGCCTTAAAGGTACACTGTAACTAAAACATACAGACACTAAAGGCTATTGGGCAAAATTGGTAAGAAATAAGAGAAGGAGCAGGCCCTTGCAGTGGAAACTAGACAGTAAAAGATTGCTGATCAAGAGGATCTGTCTAAAGCAAAGTCAATGTTCCACCCTAACTTTGTTAAACAGTCCTAACTTTGTTAAACAGTCCATTCTCTGAACCAGAGAACCTGCAGTTCTGATTTGTTAGCAGCTTAATCTTACATGCCAGAACTACATTAGAGTGGAATATTGCACTACAACAGTGGATGCTGCTGAGTTACTGCCAAAGTTGTGCAGAGTGAATCTGGAAAAAGATGGTCACACTAGTTGGAAACCTGTGCATGTTAACATTTAAGGGGTAATTTATTAAAATCTGAATGTACCTAATTTTCTTATTAACTAAAGCTTAACCATACACTTATCAATGAATTTGCCTTATTAATCATAAAAATAACCAAAATAAGTTGGGTCAGTAAAAAAACTCGATAAAATAAAGCAAAAACTCGAATTGTAAGAATGTTTTGGACTTTAATCCCAAATCGCTCCAATTTTTCAGGTATCTTTAGATAACTGCTACACCCAGCGCAGACCATGATTTCTTAAAATTTGGATAGGGAAGTCTCACATTGCCTTATACATGACCTGGAAGGGTTGGAGATGTATAATAATCATTCAAACAATCATTTTATAGGAATCATTTTGAATGAATACCTAAGTTATTGTAATAGGGGAAATCATAAAGTCCTTAAAGGGTATCAAATACTGTGCATGCCACCTTTTATTTAGTAGATTATTACAGATATTTTGTACATTTTGTTATCTCTTTATTTTCATTTTGTAAAAGACAATTACAACAGGCAACATATACTATCTTTGGTCATCCATCCCTATTATGTATATTTCTACACTGCAAATTTTAATTGCCCATAGAATACTTTTTAAGACCTGCCTAATGGTTGGCATTGGTTCAATAATATTAATGATGATAATAACAATAAAAATAAAGCATTCAGAATATATTTCCATTAATAACTTTTATTACTTTCCAGCATATGTATGTACCTATGTATGTAGTTGCTGGTATAGTATCTGAAGCTACACCCCCAGAGTACAATAGGCTCAGTCTTAAAGCAATGTTCTACCTGAAATATTCTGTATATTCTAAATCACACACATATATTATAGGGGTCATCTAAAAAAATATTATAAATCACACAGTTTACCTTAAAAGTAAAAAAAAAAATATGTTTTCTGAAAAACATACCTCACTTCTCATGGCATTTGCAATTGTTGCTTGTTGTTCTGAAGTAAATAGGTGGGAAACTGATCCAAAAACAATGAATTCTGTTATCTGTACCAGGGTTGTATTATCTATTTCTTCCTCTGCCAGCAAAATCATTATTTTCTGGCCCTGAAAAGATGTTATGTAAACAGGTAAGAAAAAAAAAAATTTTTTCAGTTATATATTGAAGATGAGATATCTACTTCATCAGGCCAGTCATTTCAGGAATCTTTGTGAGATCATCTTTCAGTAACTTAACATATTTCTTGGTAAATTCAACTGTGATCTTTCAGTATCTGTTTAGGATATTTTTTCCTTTTATTTTACAATTACTTCCTAATATCTTGTCTTTGCATATCTGAGAGATGCATTTACTTGCTATCATCTTGTTCTGCCCATTTTTAATCTGCCCATTTGTTTATAAGTATTCATACATATAAAGCAGTAAATAAGCTCTGTTCAGAGTATGTTAAGGTTTTTCACACAGAGAAGCATACGTGATTACTGAAAAAATTACTTGGGAATTCAACATGCTTTAAAATAGAACGCTGGCTAGGAGATTTGTGTGTAGAGGGTAATTATAAGTGGTTTATGCTCTGACTGAACTAATGTTATTAGCTGCATACCACTGCGTATAGTATAAGGGTTGATTATATTTCATTTGTTTATTAATGACTCAGAAGAAGGGATTGAAATGAATGCATCTGATAAAAAAGCTTGTAGGGTAAAAAGAGCCATCTAGTCCAAATTGTACATCATAGTGTATGTAAATCCATACAAGGCTATGCATGTATGTATGTATGAAGCAAACTTAAATCACAGGCCATTTAGCAGAAGTAGTGCCCTGGTATGATGAATCCAAAAATAATTTCTGCACTCAATTGGTATCAGGCGGTATACAAATGTACCTGTAATTGTCAGGAGGGACTTTATTATGGAAGTGGTCAGAATGGTGGCAGGCTCCAATAGGCATAGTTCTCACTTACTGATGTACAAAATGGTAACAAGCTCTCACTTACTGTGGACAAATCTTAATGGTAGTGAGAATTACTAGCAGTATGACAGGCAATATACAGCATAGAAAATAATGTCTTGCCTAAACTGGACATTTTACATGTCAATAAATGTTCCTGAAAGAACACAACTCTATGATGGGAAGTTTACTTGACTGCAAGTGGAAGATAGAGTACTTCAAGGACTGCAATCAGAGTCGCCATCAAGGTGGCACAGTGTGTACTGGGCCCATGGCTGAAGGGGGGCCTGGCAAAACACAAAAATAGCCAAAGCCGAAGTCCCAAAGCAGTGACAAGACCTGAAAGAATGTGAATTTTTTATACCATGGCCACCAATGTATTATTTTAATACACTATAGACCCCTGCCACCAATGGTTTATAAACAATATTTTCTGGCACCCCAATTTTTTTAACTTGTAGGGGGGCACTGACCACCAATTTTTAAAAAAACTTTTATGGTGTGGGCCCTGGCACCACAGTTTCTTAATTTATAAGGGGGCCCTGACCATAAATAGCTCTTTATAAATTGTTTGTGGGTTTTCTTTTTTAGCAATGTCTGTGTGGTCTGTGGTGTGGAGTGGGCGGGATCTGGGGTATGACTTGGGAGCTAGGGTGGGTGGGGCCCAAAAAAATTTTTGTACGGGGCCCCGTGATTTCTAATGGTGGCCCTGACTGCAATTATCCTACAAAATTATGTCAGTGAAAAAGTCATCAGAGGCCAACAGGTTACTCACTGTGCTTGTTGTTCAGGAAGAGAAGATGAAAAGGACCTTTCATGTTTAATGGGATGTTCCTTGAAATAATTGAGGCAAAGTAATTAAAAGCACCAAAAGGCACTATAAAAGCCTCAAGAAGGAGTTGCATTTTTAACATATTCTAGTTACATCTTTTAGATGTGATGTTCCTGCAACAGTTTCAATGCAACTGAAAATTTATGGAACTTATAAAAAAAGAAGTCTTCAGTTGTTTTTGCCAACCATTCTGCAACCTTGCTTATAAAAATAAAAGGTTTGACCTGCATTTAATATTTCTTTCAACCAAATGTGTCTAAGAAGCTTACCTTCAAACCAGCTTTCACATAGCAGTCTATTAGCTGGGATCTGAATTGCTTAGATTGTTGTTCTTCTGTTTCTGCTTTGTTATATGACCCAATCTGGACCACAGAGAAACCAGAGAGATGTGCAGCTAGCCGGGCAAATGAAGCAGTTGCTCTTGGACAACCTTCTCCACAAAGCATTGTATGTGCACTCTCATGAGTACTTCCAATGTTGCGTGTCAAGCGACATAACAGATTAACTGTACTCTAAAGAGCAAATTTTATATTAATTATATATGTTGTTTAATTGTATATGCCATTCCAGTGAGAGACTGGTAGATGAATAGGAGGAGGAATAGAAAGACAAATAGTAAAAAGTAACAACAAACATAAAAAGGTAATACAAAAATAAAATAATACTGTCTCCTCTTAACAGTTTTTTGAAAACCAAAAGGGGGCAAAAGAGGAAGGCAAATTATTCAAAAACTTAATATAACATCCCAGAAGTTAACCTCCCCTTGAACATAAAGTACTAGGTATTTTGTTATGTTAAGATAATAAGAAATATACAGGTGGGGTTGATAGATTTCAGGAACACCTCTTACTACAAGGAGTTGGTCATGGCTATGATGAGCCAAAAACACAATTAAAGCCTGTTCCATTTATACACATCCGATGTAATAACATAGTAATAATAATGTAGATTATTAATGTATAATGACTGTAACTTTGGTACCAAGTCTACAGTAACTAGTTGGGATCAACCCTTTTCACACATGCTACTAAATATTGGTAAATTTCTACAGCGCACCCAGGTTGAGTTCTAAATTGCATAAAATACCAGATAACTACCTGGCATAATCCATGTATTTGACTGTCCTCTTAAAGCACGAAATTATTTCATAACTATGATAATATGTTATATACAGTTTAATAGCAAAGAACCATTTTCCTCACCTCTGTTCTAACTTATGCTTTGCTGCAACACCCACATAATGATATTCTATACTCATTTAACAAAGGATTTCTATTAAGCAAAAATAGATCAATGTGAGTCTTGCTAAAGCTGCCTATTATCTTCTGTAAGCATGCAATTATTCCCCAGATAACACGTAAACTAGGCCATGACTGATTGAGAAAACGATTACAGCCACCAACCTTATAAAAAGTGATGTTCATTCTCGGATTGGCTTTGTTGTATTCTCTCAGCGCCTCCGCTAATAACTGCTTTGTGTGGATTAAATTAAATGTTTGCTGGTAGCCGTCTAGGGTGTGAATTGTGCTGCTTGTCTTTTCACTCCTCCTGAACAAATTTGAGTCCTGCTGCTTAGCTACAGTGGTTATTAACCCACCGTCATCTTCTATAATGTTACTAAACAAAGGCTGGTCAGGACTCAGTATGATCTGCAACTATAATAGATAAGGTTGGTTTGTCACATCCCACACTACATAGAGTCACATTTATTTGTTCATCAGTTCAGAAAGGAATTACTGGTGCAATTAATATATGTCTGGGAGCATTTAAAACATATAATGCATGATGTTCTTCTTTTAGCTGTGGAAATAGTACAGCTGTTGCTAAGTTGCATCTGCAAGCATCTTCTGATGCTCATGGCATGAAGTATCCTGGATTTTGTGCACCTTGTTTTGCCAAGTCTATATACTATACTCTTGATCTAACAACATACAACAGAATATTGGTCAAATGTTATAAGCTGCTAGGACCCGGACTGGTCTTACTAGGTTCAACAATCCATACATCATCTTGGATCAGAAAATTGTACATAGCAGACCATCATTTATTTTGTACAATTTAAAACATGTTTTTATAATGGTAAACAAATTCTTCAAAATTTCACAAAAACTTAAAAAAACCAAAAGCACTATAAATGAGCATCGGCTTGCTCTGTAAGTTCAATTATGTCCATGAGTACATAACATAAAAATTTCTGAGGTATAATCTGTGCTATTTCATCATCTTAAAAATGCTGCCTTACAATATTCTACTTTTCAAATAACAGTAAAACAATGCAGTACTAAATATCACATCAGCTGCTGTACTATACCTCTTCTTCATTTGTAAATAATTTTTTCACTGATATTGCATATTCACTTTGATATCGGCTATAATCCACAGAGCTGGACATCTTATGCCCATAAACCCAATCACATTCATGCCTCCATAAGCGTAGGATCTTCTCAGCAGTGGTGCTTCCATCCAGGGAAAGACAGATATTTCTGTGAACAATTTGAACAAGGAAAAAACATTCTGTTTTGAAACTTTATAAAAGATCAACACAGCAAGAATCTACATACTGTAGAAACACGTCAGTGAGTCTATAATCTCCAGTTTTTCTCATATATATATATAGTAAGAGACCAAGACGACATGGCCTATTGGTCCTATTTTTATGTTAAATGGCACACACACTTGGCCAGATTCAATTCAGTGAGAAAACGTTTTCTCACAGTTTATCATGAAAACTCTTGGATGAGATTCAATTCAAGGAGAAAAAACTTATTTCCTAATTTAGCTCCAGCTTTTACCTGTAGACTTTAATACAATTTTCATGTGACAAACAGTGAGATAAGTTTTTTCTCAGTTGAATTGTCTCAACGTTAATCTTGTCCATGACTTTTTCACGTTATAAACCTTTTCTTACTGAATTGAATCTGGCCCACTGTTTGAGGATACAGAACTATCATTATAAAATTACTGCAGGGGTCATTATTGCTGTTTTAATTTTACATTTTGAGAACTTTGTAATTTACTAATTTTGAACGTGCTTTCAAATTTTAATTCCAAAACAAATGCCCATGATAACAAATACTGGATTGAATCTGGCCCACTGTTTGAGGATACAGAGGATATAGATCTATCATTATAAAACTACTGCAGGGGTCATTATTGCTGTTTTTATTTCACATTTTGACTTTGTAAGTTGCTCATTTTGAATGTGCTTTCAAATTTTAATGCCCATGATAACAAATACTTACTTTAATTTAGTAGTATTCGTACTTTAAAAAAAGGTTATATTTTTTGGTTTATGGTATGGTGGGTCAGCTCAAGGAGTCAAATCTCTGTTATTATTACTTATAGCAGATACACTATGATTTTGTAACTAAACCCATAGTGAAAATGAAGGCAATGCATGTTGACTGTAAAGTTACATATGGCAGATTTGTACTTGTATTACATTGTTCTTTAGTTGTATTTATAACTTTTTTTACAAAGTGCAGCATTTTAAAATTTTATGGTATAAAAAGTATAAAACATTAAAAAAAACTGAGAAAATAGTTAAGTTTAAATACACAACGATTAAGTGCCCCATAGAGCATACAATATACAGTAAGTGGGTGAATAACATACAGGCACAAACTGGAGGGCAAAGTTAATAAGTTATAGCACACAAATTAGTCAGCATTGTGATAATTACCAGCAGTTTTCTATAACTTGCCTCCCATTTTTATGGCTTTCACATTGGTGCAATATTATTTTTTTTACACTGAGGAAGTTCTATATCTGTAACCAAAGTCCATGCTGAAAGTGAATTCCAGTATGCACTATTTCACTTTGTTAATGGTTATTAGAGAATAAAGGGCCAACAAAAACCATTATTATTAGTACTTCTTATGGTAAATTAGGTTGTGAACTCACTGTTGGCATACCTAACTGGGGCTTATTTTGGTTGTGGGTATATGGAAGTGGTACATCCATAACAGATTGTGTGCTAAAGTTTTCATAATCCAGGCCTATCCAATGTGCCATATCAACTTAAGACATGCAGACGGAGAGGCCCATTTATTAAAGTAAAATTTTAGTGGTTTAAAAAAAACGGATGCAGTTAAAGTTATTCAAAGGTTTGTGAATAAAAACTAAACAGAAAAAAAGGCTTAACAATCTGAACATGGATCCAAAAACTTAAGTTTTTCAGACAGTTATTAGCGAAACAATCAGAAAACCTCTAAAAATCTGAATGGCTAAAAAAATGTCCCGTAGGATAAGCTCAGCTCCCATTAACTTCAATGGGACCTCGACTGCTTTTACTTGTTTCTCATGTTTTTTACACTTAAATCTAAAATTTTCAGAGACATTTTAAAAAACAGGATTTTTTGGAGAAAAAATTAGTCCTGAAAAAAAAGTGTTAGTAAATGGACCCATAGACATATAACATTTTCTTGGAAATGTAGTTTTACCCTTAAAGGAGGATTCAAGCCTAGCATTAAAACCCCATCCCCACCAAGACCCCCCTCCTCCACCCAGCCTAAGAGTTACCCCGGGCAAATGCCCCCATCTTCAGTCGCTTCGATAATCTTTGGAATGAGACAGGCATATTGGCGCATCTGCAGTTGAAGCAATTTTCTGTTTCGCAAAAACTGAGCGTGCACCAAAACTTACGAAAATTGCCAATACGCCAGTCTCATTACAAAGATTACCCAAGCGGCTGCAGATGGTGCCCGTGAAGTCCAATGCCTGAATCTACACAGAGGATTAAGTAAAATGTTAGGGGCAATTGTCCGGGGCAACACTTAGGCTGGGGGGCAGGAGGCATGGGGTCTCGGTTGGGATGGGGGTAGGGGGTTTTTAATGTTAGGGTTGAATTCTCCTTTAAAAAGATTGACTAGAACTAAAGTGTTTTCATATAAAACTGTTAAAATTCTACTATAATTTTGAAGTGGCCCTGTATTTAATGTAAAAGAAATGGGTCAGGTTCTTTTTCCCCCAAAGCTTATAATGACTATACTGTATGTCTCGAAATTCTCAACATTGGACAGTATTACCAAACGCATAGAGATTCAAGTCTGACCCTCCTGAAGAATAAATTATCAAGTCACAATGAACAAATGACAATAAATCAAGGACATGGTGGACAGACTTTTAATGCCGTATGTAGAAAATGTAAGTCAATCTCCGTAGGTCTGATCAAGATGAGGATGAATGAGAACAGACAAGCTAAAGACAGCCATTTATCTTAATTGTCACATATACCCATGTGACTGCTGTTTCACTTATATTGATGTTGGCAACTTTGCATTTTATTACAGGGAACACTGACATGTCAGTTTAAAGCAGGCCTTAAATGTATATTAAAAGTTAAACAATGTGTTGGAACTGGGGTAAATTATTCTGCTAGGATAGTAATGGGTCCAGCAGAAACACAACATTTTTCTGCATCCATTACCTGAATATTTTTGCAAGGTCTCGAAGTGTGAATATGTAGTGACAGCGCTGGGATGTTCTCAAGAACACAGTCCTCAGTCTTTCTTGCAGCTCTATAGTAATGGCAGTAATTAATGAAATCGGTCCTTGCAAATGGTCAGCAATTGCATCACTGTTTGTCCCTGCCTACATGTACAAAAGAAATTATGTCAATAGATATTCCCAATTCTCCTGCAATCACAGCACATACAAGACAGTAATTGATTCTTAACATGACAAATCCTGCTGGAATAAGTAAGATTTAAAAGCATGGAGATTTTTATATATGTCATAGCTGCAAAATATATATTTTATTATATCGATTATTTACTATAATTTTGTTTTTGGATTGGTCTGGTTACCCTGCTATGCAATAAATAAAGCAATTCATAGATTGTATTATGTGACAATGGAATATTTCACAATCATATATACTATAATCAATGCTTTGGGGGCAAAGAAGCGGAAACATCGATTTTGAATCCTGCAATCCAAACTAAATCAGAATGTTATTTAATATTTTCCCTCCCAACATTCTAAACTACTTCAATAGCAAGAACGATCTAGAGTGTCATAGATGTAGATTTAACTCATTCCATTTAAATGCCATCAAAGTCATTAGTAGTATTGGTAGAGAAAGCGTGTTGTCTATCAATTTGCAGTTCCAGAGCTGTTGGGACTGTGCAGGGAGGGAACGGTGGGGGGGAGGGCAATGGAGGGCAGTGGTATGGTGCTTTCGTCTGTGAGGGGTTTGGTCCTCCTTTGAAATGGTTTCCTATTTAGGATTATTCAATAGCAGATTTTACTAGAAAAACATATAGGGGCTAGCGCTAATTCACCTGTGGAACATAATTTCGCAACTTTGCCTATTTACTAACAGTGTCCCTGGCAAAAATTCGCTAGCGCAACTTCGTACCCTTACGCCAGGCGAAGTTGCGCACTGACGATGGGACTTAACTACGCTAATTCACTAAGATGCTCATTTTACTGAACGTTACCTCTTGTGCTAGACTTTACTTTTCCAGGTCAGACCTAGCGAAGTTCAATACAATAGATAGGAGTTTGAAAAAAAACTTGACTATTTCTAAGTCCCAAAAAAAACGCTGGAGTGTTTTATTTTTTTTAGGGTGATAGTCTGAAAAATAGCGTAATTTTTTTGGGGGTTACCCTCCTTACCCCCTATATTTCTTAACATATGGCAACTTAACTATACAGGGGGCACATGTTTAGGGCAATAGAACAACTTTATTTTATTTATTAAAGGTTTCCTGGGCTTGTGTAGTGTAATGTAGTGGATGTAACATATACTTCTATTATACTTTGTTCCATATGCATATGTAAATGGGCTTTGTCTGACGAAGTAACTGTAGCGCAACTTCGCATCCCTGAGTGCAAATTCGCTTTTTTGTGAAATTTCGTCTGGGAAAGTGCAGCAAATTGCAGCGTCGCTAGCGAATTTATGCACTTTAGTGAATTTTCCCCATAGCTGTTTAGCTATACATTTTATGGAGGAGAGGCATGTTCACGGATATAGTTATTTGCAGAGTTGCCCAGCAGAGTTCAAAGGTGCCATCATCTGCTGGCATGAAGCTAGGATCGGGGGCAGTGAAGCAAGCAGTGAAGGGGGTGGAGGGGCTCAAGGTTTTATTTCTCCTTTAAGCTACATTTGCTTTTATCTGTTGTTCTGTTGCTTTACAATTCACTTTAAGGCAGAGACACACATGCAGAGTCGGGGAGATTTAGTCACCCTGTGACAAATCGCCTCTTCTTTGGGCTAATCTCCCCGAACTGCCTTCCTGCTGGCTAGAATCTAAATCGCCTGCGGGATGGAACTTGGAGCGCTTTGTTTTCAGAAGTGGCCCAAGTTTCTTGTGTCTCTGCCCTAAAGATACATAATAATCAAGGTAAAGTTGTTTCCCCAACCCACTTTCAAATACACACACAGCCTTTTTTCACATTAAGTACAAGTTTAAAAAAAAGAGGTTTTACATTTTGCCATTTTTTTGCCCACTGTTTAACAATTTTATAGACAAATATATGCACCCTAAAGCATATCTTAAAATTACTCATTGATTTTCTCACCAAATTCTTTTCACCAGGCTCAAAATGTAAAACTTTTTATAAGCTATAGATAAAATTATTGCCAGTGTGAAAAAAATGACCCCAGGCAAAAAAAAAAAACACTTGAGTTTGCTAAACTATCACAAAGGACTTCTATAAGAAATTTGCCCTTGAAAAGAAAAGTTGTGTTTCATTTTGGATTATAATGCCCTTTAAAGTATTAGCAGAAAAATAATTCCCATACTACATGTATAGGAAGTTGGTTATCGAGAAAGCTCCAAATTACAGGAAGGCCAACTCCCATTTTAAGCAAGTAATTCTAGTTTTTAGAAATACTTTTTTCACTTAAATTATAAAACTGTACCTTGCACTCAATCCTGACTAAGATATAATTAATCTTTATTGGAGGCAAAACAATAATGTTGGGTTTATTTAATGTTTAAATAATTTTTTTGTAGATTTAAGGTATGGAGATAAAAATTATGGCAGATCCCTTATCCGTAAGACCCCAGGTCCTGGGCATTTTTGATAACAAGTCCAATAGCTGTATTTAGAGATTCTTTCTACTTTAAAAACTTGATAAGTGATGAGTGAAATGAAGATGTTACCTTGAATTCTGTAGCTGTCTGCATAAAATGAGCACTCAGTAAGGAGCTGAATATTCCGTGTTGATCACTTTGACTGAAGAAAAATTTAATCAATGACAAATCAATATACTTTTATTTATGACTACATGGAAATATTCATCATGCCAATGTAAAAAAAGAGACCTCTATTTTCTTCTTTTCTGTTACAAAGATTTTTTTAGATTGAAAACAACATTAAATAAGACAGAACAGAGAGCGCAGACTAGTAAAATCTATATTATTACTTGGGCGTGGGTGTCTGTTCATGCATACATTATGGGGCAGATTTACTAAAGGTCGAAGTGAAAATTTGAATAAAATTCAAATTTTTAACATTCGAATTTCGATTTGAACGATCAATTAAGAAGCCCATTCAACAAACTGCATTACCGGTGAGGAAAGCAGACGCAAGTAAGGACTGAAGGATGCCGCAGACATCTCAGCCCACACTGTGGGAGAGCCTTTTTTTGGTTTTAAAATTCTTTTTATAGTGGAACATTGTAAGTGCAATATATTTTATAAATAGAAAACACAGTGCACTATAATTGAAGGTGTATGAGTATGTTTGACTGTAAAGTTAAGTGGGTAACAAGGCACTGATAATGTTTGCATGCATTTGCACTGAGGTGTGAATTTTATTAAGAACGCTACACTATATTTTTTCTTGTTTTTCTCCCATTTTTCTTGTTTTTTGAAGTACAAACAATAACATCTTTTGGGATATTTACCAAAAATAAAGGCAGGTGTTTGTTGTTTAATTACTCATATTCAATAATACTTTCAGAATTATCCACATATAATGACTGACATAGGTACGTACATATCTATCTGTTAGACAATTTTATTTCTTTATCTAATACAGTTACACCTTGGTCCACTGAATTATACATTACAAGAAAAAGGAAACATGACAAGAATGATTACTGTCAATGATTCAGCTTATGAGCATGACATTGTTTCAACCACATACTATGAGAAAAAGAGAAAGTACTGAAAAATTACACAAACCTTGGGTACTGACAATTAAAAATACAGAAATGTCTCAGCAGACGTTGAGCATAGAGTCTTTCAGAAGTTGTAAGGTTCCATGTAGCCAGGTAATTTATATCCTTAATAGTTTTTAATTTTAATGACGACGGATCAAATATTTGTTCATGATTAAGCAGTTGGCGAATTAATTCACATGCTGGTTGTCTTCCAAATTCATCCACCTATAATGTATGTGTACAGAAAATGTTACACACTGATTTTAGATTTTAGAAGAGAAATACTAAAACCCAGTTTTAAAACGACTACTTAGTAATAAGAATCCAATTTGGTCATTTATGTCAAACAATCAGCTTTGGTTGGTATGGTTTGGTAAACCAGAAGACAGTATATAAACCATCTACTTTAAAGGAAAACTATACCCCAAAAATGAATTTTGGAGCAACAGATAGTTTATATCAAATTAAGTGGCATATTAAAGAATCTTACCTACCTGGTATATATATTTAAGTAAATATTGCCCTCTTACATCTCTTGCCTTGAACCACCATTTCGTGATGGTCTGTGTGCTGCCTCAGTGATCACCTGACCAGAAATATTTCAACTGTAACAGGAAGAAGTGTTGAAGCAAAAGACACAACTCTGTCTGTTAATTGGCTCATGTGACCTAACTTTATAGTTTGTTTGGTATGTTTGTGTGCACCGTTGGATCCTAGGATCCCAGGAGGCTGTCCTTATTTTTTAAAATGGCTATTTTCTATTTATGATTACCCAATGGCACATGCTAGTAAAAAAGTGTATTATTATGAAAATGGTTTATTTACATGAAGCAGCGTTTTACATTTGAGCTGTTTTATACAATATCTGTTTATAGAGACGTACATTGTTCGAGGGGTATAGTTTTCCTTTAAGATTTAAATTTGCTGATGTGTGGTTGGCTGTATCAACACTGTGACATTATTGTATGCCTCTAACACCTAACATGAAAAAAACACGTGTATATATATATATATATATATATATATATATATATATATATATAAGAATATATATATATATAAGAATCCAATGAGTATCAGCACTCCAAAGCAATATTCTGGCATAGCCGGGGTGCTCGGTTAAAACAAATGTGTGAAGTTTTTACATGGGAGTGCCGGTATTTTGAATACATGATTTTATATATATATACGTACAAATTGGAGTGGAGTGCTAGACCCGTCCCAGACTTAGCCCACTCTCGAAGGCAAACAATATATATATATGTTTACACTTGTGTCTTTGAGGAGCAAGCTGTCATTGATTACAGCTATTTAGTTAATCTAGTCCTGTCTATTTTAATGCTTCAGTAGTATACAAATACAATTTTCTGTGCATTTATTAGCATGCTTAATTAATATATTTCCCTAAAACAAAAATGGTACACTTAGATAAACTATTTTACCCTTGGGATTACTCTTTATAGCTGAATGCTCAAATTTTACCTTGTGGTTTAAGCATTCAAACCAATTTGATAATAAATACATTATAAAGCAATTATCCTAAAAACACCACTGGTACATCTGCTCTGCATAATACTTAACCTTGCAAGCCAAGCATTTATAAAACGCGCTTTTGATTAGCCACAGCACAGAGGTCTTCCAAACTAATTTGCAATAATAGGCTCCTTAGCTGTGTCTCTTGGGTAATGGTAATCACCTTAGCAAGGTTGAGGTCGTCAAGCAAGCATAACAATTTCTTGTTTCCTGATGGTGTATGCAATGTGCCATGTTGCCATTCCAATCGCTCTTTTAAACATCCCCACAATTTCTTAGAATCTGTAGAACTGTAAATATGGAAAGCATGATGAACATGAAAGCTAAGGCTTGTTGTAAAGAAGAACCATGTTACAGTATGGCTGGCCCAAAACTGAGCTGAGGTTGTTGGAATCATAGAGAGTTGCATGTTAAGGGAAGCAAACTGGTGGTCTCTGGTCTAAATGTTTTAATGGCCAAAAATAGATTTCTCTATGTGTTGTGAACTCCTCTCTTGTCATCCCCATCCTACTATGACTTGCTTGTTTCTACTTCACTAAGTAGAATACATTTTATTTTACAGGTACAATTTCCCAAAACCATTAGTGTTTTAATTTTGCTTCCTTTTCAAGAGATTTAATTCCAACAGCTTTAGTTGTACATGTCCCTTCTTTAAAGCAGTGGCCATCAAACTTTTTTCATGTACAAGAATGTGCAGTTGTCCATATCCAGGCCTGCACGTGTTCTTAATACCCAGGCTATTGTTGACTTTAGCTAGAATTCACAGATCATGTTAAAAGCTCAGGCATCATTGCTGATTTCCCTATAGCCTCTCTTTGCCTGATGCCACCAACGGGAACACAGGCATCCCTTTAGTTCATACAGCACATCGTCAGATATAGTAAGGTAGGCAGAGCATAAGAGAAAAGTAAGGAGAAATAGATACAAGATTACTGTAACAAGATTGTAAGCTAACACAAAATAAACTTGACCCAAGCAAAGTAAACCAATGGGACAATGTAGTGATCTGGTTGGAACTGGGGATTTAAAAGAAATATATATATATTTCTTCTATAAGAATAAATGCAGTGATAGTCTCATAAACGTACGTGTTAATAGGGATTCTTAGTGCTAACATTTCTGCTACATCTCCAGAACAAAGAGAATTCTGAAGCTCCCGAACGATTGCTGTTTTACCACAGCCGCCATTTCCTGCCAACATAACTGGGCATCCCGAAGTAGTGAGAAGACTTGACAGGTATAACAGTTGCTGCAACAACAAAAAAACAAGAATTTTTTTGCTGAATATAATTTGCAAAGCATGTCCACACAACTTGTTTTTAGAAGTGTAGTGCCCCTTCAAATGCACTGCAAATGTTACATTTTTTTGTGTCTATTCCCTCAATCTTTTACCCCAGTGGATCATATTGATGAAATGATGAAAAGGCAAACCTGGTATAATTTTCTACTACCTGTACTAAAATGTTGCAAATACAACAGCAAGCAAAAATATCTGAAAAACAGCATTAAAGGGGTTGTTCACCTTTGGGACAATAAAGCTAGTTTAAAAGCCCATGTCATAAAAAACATTTTTGTCATTTATCTTTATTACCTAAAATGTTTGCTTTCAGAAATACATACCATAGAAGCTATGGCTCATCTCTGCCAAATCTCTCTCAGTTCTCTTCTGTGTCTTGGGTTCGCCGACACTCTGTGAAAATAAAAACAGGTTGCCATATAAGGAAGCCGACGACTGACTCTGCACAGAGCATACTATCTCTCTCTCCTGCTTCATTTGCATATCTTCAATTCCATTGGATGGCAAGATTCAGCCAATCTCATCAACAATATGCAAATGAAGCAGGAGAGAGAAATAGCATGCTCTGTGCAGAGTCAATCCTCAACTTCCTTATATGGCAACCTGTCGTTTTTACACAGAGCCTGTCCCACAATCTCGGATTATGATAGATAATAATAGATAGATTTTGCAGAGATGATCAACTTCTATGGTATGTATCTTGGAAATCAATCATTTTAAGTAATAAAGATACATTACAAAAATGTTTTTTATTACATGGGCTTTTAAACTAGCTTTATCGTCCCAAAGATGAACAACCCTTTAAAGGCTTGGTTCTCCACATGACGATCCCCAGAGGATCAAAATGCAAATGAAACATCAGTTGCAATGTTAACTCTGATATAGTAATGATACTTGTAATAATACGAGAGTGCTTTGGTTATTTAAATCTTCAGTTATACCTGACCTGTCCTCTATAGTTGGTCTATGTTGAAGGGGATGTTCTCCTTCAGACAATTTGATCAGCCTGTGAAAACCCAAACATTCTTCTAAATCATCTGTAATTTTTTTAATATTCCATTTCTAATATGAGGGTGGGCCAATGGCACAAAAGGACATTGCTGTAGATGGGTGGCGTGGGACAGATTGGGCACCCTGCTAGCAGAAATTTGTTGAATTGGATGGGGAGAGGGAGTGGATATAAAGAAGAGGGTCTATCTGGAAGCAGGTATTGAGGGGCAGGCTGTGGGTGAAACAATACTGTAGGTACTGTAATTACAAATTTAAAAGTAAGCACATTATCAGTAAATGTGTAATAGTGGCCCTGGATTTGGCTGGTATTTTACTGGTTAGGCCAGACCAAGAGTCAACCCTATTTTAGCTGCACATCACCAACACTAAGGGGCAGATTTATTAAGGGTCGAATTGAAAATTCAAATTGTTTATTTTTTTTAATTACACTCTGGCCCTTTAAGAACTCAAATTTGACTATTCACCAAGTCTGTGGGAGAAGTCCAAGGACCAATTTGGACATGTTAGTAGCCTTCCTGACATTCAAGTTTTTTTCAGAGAAAAAACTCAAATCAAGTTTGGTCGAATTAATTTCGAGTTTTTGCCTTGGTAAAATGAGTGCTGGTTAATAAGTTTTATACGTATATAGAGTTTAAAAAAACTCACATGAATTTAACATTCAACCATTAAAGGACATGTATACAAGTTGGGCATCTCTTCCCCACCCAAGCCACATCATTTGTACTACATATACCCCTCCATTTGCCAACGCCATAATATTTTCCTAAAACAAATAACAGTTTTCACCAGGCAGTCATTTTCCCTCTTACACATCATCAGTAACAATGACATCAGCAAACAGGACATGTATGTTGTAAAGTTTATGCAATGTAGAAAGCAGGTTTACACAGGCACAGCATAATTTGATAAAAAGTTCCGCTGGGGTTGAGCACTGTAATGGTTAAGCTGAGCTCAGAAGAGGTGGTTAGGAGACATAAATAGGATCAGACAGCTAGAGTTTCTGTGGGAACCAACAATGCTTTCTCTTCATTGGCTGCTAGACTGGAGGTTGTGTTTAGTAATCTGAGTTGAGAAGAACTGAGCATGCTCATAAGCCAATGGCCAAAGCAAATTCCTGAGGGAGGAGTGGGTTAGAGGAAGAGAAGGTTTTTTTAGGTGTTCAAGGGGATGCTACAGCCTCACTGTTAACATTTTACCAAACAGAGTGGCAGTTATCTAAAGATTTCAAAAAGGCTGTTCATTGATTACATCTTTGTGAGTAGGGTTTACATGTCCTTTAATAAATGTGCCTTCCCAAGGTTCTCTGTCCTCAAACTGCATGCCATTTTGCATTTAAAGTCTTAAGAGTAATTGGATAATTTCTGATTGCTTTTAAACAGCAATAATGAGCTTTAGCCACATAAGCCACATGAAAGAA
Organism: Xenopus borealis; assembly: GCA_024363595.1. Lineage (NCBI taxonomy): Eukaryota > Metazoa > Chordata > Amphibia > Anura > Pipidae > Xenopus > Xenopus borealis. The sequence continues at coordinate 98,145,216 of CM044433.1, forward strand.
ACAGAAAATATATTTATAATATAAACTAATAATTATACCTCAGTCTGCAGTGTATGAACGAATGCCTCGGAGGCCATGCCTTGTCCATGACTAACATAATAAGAAGAAAGTGTGTCATGCCATCTGACAAACTGCCTCGTATCTGTGTCAACATGATAGTCCCAAACCTACGGCAGAATGTAACAGTGACTGACAGCAAGTAATATTTGATTTCGATTAAATATTTATTCTCCTGTGCTGGAATGCCAAAATCTGACAATCCTTCACAGACACATCATTCCAACATGATCACAATTTGGCATAAGTTAAACACTGTGCAACAGTAGCAGCTAACATATTCTAACTCATCCTAAAAAAATGTTTTAAATTTTCTGCGAAGGCCTGAGCTAGACAGAAACAGAGATAAGGAAAATCACAATGGATGCATATTGAGTTTAAAGTTGTAACCAAAACTGAAATCACCATTTTACAGGCAACCTAAATAGACCAATTGGTTATTGGTGACTGGATCACAATTTTTTAAATATACCCAGATATCAAATCTTCTACAAAAACAGTTTTAAAAAAAGTCATAATCATTTAAAATGAAAAAAATCAACAACTAAAATATGGCAAGCTTCTATAAGTCCACAGGAGGTATATTAATTTAATAATTTCAGTTAAAGAAGCAGCCTAATTTATAAATATTTTATTTACAATCAAGTTTTTTTTAACTTAAAGGACAAGGAAAGAATAGAACAAGGCTAGAAATGCTGTATTTTGTATACTAAACATAAACATGAACTTACTGCACCACAAGCCTAATCAAACAAATAATTTAGCCACAGGGGGCTGTCATCTTGTAATGTTGTTAAAAATATTTGCAAGACCAAGACTGTGCACATGCTCAGTGTAATCTGGGCATTTTAGGGATCATCATAAATTATCAAAACAGCACAAATCAAATAATACAACAAGACTGATTAATAATCAGAATATACAAACTGCACTGGGTCCTGATTTGTCATGTAATCTAATGTGGATTTTATAGTTTTTGTATTGTTTAATACAAACTTTCTCCAACTCTGCAGAACCAGTGGCTGCAGCAAAATAATCCTCCAAATAGAATCCCAGTTTATCTGTTTAAATGTGTCTCCATGATCTTTGTCCCTGCAGTTGAAGTTGAAAACAGTAAAGGGGATGTAAAAGCAAAAATAAAATCCAATACAAATCTCAACACAGTCGCCGACTGCTCTACACGGAAACGAAGCTGCTGGAGTTCTGCATGGCTGGGAAGTAAGGGGGGGCTCCCCCTGCAGTTAGGGACAGTCTGACAATTCCTATTCACAGCATGCACCCTTGTGTAATGACATCAGCGCGCAATGGTGCGAAATTTAAAGGAACATTTTGTTTTTTTCATTGCCTGTTATAGGTTATTCTCCTTGTGAGTGCCTAGTGCCTTGTGTTGTTAAGCTTCTGATTCTGATTCCTGTTGTGACCCCTGCCTGTATTTGAGGATTCCGACTTCAGTGATCCTGACCCTGCCTGGTAATTGACTATTCTATAACCATATCCCCTCTGATTGATCTCCTGGTTTGACCCTTGCCTGCCTGATTCCATCTGTACTCTGCCTGCACCTACCCGGCCTGATCTGACTATGCTTTTTTGTCTACACCTTGCACTGAGACCTTCTGCCCAAAAGATTTTGCTTTACCATGGTGCCCCTTTGCTCATCCAGAACCCTTCGTTTGCACCTCTCTTATTAAGACCTGACAGCATCCAATTAGCCGAGGGCTCCTCCCGAGGTGAAAGGCATTGGTTCTGGTTTTAGGGTGCTGGCCGTGACATGTGGATTCTTAACTCACACTCACCTACCATGGCCATGTGATTTACATTGATATATTTTACATTTATATATATGAGAGAGAATCTAATTCTCAAACAAAAACATACTGGCTAATTGATTAAAATTTTTGTGTGATAAGGCATGAGTAGTTATTAATAATATGAATCTGGCCTAGAACACCTGCAGGCAAGTCTGACACTGCTCATTACGATGCTGTAGGAAACATCATAGCTTTTGAATGCTTTTTTGAATATACTGTATATTAGCATTTAGATCAAATTTTTACAGCTGCAATTGCTGCAATATCTAGGGTTTTATATATGCTTTATTGCTTGCTCAAAGGGAGTATTTTTATGCAATGTATTATATTTTTCACCCACTGAATTTTTCTGTTATGGGATACATGCTAATTTTTATGAAATATTAGTAAAATGATTATGCATTAAATTATTCTTTTCAGATTAACAATTCTGAATCAAAGTTCTACATATGGACTATTTCAGCGGATGGAGTGCACTTATCATTGTCCCATACATGCATTTGTTCGAGCTGTGCTATACTAAAACTGGGCTTATATGTTGATTGCAAGATATGTCACACTGAAATAATACACTAATAAAGTTTGTCCCTTGTGCATTTTGAGATATCTTTACATACCTCCCAACTTTGGGGCACCAGAAATCCAATGCCCTTTAGTGAATTTTCCCCTTTGAGTTTTTCTAATAAATAACAGACTGAGGCCTGCTCAAACCTGCTCAAGATAAATCTTATCCCTCTGTATTGAATCCCTACAAACTGTAATTATTTCAATACATTTCTTAATAAAGTAAAACTGTAACATTTGTCAAGAGCATTTACTTGTCCTTCCAGAGGAAAGGTACTGTGGTGCCTGAAAACTCGTCTCCACCAGTTGCTGAATATTCTTTTTTCATCTGAGTCCAGCCATGATCCAAAAGACCAAATGCAAGCAAACATGAAATACTTCTTTATATCCTCATGTATCATCTCTGGTATGTGCTGCATCAAAGACTGAAAAGAAGCCATGTTGTTATTTTCCTCATATTCAATGTTAGCTTGTAAACATGGAATAGGTGAGCATATAGAGAGTTGAACACATCAACTTAAAAATCATAAAAGCAAGTAAGGGTTATATCTGGGAAGAGTGTCAGTATAGGATCTCCAAGATATTCCTAAAATGCAGTTTGAAGTTCAATTAAGACTTGATGTGAACACTTATCTGATGTTCTAGATATTCTTGAGACTGGTTTATACTCGAGCTTGAGTCAAACCAAAGTTTACAAAGGCATTTTAAGAGCACATAGAATTCATCAAGCTTGACAACACTGGCAACTTTAGTCTTAAGTCAATAATTAATTAAAGATATTAACATTATTTTATTTTCCAGTCAACAACAACAGTAATAAAAATAAACACAAGCATGAATTGTTGCTTTCCGCCAAGAGGAACAAAAGGAAATAGTGTATTATTTTCCAATCATCATTCTCCATTTGGAGGCAGTACATTAATTGGCAGCTAAATGAACCATCTGTACAGGAAAGAGCTTAGACTGAAAATTAATATGAAAAGAAATCCACTACAATGTTTCTGCCTGAATGTTTTTTTCATATTAGTAGAAGGTGCTACTGAAACGGTATCCTGTATTCAGAATGGACTACAATATAAAAAGGTGAAAGGCAGCATGAGTGCCACTGTTTAATGTATGATGTGATATTAGCATGACTAGCAAATCTGAGCTGCTTGAGGATACTATGTAAATAAATATATTGGTTTTAGGTAATATTGTTAAATTATATATTACTTTTAAGGAATCCCTAATCAGGAAACCCATTATTTCTAAAGCTCCAAATTATGGGGAGGCCATCATCCATAGAGTGCATTTTAAGAATTACCTTGTACCCAGCTGCAAAAATCAATATTTGCGGGAAAACTATTTTGTTGGGTTCATTTAATGTTTCATGTTTTTAGCAGACCTATGGTAAAATCCAAATTATGACCCCAGGTCCCATCATTATGGATAATAGATCCCATACCTGAATAATATTCTTTAGACACTGATAAAAATAATTTATAAGTCTTGATTGTATTGAATGGATTTTGTGCACAGATAAGTATTGTTTGTCAATTTTTATCTTGGTTCTAATATTCCACACAGCCCCTAATGTATTGTAACTGCTTCTGGCACTAATGGAAGCATCAAATAACAATTTGCATTGCAAGATATTAAATCTGAGATTAAAGCAAATTTTACATTTCCCACATACATTGGCCATGAATTTATTGGATTTTTCCCTCCTAATGCAGGGAGCTATAAAACAACATTATCCTTATGCACTTTATCTTATTCTGATTAAGCTTATAATTATTCCAGTATTAATGATTATTCTATTCTTTCACTGTTTTATACCTTTGGAACTGCATGTTCTATAAGGAAAATGTGTAACATTTGCAAATATAATAAGCCAGAAACATCACCTTTGAGATTCTGCAGAACGTTTGAACCACGTTTGCCTCAGAAAGAAATAGTGTTCTTGGTGTCCCATTCCTTTCATCTCCGTCTGTGAGGAATATCTGATTTTTTCGAAGAAACTGCAAGCTTGGCTCTACGGTATCAATGGATTAAAAATGTAATCTTTTGTTAAAGAGATGAATCACAACTGCATTATGTATTGATAATTCTAAAAAATGCACAAGCAAACCAGATCACTATGATATCAAACCATTAAATTAATGGACTTCATTAATTGTCAGATGACACCAGTAGAAGATTACATTTATTGGCTGATGTGTGTTACTTTAAAGGACAAGGAAAGTGTAAAATAGAATAAGGGTAGAAATGGTGTATTTTGTATACTAAACATAAACATGAACTTACTGCACCACAAGCCTAATCAAACAAATGATTTATGCTTTCAAAGTTGGCCACAGGGGGCTGTCATCTTGTAACTTTGTTATACATCTTTGCCTGACACTGGCACTGCACATGCTCAGTATGGTCTGTGCTGCTTAGGGATCGTCATAAATGATAAAAAAAAACAAAGCTGCTTCAGTTCTGCATGGCTAGTAAGTAAGGCAGGGGCTCCCCCTGCTGTTCATAAGTGATTGTTTCCCTACCAGAAGTTAGGGACCGTCTGACAATTCCGATCCACAGCAGTAAATGAAGGGAAAATTTCACTGCATAGAGTCAGGTTTCTTATAAAAACATTTTTATACTAACATTTTTAAATTAAAGTATATTGGAGATAGATTTATTTTTCATAAAAAAAAGTAAAAATTGGCTTTTATTTCTTTGCCTTTCCTTGCCCTTTAAGATACATACTGTTTATTATATTTGTCCAAATGCTTTCCTACTATTGGGGGAATGTGGTGTTTATATAAATGGCCTGTAGGTGTCACTGTGCTCAAGACTTATACTGTGCATACTTAGGGGCAAATTTACGAAATTCACGTAAAATGATCGAATTCGATCGAATAACGATCATACAAATTTTTCGTGAAATCGTATATGCAAATTTGACCTCTTTGATCATCAAATATCGAATAGATCGAATGATCGGATATTCGATAATTCGATCATTCGATGATCGAAGGATTCAAAATTTAAAATTTATTCAACTGCCTAGGCTTCTGAGGCTAAGTCCTGCTCAAATACCATTCATTCAATTGTTCGAATCGTACTAATTTTTTGGACGCTCGAATGAAATTTCACAATTTTGTGAAATTGAACGATCGGTATCCGATCGTACAAATTCATCGAGAAATCGGATATCGAGCAAAATGATAGCCTAAAACAATTCAATAAGCATTCAATGGTCGAATGCTTATCGAATTTCGAATTTGGCCGAATTTATTTTGGGGAATAATAATAAATTTGCCCCTTAGTATATTGTTTAGAGCAGGGGTGCCCAAAAGGTAGATCAGGATCTACCAGTAGACCTTTAGCTGGTGATCAGTAGATCTCAATACACTGTCAACAATCAGCTTGTCTAAATCACCCTCTTGTTTATGTTAAGGTTACATAAGAAATAGATAAATATTTAATATTAAATACAGCAATATACATTTTCTTGTAAATCAGTATTTAAGTAATATTTTCCATGGAACAGAATGCTAATAATTTTATGGATGTAGATGATAATGGGACTAAAAGTAGACCTTGCCTTGCGTTCGTAAAGAATGGACAATCCTGGTTTAGAGCATTAGTGTTTAGGTTACTGTTGTGTAATGGCTGCACGAGCCTGCTAATAAAGCACTGTTATACTCTAATAATTCTCGGCTATCAAAACACAATAGCATGAACCAAAAAAGTGAAAAGAATTTGAAAACCTTAAAATCCTTGTTTAAATAATAATTTTTGTGCTATTTCAAGCATCAAAAAACTCGAAAACTCCTAAAAGCACAAAGCAAAGAAAGATTCAGCTTTTAGATGGTGAAGTTTTGTAATACTGTACTTCATGTATTGTGTTTGTGTTTTAAACTAATTAGTATAATCTGTGAGTTTTAAGGCTTAAAAATATGTTTTGGGGAATGTTTGTAAATTGCCCCCTAAAAGGCCCCTTAGGGTCTCAGGTTGTAACCTACACTGATGTGGTAACAAGAGGGTGTAGATAAGGGGGGACTATGTGTGTTAATATGCCATTATATATATTATTATTATTGTTTCTATTTTGTCAGCCAGACATTTGTTAGCTGTCAGTTTTCATCACTATTTAAATCCTTCCATGGACAAAAACTATTTGATTTGCTTTTCTTCAGTTTAATGTGAACCTTTCCATACCATATGAATATCAGAATGTTGTGTGGCGAGCTGGCTGTCATTGTGATCTACAGTCCATAACTACCACTGTAATGAAGGCTAAATTGCCTAAGTCGTAAGCAATGATAGAGTAATTTTAAAGAAAATTGGAAATCAATTCCTGTCATTGCTGTACATTACTCCTTTATCAGAGTTCTAGTTCACCAGTGTAATGCAGCTGAAGAGAGATTCAGAGCAAGCAATGACACCAATTTTCCCCAATAAAGAAAATCATGTTTTAGTAACAGAGATGAAAAAGGCTCCATACAAATGCACTTTTGTCTGAATCAAGCTCAGAATTTTTTACGAAAAGACTGTGTGCATTCATTGGAGATGGGCCACAATGATATTTACATAATATAATGGGATCAGAATAAATAGAATGACAGCACAGAGAATTTGAAGAAAACCTACCTTATTTGCTTAAAGGACAACTAAACCCTAAAGTAACCCTTATGTTAAAAAAACCCTACCCCCCTACCCTACGTGTTCCCCCCTCCCTCCTCCCACTCAGCCTAGCTGCTTCCCCGGACAAATGCCCCTAAGTTTTTACTTACCACTCGGTGCAGATTCAGGGATTTGAGTTCACGGCAGCCATCTTCCGGGTCTCTGGTAATCTTGGTGTCTTCGTCCGGTGCTTCGATGTATGCACGATTGTCATGAACCGGGAAATTGCTCCAACTGCGCATGTTCCGATACGCTGCTCGAATTCTCATATTACCGAAGACCTGGAAGATGGCTTCCGTGAACGCCGATCCCTGAATCTGCACTGAGGTGTAAGTAATGCCTTAGGAGCATTTGCCCGAGGTAGCAGCTAGACTTGGGGGGAGGAGGAAGGGAGATCTTAGTAGGGTAGGCGGTAGGGTATTTTTTTTTACTGTAGGGTTGAATTTTAAGGCCATAAACAGCAAGCTGAAGTTCACAGTTCTAGGATACTAGAATCAATTGCCAATAATGTGATAGTATGACCCTTTTTGTAAGGGAGTTACTTATTAAACATCAAATTTTTCTGTTTGAGGGTTTTTTGTGCAAAAACCTCATATTTTTAGAGGAAAAAACTCAAATTTTTCAAAATTTATTACATCCCAAAGCTGCTAAAAGTCTGCATCAGAAAATCCGCCCATCTAAAACCTGCCACGGTTATGTACTGTATAAGTCAATGGCAGATGTCCCTTTTACAATTTGAAGATATTGTGATCTGTGATGGGTTTTGTCCAATAATCTGAAAGATTCTTTTTTTTTTCCCGACCCAACTTTTTCGAGTTCTTTTATTGATAAATAAGATAAAATCATGGATGGGAGTTTGATCAAGCTTGATTTAATAAAAAGATGATATAAATTCAAGTTTTAGTAAATAACCCCCCTAATGTATCAGGACGATTTTCCATTCTATGTCTTTGTCTCCCCACTTTTTAAACCCCAAACTCATGTTTAAGGGATCTGGAGGCTATATGCATTTAATTATTTACAATTTATGTAATAATTTATTATTTATATAGACTATTGTCACCTGTATCACTTAAAAAAGTAAAAGGATAGAAATCAAATATATAACAGCTGACAACCATTTCACCATAATGCATATTTTCTGGAGACAATAGGGTGATTTACAAAACAAGCTATTTTTAATCTGGCACAATGCTCTTATGTCCCTTAGCACTCTAGCAATGTAAATGGCCCCATACCATCTAAGTGAATTCAATAGAGCAGTATAGAATATAGAGTCAACCCTTAATCCTTTTACCAAGTCCATAAAGGATCTTCTTCAGCCAAACCATGCTGGTTCTCCTGTGATCAATGTCTTCTGTTTATGTTTAGATATTTTATACAATAAAACTAACACACAAGAGGCCAATTATGACAGGGAAGTTATTCTAATGAAATAAGCATTCAGTGCTTAGTTGCAGTACGAAACAATATCAGGTTGTTTTTTTCATGTCAACTACTGCACAGGGCCATGTAATTCACACCCAGTATGCTTAATAAACATAACAGCACATTTGGAAACAACTACAAAGTTCTGGGAAGTTTTATATACTAAATATGTTTGATTTACTAAATATATTTATCGACTAATATATATTCGATAATTAAGATTTATTTACTAAAATAATTGACTAAATATATATCACTGTCCTAATAAACTGCATCACTGACCAAAAGTGCAGAACCATACTGTGTTCACAAAATGTTTGGTCAGAGGCCCATGTAAAAATTGTATAATTTTTCGGGGACACTGTCTCACTGCTGATGCAGATGGTTATAATTGCCTAATATTTTGCTTCCTGAAAAACAGAGCAGACTTTTCAAAATCCTTTCTAAATTGGGCTAACTGCCTGCCATTAGGGAACACCAGCAGGCAGTAAAGACACGACTAGGGCTAGTACTACCTTGTGCCAATCGCTGCTGTGTTCTGCACATAGCATCAGATATCTTTTACAATATGGACTAGAGCTCTTGATGTAGCATCTGGGGTCCCTGTAAATGACCCCTGCCAATGTCTGCTATCAAACGCTTAAATCCCCCCAGTTGTGTAAATAATGGGTTCCACATAAGATATGGTCTGAATGTTGTGTTATAATGATACAGTAGATCAATATATCAGCACAAATCTGCTGTGAGAGTTAAAAACTTCCCCGTAGAATGAGTATAACTTTTGTTTTCAGTCATGCATTTTCATAAGCTACATTACCATAGTAGCCAACATTTGAAAAACGAAAAAAATCTGCCCCAATCTGCCCCAAATTCTTAAATGTGATGGACAGTTATACATGGATCAATATGTTTAGTTTTACACTGTATTAGGGAAGGAGACTTACCTAGGAATGTCTCAGTAAGCTGATGTAGCAGCTGCTGATGCTCTTCAGCAAGGCTTTTAATCCACACATAAAGAGGCAGTTTGCAATTTACGTCAGATCTTGTCATGGCCAGTATGCCCATGCAACTCAAAACCGAGGGGCTCAGGTTGGCTAAAGAGTCAAGCTGCAAAGTAAATAAACACATATAGTACATGAGACATAAACATACATAGATTCTCTTAAGTGCTGTATTTTCAGTGGTTCAAAGTATGTGATTACAGTGCCACCTGCTGCTCAAAAAAGTAAAAAAAAAACAAATAGAAATATATAAATTCTATTTTGAAACTTTAAATGAACTCAAACAAAACATTTATTTTAGTTGAATAAGAATGTAATTAAGAACTCCTGGTTGTAAATGAATGACTTTATTTTCTTGGACTTGTATGTTAATGTAGCCAGTGACTATAACCAGTCACGCCATTAGCAACATTGATGTTTATGGACTGATTTAAAGGGATATCAACAATAAAATGGCTGTCCAGAACATAAAGAATGCTGAGAGCACAGAATTCCATGTCCCTGTATAACAATTGATTTTCATAGTCAGGTGAACTTAACCATGGGAAAACTTTGTAATTCTAACCAATTTACAAGCTGCAGCCTTTATGAGTGATACAACTTCCATTGCTTATTCTCTACTGTTTGTTGGTCTGTAGTACGTTTCTATAGGAAACCTGCCCTGTGTGGATACTAATAATATATGTGATTGATTTGAACTGTTCTTTAGGAAGTAATGCACATGGCAGTGATGAGTTCTAGTCATTGCGTATTGCTCCTAAATATAGTTACCTGCACATTCTTGTATGATCCTACCAGATTAATATCGTACACAATACCTGGATTTGAAACCTAATCATCTATCGGAGGAATTAGGTGCTACCTAACTGTGTAGCCAATTGGAAAAAGAAACTTTTAAGTATGAAGCATCTGTATAGCCCACAAGCCTGAGAAGCCATGAATACCTTACTATTTTAATCCATGTAATCTTTATACATGGCTGTGCCTCCTGTTAAGAAATTATACATTTTTTTCATCTGGTTGTTTGCAGTTCATGGACTAGAACTCCCTAGAGCCTTTTAATGCTAGAGAGTGTTAATGATTTTACGTTAAGCATTCTCATAATCTTGTTACATCCATTACACCATGAAAGAGTATCAACATTTATGCCCAAAGCAATATGCCCAAAGCAATATAAATTACCACTGAAATAAAATCTGACTAGCAAAGGCAACCATAGATTATACAAGTACAAAAAAATTAACTCCAATTAAAATGCCTATTCCCTTCACATACCTCCAAAAATAACTGCAATGAATCTGGAATCCGGATACGCTCATTATTTTCTGCAACAAAAACATCTAAAAACAAAGAGAAAAATACATTTTGAACATTTGTTTTCTTATTCAAAATCAAAATCCCCAAGCTGACCTATGGAGAGATGGTGACTGAAAGAATGTGTATAATCAAAAAATATCTGAATGAATAAACCACTTCTTAAAAATGTCAAGTAATTACACTAAATTATAAGAACTAGTGCATTTGTAACATTTGTAACAAAGAAAGATATGGAAAATTGCATTTTGTAAAACGTAAGCCAACTACCTGCCCCACATAGTATAGTTTGCATGAATTCCATTTGGTGATGATCAACCTGGAAATACAATGATAATATACTGTTAAATGGGCTATCAATGAATTCCTTGACTACTTAAATATGTCAACCAGAGGTTTTTTTTTACTTTTTTTCTTTCTCAGGTGACCCAAGATGCTCGTTTACAATGAATTATTACAATTCATAATATAGCAGATACATTTTATTAGTATTTTTGTAGCAGTTTATTTCAGTTTATTATAGTGTTTTAATGAACACCCACACTACACAGTATGGGGACCCAAGTTTTGATTTCTGACCCATAGGTGAAGAATCTCAGTATGACAGCTATCAAATCTCTCTTCCAGATAAAATTATTAGGCAGTGATAAAAATAAACCAGTTCATCTTTTTTGTTTATTGTCTCCTTATATCACTATATAACATTATAATTCAGTAGCGATGCACCAAATCCACTATTTTGGATTTGGCCGTACCCCAGATTCCTTCGCGAAAGATTCGGCCAAATACCAAACTGAATCTGAATCATAATTTGCATGTGCAAATTAGGGCTGGGAAGAGGGAAAAACTATTTTTACATCCTTGTTTTGTGACAAGTCACGTGATTTTCCTACCCACCCCTAATTTACATATGCAAATTAAAATTCGGATTGGTAGAAGGATACGTTGCCAAATCCCGAACCGAATCCTGGATTCGATGCATCCCTATAATTCAGGCATGGTTGAAAGGAGTCACCTATTTGTTTATCTACAGCATGCTAGATTTACAGTATTATAGCAACAGATAGAGAGCTGCATATTGTAAATTCTGCTATCCATGTTTTTATGCACAGAGATACAGAATTGTTTTTCCAACACATCATTATATTTCCCAAGGCAACCAGGCGTTGGAAAAAAAGTAAAAAAAATGAAATGATCTAATGTAGTCCTAATGCAAACTAATCAGATTATAGGTGCATCAAAATTTGGCAATAATTAGTATCTTGATTTATGGTGTTGAATAAATGAATTGTCACCTCTCCATCCAGGTGAAGGATGTCCACTTTATTGATGTCAGCTGTTGTGGATTGCTGGTTAAGCAATCTCAGTAATTTTGGCAACAATCCATCAATCCACCTGAATATAAAAGAAAGGCAGGAAGGATAAAATATTGAAATACTGTTTTTTTTTGGGAAATATAATTCAGCATAAACAGACATTAAACATCTGTATATCAATCATAACAGATGCTGTATACGTGTCTCTGTAAATCTGTGATATGCTCCTCTGCTTTAAAGACGTTCATTAAAGTGGACCTGTCACCCAGACACAAAAATCTGTATGATAAAAGTCCTTTTCAAATCAAACATGAAATCCAATTTCAAATTTTAATTAAAGCATTCATAGCTGTTTTAAGCTCATTTAAAAATCTCAGCTGTCAATCAAATATTGCCTGACACTCCTCTATGCCTTAGGCATAGAGGCGGGGCAGAAAATTACTTTCACTTTCCATTCAGCACTTCCTAGATGCCACTGCTCCCCACACATTCCCCCAGTTCTCTTAACCATTTAATTGTGTTGCCAGGACATGGGAATAGACATCGGGTCCCCCTTTCTGGTGCACAAACAAGATTCTGAGATGATGCAAGGCTTGTCTTAATAACAATGTCCACAAAATGGCTCTTGCCTGCTTGCTATAGTTATGAATTCCCAGACTGAAGAAAACAAGATTAAAATAATTTATATAGTGTAATTAATGTTCATTTTGCTTGACTAATGTGATAAAATAGTGATTTTGAATATTTTTTTGGGTGACAGGTCCACTTTAAACATTCTCAGTGTAAAGTCAACATTCCAGGAAAGATAATTCTTACTCATCATTCATGAACCCCATCAGATGTCCAGGCTGGAGAGCATTAATGAAAATAGTACTTGTGGTGACCTTCTTTCCCTCTACTTTGAGAGTTTTCAAGCAGGTTTTTATGCATTGAGTCTTTCCACATCCTGAGGGGCCTGTAACCACCACCTTATAAAATAAAAGCAGATGTGTAATATAACCAATGCAAATGTTTACCACATATGTATGTCTTTCATAATTTATTGCACTATTTATAATGGAATAACATAGCAAAACAGTACTTATGCAGCAATCCTGAGCAACCAGTCCAGTAGACTAATTAAAACGTATAGGTTATTATGGGTTATTATATGGGTGCTCTATTCACCTTTTTTACCCAAGGAGCAGACTAGGTGCATTCTTGTCAAATAAATATACATGACCTGAAACCTAAAGAAATCTAAGATCACCAGGTGCAGAAAATGGATGCAAATGGTCACAAATAAAAAAGCACAAACTCACTCATGCGTTATTTTAAACAAGTGGAATGCAAAATAATACACAGATTGTCGAAAGAATGCCGATTGTTGGAGAATATAAAATATATAAATATTATTTTAAAAAGAGGCTGTGCAATGGCCTTATATACATATAGAAAATTGGGCCGGACTGACAATTATATTCCTTTGAAAGCAAACATAACACTCAAATTATAGTAAGCCTGATATATTTAAATATAAAACCCTAAGTATACAATTAAAAGGAATGAAAGATAGATAGATAGGCAGACAGATTTTTCTACACAATTTTTTGTTGTTAAGACCATTTTTGTATGTTTCCTTTAAAATGTATGAAATGTTTCATCGTGCTAATTACAATCTCAGTTGTAAAAAAATAGCTTTTGTGCTAATTACCTGTCAGTACAAACCAAAGTGTTATTAACTGAAAGAACAGGCAATAAACTTTAGCAACCCACAGGATAAATGAGTAACAACAAGGTAATGAAACACTTGCAAGTGGTTTAATGAAATTCATGTGCTAAACAAATATATTTTTCCTTATTAATATACCATTTGCAGTGTTCCAATAGATATCTGTTATCTTCCAGTAGTCCTTTCCATAACATACCCTGCTAAAGCAGGCTATGTGTTTTGCAAGATTAGGCATGACTAGAAGTTTAATGATAATGTACATTGTGCGTGTTAGGTGGCTGTATTTAAAGAGTCTCTAACCCATAGCATAAGCAATTGTGTCAGTCATTTTCATGGTGCGTTGCAATTAGTCATTATGAGCGACATCTGTACTTACTGTTTGGAACTTTGACGCCAGCTGAACCAGATGGGATACTTTGGATAGAAATGCATTACTGGGAAAAATATGACATTGTTCTGCTGCTTTTATTATTGCACTTGGGACTGAGGTTTCTCCAGCAAATTCTGATGAGGGAACCTGCTGTCTAGGAGCATATTTTGCATCAATGACTGCAGACAGCAGACCATCTGGAGCCAAACAGACATAACAGATTTAGTTGAAGGAACAAGTTTTATATGACTGCATGTTAAATAAATAAACTCATTTACAGAAATGTCATTCCTATTACCTTGAATTTAGGGAAACAATATCAAGTGTAACTTTTCAAAAAAGTAAAAGCACATTTTGATGGATGCCAAAAGACCAATGTTATGGTCCGGTGTTACTTTTTAGCAAGTGAAAGACTTTAAGACTTCCATAATATTCTCTTTTCAGTTTGCCGAAATCACAAGAGAATTTACTGGTCATTAATCCTTGATTTACCGTCAGATGGACATTAGTGCTCAGTGCTTCTGCTGAGCTCTGCTGATCTTTGAAATGAATATTTTTGGCTTCTCAACAATTCTGACAAATGTATTGAATTATGAATGTAGGTAGGTAAGACTAAAACAAGCAAGCACATGGATTTACTTTTCCAGTCAGGGAATAACAAAAACAGCAACTTTGGAACTGTGCCATCCAAGTGTTTAGTACCTATGCTGACCACTATATTTTTGACAATTGACAACCACCTGACCCAAAAGTGCAACATGCTATTACAATGAATTTGAACTGATTCCAAGCATTTTGTCACCCACCAGCAAAACATTTAGGGAAACAAGATCTGCACTTTATTTGTTCTTTCAACATTAATTTGCATTTATGATGTTTCTGTAAGGTTTCATGTTAGAACCAGTACAATATTTACATCACTTAAAAATATAGAAGATTATAAATGATCGTAGCTTCTTGCTAGGGAAAAGAAGGCCCAAAGACAGTCCGGTTGCCAAGTGAGACCTTGAGATATGGGATGACTTTGACGTAGTTGGCCAGCTTAGCAAACAATCCCTGTTTTGTTTAAAGGGTAAGGCATTTTTTAGTAGCTGTATGCACAGAATGTCTCAATGTCTTAAATATATTGATAATGGGTTGAGTGCAGAGGACCTCTTTTATTTGTCTATATGTATTTTGTGGTCACAGCCTCATTGCAACCCCGTCCAATGGTTTTAAAAATTAGTGGTGAGCACAATCTTTCCTTGTTTGCCAAGTGAGACCTCACAGTAAAACTATACTCTACTATACCTCTAACTATACCTCTAACAATTACAAAAATATATATAGTATTATACACACGTCATATGCAGGTAACAATAATTTTACAATATGCCGCAATTAGTGATGGGCGAATAAATTTGTGAAACGCCAGCGAAAATTTGCGGAAAAAAACGAGAAATGCTGTATTTTGTATTCTAAACATAAACATGAACTTACTGCACCACAAGCCTAATCAAACAAATGATTTATGCTTTCAAAGTTGGCCACAGGGGGCTGTCATCTTGTAACTTTGTTATACATCTTTGCAAGACTAGACTACATATACATGCTCAGTGTGGTCTGGGCTTCTTAGGGATTGTCATGAATGATAAAAAACAAAGTATGATTGTTTCTCTGCCAGAAGTTAGGGACCGTCTGACAATTCCTATCCACAGCACTAAATGAAGGGAGAATTTCACTGCATACAGTCAGGTTTCTTATAAAAATGGTACACATTTTTTAATTAAATTAATTAAATTATATTGGAGATAGATTTCTTTTTCATTAAAGAAAGTAAAAATGGGATTTTATTTCTTTGCCTTTCCTTGCCCTTTAAACAGTCACAAAACAATTGTCATATTTGTTACTGAAGCAAATTATTAAGCTGTCTGAAAGATGAGGGAAAAATCTGGCCATCATTTTTCAAAATGATCCTCATAATATAACAGCCAATAATGAACTAAATGCTGTGATTCATTAAAAAAGGGAATAATTATTAAATTAAATGTAAAACATTCTACAGACTGGAAAGTCAGCTCTTCTAGTGCATTGTAGTCTCTGCACTAGCATTATGACCTTCCCTGGACCCCCTCCAGAGCCAAAAAGTTGAGTGCGGGTGGGAGGGTATCAGCAGGAAAGTTGCGTATGGGCAGCATAGGGGTCAAAATCACTGATAATATGTGTTAAAGGCATATAAGAAAATGTGTGTTCTACACATACCTTAAGCTGTGCCTTCAAATTTTTATATTCTATTTAAGGAAATGTATTCAAACATTGAACCTTTTTTTAAAGAGACTTACCCATTGTATTTTCTTTATTTATGGAGTTTAAAAAATGTAAAGCATTTGGCCATTCAACAGAAACCAGAGACTTAAACATATAAACCACATCTTCAGATATCTGTGGAAGCCAGAAGTGATACAGTGCCACTATTATAGCTTTTTCCTCAATGCCTAGTTGTCTGTCCTTGTCTGTACATGTCAGTTCTTGTCCTGAAAATATAAAGAAACAAAACAATTAGGGGCAGATTTACTAAATTCACATGTATTCACATGAATGATTCGAAATTCGATCGAATTTTCAAAAAGATTCAAATTCGAATTTCAAATATGCAAATTAGGTGACTTCGACCAATGAATTATGTAAATTTGATTGAATCGAACAATTCGAATAATTCGGATAAAAATCTATTCGAATATTCAACTATCGAATTACTTACCTTTGAATTTTTGACTGCCTAGTTCAGCAGTTTCAACCTACCGAAGTGAATTTTGATTGAATTAGAAAAATTCAATCGAATGGTTAAAATCGTTCGAATCGATCGATTTGAACGATTTGATCGCTCGAACAAATGTTATCATTTGATGCTTCGACCAATCAAATTGCGGTAAAATCCTTCGAATTCGAAGAATTTTAATTCCCTAACTATTCCCATGGTCGAATTTCGAATTTTTTTCAATGCGAAATTTGACCAGTAGTAAATTTTCCCCTAAATCTAATTACAGTAGTATATACAGAATTTTTTTATGTAACAGAAAATATATAGAGAGAGGCCAGAGAAATATTTTTTTTAAACAAGTGAAATATAAAAAAAACAAAAAAAAAAACAAGATGCCTTGCCTAAACAGCAATAAGTGTACAATGCAATGGGATTCAGGGTCCACCTGTGGTCTGTCTTGCAAGGAATGTCTCCTTATCTCTCCAGTATCAAATGCTATTACTAGAATGCTGTATCTACAGTTTCCAGAAATCAGAACATCTGTCTACCACACCAAAGCTGAATTCTCCACTACAAGAATTTCACATTTAAATAGTAGAACTGTAAGGCAGGTAGCGCTGAGCCTTTATCAGAGAATGATGCATTTTCATTATTCAACACAGGCAGAATTTATATTAATCATATTGTAAGAAAAGTCAAATATCATTTATATGTTACAACTTTTTTTTCATGCTAAAACCCTGTGAATAATTTCTCTTAATTGTTTTGTTTCCATCTTTACTACTAATCAAGTAGTAACGATGGATGGGATATTTCTTATGTAAGCATTTCATTTTATTTGCAGACTGATATAACATTTATTATATGTAATACATGGCAAAGCCTAGTGTGTCAGTAATGTCATGATATTTAATATGATAAATAAACTTAACAGCAACTTTTCGTTTCTACATGGAAATACTCTGTATAATGAATATCTGTGCAAGCCTGGTTCCTCAATAACTTTAAAACATGAACTGCAGTCTGTTATTTTGTTATCACAGGCCCACTTGTAATGTCTTTCCTTTGTTAATGTTCTGAGTCACTTTGAATCTATCCAGGCATGAAGAAAATGCAGTAATGTGTGTCTGAGTTCATTCTCCAAGGAAGGCTGGTTAACCTAATTTGTCCACTGAATAAGATCTGGCCTCGTAAAACACAAACATTTATCCTTTCACTGATATTAGATCTAGACAGCCAGTTACATGCTCTGGGAGGATGCATCATTTATGGAGATAAAGCGTTTATTTTTGTAAGAGAAAAAGTAATCTTTGGTATAAACATAATGCTAACTGCAAAGCATCATACCATTTATTATATATTTTGCAAATGTAAATGTCAAGGAAACAAATGTAAGATTTCTTTTAAAGGAGAACTAAAGATTAACTAAAGAAGAAGGGCACAAATGTTGTACTTTATGTTTTGGGCTTCTATACCAGCCCAAATGTCGTTATATCAGGGCAGAAAGATATTGAGTTCATGAGCTCAAAAGACCTGCACACATTCCCTTCCCTGCTAAGGGCAAATAGTGTGGTTGCTAAACATCTCTTTAACTTATATTGGTCGAACTCGAGGGTGAATTTACCCTCGAATTCGACCAATCGAATTGAGGTCGAATTTGAAACCTTCAAAATCGAATATCGAATTTGAAGGTTTCTACCGCAATTCGATCAATTGAATGATCGAATTAAAAAAATTCGATCGAACTATTAAAACGTTCAAATCAATTGATTTTAACCATTCAATCAAATTTTTTTAATTGATCTAAAAATGCTAAAAAAAACTTATAGGAGCTTCCCATAGAGTTAATAGCAATTTCGTAGGTTTAATCTGGCGAACTAGGCAGTCGAATAAAAATTTAAAGGGCAAGTAATTCAACTGATGAATATTCAAATAGAATTTTATTGGAATCATTTGATTCGATCAAAATTCAAAATCGATAGTCGAAGTGGCCTTCAAAAATATTCGGAAATTCAAATCTTTTTGAAAATTCGATTGAATTTCTAATCATTCATGTGAATTTAGTAAATCTACCCCTTAGTGTTAAACACTCCAGTCTTTGAGCCTGATGGAAATCACTGATGGTGCTAATATAATAACAGCAATTCCTAAATCAATTGTGGTCTTTATAAGCCAATACTGCCATAACAAGTTCAACACCATTCTGTTCCAAAACCTAATGGGCAATGGACAAATTTCAAGTAAAAAGTTGGAATAATTCCTTACCCATTCCCTTTACCCCTTAAATATGTGCCATGTGCAATAAATATTTGTAAATGTAATTGCTGTCTAATTAAGAAAACATGTTTTTTTCTTAGTTTCTGAATAATTTTAATTACATTCCCTCTATTCTATATTCTAAAATGTATATATTTAATAAACTGCCTATAATATCACTCCAAAGGACAACTGATTTAATTAGGGTTTCCACTTGTCCGATTTTGACCCGGTAAGTCAAAGGGCTGTCTGAGTCAAAACCTGCTGCCTGGTTTTCCATAATAGGAAAACTGGGCAGGATTCCCCATGATTGACACAGTGATCGGCCAATCGCTGTGTCACAGCCCTGCACCCCCAACAGCACAGCCCCATTCCCATCATGTCATGCCCCGCCATGTCATGGCCCCGCCCCCTGCCAGGTCTCCACCGAAAAAAGGGTTTGGTCTGATAATCTCATAAAGTCAAGTTTTCGAAGTGTCCATCATACGATATGAATTAACACTCTCGACGCTTTGTCGAGAAAAATTATCGATAAATGAATACATTGAAGGGAGTTTGGTTGACTTTGTTTTTATAAAGAAAACTTTGATTCATTAGATTTTTAGCCCCTATATGATTAGCTGGTGTATGGCTCATATAGAAATGCAGGGGAAATGTAGAAAAGCGCTGGGTTTCATCTGAAGAAATTGGGGTTTTTGTGTGGTAACCAGAAAATAATCGAGCAATTCGGGAGTGAAATCCTAAAAATTAGAACAATTTTATCCATTTTTTTCTGACTCGATTTGTTTGAGTTATTTTATCCTTAAATAAAATAAAATTGTGGATAGGAGTTGGGTTGAGTTTGGTTTAATGTAAATAAAAGATAAATTCAAGTCGAGTTCAATGTATGAATGCTACAAGTAACCCAAGCTGAAATCTGGGCTGTTTAGAAAGTGGTCAGATTTCAGAACGTCAGAATCCGGTTAGCAAAGTAGAGGGATCACAGTGGTAATTATGCCTTTTTATCTTCTGGCATGTTGCACTGCATCAGAACTGACACAAATGCTGGCTTCTGTAATATCTGAGCAAGGAAATAAGTGTTCAAAATGATATGGAAATGTGTTGCTAAGAGATTAATAACTGTTCTTCCAGGAAGAAAGATGGCTCTTTACAGTCGCTCTATTATTTGAAAAGAAAAGAAAAAAAGCACAGTGATGAACCATCCCTCCTAGAGCCATGCAGCACTGCATTATTATTCACACACTATAATCATTTCTGGCAGCTGCAGTCAAAAGCACTGAACAAAGAGAGGACTTGATCTAATAGATAAATATAGCCATACGCATACATTTCTTTTCATGTGAAGGACAATTTGTCAGCAGATACATACATAAACAGGAATGGTGATTTGCGTGTTATAATGAGAGAAGGGCACAGGTATAAATATTTGCCACAAGATACCACTGAATGAATACAGTCCAGCTGTGGCAAACGTATACTTTATATATCTTGATATCAAAATGGCCATAAATGTATTATCAGTATCCAGAAAACTGTGTTTGTTCTATAAGACAAGTTGTGCAAGCTAATGCTTTGCCTTTGGCCTAGTACAGCATGCTCACTCACATAGGAACCAAAAAATATAAAGTTAAATTCCTAACAAATAATTTTGAATTATTTAGATCAGTTCTGTCCACTGACTGTGTGGCCCCTACATGAAAGTCTCATAAATTTCTCAGTCAGCACTCTCACCTCCAACTTGCTTCAATATGGTGCCGTAGCTTGAAAAAAGACCGTGAGGGGTCTGAAACGTTGCTGTGTGTTTGGGGTCAGAGCCCTATGTCCCAATAAAGGCTTTTTAAAGAGGAAACACTGATGGTGCCGCCAGTTATTTTCGTTTGCCTACATGAAAGTCTGCCTACAGAGAGTAACTGGCCCCTGCATTGTTTACACCTCAAATTCAGACTATAAACTCCTGTTTTGTTCAGACATGTAATTGCCCACTGTATTGTTTACACGTACAAATTATAACACCTCTATTGTTCACACCATACAGCACTACACTGTTCACATGTCAGACACAGCCTGAAACTGCCCACATTGTTCACCTGTTCACACCCCATACAAAATGCTGAGAAGGGACATCAGCATAGTGTCACTGTATGTAGCTAAGTATGAATTGTTTATCTTAGAGCGCTGATAATTTTCCCTGTCTCCTGCTACAGATGCAGTCACTTGGATTTGTGTGTTAAATGCGTCGTGACTTAACTCATCTATCCCATTTATCCCACTTAGCACAGAATATTGTGTCACAGCATCCCATCCAATTAAAGAGTTCACCATTGAAAACAATGGCGCTTTGGTATGCTAATGAAAAGGTTAAATGCATTAAATGAGTTAAGATAACTTTAGATAACACAGTTTCTTCAATTAGCCCTGAGTCACGACGCATTTAACTTACAAATCCAAGTGACTGCATCTGTATATTCTCCCTGCCCTACGCTATATGCGTGTGCCATACTCTGCCTGCCCTATGCTCCCTGTTTGTGCCATACACTGCCTGCCCTATGTTCCTGTGTGTCCCATCCTCTTCTTGCCCTATGCTCCCTGTGTGTGCTATACTCTGCCAGCCCTATGCTCCCTGTGCCGGCTGTAATCTGCCTGCCCTATGCTCCCTATGTGTGCCATACTCTGCCTGGCCTATGCTCCTTGTGTATGCTGTACTCTGCCTGCCCTATGTTCCATGTGTGTGCCATACTTTGCCTGTGCTATGCTCCCTGTGTGTGCCATACTTTGCTTGCCATATGCTCCCTGTGTGTGCTGTGCTCTGACTGCACTGCTTAGCCTGCCCTACTCTGCCTGTGTGTGCCATACTCTGCCTCCCCTATGCTCCTTGGGTGTGCCATAATCTGCCTGCCCTATGCTCATTGGGTTTGCCATACTCTGTGTGCACTGCTCTCCCTGTGGAACATAAGCCTGGTAGGGGGTTTGTTAGAATTTGAAAATTGTTTTTAGTGGCCCCTAAGGTGTTTAACCATGTGCTGGGGTTGCTGTTATATTCACATGGGAGAATGAGACATATGGATTTAAGTGTATGTCTTAATATGACTTTTTTCACATATGAGTGATGAGTTGTATCCCTGCAGTAAGCAACAACCATTTGTTTTTTTGGTGTGCTACCACAATTAATGTGAACATGGTCTTGTAGTAACAAACGGGAAGAAAATGGCACATGTGGCGATGGAAAGAGAGATAATAGCAACAGGTAGAGAAAGAATAACATCAGGTAGAGGAAGAATACAGGAGGCAGAAATTCTACATGGATCTAGAAAGTAGTGCCAAATGGGCAATTGTGCATTTTATATGCTTCAGGTTTAATGTATAAATAAATGCCCCAAGTGCATCCGTGATTGCCTAACCATCCTTGCTATCTGGTCATGTAAATATTTTACTATATATTACATTGCATGCACTGTCACACCAAAATTGACATGTAGGATTTGAAATAGGGGTATAGGGTTTGTCATGCAGAAAGCTCTAAATTATGTGAAGGGCATCTCCCATAGACTCCATTATAAGCTAATGACTCCCATTTTAAAAAATTATTTCCTTTCTCTCTGTAATAATAAAACAGTACATTGTATTAGATCCCAAATAAGATATAATTAATATTTAATGGAGGCAAAACAATCATATTGGGTTCATTGAATGTTTAAATTATTTACAGGTAGAGAGATCCAAATTAGGGAAAACTCCAGGTCCCAAGAATTCTGGATAATTGGTCCCATACCTATATTAAAATCACTTCACTATAATATTTTTGTTAGTGACAAACATAAGTCTAATACTATATAATTATCATTAGTATTTATGTGGTATGACATTCCTTATACTCCGATTCTAAAAGAATAAAAAATGAGATTTATATGTAACCTGTTTATAGTTAAAAAAATCAGCTGTTACTGAATACTGAAGTACTTTCTATCTCCCAAGTACCTTTATATTGTAGTGAATAGGAACTTATAAAGTCCTTTATTTCTCTATTAATGAATGAATAAAGCTAATTTATCACCATTTATACACTGGAATTCACCTGCCTAACAATATATTTTTCCTGACTGTAAAGTGTTTGTAGGTGATTCATTACACAAAAAGCAATTCAGCAGACCATGAAATAATAATGTTACCCTATAACTTCAGCAGAGATGTATTACACAAACATAAATGGAAAACTCAATGTGAAACCGTTAATATAAAAATAAATCTTTCAAAGTACCATTTAGTTTGTTGGATAGTTTCATAGACAAGCAAGCAATTTATGCTAACGTCAAATGGCCAAAAATGGAGCTGACTCAAGTATTTCTCCATCTGAAGCATGTATTATATCGATGCTGCCTATGAGGTGCCAGCAATAGTTATTTCACCAAAATAAAATTGACAAATTACTTCATTATTTTCCAAATCTGTCACTCACTTACTATATTCATACTTCCTTTAACAAGAAAAACTAATTTTAGCTGTTGATAAAGATGTAAAGGAAGTAATTTTAGTAAGGTTTTCTTTCACTAGACATGGGCTACTGTATTCATTTTGAGTTTTGATAAGCATTATGGTGAATACAACAAGAACAATCATAAGGAGTACGGATTAAGCCAACAGTTCTTAATCCAGCCATACATTATTTTAATGTAAGTATTTGGTATTATTGTTACAAATTAATGTGCAGTACACTTTTGTTGGCCGTCTATAGTGACTATAGTAAAGGCATGTATACTAGTAGATTGCAGGTTTTAATGTTTTATTCAACCAAGATTCCCCTAGCTCCCCTTATTACAGTGGAGAGTTATACCTCTAATGGCCCCTTCTCTGGACAAAATACAGTGAAGTAGGAATGAAAGGAAGATACAGGATACAACTAAGATCTAGTAATACATTATATGTTGTATAAAATGCTTCTATGCACCTTATAGGACTACTCCCAGTCTACTCATATTTAAAAATTAAAGACTATGTGACCAAGTAAAGATAAGATCAATAGTTGTTAATAATTCAGTATCATAATATGGACTGATAGTATAGTTGGGTACAGGTGAATTCAGATGAAAGGTACAGTAAACTCGTTTCATTTAGGGAGAAGACATCCCAAACATATCAAAAGGAAAGCCTTTACTTTTGATATTTTTGGAATGTCTTCTCCATAATTAAAAATACACCATTAAGCTGACATGGTCTGGGTTTTTGGGTCAGCCAAGTAAGTAAGCAAGTAAGGAAAAGGTAAAGGTAATAACACCAAAAAAATACAAGATATCAGATGAACCCTCATAGCAATAAAACCAAAAGAAATTTAGATATCTTTGAAAGGCATACCAGAGAAACAACGTAAATAAACTACAAGGTCACCACTTTCTTCCATTGTTGCTGAACATATAGCAAAGTATATTATCTACCTTCACTTTCATCCTGGGCTCTTTGGAGAGACTTAAGACGTTCACCAGCTTCAGAAAGCAAATGTTTGATTCCACAGGCAGATAAGCATGGATGTTTTTCTTGAAATCACGTCCATAAGAAGAAAGAACCATCATTAGAGGAGAGTTCAAACAACACCAGCAGCTTAAAATACATATTTTTTATGACAGGAAATTACCTCCTCCTGTTGAGAAAGCCCCTAACATAGATGGTTGGCACACCTTTGCAAATGATTCAAGAAGGGCATTAAGCTTCTGTGCCAGAAATGTAACATTTGAAAAACCTAGAAAGTCAGTAGATGTACAATTAGTTATTGGTCAGCTTTTTTTGTACCAATAAGGTACAAATACAAGTTACAGTCTTATTACTACAGAAAAAAATAAAAATATTGTTAACAATTAGGATTTTTTTTTTGAGATGGAGATGGCCTTCCTGTAATTCAGAGCTTTCTGGATAAGATTTTCGAATAAGGGATCCGATACCAGTATATTGCCAATATATTTTCTGTTGATTTTAAATCAACAGATATTTTAAGTGCAGCAAAGGTCATTAAAAGCTTGTTTTATGTGAAATAATGAACATACTTATGCATGAAGAGCAAAAGATAGATCTCTTTCATTAAAGTATAACAAGAGTTATTAAAATGTACTGACGGCTGATATTAAGCAAGATGCATCTTCATAATAATTATGTACTGTTTTAGTACAACATATTATCAAACTGTCTATGTTAAATATGTGTAAAACCATTCAGGATAACTAACCAGTGTGCTGTGGTTAATGTGATGTTCTGCAAGTACAAGTATAAGATGTTAATGGAAATAAAACACCACTTTTTTTGTAAAGTGTATTTATGCTACTGGTGGAGTACTGTGGCCACCTGACTGGATTTCACCAGGACGCCCGTTTTTGGAACTCCGGACAGGACATTGAAGTGAATGTCATTAGTCCCACCTCTGCATCACTTTCCCCGCCTCCCCACGTCACCAGCCCTGCCCCAACATCACCAGACCGCCCACCTATGTCACCCGCCCGCCACCTGCCAGTTTTCACAAAAAAGAAAACAGTGGCAACCCTATGGCGGAGTTAGATCACACGTTGATCTTGAAACCAAAAAATAATCACTCTTAAGACTGAGATACTGCAGTTATTCTACTGTGTAGGTGCAACAGAAATCAGTTCTGCCTGGCTTGGGTAGATGTGTTTAGATTTTAAAAGTTGACCCGTATTTCAATTCCTTTTGGCCTTTGGTAATTCACCAAAACATCTTGTAAATCCTGTTCTGTAGCTACTGGAATCTTGCAGATGATTCCAGCAGTGTTACATTGGTAAGAGTGAACCAAGCTTTTTTTTCCTAAAGCCACAGATACAGCTTTTTTTTTATTTTACATTGAAAGATGTGCATTTTTATATTTTTATGTCTGGAAATGTCAATTTATTAAAAATGAATAATAGCAATGATTAAAGGACATAGTGTGTTGTTTAACTTTATTTGAACTGAAGTAATTCAAATACTCCATTTCCATATATGCATCATAATCCTACACTTTCCCAAAATAACAAATGTCATTATCCCCTTAAATAAAAGTTGAGCAAATGCTACAGTGTAACCGCTAACTTCAATGTATTTATTTTTCAGATTTTTTTAAATAGAAGAAACAACGTGCTGTCATTCCGTTCCAAACAGCAGCTTGGATATTGTGGCCTTTTGTATGTCTGGCTTGGAATTCTCTCCTCAATAAACACATTAGATGCTTTTACACATTCTGCTGGCTTCGTACCCTGTCATCCATCTGCTATGGTGGCTTTCTGCCTGCTTGTTATGACAGACTGCCAATTTTTTTTTCATATAATTACCACAAATGAATAGCAGTTAAAATATTTCATAAAATGACTTCTTCTTTTTGTGTCAATTATTTTTTATAATGATAACTTTTCTGCTGCACAAAGCTATTGTAAATCATTGTATAACTGAAATAATTACAGCAAAACATGGCATACAGTTCTATAGAGGAAACAAATGATCTCTATTATTTAGATTTAATGGCAGTTACTGTTATGATGAAATTTGTAACTGAGCTGTAAATATGCCACTGAGAACAATAGCAAAGGACATTTGCCTTTATAATCCAAAGCATTCTCTTTAAGTATTTCCTCTTCTGTCATTCATGTAATGATCTGCAGATTCCCTGGACCTAACATCACTGTCTCAGTTGTGTAGGAGTCATGGCTTTTTTTTCATTCCCTTGGTATATATATACACATTTTAGTGGACTTCACTGTTACTGTTAACCCACAATTCTCAAACTGCTGTTCCTCTCACTTTTTCACAAAAGAGTAGGCCAATACTTCCACTCATCCACCATGGCCTCAACGTTGGTGTATTATTTTCCAACAATGGGCCAATTTCAATTCAGTGACAAAAAGTTATCTTTTTTTTTTTTTTTAAACATTTTTCCAGATTAAAGTTCCCAAGTTTTTCCAATAGACTTCAAAAGAATGATAAACTGAGATGCTTTTCTAAATTTCAAGTATAATAATTAAAGGGATCCTGTCATGGGAAATTTTTTTTTCCAAAATGCATCAGTTAATAGTGCTGTTCAAGAAGAATTCTGCATTGAAATCCATTTCTCAAAAGAACAATGGTAAGGTAACCAGATAACAGCTCCCTAACACAAGATAACAGCTGCCTGGCAGATCTAAGAACAGCACTCAATAGTAAAACCCATGTCCCACTGCGTACTATTCAGTTAAAAACAACAGCCTGCCAGAAAGCAGTTTCCTCCTAAAGTGCTGGCACAAGTCACATGACTGATGCAGCTGGGAAATTGACAAAATGGCTAGCCCCATGTCTGATTTCAAAAATGAAATATAAAAAAATCTGTTTGATCTATTGAGAAATTGATTTCAGTGCAGAATTATGCTGGAGCAGCACTATTAAAGGAAAACTATACTCCCCGAACAATGTAGGTCTCTATAAACAGATATTGCATAAAACAACTTATATGTAAAACCCTGCTTCATGTAAATAAACCATTTTCATAATAATACACTTTTTTAGTAGCATGTGCCATTGGATGATCATAAATAGAAAATTGCCATTTTAAAAAATAAGGAAGGCCTCCTGGGATCCTAGGATCCAACGGTGCACACAAAAATACCAAACAAACTATAAAGTTAGGTCACATGAGCCAATTAACTGACAGAGTTCTGTCTTTTGCTTCAACACTTCTTCCCTTTACAGTTAGAGTTGAAATATTTCTGGTCAGGTGATCTCTGAGGCAGCACACAGACCATCATGAAATGGTGGTTCAAGGCAAGAGATGTAAAGGGGCAATATTTACTTAAATATATATACCAGGTAGGTAAGATTCTTTAATATGTCACTTGATTTGATATCAATTCATTTTTAAAAAAAAAACATGTTTTCCCATGACAATTTCCCTTTAAGTATAATAGCATGCAAGGCCTACTTCAAACAACTACTTGAAACCCTTAGGATTAAACCCAGAAAAGATTCAATTCAATACCTTTCAAGATAAGCTGAGCTTCCAGAATGGGAATGATTGGCGTCTCACAAATTCCAACAATTCGAAAGCAATTTAGAAAGGTGTGTGGCAGGTTACATGGTTGGGGAGATTCGTTCCAATTCAAAATGGAATACGGTGGCCTGAATTTCAATATAGATGAAAACAGCTTTAAAACTAACAAAAATAAAATGTGAGCATTTATTATCATACAGTTGCAAATCCTATTATTAGAACTTATGGACATAACCTCTGTATTAAAAACAATACAGCACAGTAAAATGAAAACTCCCCTGCACTGTGTTGTTTTGGTTACAAGCATCATTTTAAAGGAGCAGTAACACAAAAAAGTCATGTGACAAAATACTTTTCATGTAAAACTGTGTTCAGCCATTCTTGTATTCAATAGAATGGGGATGTCGAATTTTCAAAGACTATGTGAGCAATTATATATAAATAGTTTTAGGGAAGAATCTTGGTATTACTGTCCCTTTAGAGTTACAAAATATAAAAAAAAAAAAACATTAGTATATGAAATTGTCATTTTTTTTAAGTTTCAATTGCCTACAATCATTTGTAGTGCAGCTATACTTGCAAAATGTGTACTTTATGCATATCATTACTAAGTATTTTAGACCAATTCTAGTGTCCTTTGCTCTGTTTTCCCATTTTAATCTGTGATGCAGGATAAGAAGGGCGATTGAAACAAGTTTGTGCAAGGATCCATTTATCTACTGTAGGTCTGCAGTACAGAGACCCCAATTCCCATCTGTGTCTCATAAATTAATTAATTTAGTTAGTTTACTAATTTTACTAATTCTAAGATACATAGGTTTAAAGTTTATATATGGAGAATGGACTGCAGATGAACAATCACAGGGGGTGAACACACCCCTGCATGAATGTAAAAATATGCACCCATTTATATTCACTGACAAAAAAATGTCAGACATAAAATACATTTCAAAGTAAAAATGCAAATAGATGCAAAGATACAGGCTTGTAGAAGAATCTCTTATTTATAAACACACAGCTATTATTCTTTTAATTGAACAGTTATTACAGTCATAATTCTGCAAGATATGACTGCCAAATGTCTAATTCATTGATGTATAAAACACAAGTGAAAGGAATCACACAGCTCTCCCAAATTAGCAAGCAAAATTAAGCTTTCATACCTATTAATAATTGCAATGCAAGCTCCTGCTGGGTTTAAAGGGACTTCGTCCAACTGGAAAGTGATTGATTCTTTCCCACAATGCCTTGCCAATTGGATTTGTTCCAGAAGCTGTGAAAGCAACTTAAGGCTGGATTGTGGCAATTGTTCAAGTCCACTGATGCTAATCCAGGCTCCTGCAGTACACAGAAAGCATGTTCAATAAGATAAATAAAATAAAATGAAAGATAAAAGTATATACTCTACTGTACAGATGTGATATCTGTACAGTCATGTATGAAAATACTGTAAACCTTTAACATGAGAGAGGAAGCAATCTCTGTTGTAAATGCAACGGTACATCACAAGAACTGCAAGGTGTTTACAGTGAACAGAACTGTGCCCCTTAACTGTGCATAAGAACATCTACAGTATACATTAAATGAGCATTGATTATGTTGCTGAGATCATGGCAAAAAATACTGAGGTACTCTAAGTACATAAACACCCTCCCTGAAGGTAACAGATTGCAAAATGTAAGCAATGCTGACTAAAGTAAGAATTAACACCAGAGAAGAATGAAAACCACCACATTTTTACAAAGAGAATATGTACAGAAAATATATTATTATTATTATCTGAACTGCTTGGGACCTGGGATTTTATAGATAAGAGATTGTCCCATAATTTGGATCAGGGGACCTGTCAAACAGACATACTGTATAGCTATATAATAAATGTTATTTTAAAATTAAACTTGAAACCTACATTTTTTTTTACTAAAACATCCATATCAATTATAGAGACATTTAAAAAAACTCAGCTGTCAATCATATATTGTCTGCCCCACTTCTATGCCTTAAGCATAGAGGTTGGGCAAACAATTACTTTCACTTTCCATTCAGCACTTCCTAGCTGTCACTGCACTCTTCACATTCCCCCTCCCTCATCACCATATAACTGTGCAGCTAGTGCGTGGGCATTAATATCAGGTGCCCCATTCTGGCACTAAAACAAGCTTTTGTCATGATGCAAAGCTTGCCTTAATGACTGAACATAACTGAAAAGAAATTGAAAATATTTCTTAGGGTGACCTGTCCCCTTTAAGTCTGCTGAAAATCATTAATATGTTAAATATAATTATTTTGCCACAAATATGGATTTAAGAAAAAATTCTAATTAGCATATAATTATAATATAATTACACTTTGAAAAACCTGCCCCTATGGGAGATGGCCTTCCCATAATTCAGAGCTTTCTGATAATGGGTTACCGGATAATACCTCCCATATCTGTAGTAATAAGTATAGATAAAATAAGAGAGGTGTTTGTATATCCCTAAAGTGACTATAAAATGTTGTACTTTAAGTATTTTCAGATTGCTATGGAACTTAATGAAAAGGAAAAAGATCTATAAAAATATGGGTCTAGGGTATTGAAAAGAACCCATTGCCA
Organism: Xenopus borealis; assembly: GCA_024363595.1. NCBI lineage: Eukaryota > Metazoa > Chordata > Amphibia > Anura > Pipidae > Xenopus > Xenopus borealis. The sequence continues at coordinate 98,176,019 of CM044433.1, forward strand.
GACAGATTTCATTTGCTTGGTTCATAAGAGTGTTGAATGCAGTTCTTCTGGTGAAAAGTATAAACTTGTTTTATTGCCAAGAACATTTGAGAGTATGGTTATTAAAGAATACACAGACAGTTCACCATAGTTCACAAGAAGAGAACTATAGCAAGTCTATAGTAAATAGAGAGCTGGGGTCCTTTACTTCAATTCCAGCTAGGGCACTCTCTCAGGCCCTTACACACGGGCGTTTTTACCTGCGCTCCTCTGCGTTCCGTTTTGCTGCATTCAGCCGCAGGGGAGTGCAGGTATAGAAGCACTCAATTATTTTCAACGGGGCTGTACTCACACGAACGCATGTAGGCGCCAAACGCAGGTTCAGACGCAACATGCTGCATTTTTCCTGCGTTCGGCGCCTACATGCGTTTGTGTGAGTACAGCCCCATTGAAAATAATTGAGTGTGTCTATACCTGCGCTCCCCTGCTGCTGAAAGCAGCAAAATGGAACGCAGGGGAGCGCAGGTAAAAACGCCCGTGTGTAAGGGCCCTAACTGGTTTCTGTGAACATGCACAAACGCAATAGGAAGCTTGTTGTAAGGTTCACTGCTGCAGAGATTAATGTCTAATTTCTGTAGAGCATTGTGTAATATATTGTCCCTATATAAATAAGGAATAAGAAAAATAATACTGCAGTCCTGTCTACTTTGAGGTAAAACAATATAATATATTAATGAAACCAGCATTAGAAACTATGGGACAAAGAATAGAAAGGTAGAAGAGAAAATTCTAGACAAATGCACTGTAGTTTTAGTTTTACTCAATCAGGTCAAGACAAGTCTCCCTTTTTTTTTTTTTGGTCTACTGTAGTTCTTCCTTTTCTAAACTCAATACATAGAATATGGAGTCAATCCGTGATCTTTGCTCAAATATGAAACATTGGTCTTTCAAGCCTTGTAAATGTTTTCTTCTTGGCCTAACTGTTGTTTTATGATTGGATTATAGAGATTAGAAATCAGTTTTGACATTCTAAAGTCTATTGGAATGGTTAGCCTTCTACTGGAGAACTGCATTTGGTAGTCGGGGGAAATTCATTTACCAGAGACCACTTGAGGTGAAAGGCAACTTTTTTGGACACAATCACTGAGGATTCTGAACTCGCAAAGAGTCAGAACGAATGATATGAGAACATAGAAGTGTAAAAGGGAATTACTGGGAGAGCATACAGATATTGCATCACAGCACAGAAAAACAAATAACTGTGCTTATAGCTAAACAGGTGGCTCTGCCATTAAGGCGAGTGTAGTGACCAAGACTAGCTTAACAACAGTATCCATCCAAGTCAGGGTGGTTTGTGTGGGAATATGCATACACAGAATTGTATTCTTTTTCAGTAGCATGTTTGACGAATAGCATATTAAATGTACAGTTACCCAAGAAGTAATGATTATGCTGCTGTGGATAGTGTTTACTGATGAAAGTATATTTCTCACTGAAAAGTTTTTTGGTATGGAAGGAATTATCAGACAAATACTGTAGTCGATTAGTCACAGTGACCATTGCAGTGATATAAACTGCCATCTGCTCTTCTTTTTTCTATGATAATGGATTGTATACAATTACAAGCCACCCCCGTGTTCCGTCTCAACTGTTATTTTATTATGAAAAGATTTCATCTGCACTCTCGCTCCACAGCTGCCAACATGACCACAAGACTTATTTGTAGTACAGTTACAGCTAATTGAAAATGTATAACTATAATGGAAAGGATTGCCTTCAACATTAAATCACTTTAGCAAGAGAATTAACAAATTAGCCCATAGACATGTTCCTTGCCGAAAACGAGTACTGCAGAGAATATTGTAATCATTTATAATGAGAATTCACTGGAATCACGGTGAAGGCTACGCATTAAGAATGGGAGAATATTTTTAGCTATTCCTGTCCGGCAAAATGAAAAGTATTAAAGTTTAATTTTTCCCAGCTGAGAATTCATAATGAAACAATTGTATTTAATGTGACTCTTAAGGCCTTTCATTTCAAGTGTTGTACAGAACAGAAATCCCTTTACCTGCAGCAGCCAGTCCTTTGGAGATATCTTGCAAAAAGATGTAATCTGTCCTCTCTGTGCAATTAAAATGAAAAAATGGCTTTCCAAGGGCCATGCAGAGCTCTTGCACAGTAGATCTTTTACCGCGTCCCTGATGTTAAAATGCAAAATCATTTTTAAAAAACCATAAACCAGCAACAGCAAGTCTGAACAAAGATATTAGGAAAGATCCCTGCAAGGAAGGCTTTGATTTCCTCTCTTTTATAGCATAAAACATTACTCTTTAGCAAGCTTTGAGCTATGAAGTCTGCCATTAATACAGTCCAGATGGTGCAAAGAACCATAAATGAGTAAAAATCATCCAAATGTTGTTTCTTTTCTTTGTGTAAATAATGGCTGTATATCACTTCAAGCAGCTGGACACGTTTTAAAATGTAGGTTTCTTTCTAGCAGCAGGGGTACACTAAAATGGGATTTTAGATTTTTTTTCTGCATTGTGCCTAAATTAATCAAGCATGTAAATTATATTAATATATAAAAATGACATGGGCTAGCTACATACAGATCATCTCATACAATTATATGAATGCCTGCTGGGCAATGTATACTTGCTTACTTTGCTACAAGCAAAACAATTGTTTTATCTTCTCTTATGTCCATTAGTATATTGCTTTCATTGGCCTTATGCTGGGAGCTAAACACAGACCAGATAAAAGATAGAACTTATTTCCAGAAATGAGACATGTATCAGGCAAAGTATTTACCCAGGCCAGCTCCTTCATGTCCATTTTCAAACCCTTATATGATACTACATCCGTACTTACTATGATAGGAAGAAGGGAAGATTCTCTGTAAAATGTCACTACTCCAAAAACTTCAAATTACTACCAAATGATTCTTGTAAAAGTTTGTAGTGGTCCTTTTAACAGGCCATACTATTTTAAGTGGATTTATTAAAACTAGAAAATACACAACTCTAGTGAAAGACTGCATTAACCCATTAGTCCTGAAGTTACAAGGGTTTGTTCAACTTTTAGTTAACTTTTGATATGATGTAGAGAGTGATATTCTGAGAAAATATACAGCTGGTTCCGTTTTATTATTATTATTTTTTTTTTCAAGTTATTTAGCTTTTTATTCATTTTGCAGTTTCAGCATTTTGGTTGCTAGGGTATGAATTACACAAGCAACCATGAACTGATTTGAATAAGAGACTAAAAGTTAAATAGGAGAGTGCTTGAATTGAAATATGCATAATCAAACGTAGCAACACATTTAGAGCTTTAGAGAGCATTCAATTTTAGAAGGAGTCAGTGACTATTAAATGGTCTCTGGATGTAGGCTCTTTATACTTCTTATATTGCAACAAAAAAGTTTTTAAAAAGTACCTGGGGACCAGCACACAGTGCATCAATTCTAGAGCAGACTGCAGACATTACACTGAAAAAGATCCTTTCTGTCAGTGGTGTGATGAGCATGTGTTTGCATGGGCCTTGGTATTCATAGCCATAGAGGATCTCCGAACCAGCAATCTGAAAATATCAAATCTGTAGTTAATGAGCAGAATTAAATATAGTGTTACTATAGTGCAAATTTGAACAAAACATAAAACTTTTAAACCCTACTTGAAGGTGTTACTATTGTATTTACTATTGGCATGTTTTAGTATAAAGGTGGTGGGTTTTTTCCTTAAAAAATAAAAAGATTCCAAAAAGTTCTTATACATAAACTTCAAATTGGTGCAAATTATAAAATTTATATGTGAAAACAATATGTGGCATATGAGACATTAAATCCTTTCATGGAAACGTATGCAAAGCAAACTGGTTTACCTACTGTTCTACTTTTATTACATTCACCATTTAAATTGTAGCCCTCTGTGGGTGGGACTGAAGGCTGAACCATATGTTAATGTCATATAAAATAAAAGATTGGGAGCAGGGAAAGAGAGGGTCATTGGCACATGGAGTACGGTAATGAAAATAATTAAATAATCCATTACAAGTCCAGTATTGCAAAGTTACTGAGAGCAAAAGTGTTTAGGATGGGCTCATCACTAATCCTTGTGGATCTCTAACTAAAAAATACATTTGACACAAAGAAGAGCTTTCCAGGGAAACAGCTAAAGTGTAGTTACAGTGGAAAGGTGACCCTGGACATTGGCAGGCTGAGAATTTTTTCAAAGAAAATCTTTATCAAATAAGTAAAGCATTGGTTAGGAATATCGCTTGGTCTTCAAGAATATACCATCTTGAACAAGTATGGGATAACATAGTCCTTTCTTTCTACTGATCACACAATGTTATGATGACTTGCATACAGCCCTGTTACAGTAATTGGATCTGTTATCCAGAAAGATCTGAATTACGATAACAGGTCCTATACCTGTACTAACTTGTGTCCTTTCAAACTAAGCCTGTCAATAATCAGTATTAACATACTTTTAACAACAGACAGACTTCCTTGAGCTGTGTAACTATAACTGGACTTGCTCAGTAACAGTGGCAGGACTACTGGGGGAGCAGGGGGTGCAATTGGCCCAGGACACGCAACCCCTCAGGGCCCCCGGCAGCTCAAGCGCCACTGATTTCCATTAGGAAATCACATAACGAGGGGGGCCCAGATGGGCGTTCCGCACCAGGGCCCTAGTTATGTTTTCTGCTCATTAGCAAATGTCTTTCAATTGCATACTGCTACCTGAAATCATAAAACGCTTATTAATGCATTGGAAAAGATATCTATATTCATGGTCACATGACATTTAAAGAAGAAGGAAAGTCATTTTCCACACTGGGGTGCCAAATGTTAGGTACCCCCAAGTGATTGTTTTTACTTACCTGACACTCCGGGCTGGTGCTCCTACCAGTAGAAAACGAGCACCACGGAGCTGGCTTCTTCATTAAAATTCAGCTTTTTGTGCTGTTGTGCATGTGCGCCCACGTGAAGAAAGAAGAAGCAAGAAGAGGAACGCTCTGTGGTGCTCACTGAAATAACCCAGGAGCACTGACCTGGCAAATGACTTTCCTTCTCCTTTAAAATATTTATTCTGTCTTTGTGTCTGTATTTCCTTATAACTTGTTCAGATGGCACTTAAATCACAGACTTGCTTACCCTCACATGTATAGCCCCATTGTCATCATACTCATAGCTCAGATGATGACTTAGTTTCAGACTTGGTACTGCTTCATTAAAGTACTGTTGCATAACATCACGCTAAAATGCAAAGAGAAAATAAAAGTTAAATTCACCTCAAATTAAGTCAGCCTATTAGGAATTTAATTTGTGCATCAATGGCTTATAAAAGTTCAAAGAATGCAATATTTTAGTTTGCTACATCTTTTAGTATAATTTAATGTATATGCATTTAATAAGTAGGTGTATGATTTTCAAGTTTTTATTTTTAAGCATTTACATACCACTACAAATACCATATTCAAGCAAAGGTTAATTTTTACGGTTGCATATCATCAGGGCAAGATTAATGTTTCAATACTAACAGCTTTTAAGACAGAGTCTTCGGCTAGTGGCAGACAAGCAGATTCAGTGAGATTTAGTCACCAGGTGACTAATCGACTCTTCAGCCCGGCGACAATCTCCCTGAACTGCCTTCAATCTATCTTCTGTGTGCCTGAATGAGGAATTGCCTGTGCTAATGCACTTGCTGTGCTTCGACATCCGAAGCTGCCCGAAGTGGAAAATTGGGCGACTTCAGAAATCGAAGCGCCGCAAGTGTATTTGCGTAAGCGATTCCTCATTCAAGCACAGGGAAGGCCGGAAGAAGGCAGTTTTTGGGAGATTGTCGCCGGGATGAAGAGGCGATTAGTTGCCTGGCAACTAAATCTCCCCGAATCTGCACGTCTGCACTAGCCTTAAGTGGGAGAGCACTAAGCCTGTAGAACCAGTGCTTGGTCTCAGCAGTCTCTCTCCTTTAAAAGTAAATGGCAGGGGAAGATTAAAGGAACAGTTCAGTGTAAAAATAAAAATAGGGTAAATAGATAGGCTGTGCAAAATAAAACTATAAAAAATATAGTTAGTTATATAGGATGGAGTGACTGGATGTGTAGTCTGAGTTAGCCATTGACTTGAATGGGGGCCACATGCCACATACTTGTTCAGTGTGTTTGCAAGTGATCCTCAGCATTTAGCTCAGATTTAAAAGCAACAGGTATGGCCCATGTGATCCCCCTGAAGACACTGACTGGTTACTGCCTGAAAACCAATAAGTGGAAACCAAGGAATCTGCAAAGCAGGAAGTAGTGTTCTGTTTGTTATATTACAGATCCAGTCACTCCATACATTACTTTTGTGTCTAACTAACTATATTAGAAAAATGTTTTATTTTGCACCGCCTATTTGCCCAGTTTTTATTTTTACACTGAGCAATTCCTTTAAGTCATTTTAGACCAGTCCCTTGGTCAGAAGACACTTATCTCAAGAAATGCTATTATGCAGAGAGGTGCCAGCCTATAAAAAAAAATGGCCAGAGGTAAATACTTACGACCACCATATGGGGTTTACCCTGAAGTGATTTGGTGGCTTGTCAATTTTATGGTAATAACCTAAATGAAACGGGACCAGGGAGCAAATCCCTCTCTTTTGCTGATTTAAGTTTTGCTGAAGAGAAGTGTCTTGTAATTTAGTAGCTAGCCTGAAAAGTTATGTTAGAGCAAAGAGTCATGAGACAATCCTGGTTCTTTTTATTGGTCTTGGGTAGGATATCCAATAAGACCACATGTCACAAGTATTAATCTTTTGTACTAACTTCTTCTTTAAAGCTAATTCGGACTTTAAGAGACACTTTCTGGGAAATAATTTTTTTTCTAGAACACATACAAAGTGGTTAGCATCTCTGCATGTCAAGGGCTTTGGACCTACATTTAGTTCTGACCTAGACACTCTCTGCAAAGAGTATATACAGTATGTGTGTATTTCCTTCCACAGGCCGGTTTATTGCCAACTAATAAAAGTGACCCTAGTGTGTGTGCGGTGCACTATATATCAACCCTATATACTGTAAATATACATTATCATAATAAAGTGGCCTCTTGTTAGATTTAAATTAAAGATACAGTAAAACTAAAATGTTTTATTTTATATACCTGTATGGGTGTATTTTATGTATGCATACAATGCCTTACAATGCCAATAGGAGTAAAGTACTAAATGCATATAAAAAAAAAAAATTCCATTATTTTTTCATAGCATTTTAATTACCTGATATAAAAGGAGGAGTATATGATTAGAAAGTTTTACAGTATCACATGCTGACAAAGACGTTTTAATGATTTGTTGACTTTCTTCTTGTTTTTCACTGGAATCACTGATATTGTTGCTGAGTAGTTCTGATCGCTGTTGTTCATCTAAGTGGACCAAATATTGAGGAAAAAATGTAAGCATTTTGTATGCAGTACATCTACCTCGGAAAATCGGAATGCTTATTGTTTCACATATCAATTAATAAACAGAGCCCCAACTCATTGGTTGTGGAAGAACACTGTAGGTTGTAGCGTATAACAAATAAAGGCTAGTTAATTCATCAAATTGACCTGCCTACCTAGTTAGTTAGGTTAATGCATTCTAGTGAATTTTAAAAATTATAATATCTGTTAAAAATCATGTATATCATAATGTCCTGTTTTTAGGAATATGCGTGTGAACGCATAATATATATTGTGCTAGCTTCAATTAGATGAGAAAACCTTATCTCCCTAATTGAATTTCAGTTTTTCCCAAAGAGACAGCTACAAGTCAATGTACTGATAATCACATGAAAGCTCTATTGAAGTATATGGGAATAAACTGGAACTGAATTAGGAGAAACACTTTTTCCCATCAAATTGAATCTTGTCCATAAGTATTCATGTGATAAACCATGAAATAATCTTTTCTCATAGAATTGAATCTGGCCCATTATCTAAAACATCAGTTTCCACCCCAGTGTCCAAACTTCAATGGAAACTGAATGCATAGTCCACTTCAACAGTTCTATATATAAACCCCTTTCAAATATAATGTAAGTCAGGTTAGAGTAGTAAAAAGATGGGAGTAAGTAACACCAGTTCAACAACAAGTAATAAATACAAGAATAAGCACATAAAATAACATTTACAAATATGAATATGCTGCTTAAGGGGAGGGTTTTTATTATGGTGTACACAGTAGAAGAGTAAAATAATCTGCAAGTAGTTTCAATTTTCTGTACTTCTGAATTTTTTTTTATTTTTTGTTAGGCTTTGAATTTAAACTGCTATCTGATTTACCCAACCAACAGTTCAGCAGCATGAAATTCATTGTGAAAAATTGTAGATGGCCCAAATATAAGCATAATCAACAAAAAATAACAACAGAGTGAAAGGTTCCCAGTTTAATCAGTGTGTGATTATACCATCTCACTACAACCCTTAGTGACTGGTGTAATACTACAGTCTTAAAAAACTTATGGATGAATGGGCACACACTGGTTCACCTTGCATTCATATATTGGCTCAACCTCGAAAAAAAGATGTCCCATATGTTTGCTTTGAGCATGTATTGTCCACACAAAGTACAACAAAATACATGGAAGTGGAAAATACATGGAACATCACACTCCACGTTAAAAACAACAAAGTAGAGACAGTTAGTAGGTCTTGTTAACTCAGATCCTGCAAAACTAGTTCAACTCAGTGTATTATTAAAGGGGTGGTTCATCTTTAAGTTAACTTTTAGTAAGCTGTAGAATGGCCAGTTCTAAGCAACTTTTCAATTGGTCTTCATTGTTTATTTTCTATAGTTTTTCAATTATTTGCCATCTTCTTCTGACTGAACAACCCCTTTAAGCTTTGTGGAAGTTGTTGATTAATCATGATGTGAATTATTGCAATAGTGCTTTAAACCGCCAACACTCATATATTACTTGGGCAAATCTAAGTAACATGAAGGAGCGTCAGTACCACTATAAAGAGCAATATGATATGTGACTCGTAAAGAGACCCTGGAGCCTTTCAAGGTAGTAATAATGACAATAATAGCAATTTCAAACCTCCTTCTGCAAAAGAAACAGTCTTTCACTAACAAAGGTAAGACCAAAGACAAGAATTTCCAAAGGCTTCTGATGAAACCATTGGCTTCTTTTTTTTAATAAGTGTATCCTGCAGAAATAAGAGGATGAAGAACTACAGTATTCCAGCTAGCTGTGGCTTTGCAATGCATGAACAATCTTTAAGGCACTGAAGGTAAATCCTGACAGTTGTTAGTGGTAATGAACCTATTTATGCCATGGAACCAACATCTTGTGCCAATTGTTGAATAATATTACTAGATCACATCCCTGACATCTAAACTCCCATACCTAATAAATCTACTTTTTTATGGCCCATAGTTCAAGTAGGCCTGTTAGCCCGCATCCAATGGCCAAAAGTATTTAAAGCTGAAAGGCTGCAGATTTGGTATGTCTGCACTAAGCCCTTCACAAGCGCACTTGATATCCTGTGAATATTCGCTATTAATATATCCAAAGCATGACATTTTTAAAAATAACAGGATTGTGTTTGTAATCACATCATGCTGCATGTGGTTTGGGGTTTTTTTTTTTTATATTAACTGTTCTATCAGGGACTGATATTTGAACACAAATGTATGATGGCAAGCAATAATGCTAAACTAGAACATTCAAACCAAATTTAACAGACTTTTCCGTATTCCCAGCTCTCAAAGGGCCCTGGAGCAGATCAATGGACGCCAACTAAAATCATTAAGTATGACTTACCTTGGCCATTTCCTTCCTTCTCTGCCTTTGAGGTTCCTTTAGACTGCTGCCGAATGCCTTTCTGGGGAATTTCATTTAATGTCTTGGCAGCGTATTCAATTCCTTCTGTCAGATCCTTAAGGCAGTGCTATAAATAAAAGGCACAATGCTTTATTGCTAGGGTCAGCAAAATTATTTTACTCAATGAGCTCTTAACTCAAAATACTTTATAATGATTACTATTATTATGGTTACGTCACTGGCAGCTGAGCTCACTAGCTATGCTCCCAGCATGCACTCTTCACTTAATTTTTACACTTTTCTGTAGCTGACAAAATGAGGAAAGTATTGTTAGTTCACATGGCTACAGTGGGCTTTTTGTTTTGAAATTAAGATCTCTGATATTCAACATCACCCCCACTGATTAATCTGTTTTACTACTGAACATGCAAAGTGGTAGATGTTCTATTTTGGATTAAGTAAAATCTCCACAAATTAAAAGCTTTCTGTTATCTCTCTGCCTAGCTCACAACATTTATATATTGCCATACATTTTACAATCTCATATATGCCATTTTTCAATGTCCAGCACGTTTCTGTTTTTTGAACCTAGAACAGGGACAAGTCTTTGCTAGTTATGGACGAATTTATTCGCATGGGGCGTATTTGCGGTGAATTCCCGCGATTCGCCGCGAATTTTGATGCGACGCAACGACAACAATGCGCCGCGCGACAAAAACGACGCGGGGCACGCTGCGTTGTTTTTGGCGCGTGACGCGCGCCAAATTTGACGTGACACGCATCAAAAGCGTCCCACGACTCGTTTCGCAAATTTTTCGCCAATTCGCAAATTTCTCTGGAAATTCGCGAATTTTTCGGCGAAGCAAATCTCGGGAGATTCGCCCATCACTAGTCTTTGCCTGCTGCAGCCCAAGGCAACAGGTCCAATGCCTGCAGGATAAATGAGTGTGTAGAGAATGGGACGCTTCTAAAATAATTGCATTCTAACTGGTCTTCAATGTGGACACTCTGGCACACGTAGAGGGGGCACACTTAGGGGGGCCAGACCATAATTTTGGAATTTTAGCACACCATGCCTACACAAACACACCTGAGTACCTATAACACCGTTACTGATCTTACAAGCAACTTTGTGATACCAATGCCACAAAAAAAATGTTTTTTTTTTAAATTTACATTTATCTAACTATCTATAGTTACATGACTGGAATACCTCATATTGTGAGTCTCAATCACAACTGCAAATGACTAAAATGGAGGCAAAGTTGAGCATGTATTGATGCAATTCACAAACAGACTTTCACCCATAAATCCTCTTGTGACAGTGCCTACCCAGCCTGTTTGACAGATTATGCACAAATACATAATTTACCCACTTGAATTACTGACAGCCTGGATGTGGCAGTTGTTGTAGGTTTCCCCTAGTAGGGTGCATCAACAGGTGCTAGTGACTTCCATCAAGCAAAACATACTCTAGTGCATATTAATCCCAGAATTCAGAGAGAAACCTATTATAAAACAAATAAAGGGGAAGTACTATCTAATGCAACTTGCTAAATCCATAATGGTGCATTATCCTCAAGTTGCAATGGTTGGGATGATCATGAGTACACCGGAATTATGGATAAAAGCATGACAAATTGCACAATGTGCAACAGCCGAGTCGTTATCTTTAAGGGAAAATTTATTAGTGGATTCTTTAAAGTAGGAATGTATCTTCTTTAATCTACAGTGATAGATACTGTAAATAGAGACAATAGATAGATAGCACAAATAAATATGTATGATTTGTGAAAATGTTGCCATACATAAATAAATACTCTTCAGCTATTATTTCCTTTTAACATTAGCTGATGAGTTCTGACATGTTTTCAAGGCAGTCAGCACTGTCATGATAATTCCATTCCCCATTTCATGGTAATTTCTTGCTGTGGTTTATTAGTATAGATGCACTGCAGGGTATACTGCCAACCATGAGACAGACTAAAAAAAGGCTAGACAGCAGCTGTGTTACATTTTTCTAATAAGACGGGCTATCAAAAATTGTATGAAATGACTGATAAGAAGTGACCTGAGCTGATAATGTTTGTTAATGGCACATGGATTCTAAATATCAGTGACAGGTTCATCAAATATCCAGACAAACCTACACTTAACAGTGTACTTGTGTGTGTTCAGGCATGTGACGGTGAGCAGGAAAGGAAATGAATAGTGATGGGCGAATTTATTCGCCAGGGGCGAATTCGTGGCGAATTCCCGTGATTCGCCGTTGGCGAATAAATTCACGAAACGGCAGCAAAAATTCACCGGCGAAAAATTTCGACGCGTCGAAAATGAAGCAACGCGCACCAAAAACGACGCTACGCGTCGGAAACGACGCGACGCGCGCCGGAAACTACGCGACGCGCGACTCCGTTCGCAAATTTTTTCGCCAATTCGGGAATTTCTCTGGAAATTCACGAATTTTTTGGCGAAGCGAAACGCGGGAGATTCGCCCATCACTAGAAATAAAAATGACATTGTCAGAAATGTTGGACTGGGACACCAGGGGCCCACCCAAAAACCTTAGACCAGAGGCCCACTCTCAGTACTAATATTCTTCATCTCCTCAATCAACCTTTATTCCCCTAGTTTGTTTTCTTTACATACTATAATCAATTATTCCATCTATTTAGCCTCTTTGTTCTCATAGAAATAGGGAATGGCCATGAAATAGGCCAAAAGATTAGCAGCATGAGGGCCCACTGACACCTTGTCCCACCGGGAGTTTTCCTGGTGGGCCAGTCCGACACTGATTGTCAGTGAGAACGCTGCTGTACCTGTAGTTTCTCTTTGCTGTATTCATTGTTGCTTCCAATAGTTTCCTTCAGTTCCTTGGTGAATTTAATCTGGGTGCTGAGAAATGCTATATCACTTAGAGTGCAGAGAGTCCAGTGCCTGGAGGTCACTTCCTTATTAGAACCTTCATTATCATCATCATCTGGAAGCAATGAACTTGCACCTAGAAAAATATTACAAAAACATAAGTCTTCATACAAAGTATATCTTGAAGAGCCTGAAGATAACAAAAACCATTCTCATCCAAGTTGTCTTTACTTTACAATGTAAAGATCCTCCACACTATACTAAACTAAAACTGATTCAGTTGTTCAGATTGGTATATCATTATTATGCATTAACATTCATATCAATCTGTCCTAAAACATAGCCTCTCCAAAATGAAATTCTTTGTATTGTCACCGTCATCTTTCCATGCACTGCAGATTTCACTCACAGCTAACATCACTTTTCATCAAATAAAAGGTGTAAAATGAGGTGGGTTGCCCAGTCTAATCCACACAAAACAGTGATAGGTGGACTGTTATGAGATACCTCCCAACATTTTTAAAGTAGAAAGAGGGACAAAAAGTTTTGACCACGTCCATTTTATGTCCACACCCCCCTAATTACCAAGTTCATTTTACAAAATTTGGCAGGTTATGGAGACAAATGGGAGTTTTAGGGTCAGGTTTTATGTGTTATTACAGTTTTGCTAACGAAGGTGAATTGCCCTTTACACTGCAAGTCTCCAAGAGAAATGCTTATTTTAAATTGATACAATTGTTTCTTTCCTTATCTTAAATTGTAAAAAAATGTATATAAGTGCACCTGCCACATATTGTGGGGTCTCTGCCAAAAGCCAATTGAGTTTTAGAAATTTTGTATCTTTTTCTGAGTGCAGGACATCAAAGAAAAAGTTGGGACATTTCAGTAACAATCCAGGAGTGCAGGTTGAGCTGTCCAAATCAGGTCTGTCCCGTGGAAAAAAATGGAACAGTCGGGAGGTAACTGGGAACATGAATAAATGATGAAGACAGATAGTTATAAAATCTGCATATGCATAAAAACTTCATAACACTGATTCAAAACTGTAAATGTCTGTTTGCTGTGGTTTATAGACAACAAAAAGATACTAGTGTGTGTATGTGTCACGGTCGGCACCCAATACCAGAACAAGTGCCAAGCACCCTGGTCTCGGCTCGTGCTTCACCAGTAGTGTGGCCGCCTTTGGCTTCGGGAGGAGCCCTCAGCTACTCAGATGCCACCTGGACTTAACGAGAGGTGCAGGGCAGGAGTTCTGGCCAGCAATGGGGCACGACTGTATATAGAGTCTTTAAGGCCGAAGGTCACGGTACAGACAGGAGTTGGCAGATTCGAAGTCAGACAGGCCGGGTCGGGGCAGGTAGATAGCTAGGGTTGTCAGGCAGGCAAGGGTCAAACCGGGTGATCAATCAGGTAGGATTAGGCAGATTCGGTGGTCGTATAACAGGCACAGGTCAGGATGTAGATAACAGAGTAGTCAAATAGCCAGGCAGGGTCAAAAACAGGTATCAGGAACAGACAGAAGCTTTACAGCACAATACAAGGCACCAGGAACAAGATCCTATCACGGGCAACTACATTTTAGCAAATGGCCCTTTAAATACATTTGAATTTGGCGCCTTTGCGCAATGACGTCATCACGCAGCGTGACTTGGAGCATAAACCCGGAAGTAGCGCGGCGCGCGCGCCATAGAACAAACCGGCAGCAAGAGGGGAAGATCAGCGTGGCGGGCGTCCCCGCCGAGAGCGCGGGGGGCGTCCCCGCCGGCCCCCTAGACCACCAGGGTGAGTCTTGACAGTATGTATCTCTATTGGTTGAAATTTATTAAAGAGAGTATCACTTTAGTGTATAGCATTGGTCTAAATATGAAACAATCGTCATTTTGACTGTATCTCAAAGGGGTTATCTAATAAAAGTAATTCTAAAACAACTGGACTTGCTGAGTAATCACTGAAGATGTTTCACTACTCATCCAAGCAGCTGCTTCACTTCAGCTGACTGGTGTGGGAAGTTACACTAAACCAATCCCAATGGCACATTGTAACTCTTCAAAGAGGTGACATCTGAATTTACAAAGGTGTTGATTCTGTGTAGTTACTGTGCTAGAATTACCAATGTGTCATTCAACTCCTTGACACGGGTGTTACTGGTGAGAGTTGCATGAATGGATGTGGGGATTGTTCTGAAACCGCCGGGGTACAGATGTGAGAACAGCATTGTATGTAGCAGACAGGTGGTGTTGAAGGCCCCGCCTCTATTCAGGGATGGTTTCTCCACCAAGACATGAATTGCCTCTTTCATGCCTTGTTCAAACCAGTGGTCTTCTTTATCCTAGATTTGGACCTTGCTTTTGGGTGTAGAAAGACAGCTGAGTCTTGCCCTGTAAAGTTTGCTCTCCTATTCTGAGCCATTCGCTTGGTATCCCCAATGTATAGATCAGTGCACTCCTCGCTACACTGGACTCCTTATACCACATTACTTTGTTTTTCTTTAGGTGTTGGATCCAGTGTACCAGTTTTTGTCTCAGTGTGTTGCTAAGTTTGAAAAACACAGGGACGTGGTGTTTGTTGAAATTCCTCCTGAGTTTCTCTGACACTCCAACTACATATGGGATGACTATGTTTCGCCTACTATGTTCTCTACGGGCGGTTATTTCTTTTGGTATTCCTGTTGGGCTTGAATGCTGCTGTTTTGTCAAAGGCCCAGTCTGGGTAGCCACACACTTCCAAAGCTCCTCTGAGATGTTTTTGCTCTTTGTCTTTGGACTCCATATCAGTTGCCACACATTCCGCCCTGTGGTGCAGAGTTCTAATGACACCCAGTTTGTGTTCCAGGGGATGGTGGGAATTGAACAACAGATATTGATTCATATGAGTAGGTTTCCTGTATACCTCAGTTTTCAAGTTACCCCCTCTTAGATGCATATTAAACAGTGCAAAAAGGCAAGTTTGTTCTTGTGGACATCTTCCCTTGTGAACTTGATGTTATTGTCCACTGAGTTAATGTGTTCTGTAAAGGCCGGCACTTCATGGGATCTGATTTTTACCCAAGTGTCATCCACATACTGTACCTGAACCAGTGAGTCAGTGTTGTTCCCTGGAATGTAAGTGACGACCTTCTTCTTACTTCCTCCATGTACAAGATCCAAGATCCAAGATTCCTTTATTTGTCAATACAGACTATATAGTTATACAGCGTATCGAAATCACGTTTCACTCAGGCACCCTCACCATAGTGCCTTTGCATTAAGAAAGAGAAGGAGCATTTGTGGATGCACATAGGGTGGAAGGTGCAGGTAACAGACAGATTTTATAATGTTAACTCTAATTTCTTGCGGAAAGAAGATTTTGCAGTGTCTAGCAGTTCTATTTTGAATGCTGCAGAATCTCCTTCCAGATGGCAAGAGAGTGAACATAGAATGAGATGGGTGAGAATAGTCTTTTGCTACAATATTTTCCCAGTGCATCATGTGTTTCTGGTGGATTTGGGAGATGGGTTGGAGTGGTTCTCCTATAATCCTTTCTGCAGTTTTCACAATCCGTTGAAGGGATTTTTGTTCTGCAAGTGCGCAGTTTCCAAACCATATTGTGATGTAGATGCAGAGAACACTCTCGATGGTGCCTTGATAAAATGTTTTGAGAATGGGAGGGGAAGACTGGCTTTCTTTATCTTCTGTAGAAAATGAAGGTGTTGTTGAGCTTTCTTTGTGATAGAGTTGATGTTCAGGGTCCAGGAAAGGTTGTTTGCCATATGCACTCCTAAGAACTTCACATGCCTTACTTCTTCTCTGTATTCAGACTCATCATTTTACCTAACAAGGCCTACTACCGTTGTGTCATCTGCAAACTTGATGATGTGGTTTGCATTGTACTGGCCAGTACAATCATGTGTCAGCAGGGTGAATAGAAGTGGGCTAAGCACACATCCTTGGGGCGAGCCTATACTCAGTTTTAGAACCTCAGAGGTGTTCTATTGAGACATATTGGGGTCTATCAGTCAGAAAATCAAGGATCCAGTTACAGAGGGAAGAGTTTATACCTAGAAGTTCCAGCTTCCTTACCAATTGCTGTGGTATGGTGTTGAATGCTGAGCTGAAGTCAATAAATAGCATTCTGACATATGTGACCTTTTCATCAAGATGAGAAAGGGTGAAATGGTGTTGAATGCTGAGCTGAAGTCAATAAATAGCATTCTGACATATGTGTCCTTTTCATCAAGATGAGAAAGGGTGAAATGAAGTGCACTTGAAATTGCATCATCTGTGGAACGATTTGGGCGATAGGCAAACTGTAGCGGGTTAAGGTTTTGTGAGATTTTTGTTTTCATATTTTTAAGTACCAGCTTCTCAAAGCACTTTGAGATGATAGGCGTGAGTGTTATAGGATGGTAGTCATTAAGGCAAGACACGGTAGACTTTTTTGGCACTGGTATGATTTTGGTGGTTTTTAGGCATGCGGGAACAACAGCTGAGCTCAGGGATGTGTTGAAGATATCAGTGAAAATGTCTGTAAGCTGTTCAGCACATTCCTGTTGCACCCGACCTGGGATATTGTCAGGACCTGCTGCCTTCCGAGGGTTTATTCTGCGGAAGGTCGTTTTGACTTCATCGATGGTAATACAGAGAACCTGGTCATTCTGGAAGGAGGTCAATTTCTTTGTAGGTTCCCTGTTTTCGGTTACAAAACGTGCAAAGTTGTTCAGTTCATTTGGCAATGATGCATCTTTGTTGTTTATTTGATGTGCAAATTTGTAACCTGTAATGGCTTGGATGCCTTGCCACATGCACCGTATCTTTAGATGATAGGAAATGGTTGTTGATCTTCTTAGCATACGCTTACTTTGCCTCTTTAATGGCACTTGATAGATTGGCTCTAGCTGTCGTGTATGCCTCTCTGTCTTTTGACTTAAAAGCAAAGTCTCTGATCTTCACTAGGTTACAAAGCTTTGTGGAGAACCAGGGTTTGTTATTTGCTCGGATTATAACATTTTTGGAGACCGCAACATCTTCAATGCACTTCCCAATGTAGCTAGTCACTGAGTCTGTGTACTCATCTAAGTTTGTTCCATGTACATAGGTTGCGGCATCTTTGAACATTTTCCAGTCTGTGCATTCAAAACAATCCTGTAGAGCAAGTATGGCAGCTTGTGGCCAGGTTTTCACTACTCTTGAGATTGGTCTGAATTGTTTGTGAATGGGTCTGTACGCTGGTGTAAGAAGTATGGAAATATGATCTGATTTTCCTAAATGGGGGAGTGGGGTAGCCTTGTATGCATGCGGACATTTGTGTAAATTTGATCTAGCATGGCATCTTCTCTTGTGGCAAAGTTAATATTTTGATTAAATCTGGGTAGAACTGATTTTAGAGATGTGTTATTGAAGTCTCCGGCAACAATGAAGAAGCCATCCGGGAAGACTGCTTGGAGATCATTTATTATTGTGTAAAGTTCACTCAGGCCTTCACTAGTTTTTGCACTGGTGCTCTGTGGCAAGTATACAGCAACAATAATCACCACAGCGAATTCTCTGGGAATGTAAAAGGGTCTGCATTTGATTGCTAAAACCTCTGCGGATACAGAACAATGCACAGATGTGATTGTGGCGTTTGTGCACCAGCTACTTTTAATGTAAATACACAACCCTCCACCACGTGTTTTACCTGATAACAAATTGTTTCTGTCAGCTCTTAAGCAAACCCCTCTAGCTGTAATGTAGAGTCAGCTATACCTGAATGGAACCATGTTTCTGTAAAAATCAGTGCACAGATAGTCCATCTTATTGTCTATGGAGCGCACGTTGGAGAGGAAAAGAGAAGGTATCGCTGGTCGGCTGTAGTTCTCCTTCAGCCTAGTATTAATTCCAGCACGCTTACCTCTCTTCCAGTTCCTTGTGCACCGCTTCCTGTGCTTCCTATGCTTCCTGTGTTTCAGGGAAGCTTCCGTGTTCTGCCTTGGGAGCTTTGTGCAAGCTATAGCATGGGTGCGGCAGGTCTTTGGTGATGCCAGGGTTTGCTTGTTTGGGGTTCTGTGCTGATCCTTTCATAGAATTCCGTAGAGGCGCAAGTCTCTCAGCGTGTCACTCTCTAGATCTGTTTCTGTGCATTCACCTATGTCCAGAAGCTGTTGGCGGTCATATAGGTATTTGTCTGCACTGGAACCAGATGTGGCTGCTGTGACTTGAGTTGCCATCTTGTGGGGCATAAGGGAACAATGAGTGGAGCTACTCTGCTTTGCAGGCTCTGCAGGGCTGGGCAGGAACGAGCTATAATCTCTAGCTGCCATGATTGATGCCTGCCTAGGTCTCAGGTTGTTGTTGCACTACAGGGCTCCTTTATGTGATCTTTTAACCCGTTCAGTACCCCAGGGCTCTTTGTTTAGTACCATCAGCACACTTCCTTCCTGGTCCGCATCTGGCAACTAGCGTTGTCTCTAGCCGTGTGCACAAAATGGTATATGTTTGTGCTTTTCTTCACTGCAGTCACTGTGTCTGTGCGCTCAGAAAACCAGCTTTGTGCGCCGCTTGTCTGCAGTTGACTAGACAGAGGATCGTCTGCAGTCAGTGTACACGCTGGCGCACAAGGATTAGACTACAGCCTGCTTCGCAGTGCAACAGGGTTCTTTTACTTTACTCCTTCCCCAGTCCGCTCCTGGCATTCAGCGCAGCTTGTCTGCAGTCACCGTCCCACGTTGTGCCCCAGGCCGTGAGCACAAAGGACTACAGCACACTCAGCTCAACAGAGCTCTATTCTCTGTTCCTTCTCTTTCTCCAATCATTTCCCCATCTGCTCCTGATGTTTGGCGGGATTGAATATCAGCTAAGGGGATTTCTATTCGCAAAAGTAATAAGTTTGGGGACCCCGTGTGGCCGCTGCGGCCTAACGCGCCGCCAACTGTCTCTGTACAAGCTACAATGGAAGAGACTAGAGAACCCATTGCACAACCATGTTTCTGCTTATAAAAAAGGTCCTTGTATTTGAAGTATGTGTTGTTAAGGCACAAATCTATCAACAAACATACTTGGTTAGGACTGAGCTGAGGGTGCTGTCTTGCTGCAGTTGATTTCTTACAGTCTCAATCGTCGGTATACATGAGAACAATGAAGTGACATCATATGATACCAATGTTTCTTCTGCCTCTAGTGTAATACCATGAATCTTGGTTACAAACTCTTTGGCATTCTTGATTTGATGTACTGTATTGCTTACCGACGGGGCTAAGAGGTTAGCCAAGAATTTTGTAATGCTGTATGTCACTGAATTTATGCTGCTGACAATAGGCCTTAGTGGGGAGTACATATAAGCATGGTGTGGTATCTCTGGGTTACAGGCGGCGTTATAAAACTCGACTCCTTTTCAAGTTGTTGTAGGCAAGCTATCACCTTTTTTCTTGGGTCTTTCCTTAAAGGAAAACTATACCCCCCCAGACAATGTAGGTCTCTATAAAAAGATATTGCATTAAACATCTCTTATATAACCCTGCTTCACGTAAATAAACCATTTTCATAATAATATACTTTTTTAGTAGCATGTGCCATTGGGTAATTATAAATAGAAAATTGCCATTTTAAAAAATAAGGACAGCCTTCTGGGATCATAGGATTCAACGGTGTATACAAACATACCAAACAAACTATAAAGTTAGGTCACATGAGCCAATTAACAGACAGAGTTGTGTCTTTTGCTTCATCACTTCTTCCTGTTACAGTTAGGGGCAGATTTACTAAATTCACATGAAGGATTCGAAGTTCGATCGAATTTTCAAAAAGTTTATCATTCGAATTTTCTAATGTTTTTGAAGACCTCTTTGACCAGTGAATTTTGAAAATTCGATCGAATGGAATGATTCGAATAAAAATATATTTGAATATTCGACTATTCGACAGTCGAAGTACTTCCCCTTTAAATTTTTATTCAACTGCCTAGTTCGCCAGTTTCAACCTACCGAATTGGCTTTCAAAAATTTTTATTGAATAAAAAAATTCGATGGAATGGTTAAATCAATCGAATTGATCGATTCGAACCATTTTATCGATCAATATAATTTTTATATTCGATCGTTTGGCCAGTCGAATTGCGGTAAAAATCCTTCAAATTTGGAGAATTTTTATTCCCTAACTATTCCCATGGTTTTTTAACCCTTGAATTCGACCCTTAGTAAATCTGCCCCTTAGAGTTGAAATATTCCTGGTCAGGTGATCTCTGAGGCAGCACACAGACCATCACGAAATGGTGGCTCAAGGCAAGAGACATAAAAGGGCAATATTTACTTAAATATATATTCCAGTTTGGTAAGATTCTTTAATATGCCACTTAATATGATATAGACTACCTGTTGCTCAAGTATTAATTTTGGGGATATAGTTTTCCTTTAAGGATTCATATATATTGCTATCACTGAGTATTGTGGTTATCTTGCAGTGATAGTCAGTTGTGTTGAGCACCACCGTGCATCACCTTTTATCTGCTGGCAGGATAGTGATGTGATCTTCATAGTCATATCTCAAAGGGGTTGTTCATCTATACATTAGTTTTTAGTATGATGTAGAGAGTGATATTCTGAGCTCATATCTATTATTTGTGGGTTTTGAGTTATTTAACTTTTTGTTCAGCAGCTCTCCAATTTGCAAGTTCAGCAATCTGGTTATTAGGGTCCAAATTACCCTACAGCCATGCATTGATTTGAATAAGAGACTGGAATATGAATAGGAGAGGGCATCAACAGAGAAATAGTTATAAAACATAGCAATAAAAATAAATGTGTAGCCTTACAAAGGATTTCAAATGGGGATCAGTGACCCCCATTTGAAAGCTGGAAAGAGTCAGAAGAAGGCAAATAATTCACAAGCTATAAAAAAACAAAAATTGAATGCCAATAGAAAAGTTGCCTAGAACTGACCATTCCATACTAATTTTACTTAAGTTGAAGAACCCCTTAAAAGTCCAGTTATACGTTCTATTCCTCTTATAAAAAATAAATTGTGCCTATATACCAATTCCACAGTTAACAATCAATGAAAATAAAGTGACTTAGTTTATACCTTGATGAACTGGAATGAACTCTTAACTGTAAAGGTTCCTTATTTAAGAGAAAACTCAAATGGAAAAAACTTGATTCTAGGAGCAAAAGTTGCGAAACCCAAGTTTGAATTGATAAAGTTGTTTGCGAAAAAAACTTCAATTGCTTGAATCATTTGAGTTTTCGGGCACAACCCTCAAACATCATACAGGCTATTAATATCTTCAAATGGTTCAAAGGACCTCTGACATTGACTCCTACATGACCTCGACAGATATAGATGGTTTGTTTTCAGATTTGACATATTTTCAGGGTCGGGATATAATAAATCTCAAAAAACAAGTTTTTTCAAAACATTCTAAAAAAATTGGGTTTTATTCTTTAACCCAAAAATGTGAGTTTTGATAAAAACAACAACTCGTAAACTTAATAAATCTGCCCTTTAAAGTCACCTCGGTAATAGAAGTAAAGGCCTTTGCAATAAAGTATATGTTAGCAATCCAGTTTAATACTCACCAGCCATACAGGTGTTTGCAGGTTTTTAGAAAATAAAAGAAATAGATTTGTATACAGAACAAAAAGTAAATTGCTGCAAGGACCAAAACATGATTTGCATTTGGTCACGTTTATGTTACTGGAATAAAAACACGACTAGAGAAAATAATGACATACTTCTCTCATCTGATTCAAGTTCTTTGTTTACCACCACCCGTCGAGCTCCTGCACTGTGTATCTCTTTTCGCCTCCATTGAACAGTTTTTGTGTGCTCCAGAGCTTCCCTTAGTTTATTCTGAAGGGAAACTTTTATGCTGTCTACAAGTTGTGATAACCAAGACTCCACAGGGCCTCTACATTCAAGTGGCTGCAGAGAGATAAAAGATGAATTGTCAGCTACTCACTGGACAGCAGATTGCTGAAGACTCTTTTGGCAGAAGTCCCCTGTTGTTCTAAACATGTTTCCTATCACTTTTATCAATGTTGTACCATCTTTTATAAGTACAGTAATACCTTTAAATTATGCATCAGGACAACAGGATGCTCAGTGTTTGTGTTATATCATTAAATATTAATTCTGGATGTATAAACATCCTGTTTATTCCAAACCACAAATAAAAATAGGCTGAATATTAGCAAAGAAAAAAAGTAGCATCTAGAAAAGCAGTTAACACTTAGTGGTAGTGTACACCCTATCATAAGCTAGGAATGGGGCTCCCACATCTCGCTTGTGCCCTTAGGCTGAGACACTACTAGGGCAATAAACATTACAAAGCTTGAAGTATTGTAATTGATGCTAGCTGATTACAACTGTCACCAGAAAAAGTTAAACATGAAAATACCCTCACCTCAGTAAGGTACAAATCTTCCATCAAAAAACTTCTTAGTCCAATGATTCTTGGACAGATATTTTCAGAAGCAGGCTCACTTGTATGGATAATAAGACTGATTATATGGGGAAATATCTTCATTATGTAGCCACTTAAAACACTGAGGTCATAGCCTGTTCAAAAAGAAAAGGATTAATTATTTAGTACATTCATTCTTTAGTTTGATTGTCAATTTTGATTGAAAATTTTCTTTTCTTCAAAACATCTGTTAATAGTGTTGCTCTAAGAATTCTGCACTGAAATCCATTTTTCAAAAGAGCAAACAGATTTTTTTATATTTAATTTTGAACATCTGAGATTGTTCTAGACATGTTGTCAGTTTCCCAGATGTCCCCAGACATGTGGCTTTTGCTCTTATAAACTCCAGTCACTCTTTATTGCTAAAATGCAAGTTGGAATGATGTCACACACCCCTCCCTCCCTTCCTCCCCAATAGCCTATCAACAGAACAGTGGGAAGCTAACCAGATAACAGCTCCCTTGTAGATATGAGAATATCCATATAATCCCCAGCAATATTATACACTCTATGTGCTGGAACTGGTCCTTGCAACAAATATCCCACCCTATTTTCTTTCACAACTAGTGATGGACGAAATGGCCGCGTTTCGCTTTGCCGAAAAATTTGCGAATTTCCAGAGAAATGCGCGAATTTTTCGCCAATTCGCGAAACGAGTCGCGCGTCGTTTTTTACGCGTGTCGCGTCGTTTCCGCCGCGTTGCGTCGTTTTCGGCACGCGATGCGTCGTTTTCGGCGGCGAATTTTTGCCGGCGAATTTATTCGCCAGCGGCGAATCGCGGGAATTCGCCGTGAATTCGCCCATGGCGAATAAATTCGCCCATCACTATTCACAACTATTCTATTTAATGGCCCTATACTTACAGTATATTCTAAATTTTCCTTTGTGTTCCCCCAGCTAGACCATGCACCCTGGCAGATAAGAGGACTTTAATTATCAGTTGTGTCACAGGGCCAAAATGTGGCATACTTGAATAGACTAGTCTGTCTCATGGAATTAATGCTACATATCACAGTGTTCCATATACAGGCTGAAGTGACGGTTCTGAGCATGGATCCTCCTGTTGCCAACATATCTATCATAACCATATAGTATTGGGTATATAGCAAGCAACTCTAATATTACTAACTGAAGTTGGTCAGAATTCCTGGTTCCACCCATATGCCAGTACTGATATGTGCACCAACACATGCAGGCATCGGCTTAGCTGTGGCTGGTTATTATGGACAGCTCATTTACATTTCTAAAGTGATTAGCTCATTTACATATTAAAGACAGACCTGATTTGCATTTTTAGGTGAGCAGCCCATTTACATTTTAAAGCAAGCGGTACATCTGGCATTTGCCCAAACCCACAGATTGCCAGTCCAGGCCTGTATCCAATATACTTGCTACTTCAGGGCCAAAAGATAATAATAGTGAGGATTTCTTACTTTTTAAATCAGTGAGAATTTTTGAGAGTCATGTTATGCTCAAGTGCCTCCATTTGGACATAATATGCATGTTTTTCAAACTTAAAATAAAAATACAGGGACAAATGAAAAGAAGAAAAATATTTTCCTCATGAATCCATCCTGCCATCCATCCATAATTCTGCTGGAGCAGCACTATTAACTGATGCATTTTGAAAACAACAAACATGTTTTCCCATGACAGTATCTCTTTAAGCAAAACCTAATAATAAATTAAATAAACATTTGAGTGTATCTTTTATATATACAAATCCTAAACCATAATATTTTTGTTATTTTTAGGATCACCCATTCGAATATAATAATGTTAGACTGATGGTTAGATTATTGTGGCTGACAGAATACTACTGTGAATATACTATACTATTCAGTTGCCCCGCTGAAACCATCAGCTGTTGTTTGTGCATATGCCGAGTTTTGATGTTGGTATCCAACAGAAAACGCTAAGGGGAATATGCTGGAAGCAAGGAGGGGAACATCCTGAATTACAAATTAACATATGTAACTGCAGAGTGACCTGAGATGCCTCCAGTGCTTTATTTATGATTGTAACTGAGATGAAATTAAATGCTATGAGAGCTCCGAGAAGGAATAATATATGTACAGTTTGATAAGCACCATGCTGTTAAAAACAATAAAACTGTGATACAGAATCATGGGAAGATAGTTTTCTTTACTGTCAGTAAAAATTTAGATGTACCTGATGATTTACAAATTATAATCCGTGCTTGGATGAATGAAAAACAAATGCCTTATTGCAAATGGGCAAAATGGATAAAACGTGGACACATGAAACAACTCTACAGAAATGAAGTGTGATTAAAGAGCAATTTAAAAAAAATGGAAATTATATTTTGGAGTTGATATAAGATTGAGAGTTTTGAAGTTTTTGTCTGTCTCTCTCTCTGTACCTGCTTATGATACTAATCCTAATTTATTTCTCCCTCCCTGCTGGAATAACTGTCAGTGAAAACATGTAGCTATGGAGCATTTTTAACCACTTATCTGCAACAGAGACAGTACAATTTACAGGATGGATAGTAAAGGCTAATTTTAGGATTTGTAGCAGTTCCTGGTTAAGGAGTCATGGGTTGTCTTAAGAATCTATCCTTAGCTCCCCACTTGTTCCATGACCTTAATTATGCCAAAAAATGAACCAGTACATTAAGGGGCCCAGGACAACAGATAAAATGTACTGATTGACATGACTTATATGAGACTCCTCCGTGCACCTCAACCATCTTCTTGGGCAATATTGCATATTACTTGCACCCATTTTGCAACATCTGCTGGTCTGCCTGCCCCATGTTTGTGATCCACATACATACCTATATACACTAGGAATAAATAAAGTATACAGGTTTACACATATATATATTACTTTAATATGCTTTAGGGTTAGATGCCTGTAATTTAGACCACTAATAATACTTTGTTAAAAAAAAAAATTCTTTTGTTTTTACTTTGATTGGTTTTGTTAAATGTATAGTGATTTTTATTGCAGTCTGCATAGCTTTGTAATAACTACATCGTTTTGTAATACTGTGTATATTTAGTATTGCACTGTTGAGAAAAGCCCTGGTATTCATAAATTATTATGATATGAGATAATTTTCACACATTTCTGAAAAAACACTAACTTCAGCAAGTTTTGCATTTCTATAGTTTGTAGCAGAAATATGCACTTTGAGTTTATTGTAATGTATACTGTTCAGCCACAAAACTGTACTTATGCTTTTATTGTTATGTAGTCTCTTAAAATTATAAAATAATTATAAATTATAAAATACCCAGGTAATCATGTTTTATGATTTTACCTGTGGACATGCAAGTTAACAAGAATCTCAACTTATTTTCTCAAATGTCACAAAATATTACACATTTTAGAGATGTTTTGAATGTATCAGAATGTGTACTTCCTTAAAATATATAATTTTCTTGGGTTAAAATTCCAGAGCTTTTGACTTGTTGCTAAAAGAATGCTTATTTATAGTGATGGGCGAATGTCCCCAGTTTCGCTTCGCCGAAAAATTCGCGAAACGAGTTGAGGCACTTCAACGC
This sequence comes from Xenopus borealis, assembly GCA_024363595.1. NCBI lineage: Eukaryota > Metazoa > Chordata > Amphibia > Anura > Pipidae > Xenopus > Xenopus borealis. The sequence continues at coordinate 98,202,606 of CM044433.1, forward strand.
GTCGCGTCGTTTTCGTTGCGTTGTTTTCAGCGCGTCGTGTCAAAAATGGCGCACGACTCTTTCTTTTTCAGCGAATTTTTGCCAGGCGAAATTTCGCTGGCGTTTCACGAATTTATTCGCCAGCGGGAATTCACCGCAAATTCGCCCCTGGCGAATAAATTCGCCCATCACTACTTATTTATTATCTGTTGTTTGAAATTTGGTTTTGTAAAACAGTGGGGGGGGGTTAAACTAGACAAGTAGCAATCTCTATAGAATTATACATACTAACAAAACATAGTTGATATCCTGCTTGGGGGCCAAGGGACTTTCATAATAATTTTGTTTTCACTGAAACCTGGTGCTTCCATCTGTTTCTGCCGCTTGATAAGTTGGATGCATATACAATGGTAATTTTTTTGTTTTTTGGTGGTCAGATTTGCTAACATTAAACTAAAAGCTTTTTAATCTGTAGCTGAATATTATTGAGACTCCATTCAAGAATTCAATCTGAGCTATGAAATATGGAAGTACTATTTACCATAGCAAACAATATTTAGGGTATCCTCCACAGACAAGAAAAAGAGCCGTGGGAAAGCCAGTCTTTTTTGCTCTAAGTGAAGTCGAACTGCTCGCTGGCACCGCTCTAATTTGTAGTTCAGCATGTCAAGAAGAGACTGCAAACCTGAAGGCAAATACATAAAAGTCAAACCAATAAACTGGGTGTCAGATAAAGTTGTTTACAAGTCACACAGGTTGAGGATACTGCCTCATACAGAATTAAATAAACAAAAGTAATCCTGGGAATGAATTCCAAACAAGCTCCAAGAAAATCCCATTGACATGGGTTGATCCTATAGGCTAATGAAGTATTGTAATTGATGCTTGATTTTGCTTATTTTCTGCTTGATAATTTGCGAAGGCCCCTAAGCTTAACTTCTCAACAGCTGCTTAGAGCCCACTGAGCATGTGAATGTTGTTGACACTTTCCAAGATGGTGAACCCCTGTGACAATTTTAAAGTCCTGGATCATTTCTGCTATTGAGAAGCTGAAACTTTAGGCTGGTACAATAAGTGCAGTATATAAAATATGGCATTTTTAGCCATATTAATTTTTAGGGTTTAGTTTTAGCCTCATAAGGCTTAACATATTTCTGGAAACCTATAATCATAACTGATATTTATATCCCACTATAATATATTTCAAGAAAAGGGCAAACAATTTATTTAACATTTTATCATATTTCCTTATTGACTTTGTGTACACTCAAATTATTTCTAATTTCTACCTTACAAACTACAATTTATTACAAATTAAGAATTGAAAAAATATTACATCATTGCAGATTCTGTATTCTATATTCTATGCTGTAATAAATGTTAAGTTTGTTTCACCTCTTCTCATACAAGTCTGCAGTATGTTTGGATTGTCCTCCACAGATTTCATAAGGCGACAAAAATGGTGGTGGACATCAGCAAACAGAACAGCTTCTCTTGGCATGGCAACACGATATGGAAGGGTGGAGAGCACCTGCAGGATTTTCAAGATTTATTATTAAATAGGCCTTAAAGAATAGGCTTTATTTCTTTGAAATAATGTTATGGTTTTTGCTAATGAAGATTATAATTCTTCAGCTTCATTGCATGCATGGGCACTTCCCATGTCTTCTCAGTACAAAACACAGATGGTTATAAGATTGTTAGAACAAGGTTAATTAAAGTTTAAGCATGCACTTACAATCCTATATGCTGATATTCTGCTCATAAAACTAGTTGTAATGTGCTTATGCACAGATACATGACAAGGAACACTGACCTCTTCAAGCTGAGTCCACTTTTCCTGCACAGAGAGCCACAGCTGAACTGTTGTTTCTATAACCTGGAGCTTTTTATGCCATTTATACAGCTCATCCAAGAATGAGCCAGCTTCTGCGTAAGGTCGCATGGTGGTCAGAAGCAATTGATGGTGGTCAAGTTCCTCAAATATAGCATCTGTATTTCTCAAAAGCATGACTGTGCCATGTTCCTAAGAAAGAAAAAGAGTACTGCATTAATTTCAAATTAAAAGAGCACATTATTGTAGTTTACCACTAAATTAATGGACCAACAATTGTCTCTATAAACATAGACATCTCTTATAGACATTTATCTCTGTAGTGCTATAACCAATTGTCTCTATAAACATAGACATCACTTATAGACATTTATCTCTGTAGTGCTATAACCTTATTGTCTGAATTGCATGGGACACAAAAACAAATTGGTCAACAAGCATAATATATATAAGTATTAATTGCCAATAAAAGGTAAATGTGGTTCTGATATACCTTAAAATTAATATGCACTAAAAATGAAGGCTGAGCAATTTAGCAGACAGTGGCTGGGCATATGGTGAAATACCGCTGCACCAATTTTATTCAGTCTTTGAAGGGTAAACTTGTCTCCAGAAAGTATATAAACTAGCTATTAAAAGTATCTTGTTTCCATAAATTAGCAAATGAGAGATTTGGGTGGATTTGGGGGATGGATTAAAAAATTGGTGAGGTTTTATGTCTTTGAGAGCAGCAAGGATGAGAACTTCAGTCCAATTTTTGTAACTACAGGGCCAATAAACCTGTAGTTATGTGCCACAGTTCTATGCCTATCTCTAATCCTTTGAAAATCAATTACAAATTGTCTCAGAATATCACTTTCTACATCATATTAAAAGATATCTCAAAGGTGAACAACCGCTTTAAGCATATAAATGCAAACTGCATAATTTATTTTGATGCAAAAAATTTGTGAATTGTGGATTTTTCTGTCACCTCAATATTTTTTAGCGACTCATATAGAGACATTGTGCTTCCTCTGCCTCCTTTTCTTGATAAGTAAAAACCCTTATCTGACTGTCTGCTCATTCTTCTACTGCCTCTTCCAGTTACAATATTCCTGCTGTCTCCTTTAGTGTAGTGACTGCCAGACACAGAACTTGCAATTTCCTAAATGAAAAAACAATTGAAAAAGACATTGCAGAGACATTGTTTTCTAAAATCTGGAACAAGCATATAAATTCAGTTGGATGATTAAACAATAATAATTGAATACTTGTTTTAGGGTTCTAGTGTGCAAAGATAATAAATCCTCTGTATACACGTATATAAATTAAATTAGGACATTAAGGGGCAGATTTATTAAAGGTCGAGATTGTGTTTCACAGAAAATTCAAGTTTTTGAGGGTATTATTGGGATTTATTATACCCCGACCCTTTGATAAATAACCCCTAAGACATTTTGTGCATAAAAATTCTAAAAATGCTATCCCCCTTATACAAAAAAGTGATTGCTTGTTTGTATATTGCAATCAAACTACATCAACATCATCCCTGGTCTGACCAGTTTTGCTAAAGTTTATACAGGAGAAGTGACTACCTCCATATTGTAGATGTCAGGTGAGCTCTCTGGTGTCCAATAGATATAGCAATCAATTGTGGTGCTACATTGGAAAAGGTTGTAAATAAAATTTAATCCATAGACTAAAAAAATGTAGTACCTAGTAATGCTACTCTGAGCATATAAGTATGGGTTCCGCTATCTGGAACACATTATCCAGAAACCCATTATCCAGAAAATAGAATTATGGGTTGACCATCTCCCAAAGAGTCCATTATTAAATTTTTCCCTGTAATAACAAAACAGTACTTTTTACTTTATCCCAGCTAATATTTCATGAATCCTTATTGGAGGAACACCAGGCCTATTGGATTCATTTACAGTTTACATGTATTTTTAAGTAAACATGAGGTATCAAGATCCACATTACAGAAAGATTCCTTATCCATACATACTCAGGTCCCATGCATTTTGTATAACATGTACCACAACTGTACTTCTCTCTGTTAGGACTTAGAGTCTGTATAGCAAAGAAGGTCAAACCAAACAAGCAAACTACAAAGTAGAAAGCACTCCATAGAGAACTATCAGATTTGTCATTAAAAATAACTTTGCATAGTTTTTATGTCATGACTTCATTGCTGTCAGTTGATTAGATTTGTAAGTATTTTAATGTTTATTATTTTTTCAAGGAATCATGGCACAAGCATAAACACAGAAACAGAGAATGCTTAACTGTATATTTATCTGAAGACTGTAAATAAGTATTACTATATAGAGCTTTATTATAGAAAGCTTGCTTCAGTTCTACCATGAAGAGAAAACTAAGAATGTTTTTTTGTGGGAATGTGTTGCCTGTAGAGGCCAAAGGTACCCTTATTAACCTGTAATATTTCCTTTCTTGAAGCTATAATCGTTCAACTGCTTTTCAAAGAACCATACAATTTCAAGAGCATACCTCATTGTGTGCCCCGGCTGTTATTACTCTGCTATGAGGCTGAAGGTCAAATATTCTGCTCAGCCAGACTTCCTCACAATTCTTCAAAGAGCTTTCAATAGTCACGTCTTGAATGGCTCGCTGCACTATTGTTTTCACATCACCGGTGTGCTCTGTTATATTATAAATTAATGTTATCAGTGAAAAAAATGCAAATTACAAGTTGCAGCAAAAATTTTAAGAAACTATAATGTATGCAGAACGTATTACTGTATAATAATGTATTATGAAAAATACTGTTTTAAATTTCATGGAAGAAAAGCATATAAGATGTGAAAGAAAAAGTAAGAGTTAACTAGAGCAAATTAGGCATATGTTTTGCTATTGGCCTTAAGGGGGGCCCGGCTGTGATGCACTTTTAGAAAAAGCCAGGCCCTCTTGACAGCACCAAAGCCGTGCCTCCTCTTCCAAAGTCCCGAACGGCCAAAAAGCCAGTCCCAAAGCAGCAAAAAGGCCTAAAGTCACAAAAATAGCCAAAGTTGAAGTCCCAATGCAGCAAAATCACCTGAAATCACGAAAGGAGCCTAACTTGACGACCTGAAGCAAAGGGTTCAGTTATACTGAACACCAATGTGTGTTTTTTAAAACCTTGGCCACCAATTTATTATTTTAATACTCTAACGGCCCCTGCCACCAATGGGCCGCAATGTTTCTTTTTAACTTGAAAGGGGGCCGCCAATGTTTTTTAAAAAACTTTAATGGGGGGCCATGGTGCCAATGTTCATTTTAACTTACAGGGGGGTCCTTGTTACCAATTTAAAAACATTTATGGGCCCTGTACCCACAGTTTGTTTGTTTTTTCATTTATAAGGGGCCCTGACCAAAAATGGCTTTTATAACGTGTGTGGGGAGGATTTACCATTTTAGCATTGATGTCTGTGTGGTCTGTTAACTGTGGAGTGGGTGGGTTCTGGGGTGGGGCTTGGGGGCTGGGATGGGCGGGGCCCCAGAACTTTTGTTGTACCGGCCTTTGATTTATAATGGCAGCCCTGGATACAGTACAGTTAACAAAGTAAGCACAACGTATATGTATCAAATTCTGTTAATTTAATCTGGTAATAAAAGAGTTCAGAACAAAAATTCTGTCCATAACTGTAAATAATTATTTACTGCTGATTTATACTTTCTTGTATGTTTGTGGATGTTTTGTTGCCAAAATCGCCATTTTTGAAGGAACAAGTTGAATACTGATCCCTGTATGCAACCCAAATTATCAATTTTTCATATCAGCTTGTTAAGATATTGATCTTTTCAGGTACAACATTCAATAATCTCTGAGAACATTGTACTGTACATGTGTGGTGGCCTTCATCATGCTTTCATCATCCAGATTTTAGTCATATATGAGTAGGTTTGGTCCAATAAGTAAAAGCTATAGCAATAAGTTAAAGGGTAGGTTTTTTTCAAAACACATCAGTTAATAGTGCTGCTCCATCAGAATTCTGCATTTAAATTAGTTTGGAATGAACATTTTTTTTTAGATTTAATTTTGAAATTTGACATGAGGCATGTTGGCAGTTTCTGAGGTTCCCCCAGTCATCTGACTTATGCTCTGATAAACTTCAGTCACTCTTTCTGATGCACTCCAAGTTGGAGTGATATCACTCCTTTCTCCCCACAGCAGCCTTTCAACAGAACAATGGGAAGGTAACCAGATAACAGTTCCCTGCCAAAAGATAACAGTGCCTTGGTACTGAGAATAGCAAAGCCCCACTGTGACTCTTTCAGTAACATTGAGTAGGAGAAACAATAGCTTAACTGAAAGCAGTTCCATCATGAAGTACTGACTCTTTCTGAAACTACAGTGTCAGGCAAAATTACCTAAGATGGCTGCCTACACATCAATATTACAACAAAACAATATACATGTTGATTCTGGAATAAAATATTATATCTTAGAGTAAATTATTTGCAGTGTAAACACTGTAATTTAGAAATAAAAACTACACCATAAAAATCATGACAGAATCCCTTGAAAATAAACAAATGCTGTTGGGAAACGATGTGCTGTTTTCATGATGTCTCTTCGAAAGTGAACAACTGGCTATAAATACAAGTTATAAATGCTTTTCAAATAACAGGGTTTTGTTTTTATACATAGAGAGGCTGAGTCACTGGCAACAACTGCCAAGCCTTGGAACTGGATTTTAGCTGGGTGAGACACATGAGGAGGCAACAAACAAACTTAAATTATGAGACCTTTGCTTGTGAAGTACCATTTACAGAGAAGGTCAGAGAAGGAAACATGGCCTAGTGGTGTATGCAGCTTAATAGAGAATGGGAACATTCTGCAGCAAAAAGAGCCCAGGTGCAAGAAATATGGAACTAGCTGAAACAGGTATAAATAGGCACCAGTCTGGTAACAGGAGCTTATTATATGTAGGTATGAAAATTGCTCTTCTGCATATGACCATAAAAACAAATGTGAACCCTTCTATAGCTCAACTGTTTAAGTGAAGAAAGCACAGTAAATTACTTGCTTCTTTTAACAAACACATTGGAAAAAAACCTGCAGTTGCTAACATTCCAAAATTACCTGAATTAATTTTCTTTACTATTTACAGTAACACACAATAGAAGTATCATTCTCTATTTGTCAAATGAGTTTTGCTTCAGGCACACTCTGACCTATGTTATATTTTAAAACACCTGACCTGTAGAACTGCAGCTTCTCTTTTTATAGACGTCTTCGTCTCCCTTTATTAATTGGAAATGAATTATTTTCATACCTGACTACATATAATATCCTCAGATTTCTTTTAAGTTTTGGGATTTATTTATATCATATCTAGGTTGGAAAAAGAGTTTTATCTTAACAAACGCAAATTTATTTTCCCATTGCTTACTTTGTAAATCCATGGCTAAGAGATCACCCAGTGTCACTGCCTTTAAACTATCTGCTGTCACGCGAAGCATCCCTCCAGTTTGTCGAACCAGTTGTTTCCAATGTCTTGTTCTCATTGCAGGATTACTAAGGTCTTCTATCAATGGCAAAGTCATCTAAAAAAAAATTTCCAAGAAAAGAAATATTATATACAGAATCTGAACAATACATGGAAAGTTTAAGATCTGGATTTAAATTTTTTTATTATTTTTAGTTTTTTTAGATATTTAACTTTTTATTCAGCAGCTCTCCAGTTTGCAATTTCAGCAATCTGGTATCTAGAGTTCATATTACCATAGCAACTATGCACTGATTTGAATAAGAGACTGGAATATGAATAGAAGAGGGTCTGAAGAAAAATGTGTAGCCATACAGATTTGTTTTTATATGGGTTCAGTGACCCCCATTTGAAAGCTGGAAAGAGTCAGAAGAAGAAGCCAAATAGAACTGGCCATTCTATAACATACTAGGGGAAATTTAATAAAATTTGCTACCTAAGCATGTTACATTCTCCCTTAAAAGACAGCTTAAAGGTGAACCACCCCTTTAAACAGTTTGCAAAGCTTCTGCTTTATACATTTATCAGTGGAAAGAAATTTAAATTATGTTGGGAAACTGTATTATCACACATAGGTCAGTGATCAATACAAAATAAATTGAGCATCAAATCATCTTTCCTTTCACATTATGTGATACAGAGCTATGAAATATATTGGTGCTATAGAAATACGTTAATAATAATAATGTAATATTTACATGTATAGAATCGACAGCGTCCAGAGTTTGTTTGTAGACATCCCATTCCTGGACTTCTCTGGGCAGTGCTTGAAGCAATTTCAACTGCTGCCCATTTTTTTCGTACAACTCTTCGGTCTCCATGTTTTGCCACAGCTTGCTTTTCCACATGGCTTGCTCTTTTAGAATTGAATCCACACTCAGCCACACAAGTTGGAGGTTTCTTAATAAATCTTCACAACTGTGACAAGCAAAATATCCATAAAAGATCAAGTGAAATCCATTTTATATTGTTACAAAAATCATAACAGAACTATCTTATTGACAAATCCTGTAAGAGTAATTTTCTTTGGTGCCTCTTCATCTTATCTGAAAACTGCTACTAAAAGGAAAACAATGTTTCTAAAAAAGATGTTATATAACTCTCCCTGATGACCAAATGAAAGACCAGCAATTTCTCTGAGGTATTTCATTCAAATGTTACTGCATTGCCTTTAGCCTATTCATTAAACATTTGCAGTAGCACCAATCTTTTGCTAGCTATTGGAATGCATATTAACCAGCAATGGTGAAAAAACACAGAGGAAAACATTACATGGATAGTACATTTTACAAAATAGTAATGATAGTTCTGACTTAGTAAACTGTTACTGAGCCTTGCTGATTTAAATGTTTTGATTTGTTAAAAACTTTCCTGACGCCTTCCAAAGCATCTACCCTAGCTGTACATCAAATACCGCCACAGTCAGATTCAGGGCAGTTTTAAAGCTAGGGAGGAACCAAATCCCCATATTCAGGATTCAATCAAATGCCAGATCTTTTAGGAAGGATTTTGCCAAATCCTGAACCAAACCTGAGCCCTTATTTGCATATATAAATAAGGGAACAAAAAGGGGAAAGCAAGTGACCTCATGTCAGTACAAACAAATTGATCCTAAAAATTATCTAAATTCATTCGATTTAAAGGGTTTGGATTTGGTTTGCCATGCTCTTGGATTCAGCTTTATCCAAATCCTGCTGAAAAAAAGGCTTGATGTAAAGCAGGATATCTTTTCACAGAACGATATTTTATGTATAAAGCAGGTAGTATAAATTACTTCTTAAGGATATTTTTATTTTAAAAATGATGAAAGCAGTTAGATTCTGCACAGAATTCGCTGTAAAGTATTATTGATATTATTACACTGCCCCAGTGCAATTAAGAAGACAATAAGATAACATACTTAGTTAAAATCGAGAAGTCTATCACAGTGCTTTCCAGAAGCTCCTGCAGCTCTTTTAAGTCTTTTGCTTCGTTTTGCAGCATTTGTACTCGTGTGTTGAAATTCTGTATGGTTGCAAAGGCTTCCTGTGATGTGCATTTACATGTGTATATGTCTGAGGTCTCAATGTCAGCACCCAGTGCATCGAGTTTATGTTGAAATCTCTCGAGATCCTAAAGCAAAAAGTTAAATAATGGCACAATAAAACAAAGTCCTATATTAGTAAAAATGAAGAGCAACTGGATTAGATTAGCCAATTCTTATAAAGAAAATATTCAAATTAATAACAAATACACTCAAATCTTTGAAGCTAGAAATCTAAGGGAGTTATCTATCAAAATCCGATTTTTTAAATAAAAAAGAATCCTCAATGTGACCTTATTTATTATTTTAAAAGCACATTTTAATTGGATCAATCATGGCAAACTCCATAAAATCCAGCAAAAATCTGAATCATATGATGTTTTTTCTGTCCAATCACATGATTTTTTCTGTCTTTTTCCCGGATTTTTGCCTGAAAAGTCTGAAATAGGAGAGGAACCTCTCCCAATGACTAGATATTAGGAGTTTTAAAGGGTTTTTTTTCACTAAAAAATTGGATTTTTTTTTTAGTAAAGAAACTCAAAGTTTTTGGCATTCAGACTTTAGTAAACAACCAATTAAGTGTGTCTTTTATATAAAGAAAATTTTGAAATAATAAATAAAAAAATAAAGCAAATGCAAAGACTAAATGTAAGTAAGCAAAACTATGATAATAGCATGAAATACATACAGAGTACAGAGTTACAAAAAGTTCCACTTTCTTAGCAAGTGCCTCTGCTGGTGATGGTCTTCACAATCTACAATGTAAAACAGATAATGGAAAAATAATGTCAATGTACCCTTGTCACCCTTTCAGCTTCTTGCTGTATTCTGGGACCCAGACGCTGTTTGGCAAGTGACACTTTTGTCTTCATGCTGTTCCACCGTGCTGGCATTGTTCTGAAAAGGACATCACTTTCAGGCGGAAGCTGAGTGCCATGCTTTGCCAACAGTGTTACTGTTCTTTGCAGCACAGCAAACTGAACGTCCATTTCTACTTGCTTGGCAGAAACCTGCAGAAAAAAAAGAGTTATTCATGCTTATTTATGCTCCTATGCTAAAAATCAGATGTTAGCATTTGATTTGCTAACTATAATGAGATTTCCTTATATAATATATTTTTTTCCTTTTTTATCCTTTTGCTGAGTGATTATTATGCCAACTATGGGACCATGCAACAAAATGCTAATTTATGATGGAGTTAAACATTTTTTATTTTTGGTTATCATGCAAAAAATGATAGTTTCTGAAATTATGTATCTTTTTCACAGTTTTTTAGTGTCTAACTTGGAAACGATGTTACCCATTTGTAAAGCTGCCACATAAAGATGCAAAGCTTATTATTCTTCATGACGTTAGAAATCAATCCTCCAACAGAATTCTGGACCATCTTGTGCATTAGAAACATTTTATTAAAATTCAACTCTAGAATTAGCAGGTCAAAATAAACCTGTACCTGTGCAGTGAGGTTTTCTGTGTAGCACCATACCACCACTACAAATGTTCCACTTGCTTTGTGCCAAAGAGATACAGAAAACTGGCACCTTGGACTATGCTAGTTTAGCAGAAGTGCGCTGCTAAATTAACTCCATTATGAACTCACAAAATCATGCAGAGACCACTGTCTGGCCACTGACTCCAGATAGGAGATTTGTAAATTTCTAGCCCTTGTGACATTCCAGCAGTGCATCTGATCTCTTATTTCATATCCAGCATTGGTGATATGCCAACAACTGGGCACTTATGAGGAATGTTGCCTGGAATACTATCTACTGAGTGTATCAATTGATGTTCATGTATTTACATGCTCATAGCAGCCATATGGATGCCTAAAGCATTATCTAGCCCTTGCCTAAACATTATAATGTTAATAGACTGTGGTGAAAATGTAAATTGTAAAATGTAAAGATGTAAATTGTTTGCTCAAGGCTAACCAAAGTTGCATCTGTCAGTAACACAGTGGAGAGCAATGTAGCATGTTTAATAAAGAATGATCTGGGTTAACTGTTATTCCAGTGTATTTTCTAGAATTAGACACCACTAATACTAGGGCTGGGTTTCTAATCAAGCAAGGGGAGTCTTTAGGGATAGGGAACCCCATATAACTTTCTTTTCCATTTGGAAAATGGATAGCAAAGTCAGTGGAAGATTGCCTCTATTATTCTGGACTAATTATTGGTGTATTTCAGTTTAGCAATTATTAGCAAAAAATGTCATGTATCTTTCAATTAAAAAACATCCAATAAGTAGACACAAAACATGTGTTATGTAATACAGTTTAATAGTGTTAAATGTGAAGGATGAGTAGTCACACTGTTAAAATGTTAAATGTTAAAATGTACATAATCACCTTATTAAAAAGACGCATCATCTTCATAAAGGATCCTGTATCCCGTTCTTCCCCTGTTATACTTTCTATCTGTGGTTCTGTGCTTTTCAAGAAAGAATCCAAGCTCCTTAAAGTAGTTGATGTCTAACAAAAGAAATGGCAATAATTATATCAATTCTGTCTCTTCTGATAAGCATCATTAAGCATATTATATTACATGACTGATAAAAGTATATATATAGAGAGAGAGAGAGAGAGAGAGAGAGAGAGAGAGAGAGAATGTGATAACTATCAAAAAATCATTGATGAGTACTATTTTTACATTTTTCAAAATAAAGTTTTAAAAATTAAATTTATATATTTTTTTATTCAGACCACAATAGATTTTTACTATATACTTTTTTATACTGCCACAGTAAGCTATACCTGGCAATACAGATTTATGATACCTGGTCTATGAGGTACTTTGTGAAAGTCCACATCCATTTGAGAGCATATGCAGTAAGAACCTGTTTGATAGGCTGCAGATCCACTTGTACCCACTGACAATTCTGCACATCAGGAATTCCTTGAATGCTATCCCTTGCAGCCTAGAGTTATTGCAAATGAATGTCAACTAAATATATCTTCATTATAGGAGTAAATACATATTTATACAAGAGTAAGAATTTTTATATGCATGTAAAATCATATTAATAAATAAAAACAAAACATAGTTTTATAAAATATCAGTTCTCTAACATTTGCAATCTTCCACTGTAATTAAACACATTAAATCCCATCCTCTCAGGGTATGGTTTCTCTGAGAAATTACTATTACCCAATGTATCATAGAAGTTGCACTTTCCCTGTTTTAGCTTCCAGAAAAATCTGGGTATATATTAGACCCCACTGTAACGGATTTCAAAACAACTGTAATTCATGTAAAGGTACAGAGGTAAAGCTAGTAACCACCATTCACAGACAAGGATTCAAAAAGTGGGAGGCTGCATTTTGCTATGATTCTGGCAGAAAAGAAAAAAAAACACAACAAAATCACATTGCTCCATTCAATGAGTCTTCACAAATTAGACTGTGTATAAATAAACAAAAAAAATTAAAAATACTGTAGCTTGAGTGCTAAAACTACATATCCCACAGACTGACAGGTTTTAGTTGCTGAATTTTTTTATTCAAATTTTCCAAATTTTTTTGATAGATCTCAAAAAGTCTAATTCCAAAAACTGCATTTTTTGGTAGCATTAAGGTGTAACATGGAAGCTAAACTGTATAATTACAGGTAATTTGATTGCATTTAATCACACCTGCAATTTCTAACCATGTTCTCTATTTATTTTTCTTTGTACACTAAGGGGCAGATTTACTATTGGTCGAATTTTGAATTAAAAAAAATTCGAAATTCGACCATGGGAACAGTGGGTGAAGTAAAATCGATTCGAACGATTTAATCGATCAAATTCTTTTTATTCAATCTAAACTAATGATTCTCAATTGCTCTGGTGAAGTAGGTGGTCAAAAAAAATTTAAAGGGGAAGTAATTCGACCATCGAATAGTGGAATATTTGAATAAAATGTTATTCTAATGTTCGAATTATTCGAATTCCACTATTCGATGGTCGAATTTGTCTAATTTGCATATTCGAAGATTCAAATTCCAATTTAATTAACATTCAATCAAACTTCGAATTCTTCATGTGAATTGTGTAAATCTGCCCCTAAATGTACAAATTTATTCCTTTTGCCACAACAAATTAATTTTTTCATATGCTGCTAACTGTCATTACCTGTTACCACCCTACTTTATGTTTGTTATATTCACTTCTATTATGTATGTATTCACTTGTATTATGTATGTACTCATATTATTATAATGTAATATTACTAAATACACCCCTACTCATAAGGATGGCCACTTTCTGAATCTAATCTTTACTAAAAAAAACTCTCTTTGGTGAACTCTTTCCCCTTTCCGATCACCATTTGGTTACATTTTCCATCTCTCACTCTCCATGCCCACCTGCTCCTTCCCCCACAGTCTTAGTTCAGGATACATGTGACATTGACCTTCCTGATACCCTGGTAAGTGAGTATAATCACATACTATGCTCAACCATTGGCTCATTTGCCCCTTTACAGGCTAAGTGTACACATGCTCAGAACTCACGACCCTGGCTGAATTCACAAACCAGATTCTTACGCTCCTGTAGAAGATCTGCTGAACGTATGTGGAAGGAATACCGTACGCAAGCAGACTTTATTCACTATAAATTTATGTTGTCCTGCCTCAATTCTGCCTTTGCAAAGGCCAAGCAAGAGTACTACAGTACCCTTATAAACAATCACAGATCCAACCCACAACGCCTGTTTTCTCTATTCAATACTCTTATCCATCCCTTAACAGTATCAGTCAACCTGAAACACTCTCCTCAGGACTTTGCTGATATCTTTAAAGACAAAGTAGAGTCCATCTGCAATCAGATCCCTATCACTTCTAATGCAAACCAGCTCCTCCTTCTTAAGCCCCCTTCTGCATGTTTTAATTCCTTCCATCTGGTAACAATGTCTGAAGTCTCCAAGTTTCTCTTGTCCTTCCCACTCACAACTTGCACCCTTGACCCCATGCCTTCTTCTCAAACACTGTGTTGCAGAGATTACACCACCTCTTACTCGCATCTTCAATTCTTTTCTAGCTACTGGAACCTTCCCTTCTCCTTTCAAACATACCTGTGTAAAGCCAATTCTTAAAAAGGCCACACTTGACCCATCCTGTCTGTCAAATTACCATCCTGTCTCCCTTCTACCACTTGCCTCTAAACTCCTAGAGCGTATTGTGTTCTCCGATATTACTAACTTTCTTCACACCCATAATCTGTTGAACCCTCTGTAATCTGGTTTCTGACCTGGTCACTCTACTGAGACTGCTTTGTGCAGAGTTACAAACGATCTTCAGGTTGCCAAAGCCAAATGTCACTTCTCCATCCTTATTTTCCTTGACCTATCATCTGCATTTGATACAGTTGACCACTCTCTCCTGATTCAGATTCTGTATTCGCTTGGTATTCGTAACCAGGCTGCATCTTGGCTCTCTTCTTTCCTTTCTAACTGATCATTCACTGTCTCCTATGATAACAAAACCTCATCTCCAGTTCTACTTAATGTGGGAGTGCCACAAGGCTCTGTACTTGGTCCATTGTTGTTCTCCCTGTACACTGTCTTTGGGGGATCTCATTCAATCATTTGGCTTGAATTATCATCTGAATGCTGATTATACCCAAATATATTTATCCAACCCTTCATTAACAGCTGAAATAGAGGCTCAAATCTCTAACTGCCTCCTAGCTATCTCAAACTGGATGAACCAGTGCAACCTCAAACTCAACCTAACAAAAACTTAACTAATCATCTCTCCACCTAAGCCTGGTCCTACTCCCCCATTTACTATTCCTACTGATGGCATGCTTATTAACGGATCACTTGATCTTTAGTGTAATTATATTTTATATTTATGTGAATTGTATTTCTAAAAATGCATTTATTGTTAATTTTTTATTTAATGACCCCTTGTTTGTTACTACTAATTTATTGTTTTGCTGTGCAGTGCTTTTCCCTCAAGGAGCGATATACAAATAAAAATGTATATACATACATACAACAATTAAAATACCGGAGAACAAGGTATTAAGTGCCAGAATGCATCTCAATACACATATGTCTATTGTTATGGGGTCTTGTCTGTGCCAGCAAACATCTATTGGTTATGAATGTAGAATAAGCATGTGGAAACTTGACACATGGTAAAATGCATTAGTGCCAATCACCAGTTAGCTTCCCTGCTCTTTCTTTGATTATCCACTTTCATATTTATTATTCATATTCTTTAAATCCATGAGCTCTGGGAGGTCTCAATTAACCCATAAATCAAAATTAAGTCTCTCAGTCTCTTTTCACATAACAATGATATGTGCCAGACTGGAGCCTTGATGTATTTTCTCCTGTAGAATATGCTGAAGAAATTATTCACCTACTTTATTGTTACTTTCCATAAATATGTATTGAAAAATGCAAAGATGCTATAATTTGCAGGGGAAAAACATTATTCTTCCACTAGGAAGATGCATTTTTATAGCAGGAGCTGCTGTGAATATAAAACCAGAGGATACATGATATTCTAAAGGGAAATAATGAAATTCATTGTGGACTAACAGAGATAACTCTAAAAGAGCTAGAATTTTCTCATTATATTAATGAGAAAAATTATCTAGTCAATGCATTTCATGAGACTCCACCCCACTTCATCAAAGTGTGATGAAGTGGGGAGGAGCCTCATAAGATGCGTTGGAAGCCAGAAGCAATCAGCCTCTTTTCTCCTGATACATGTATTGCTTGTTCTTTTACTTTTATTCATATTGTGAGTAGAAATCTTTTTAACTATTTACACATTATTAAAACATTTTAATGCACGATTGTATACTTTTATACACATTGATTGAAAGATTTCCACACATTGATTGCTACGCTGAAATGTTGAGGGATTAAGCTGCCTTTTGAAAAGCGATCCTTAGGGGCATATTTACTAAGGGTCGAAGTAAAAATTCGAATAAAATTTGAATTTAAAAATTTTTAATTCAAAGTAATTTAGGGCTACTTCGACTATCGAATAGCCCAAAATTTGATTTGCATTGAAAAAATTAGAAAATTCGAATTTCAAAGTACTGTCTCTTTAAAAACCTTTTTTTTTTTTTTTTTTTGCCACCTTAAAGCTGCCGAATTGCCATTGTAGCCTATGGGGGACCTAATGGAACCTTTATATTGGGTTTTTTTATGTTTCAGAAAATCCCAAAATCGTTTTTTTTTTATTTGATCGAAAACGGACCTATTTGGTCCATTTTCAATTGAAAAAGCCCTTTAATAAAAATTCAATGGTCGAATTTCAGGCTGCATTGGGCCTTTTAGCAAGCTTGATAAAAGGCCCAATGCGGCCTGAAACGTCGCCATGTCCAGATCATTGCCAGAGAAATTGAAATAAAGGCTTTTTATTTTATTCACAATCGGGTTTTTAATTCCAAGATATTAAAGGATATGTATTGTTAACATGAATGAATTTTGTTACAACAGTGCCACCTTCTGGTAATTTCCAGTAATTTTCTGACCGGTCTGAAGTTGGCAAGAGAAAGAAAGAGGCTGCTGTGGTGTTCTTCTGCTTAGGAAAGATTTGAGAAAGGCTTCTAGTTTTTTTCCTCTATAGCTTTTAAAGGAAAAAAAATCCCCCCCTCCCCAGTCACTTTTCTAACTGCAGGATCAGGTGAAGCAGACGATTTGGGGAATTCAGGGGGACAGACAGACAATGGGTGGGTGGGTAAGCATAGCTTTGTGTCTTGCCCCTCCAAAGATATTTTTGCTGGGGTAAGTTATGCCACGGACCCTCTCCCAGAGCTGCTTCAGAAAGACAACACCACAACTTTCTAAATGCCACCACCAATATTTATGTTTTAACATTTACACCAGTGATTATTTAATGAATGGATGTCTGAAGAATAGCCCTAGAGAACTATGTGGCTTTGTTCTTAGTACGGTTAGGGATACCTCATATGCAGCTATCTCTGAATCAAAGTTCTGTAACAGTGGTCCCATGTGTGCTTGGCCTGAAGAATCTCTTGGCAAAATGAAGTTCCGCTCAGCTTCAGCCACACTACTAAATTGGGGACACAATAAGGAAATAAACAATAAACTAGAAAACAAGACCATTTGTTTGTGTCAATGACAGGATTAATCAAAATATCCTGCATATTAATCTAGGATAAGAGCAATGATAAAATAATGCAGACAAAGAGTTCTAAGCATGACAGATATTAAAGAGCAACTATATCATTTGGAGCAAGTAAGCAATACATTCTGTGATCTGCCTGTAAATTTTTGGAGCACAAGCAGAAACCGCAAGTGAACAACTTGAGGACATACAAACTAATTTGCAGGTAGCACTTTGGTCAAAAAACTAAACAATTACTCAGGGCAGAACATGCATCATTTTCAAGGTTTAGCATTGTACTGAAGAGCCACCAATGCCAAAAGCAGTAGCTATAGATGAACACACCACACATATTATTAGGGCATGGTTAGATATCAGCAATACAACATTTCATACATTTTTTTCCATTTAGTAAAATGTTACCCAAACCTTTATGAAAACCACTGTAAGCTAAATAATTTTACAGTTTGTTAATTATAATATGTTATTAAAATTATGTATTAAATATTTTTATTCTCACCCAAACACACAACACTGATATTAACAGATTTATATAATCACCTTTTGTTTGCAGTGCCCATCTCTCCACTTGCAACTCCATCACTCAGTTCAGACATAACAGTTTGTGTGCCACGGAGAAAATTTTGGAATTCTGAATTGACATCTTTTTTCCACAAGTGAGTATACTGGTTAAAATCCTTCAGTACTACCTAAATAATTGAAATAAATGTTTTTATTCTTATTAGCAGGAATAATTTTTAGCCTCACTAATGCAAACAAATGTACAAAGATTAAAAATCGTCATATCTAATTGACTAATACTATAACTCCCAATTATTTTCTGCTTATTTCTGTATATAGTCCACCACAGGTGCAAGGGCCTTGATCCCCTCCTCAACAGCATTCTGCATAAACAATAAAACTGTGAATTCTATTTTGACAACAGGGAGTGATTGACTGTCTTCCAAAATGTACAGGCCTGTAAAGTTGATGCACTTCTTGTTATGTAGAAACACAACTGTAAACAAAGAATACTTCTTGCACACAATAAACTATGCAGCAATTCTGTTTATATAAAGGCATTTTTCACCTTTAAATTCATTGATATTTTGAAATTGGTTTTCATTTTTCATTTTTATAGTTTTCAGTTATATACTATAACTTTTTGTTCTGCAACTCTTCAGTCTGGAATTTCAGCAGGTTTCTAGGGTCATATTGACCCCAGCAACCATGAAGTTTTTTAATGAGATACTGAAATATGAATAACAGTGGGCCTTAAGAGAAGGAATTAAAAAGTAACAATTATAATTACACTGAAAGCTCACAGAGAATTTGTTTGAGGCTTTGCAGGTCTGTGTCCCCCATCTGACAGAGGAAAAGATAAAAATCTGCTAGACATAGGGCCTAGCAAAAGCTACTAGACATAGGGCTTCTAACACATCCTAAATGCTGGAATTAACCACCCTTTTTAAAAAAAAAAAAATAAACTACATTAGATGGAATGTAATAAAAGTTGTCTCTTTTTGTAAGCAATTTTCCTTTGCCTGCAAGTATATAACCCTTGCAAACCCGGAAACTATTTACCCATTCCCATTCGTTAGTGATAGAAAGACTGTGAAATTTTAAGTCTGTACCAGTACATAGTGTAAGTAATAAGCCATCTTACTGAAATTTGGTTTTGCACCAAAGTTGTTCGTTTTGAACTAAATAAGTATGATAAGTTCAGCAGGCCTTAAAAATGAAATGTGTGCAGTAACAATTGGCAGTTTACTAACTGTCTTATGGCAAGATAATCAAACACCAAACCATTTAATGGCACCCATATGGCTCCAAATTTGAACTATCAAAAACCTAATTAAAAAAAATCTGTTGCCAATTCTACCCAGCAAATAAAAAACACAGTCTGCAGGAGATAATTCTATGTAAAGAATATAGTTGTCTCAGAATGGTAATTGAGAAAAAGAGGATGACATATAGCTAAATTACACAAAGACAAGAAAAGATCAGATTTGCCAGTACTCGGGACTACAGAAGTTCTGTTAGAGATGCCCTGTGCACTACAGACAAGTATGAAAAAGACATAAGCAAGCTCAGCTTTACCAACAGGATTATTATTTTCTGCTTTCTTGGATGTCCCAGGCGAGGGACTACATCAATACAAAACAACATTGCATTCTTCACTTCCACCCACAGTCTAAAGGAGCCTTGTATTGCATTAATACAGAAGTAACAAGCAACACAAATTCAATCAAACGATAAACAGTGTAATCCCCAACCCATTATTTTATTTATAGAAATAAATTATTAGCTTGCCTTTTCTAATATCCTTCTCTGCACAAACAGATTTTTTTCCCAGCCGTCAAATTAGAAAGAATTATTCGTGGAGCAATGGTGCTCCCGTGTGGTAGATCAAGACACTGGCATTGTGATTGAAAATGAGTTTATATGACCAATATAACAATGTTATAGCATCTGCAGACATGGTGACTATTTCATATTTACATTTTTCATTTTATTAGGTCCTATAACATGATATATGGTATTATCAAAATGTTACACAGTGATAGCCCCCCCCCCCACCAGGTATTTCAAGAATTTTACAACAGACACAATGGACCCCCCTGTATTTTATGACACAATAGAGGTCTCCAACAATATTGAAAAACATAAAGAAAAAAGGAGCTATCTGGGGCTGCTTGCCAGGCACCACAAATTGGGACTGTATTTAAACCTGAGGCACCAGACCCCGGCTGCTCCTCCTCAATCCACGATCAGCACATACACAAATGGACCTGCTGTAGTGAGCATACCTATAATAGAGATTGAGGCACCCACCCTTTAGCTCTGCTGTAAGTAACTGACAAATTTAATCTACCATATATGCATCAGAGTGTTGCCACTAAATTAGTATGAGTGTATATATACGGTTGTGCTTATAAGTTTATTGTCAGACACAGACAACTGTGTTTACTCCTTTTAAATCATAATCACTACACAGGCTACCCAAATGACCCTGAGCAAAAGTTTACCCCAGTTCTTAAAACTGTGTATTGCCCCCTTTAACATCAATGACAGCTTGAAGTCTCCCATTCTTCCTGGCAAAAAGCCTCCAGTTTCCGGGCTGACGAGTGCAAATTTTCCTCCAGTATTTTTTGTATTTCACCTGAAGCTGAAATTGAATTGTGGGGTTTTCCTTGCATCCTGCATCTTTTTTCTGGCATTTGTGGCTGAAATTTTAGTTGTTCTCCCTGACCATGGTTTGGTTTCAACAGAACCCCTAATTTTCCACTTCTTAATTAGAGTTTGAACACTGCTGATTTGCATTGTCAATTCCTTTGATATTTTCTTATATCCCTTTCCTGTTTTATAGAGTTCAACTACCTTTTCCCACAGATACTTTGACAATTCTTTTGCTTTCCCCGTGACTTATAATCCAAAAAAACATAAGTGCAGCACTGGATGAAAGATGCAAGGGTCTGTCACGAGTACAGAAAGTCATTGACCTTTTAATTACAAGCAATCAGATGGGGACGATGGTTACCTTTAATAGCCAGTCTAAACCTTTTGTGTCAAGACCAAAAAAGAGTAAACACAGTTGTTTGACAATAAATGGCTTCAGCCAACCACTAACCATGAGTAAAAGAAAAGTTTTTGTGTTATCATTCATATTCTCTGAAAAAAGGTTAAGAAATCATAAATTCTGCCAGGGTGTATAAACTTAGAATACAACATACATATGTATGTGTATTTACAAGGAAATGCAGACAACTATCAAATGCTTTATTTAGTTTTCCCCTTAACCAGATTGTGATCCTATGATACACTGAAGGGATGAACTTGAAGGGTTTTCAACCCAAGTTAAGTAGGTAACGATATAACTTCTGTTCCATTCTATACTACCTTAGGGAAATGTTAAAGGGATAAGTAATTTGTTTGTGAGTTGTTTTCTACCTGACAATCCATGAGACATTTCTCCACCTGCTGCAATATGTGACCAATCAATTGCAAGGCTTCTTCATCTTCTGACAAGTGCTGCTGGTAGGCCCCCTGAATTAAAGGAATAAATTACATATTGTAGTAATGGGTTTTGACTTAAGCACAGTTGTGTGAGCGTTAGAACACAGAATTAAAGGAATTGTTCAGTATAAAAGTAAAAACTGGACAAATAGATAGGCTGGGCAAAATAAAAAATGTTTTCAATATAGTTAGTTAGTCAAAAATGTATAACAGCTGGCGTGACTGTAAGTCTAACCTAACGGAACAGAACACTACTTCTTGCTTTTCAGCTCTCTTGGTTTACACTGACTGGTTACCCTGGTTACCAGGCAGTATCCAATCAATGACTAGAGGGAGGGCCACATGGGTCATAACTGTTGCTTTTCAATCTAAGATGAATGCTGAGGATCAACTGCAAACTCACTGAACAGTTATGTCCCATGTGGCCCCCCTTCAAGTTGCTGACTTACTCAGATTTAGGGACCTGAAAAGCAGGAAGTTGGATTCTGGCTATTATATTAGACATCCAGTCACTCCAGTCTTTAAAGTTTGCATTTTTCCCTGACTAACTATATTAGAAACATTTTTTTATTTTGCACAGCGTATCTATTTACACAGTTTTTAATTTTACCCTGAACTGTTCCTTTAAATACTTGGCTGTTCTACAAAATAGCATATATATATATATATATTTATTGACTGGCAGTAAAAGTGGCAACCAATGGGCTATTTACCCTAATCCATTTCTCGCTTGATGCAAAAAGGTCAATCAAAAGCAAGAAAATAAGAATTGTTCTTGGAAACAAATATCGGCTGTCTCTCAACACAAACCTCGATAAGGCCTACACAAGGTATCTCAGTTAGAAGGCAGTTCAGTATAATCAAAGTCATCCGATACACATATAAAAATGGCTGAATATTACCTTTATAGCAGAGGAAAAGCTTTGCACATGAGATCCTCTTAAGAGAAAAATTTTAAGCCATTCTTCAATATTCTCTATTATGCTCTGTTCTGATGTACTGCGGCCCAACGGTGGAGTAAAGGAAACTTCACTGTTAACTAACTGAACTCCCACACACAAAATGGGAACCTGCTGCAAAGGGAACCATATGAAAAATATATTCAATTTAAACATGTTTTTTTAGGTCTCTGGGATAATATAAACTGTGTCAGCCAGAGCACATTAAATAAATAAAACACAACCAGATAAATCATAATCATCATGCTATACAAAGTTCTGGAACTATAACCTATTTGATGCTTTACATTGTGACAGTCATAGAGGAGCATTCTAAAACCTGGTACATATACAGTATATATTTATAGGATAAAGAGCAAGATGAGAAGAACCATGCATAGCACAAGGTTTGTACATTTCCTATGAACCTTCATTTTTAAATTGGAGCACCCCTGGTCTAATGTATTCACATTCACACTAAGATGCCCCAGCCCGCTAGACCCGATCCCCACAGCCAGCAACTCCAGCCTGACCTTCCCCAATTGCATGAAGAACTGATGTGCAGGTACGTGTTGGTAAGGGAGAAAGAGGTAGGTCTGCAGTTGGGGCATGGGGCCCAAGGGTATTTGGAGTGGTGGACCTATGGGTTTCAGGTGGGGATCCTTGGGGATTTTTGCTTGGTCAGGGGCCTGTGGGGGAGGAGCGGTGATCTCTGGTGTGGCAGCAGCGATGGACCCAGACCCCACCCCCAGTCCGACGCTGCAGTTTCTCTAAGCATGACTATTTGGTCAATCTTACAGAAAAAGGCTGAATCCTAGCTGAATACTGAAACAAATCCTAGATTCAGTGCATTCCTAGTTCCTTTATGCACTGATTTCTGTTCTGTCTCTTCAATCAATGTAGCAGAAGACAACTTAGCATGATTCATGGCAGATCTGTTAATAAGCTGGCTTATGCTACATTGTTTAAAGGTCAACAGGGCAGATAATGGAAAGGGACAACAGCATTTATTTATTGATGTAACATTAAAACCACTGGAATCAACCCTCTTGGATTTTTAGGGGGTCATCTGTATTTATACCCCAGGCTAGGGCAGAGCAAGGGTATGAGCAAGGACATGGCTGGGATTTAAGTCTCCTGAATGTACAATAAAGTACATCCACACATTTACAACAGAGCACAATGTAATAAGCATAATTCTGCATATATCCTTGAATTCTGCTCACCTCAGTTTCTAGTAGGGTATTAAGCATTGAGGCCAGGCTAGTAATGGTAACTTTCTTCAAACCTTGCAACACCAATGAATCAATGTGCATTATATAGTCCTGCCAAGCTGGAGAGGCCTCACTAATCCCACTGGCAACGAGGGACTGATGAACAAGGCTGTGAATTTTTTGTCCATCAGGTATTAGGATGTTTTCAAACTCCTGTTCAAGTTTTCTGAAAGTAAATTGTTAATGAAAGGCATAGTGTAATATCAAAAATGGAATTTTAATTGGGGTCCACACTTGTTTTGATATATAATAAGTTGCTAGCATGTTTGTCAGAATATAATATTATTAGATAATACAGACTGTAAATGTTCCCTCTCAAAAAACAAGCAATCATAAATTTAAAATCAAGCTCATTTACATTTCCTAAAAAATTTGGTTTATGTACAATCTGTAAACTCTCAAAACAAATGAATATAAAGTCTCGGGACACTCTTCTGAGCATGTTTGTAATTTACATAAATTACTTTTTTCTATTTTTTAAGATATGACCAGACTACTAAAACTACTAATAGAATTAACTTGAAACAACAGCAATATCTGGCTCAACAGAAGAAAATTAAGTCAGTGAAAAAAAGGAATGTTTTAGTCTGGTCAGAACCAGACTGGAAAAACACCAGATGAATCTTGTCTGCTGAGTAAAGTAATGTTCTAAGCACAGCAACATCACAAGGATTTCTTTTTTCACTAGTAATGGTCACGCTGCATTTTGCACTTGCAACTGTAAATTGCAAAAGTGCTCACAGCAATTTCACAATAATTCGTTTCAGGGGTTTAAATTTCCTACAACAGACACTGGAGCTGATTAATAAATACAGATAATAATTTCAGTTTTTAAAGGCAACCAAACAGCAATTACGACTACATCAAGTTGGAAAATAAAAGCCAAAACCTGACTGTCTGCAACTGCAATTTTATTAGAAACCAAGAGTACAATTTTCCTCCAGTGTACAGGCTGGAAATATAACTAGAGTACTGGTATGTTCTGGTTTATAGATTCTCTCAAGTTATTTGACATCGTTATTGAATTGATGGTAGCTTCCACCAGACTATCATAAATTACTGGAAACGTGACTCAACTACGTTTATGCACAAAGAGTTTGAAGTAATGTGTTTCTAGTAATATATATACTCAAGAGAGAGTATACTCTTAGTGCATGAGCCATTTACAAAAATAAAATGGATAGTAGGTATGTATTATAAATAATTAATAATAAATGGGTAAAAAAATTCATATTTGATGGTTTATTAATTGTGTATCTTGTGGCCAATGTATATATTAGAAAATCATAGTTTGTGCCTGTAAAATACTATATTTTAGAGCAATGAAAAACAGAGGTTAAAAACTGGGGGTTTAGAACCTGAGGCCATACAGCTATTGTTGAACAACTCTCAGCATCTTCTGTCTGGTTTCTCTTAGGATATAGTCAGTCCAAATAAGGCAGATGCCTATAATTAAGTTTTGGTTAAGCATGAAACACGTTATGCTTTTTTGTGTGGTGTAGTGGATTTTAATAAGTCCCAATAAATTCAGTGTTTTAGTCAAATGCATGAGTATATTATATTTTATTTTTCTAAAATAAGGCAGGTTGCAAAACAAATTACTAGACTGCAGTATGCTGCCTTATAGAAAATGTATTTTGCAAAAAATAAAACATTGGCAAAGAGGATATTCCCTGTGCATCAAAGGAAAAATGTTATCACTTTTGTAATTCTGTATTGTCATGGTACTAACACATATCTCAAGCACAAATCACCCCATTAGGTATAGCAAGAAGACTTACTTTTGCATCATTATTAATTCAGTAATACAATAGCTTCTGTTTTTATCTCGACAGGTGAAGATGTCAAGGTTTGCTGTGCACCATGCTGCTGTAAGCTGGGTAATCATCTTGTAATTGTTGTTAACTATGCTGAAGTTGGTGTAAAGATCTGTGCACACACAGGACGTCACAAGCTCAATATAATCCTCACTCTCATCCATGTCCCAGGTAAAAAAAAACATTCCATCTTTCAGAATCTGTTTCAAACAGGAAATTCCATGAAAGTCAACACATGCTATAAGTGAAGGTTTTTACCAGAAAATATCAGATCAATCAATGGGATGCATGTGTAACATATATATCATTTACCAGCATCATCAAAACATCACACTGATAAACTAAGAAAAGGTTCAATTAACCCACCTGGCTTTACAACATATTAAATTCACATTTACTAAGGGTCGAATTAATTTTTGAATAAAATTAAAATTTGGCAGTAATTTTGGGCTATTTAGTTTGATTCAAACATTTTGAATGAAAAATTAAAATTACCCCCCCAAAAAAATGTGATGGTCGAATTTGTATTTGAAATTCGACCAATAGTAAATCTGCCCCTTAAAGGGGACATATACCATACTTTTGAACTTAGGCTTAAACAATTCCTTTTGTAATATAATTGAATAAAATGTTTTGTGTAGTGTACCTTTTGGGTTAACTTTCTCTGTTTTCTTTGTATTTGTTATGTGGCTCCTCCCTTTATTTCCTGTGCTGATAACAGCTCAGCTGGCCAGGACCGCCGCCGGCTGTCTCTGTCTTTCTCTATCTTTTCTGTTGCTAGCTGCAGCCACTGAGAAGGACTGGGCGTGCACAGGGGGAGGCACTGGTTACAGATGTAATCTTGGTGCCATCAATCACGCTGGGTCCTTCTCAGGGCTGCTTGTGCTTGTCCCTCCCAGCTTCTCCTCTCCTGTGCACGAGCAGAAAGCAATGGAGCGAGCAAGCTATTTCACTGACTTCAAGATGTGTGTGTCTCTCCTAGCACTTTACTTATCTCTGAGAATGCTGCTGCTACACAGAGGATTGTTTTAATTTGGCAGTAGCCTGGGTCAGCAGGCAACAGCACAGGGAGAGCTGACTGGGAACAGACACACAGCAGACAGGTGGGAGGGGTTTCCAAGCTACAGCAGAGCTCAAGCCTGTCAGTCAGTGCTGTGACTGTTTCCAGTGAAAGAATGAACAGACACGCCCACTCTTCATTTCAGCCTAGCTTCTGACCTGAGAGGTTCTCATTGCAGCTCTGATATAATGACACTTTTAGCAGGTAAAATGCATTCAAAACTTTTTTTTGCATAATTACATTGTTTGAGTTGAGATTAATCATATATCTGAATATGAAGGTTATGCAAAATGTCCCCTTTAATGTATATATCAATCAGGGCCAGATTTACATAGCGGGCGCCCCTAGGCCCACTGCCGTTCGGCGCCCCCATATTCAGCCCTTTATTTGAAAATTTTCATCATCAAGACCATAGCAATGGGGATTGGTTCATGGGAAATGTAAAAATTTATTGTATCTCCTGCGTATACCCAGTGTTTCTGGACCAATGTGGGTGTGGCTGGGCAGCATGCCACCCCTAAAATCCTGCCGCCATAGGCCCAGGCCTAGGTGGCCTTTCCACAAATCCGGGCCTGGTTTTACTTGTGTGTATAATGATTTCTCCTTTAAAATACAGCTTTAAGAAGATGAGATGAGAATGTTGATGGAACAAAAAAATGTCAATACATGTAAATCGTAAACACATCCTTCCTCGGTTTTAATCTAAAACTGGATATAAACATTGTTATTGCAGTACATATTGTCATGCTGTATAGCATGCAGGGTACTGTAGTCCAACAACATTAGCATTGGTTCTTGAAAAAACATTGCCCAATACAACATTGCCCAATCTTCAGAGCCTGTGGTTGCTTTAAAATGGGAGACAGTCCTCCAAGGACTCCAATCTGTGTAAATCTAGCACTATTTTTTTTGTGCCTGCAATTTTAGCTGGAAGCTCCAAGACAGAACTAGGGAGCAAATTGAAAAAAGGTTTTATGGGGTCGGTCCCCTTTAATAACTGCCTTTTTGAGTTATATGTATAAGGATAATTATGGATTGTTGTAATAAAAGGCACTAGGGGCAATATTTACTAACATTGGAGATAAATATTTCTGGAGATGTTGCTTTTGTTGTCTAACTTGTAGGTGACTGTTTAAATCTAACGGCTGATTGTTGC
Organism: Xenopus borealis; assembly: GCA_024363595.1. Taxonomy (NCBI): domain Eukaryota; kingdom Metazoa; phylum Chordata; class Amphibia; order Anura; family Pipidae; genus Xenopus; species Xenopus borealis. Next base: position 98,230,253 of record CM044433.1, read on the forward strand.
TATAGGCATTATCTTTGGGGATCACCAGAGATAGTTATCTCCCATGTTAGTAAACATGTCCCTATGTCTACCAAGGTTCAGTGACAATTATCAGGTCGCATTTACTGGTCATCTGTATTAGTTGCTACAGGTTACTGCACCTGGGCAAACATAATGCCTTTATTAATTGTGCCTTTCATTGAAGTCATAAGCTCAAAATGGACCATAATATCAACCTATAAAATGATCATTTATCACTTTGCATTTATTTAAAAACAGTCCATTGTATATTCAACAATATTTATAGTTAATACTATGAATACTATGAAGTCATTGATTTGCATACAAACCACTGTGTCTGGAACAAGTGAACAAATGTCATAAAATTGGGGGGAAAAAAGTGGAAATTTTTTGATTTGCATAAAAATCACCAGTAAATACTACTCATTGATTGGCCAATGTATGTTTCTCAAGCTCTAGAAAGTAGTCCAAGAAGCAGCTATCCAATTTCAACCCCAGGGTTCTAGAAGCTACAAGTCAATAACATACGAAGGCCAAAAGGAGAATATTCCTGATTTTATCATTTTTTTCCACCGCTGCACCACAAAATTCATGTATTGTCTTTTGATCCCTTTTCTCTAACAAGTCAATCTGGCATTTGTATGTAGGATACTACACATTATCCCAAACTGGCGATTAAACCCTTGATTTGTGAGTCAAAGGCCATCAGCTGCTGAGACTTATTGGGTTCACAAGATGAAAGTCAGTTTACGTTTAACTTGAGGAAGTACTCTTCAACCTTTGCATCTCCAGCTGACTCTGAAGTCAGTACAAGTTCCAAAAATCCCAACAAGTCCCAACAGCTTATTCTGGGACTTGAAGTTCAGAGACAGCCAAAGAATAAAAAATTTAAGGTCATAAGTCTTAGGTATCTACAATATATATTAAAGGTAAAAGAAAGTTCTTTAACCCTCTAAGGTTCCTTAACTGTGACAAACGACTGCCTGCAATTTTTATAGTGTACTGCAATTTTTATAGTGTAATATTATTAAAACTTTGCTTCATTATCAGCTGAATTGAACTTTGCTGTTTGCATTTCATTTCTACATTTAACCTAACCTGTTACATAGCCTGATATAAATATTTAACATTGCCTTTTTTGAAGAATATTTCTAGCTTTTTAATGATGCCCGATATCAAATAAGACAGATTTAAAATAAAATGAGAATATATTAAATTTGAAGATTCCAGTTTGAAAAAATATTTGACTGAATTCATTATCAAATACCTCCTGGCTCTTTAACAATTTCTTTTCAAAGAGTGACCTCTGGTGGTAGGTTATGGTTTTCATGACTTCATTATATTTTGATACAACAGTCTCCAAGCGTGCTGATAACTGTGTGAACTTGTGTAGGTGTAGGTTTTTCACAAGATATTCAGTTGATTCAGGGAGCTATTAAAAAAAAGAGCAACATCATATTAATTGCAATAAAAACACTTATAACAGTACTGTCTGCCAGAAAAACTATGGTTTGGAGTTCTTTGAATTAAGTTACATCATAATCATCTACATTTATTTGTAGAGGTTACTCATAACTTAAATCAAATTTTTGACTGTTGTGGTATTATTTTAACTTGACTCTAGTTCAGCTATACGTTACGCATAGTTACTAATTCTTCTACAAATTACTGGCTAAGAAACCATTGTTATATTTTGCCCAGGAGCACCTCAAGGTAGCAACAATTCTTTCTTTCAATCTAGGGACGTGCCTACCAGGTGCAACTCCATAAAAATCTGAGTCATACCACCAAATATTCCAAATTAATATTCAGGAATAAACTTGGAGACAGTGTGCCAAGGCTGTATCTCAGAGGCTAACATACTGTATTGTACAACCCCAATTTGCAAATGTCATACTCCTCCCCTGGGAGATCCTGCAATGCAACAGCTAATGTTTGCAAACAAGTTGGGGACATTAGCATTCTATATATTGAATACCATATGATTAGCATCAGATATCTTCTAAACCAAAACATCTGTTTTAAATTCTCCAACAACTGTAATTAATCAGTATAAAGTACGTGAGTAGTTAAAATTGTAAACTTAATTATGCTACTGCGGGATTTTTTTATTGTAGTTATTAAACACAAAATACCTTTATCATAAAAGGAGGTTTCAAGAGATACTCGGCTTCACGAAGACAGACGAGAAGTTCGGTGTTACGGTTCAGTTCTATTTTACAAAGAAACTCTTCATGGTCATGTTGTAATACAGCAGCTCTCTGAAATATTATAAGGATAATTAAAATGTGGGGAAGGGCAGGGATTCCTTAGCATACTTGGTTATAAATGATAATGGCAGGTAATCATGCTGCAAATGGGAGAACTTAAAAAATAAAAGTTAAAACAAATATTTCCAATTATAGGCAATGCCTACAAAATACTTACAAGTAAGGGAAGTTTTATGGAGTTGCTAAGTTGTTTACTTGCAGCCGTTAGCCAGGATGTCATTATACTATTTTCGTATCTGGGTCACACAGAAAACAGAAACATTTCAGTTTTTTAATTCCTAATACAAATACAAGCAGCTGGACATAAAGCTATTGATGCCCACTCCCCATAGGGAACAACAGTTACCTATAAATCCACAAATAAGCTGTAGTTCCAACTATGTATACTGATTTACAGAGGGATTTAAAATACATCTTCCACCAAATGGATTGATATGATTGTTTCAAGTGTTTCAAGCTCTTTCTTTTCCCCCAAAAATACATCTGCCACCTTCTGTGTTCTGCTTATTCATTTTAGATTAAGCTTTTAGTTTTTATAACAGCATATTAACCTATAGGATAGCTTGGGAAGCTACCAAACTCGATAAATTTTATAAACCCAAAAAAATTTTAGTAACATTTTTTGAGTTTAATTATTAGTAAATTAGCCAAGTTCATGGATGGGAGTTAGGTTGAGTTTGTTTCTGGTAAAATATGAGAAAAAAAACTAATTTTAGTAGAGACCCCCCTAATGTACCTAAGGTTTACTTTCCCTGCCCATAATCCACCAGCAGTTCAGATGCCATCATGACAGTATAAGCATTCCCCATACTTATGGAATTTAAACTTTTCATTGCACAGTAATAACAAAAAATGTTGCATAAGGTTAAATGACAGGCATACCTTTCCAATTCTTGTTGTAGGTCTGTATGGAAATGCCTTAGTTTCCAGCCAATGTCCCCTTCCAGTGTGAGCGCTGAAACAGCTTTCAGTTTCACCATGGGGTCCTAACATTAAAAAAATCAAAGTAAAATGCTGAAATGCCTCCTAAAACATGTTAGAAAGTCTGAATATTAGATGTTTGATTAGCGTGATCTTTATAAATTACATGGGAACATATAAGCTTTTGTACAGGATTTTTCTTTCTGCAATCTGTTAAAGCAAAATAAATGATAGGTGAACGCTTGTTTATTTTTTTTAAAAACATATTAGGTGTAGGACATTACGGGTGCCCTCTCTGCAACAAAATGGTCTTTCTTCTGCTAGCTCCCTATGCACTAGGTCCCTGACTGTCAAGGTAACACTGGGCCCTCTTCTTCTTCTTCTTACACAGTCCTAGCTCTTCGCAAATGGCCCAGCCCTAGTCTATGTTTCTATTTGACATCCCCAGCAAATATCGATGTACCCACATGAAAAAAGAATCCAAACATTGTATTCTATTTATTTTTTAAGTTCATTAGTCATCATACTGTATATTTGGGTGAAAGTAGTAAAAGTTGTTAACATAAAAAAATATTCCCAGTGTGAAAATGTATTGATTTGTGCAAATGTAATATAGCGTTTGAGAACCCAGAAACTGTTTAGTGACCACTTTCATAAGTGAAGAAAGATTGCAAAGTTTTCAGTGGCTGTGCAGTGCATGTAATAGAACTTGACTGAAAGCTAGTTTTTCTCCAATAAGAACACCAGATTTAAGCAAGCCTAAAAAATGCAATATGGGTGATTAAAATGTGCAATGCAAGGACTATCTAATAAAGAGTATTTAACTGCAAAATGCATTTTTCTGTTTACATTTCACCCATTGTTAACTTTCAATATGTGTAAAAATTATGACGAATTATGCACCCAATCCTTAATGCCCTTTCTTTTTAAAAATGTTAATTTGTGCTACTTTTAGCATATTCCTTTTGTAATGGATGTACTCCAGTGTATGTAATTTAATGATTTTTCTAGGACGTTTGACCAGTGCATGTTATATTCTCAGCATTACTGGTCCTGAAAATGTGAAAATAACAGCACTGTGGATTTTCACATCTACCTGTGTCGATAATGGCAATGGGTAAAGAGTGATTTTAGGAGTCCTGGCACTTTTCCCTCAAGCAGGGGAAAAAGGCAGTCAAATGTTCAAAACCATCACCTCAGAATTGCTCATGGCAAATGATTCTAGTAAACAGGTAACAGTCGGTTTTGTGGTATTTGCTTTGGTTGCATTTTATTCTAACAGTTTAAAACAAAACGGAAAGAAAGCAAAATCTTACAGAGATCCGAGCTTTTAGTCCTCGTATCCACAGGAGCTTACTGAGAGTGGGTGTCATATTAATGTGCAAAGGAGGACTGTTTGCTGCTGCACTGTACATGTTCTGCACCTCAGTCAATTCTTCTATAAACAAAGAAACCAATTTCTGATCCTTTTCCATGAGATGATCCTGAGATAGCAAATGAATGAAAGAAGTGTTTGTAATCTTTTTTTAAATGTAAAATAATTGATATTTTTTTCAAAACGTAGACGTATATTAAAGTAAAAGTATCTAAAACAAACAATTGCACAAATAAAATGGCTGTATTTGCCTTCAGATAAGTAAGTTGGAGACAGGATTGCCACCTGTCTCGTATTTATGCAATTCTGACAATTTTTACAATGCAGTTATGGTACAAACAAGGCTGACAAACACTGCTATAAATATACAGAACAAAAATATACACAGCAACAAAGATTATATGCCACATGTTAAGCGACACAGGAAGAAGGAGTAGCTACACAATAAAAAGAGCAAATTTTGCTGTAGATTTAATCAAGCAACCAGTAGTAACCATCAGTAGGTAGAATTTACTGGTCAGCTTTATAAAAGCAATCATCTTATTTGTTGCTAAGGGTTTTTGTACCTGGGTAAACTTTATACCCATTATTACATATAAGGTGATTACTAGGATGTAAGATACATTAAAGGCAGATTTATTAAGGGTCGAATTGAAAATTCAAATTTGAATTTTTTTTTATGGTCAAAACTGTCAAAATTGAATAGGGAATTATCCAAACTCAATTTTTTTTCAAATTCTATTTTCAAGATTGATCATACTCTGGCCCTTCCACTCCCAAAGTGGCACCCCAAAGTGATTGTATAGACTTACCTGAAACCCCGGGCTGGTGCTCCTATCAGCAAAAAACTGCACCGGCCTAGGGTTATACCAGTAAGCACCACGGAAAGATGCTCTTCTGGCTTCTTTTTTCTTCTCGCAGCTGTGTATGTGCAGTAGAGCAGAATGACGAACTTTAACTAAAAAGTCGGCTATTTTGCTCATCTGCGTATGTGTCTGACCTGGGAAATTTGAAGAAAGAAGAAGCCGGAAGAAATCGATCTGCAGTGCTCGCTGGAAAAACCCCAGGCCGGTGCAGTTTTCTGCTCATAGGAGCACCAGGCCAGGGTTTCAGGTAAGTCAATACAATCACTTTGGGGTGCCTAACATTTGGCACCCCCAAATGGAAGAAGACTTTCCTTCTCCTTTAAGAATTTGAATTTAGCTATTTGTCACCTAAAACCTACCGAATTAATGTATAGTCAATGGGAGAGGTGCAGGACCAGTTTGGAGTTGACAGAGAAAAAACTTGCATTGAGTTTGGTCGAATTCAATTTCAATTTGATTAGGTCGGTAAAATTCTTATGAGTTTTACACATTCTATTTTTTTAAAGGAACAGTTCAGGGTAAAAATAAAAACCAGGTAAATAGATAGGCTGTGCAAAATAAAAAATGTTTCTAATATAGTTAGTTAGCCAAAAATGTAATATATAAAAGCTGGAGTGAGTTGATGTCTCACATAACAGAATACAACACAACATCCTGCTTTTCAGCTCTCTAAATCTGAGTAAGTCAGCGACTTGAGGGGGGGCCACATGGGACATAACTGTTCAGTGAGTTTGCCATTGATCCTCAGGATTCAGCTCAGATTCAAAAGCAACAGTTATGTCCCATGTGGCCCTCCCTCAAGTCATTGATTGGTTACTGCCTGGTAACCAGGGTAACTAGTCAGTGTAAACAAAAGAGAGCTGAAAAGCTAGGTTAGACTTACAGTCACTCCAGCCTTTATACATTACATTTTTGCCTAACTAACTATATTGAAAACATGTTTTATTTTGCACAGCCTATCTATTTACCCAGTTTTTACTTTTATACTGAACAATTCCTTTAAAATAAATAATCGAATATTCGAATTTTGAGTAAAATGGAATTCATGTGAGTTTAAAAAGCAATCTGCTCCCCCTACAAGATCAGCAAATGCAAAAAAGGAGTGTTGCACTGTGCATGTGGACAGGTACCCTCCATCCCAACGCCCCACCAGCGCTGTTGCCAGAAATTATGAGTAGGTTTCGACATTGGGGAAGTATTTCTTATCATGTAGGCACTCCTAAATCTGTCACCCTTATGCTTCAGGTATGGGAACCACCAAGCTTTCTGGATAAGAGGTCCAATTCCTATATTTTGTTTGGCTCCTTTAATTTTGATATGTACACCCATTATTAATCATCTTTGCTACTCATTTGGCACACATACTAATGTGGCAATATATTGTAAGCACAGGCATGTGAAGCCACCAAAATACATAATTAATAGTCACAGGGGGGCAGTTAATCATTTTTCAAAAGTATTGTCCATCTGTTCTTTTTTTTAAACTATACAAATTACCAAATATTTGCCATTTCTGGTATATACCGCAGCCACAGATATACAGTGCAATATTTGTTACAGGTGGATAGTGTCTCAAATGAACTTCAGTGTTACCTTTACAATGTCTCTTCTACTGATGCCTTCAAATACCTCTAGCAGTCTGAGCTGTGATGCTATGTTAGGGCATTGATCAAAACTGCTCCTGAGAATCCAACCAAGTTGGTGTTCTAGGTCCTGCAAAAATAAACAGTAGAAAACCACAATCCCAATAAGTCTAACGAGAGAAAATATGATGTCAAAGATAGTGAAATATCTACATATATTTATTATTCTTGTTAAAGACTGTTCCTTTTATTGCCACATACATGAAAATGTCAGAACAGAGCAAAACAAAGGTAGATCATGACAGAAGAGGGATTTAATGAAACAGAATTGTTATTTTGTCAACCTACCTACATTGGCCCCAGTTAGAAAAATATGGTTTTAGTCCTATTGTGACTACGGGAAAAAAACATTATTTCTATATATAACATTCATGGGGCCACTAAAAGTATCAAGCCTCCTGTATATGCAAAATTGTCCCACCAACTGTAATGAAACCCAAGTGCCAATAATGCATTTTTCAGAGAATTTATTTGTTTAAAGATAAAAAGACAAATTAATATTATAATAGAAAGGTCTGATTGAATATATCTCTGGATTTATTTCCAGAAAAATTACCTTTATTGTAGTTCTAAAGTCAAAAAATTCTTTCTCAAAAGGACTATTTTTGTCAGTAGTAAAAATATCTGTTATTTGGTGAACAAACATCTCCTCAGCTTTTCTGTACGACTCCCATATATCTTGGACCAATGCATCCAAACTGGAAGTCCCAGCACCTCCTATAGCCACCACTGACTTTAGAATCTGAAAATGCTTCATGGTATCCACCAGATCAAGGACATCATTGCACCTAAAATGTAAAATACAACAAAGTAAATTTACTTGAATTTTAAAAATTTTTTACTTCACTGAGGCATAGTGAAATATGGTTATTTTTTACAATCTCATCAATATGACAATATAACTCATATAACAATATAAGTGGTGTATGTCATGCAGACAATTCTTCTACTATGTTTCTGAACGACAAGGAGGAAAATTATATAAACTCATTTATTAAAAGTGTTTTATTAATATATTTTATTTTGTTCAATAATAAAAAAAGTTCCCCCTTTTCACAATCTAGCTAATACGTTTCGATATCCAATTAAATATAAATTACTGTGATGTAGCTCTTCTGAGTGTAGTTAAAATTAAGTAATTAAAGTGCAATGCTATAGAACAATTAATTCAATCAGAAATTCATTTAACATTTCAATAAAAAGAATTCAATAGAATAATTGATTATTAATAAAGTGCAGTGCAGTTCAGTTGACAAAGATCTAAGTAGGTTTCACTAAATCGTTAGTTAAGTCAGTAATTATAACTTGAATTAGTATAGTGTCACACCCCTTATTATAATTAAATTGAGCCAATGAATACAAAGTGCAGTGCTATAAATTAATTAAAATTAATTAAATAAGATCTAATTAGAAAAATCAATGATTAATTAATTATCAATAAAGTGCAGTGCAATATACTTCATTCAATTTAGAAAAGGGACTTGACTTTGACGATTACACCTTGACGAAGCAAACATTGCGAAACGCGCGTCAGTGTTTCTGACCTTTTCTTTTAGTTGCTTTTAATCTATTGGGTTATCTAACTTTGGGAAGGGGATTTGGGATTTCTCTTTTTCACTATTCCTATTTCCATCTCAGAACCGGAGCAAGGTTTTTTAATTATCCTTATTAATTGGTTTACTTAATGAATTTAATGAATTACTAAAAGTCATATTATTCTCTAATTAGCACTTGTAAGCACTTCCTCATTAATTTAAATACTTATTATTATTGTCCCTGCCTGAGGCAAGGGCAATCATTGATTCAGAATTGAATGAAGTATATTACACTGCACTTTATTGATAATTAATTTATAGACTGCACCTTATATTAATTGGATCAATTTAATTATAATAAGGGGTATGACATTATAGTAATTCAAGTTACTTAATTAATTAATTCATCTAGGGGAGTTGCCTGAGGCTAGGTTAATAGTGATGGGCGAATTTATTCGCCAGGGGCGAATTCGCGGCGAATTCCCGCGATTCGCCGCTGGCGAATAAATTCGTGAAACGACCAGAAAAATTTGCCGCCAAAAATTCGCCGCGCAAAAACGAGTCGCACGTCGTTTTTGACACGACGCGCCAAAAACGACGCGACGCGCGTCGGAAACGACGTGATGCATTGGAATCGACGCAACGCGCGTCGAAAACGACATGACGCGCGTCAAAAACGACGCGCAACTCGTTTCGCGAAATGGCGAAAAATTCGCGTATTTCTCTGGAAATTCGCTAATTTTTCGGCGAAGCGAAACGCGGCCGTTTCGCCCATCACTATAGGTTAACTAACAATTTTGTGAAACCTGCTTAGATCTTTGTCAACTGAACTGCACTGCACTTTATTAATAATCAATTATTCTATTGAATTCGTTTTACTTAACTACTTTACTTGATTTTAACCACACTCAGAGGAGCTACATCACAGTAATTTATAATTAATTGGATATCAAATCCATATATTAAGTAAACGGATTAGCTAGATTGTGAAAAGGGGGTACTTTTTTTTTGATTATTGAGTTGTATACTACTGGCATTTTGACTAATAATAGTAATGAATACATCAGAGCCACAATTTAGGTTGTCTATCCACACAGGAGCTACCAAATGGTCAATCACAGCCCTTATTTGGCACCCCAATAAAATTTTTCATGCCAGTGTTGCTCCCCAATGTTGCTCACAGGTTCAAAAGGTTGGGGATCTCTGCAATACATTATAGAACTGTTGCATACTCACCTTTCCATAAACAGGTTCATGTTATGAAAGCACTTGGCATTGTGGGGAGGCCATGGTGAATCAACCCATAATTCTTGATAGTCCTCTCCTTGCATTTTGTTCTTAGCAGAAGCCCAATCTTTACCCAAAAACTTTGGTGCCAATTGCCTATAGGTTCTCACATTCCAGATGTTATCTACTGATTGTTTGGCGCTGTGAAGAAAAAGTAACTTGATATGTTTCCTCTAAAGATGGAGATTTCATACTATGACCATCCATAGACATGGACATGTAACAAATGTATCACCAACCAGGAGAAATCAGTTGGCAGCCAAACTCCAAAATAATGATGTTTAGTTGGTTGGAAGATATAAACTGTGGCACACAAATTTAACATAGATGCTATAGTGTTAGCTAACAAAATATCCTGTCTGACTGAAAGACTCAAGCTCTTAAACAACATTAAGCTCTTTCTAAATTAAAGGAACAGTAACACCAAAAAAATGTACGTGTCCTAAACTAATTAAAATATCTTGTAATGTAGTGTTGTGCTGCACTGGTAAAACTAGCATGTTTGCTTCAGAAACAAAGCTATAGCTTATATAAATGAGCCAACGTGTGCCCATTTAAAGCTGAAAAAGGAGAAAAGGCACAGGATACACAGCAGATAACAAATAAGCTTTGTAGCATACAATGGGATTCTTCAGAAAGTATCTGTTATCTACTTTGTTTCCTGCACCCAGGAATACACAGCAGCTTGTTTATATAAACTATAGTCATTTTTCTGATGCAGCCACACCAGTTTTGCCAGTGCAGGCCACCACTATATTATATTGTCTTTCCTTTAAAACATGTTAATTTTTTGGTGTTACTGTTCCTTTAAAGTACAAACAAAATATATGTATAACAACGTTGCTGCTGAAGGTGACTGCAGCAGGAGGTTTGCATAGGAGGACAGTTGTATACCTTCACAGTTATAAGATTAATTCTGGTACTGTGCAAAAATAAAGACATTTCTGGGAATACAGAATGATTGTCAGCAGTTTGACATTTTTCTACATATTTAAATATTCCAGATTGTCAGAGGAATTTTTACAAACAAATATTTATAAAAGCTGATGATGTTACTAATCAGAAAGTGTTTGACACATTCAAGCATTAAGCCCAACACAAACAATACATTTTTGGAAAAATATGGTGAATTACATCCCCATATGGAGTAGCTTTAATCTCCCTGCTTGCCCTGTTTAGCTAAAAAAAACACATTATAGATAGATCAGCACAAGCCTTATTCATTGCACTCATGTTGAAAAGGACGTATACTGCCCCTATTATTATTATTATTACTATAAACCATACATTATCTGGTCATGTTCTTCATTCTTCTCAGTATTGATTCTATCAGCTTTAACCTTGAAGTCCAAGTAAGTTCCCCGAAAAGTTCCACAGAGTTTTAAAGCTTCCTTAAGGTCACTGTTTGCCTAAAAGGAAAATATTACATAACAACTGAATTTATATAAATTATTATAACTGGTTCTAAATCAGTTATTAATAATATTTATACAGTCTCTACATCTTCAAGCATATATGAGTCTAAAAAAAGCCTTCAGCTACCCTTGTGTCTTCATATGTCTCTGATTGTCATTTTTGTTCTTCTCACAGCCCCCATCTTTTCACATTACCCACATCAAATTTACTTACTTGTGAGTTGTCCAATATGTTGGCTCCAAGCAGACTTCCTGATACGTTGACTATTTCATTGGACATTAGTTTTAAAAGATTTAGAAATACTTTTCTTTGATGATAGTATCTGAAAAAATGAAATGAGAATATACAAATCCAACATTAAGACCATGTTATAGTTTTTATACTTGATTATATTGTTTAGGGTAGTTTATGTTTTTAGGTTTTTTTAAATGAAAATTTTATATTACTTTGAATGTGTCCAAACCAAAAGCAAACAGTGTAGCATTGGAAGGAGATTTTTCACTCTTTCTGACGCTGAAGTAGTAGATTTAAGCAAATCGAACCATTTTAACAAGGTCTTCAAAAAAGCCAGATTTTCCTTAGCCTCCAAAAGTGCCTATAAATACAATAAGTTTGGGACCTTTAGACAGTACATTTAAAATATTAAATCAATCAATCAATCAATATATATATATATATATATATATATAATATATATATATATACACATAACTACATAGGTGTACTCAGATGGTGATGCCTAGGTGCTGGAACAAAAATTCATATCTATAAAGCATAAAACATCCGCACACATAGGTCTTGGAAAAAAAACTGGTAGATTTATTTCAACATTTCGGCTTACAAGCTCAAGCCGTCATCAGGAAGGGCCTATATATATATATATATATATATATATATATATACCTCCATCGAAGAGTCGGCACTCACGACATTTAGTACAGGTGTGCCTGGGTGCAGTGTCCAAAAACAAACATTTCTATCCACAAAATAGGGTCCGCACTCTCAGGTCTTAAATCAAAACAAAAAAGTTTATTGAATGGAAGACTAACGTTTCGGCCTCCTCCAAGGCCTTTCTCAAAACTTTTGAGAAAGGCCTTGGAGGAGGCCGAAACGTTAGTCTTCCATTCAATAAACTTTTTTGTTTTGTTTTAAGACCTGAGAGTGCGGACCCTATTTTGTGGATATATATATATATATATATATTTATATATATATATATCCAAAAAGTAAGGTCCGCTCTCTCAGGTCTTTAAAATAAATTGAAATAAATTTATTGTGTGGAAGACTAATGTTTAGGCCTCCTCCGAGGCCTTTCTCAAAGTGCAGATTAACATACTGTATGTTAAAGCATTAAATACTTTAGATGGCGGGAAAAGGTTAGTCAGCTGACGTATCAACTACATCATCAAAATACGTCAATAAATCAAGCTTCACGTATAAAAACACATTATTACAGATAAAAGAAAATATTAAAAAATATTTTACCACCCACTAAAATATACCAACCTTCTTCACATCTCTTCTGATGGTTGCTACAGCTGATCCATAGGTACTTTCTGCTTGTGCTAGATGTGACACAATCTCTGTGGCCTGAGTAGAACTGAGTTGTGTGTTGATAGCTTGCAGGTTATGGATATGTAGGTTCCACATGTTCTCTTCATGGTATATATTAGCTTTTGAACCATGGATTTTAACTTCTGTAAGAGGGTCATACTTCAACACAAACTGTAAATAAGATACAGATTAAGTTAAAAAACATAAAATTCCTAATTTACAAAGCCAGGTGCAGGCACCCTTGGTGCTCTTGCATTTGTATCTGGGGTAATAATAAATGATCTCTAAGGTGTCATTGCCTTCTGTTTAGTCTGAATGAGCTTCAGTGATACAATTGATCCATTAGACTCATTGACACTGTTGTGACTCATCAGTCAGAGAGTGGAGATGCTGTAGCTTCATGGAATTGTCCAATGCCAAATTGATTGAATCTTATTTTGACTCAAAATTTAGTTTTTCTTTTTTATATAGAATTTATATAAAATAACTAAATAATATTACTAAATAGAACTTAGTATAAGAACAAAAAAGAAAATCACAATAATAAATAGTTATAGACAGTACTCTTTTTTGTATAGTTACTTTTGATATGTACATTAAATTAAAGTAACCAATAACATGTCGTAAAACGAAATTGTCCCAAGAGCAGACACCAATATGCAGCTATTGGTTTACAGTTAATTACAGTTGTGTTTTGATTTCCATAGCAGAACTGCCAAATAATATGCCTGTTTTCTTACCTTAATTTGTCTTATCCAGCCAATAACGGTTGTTTCCATTACATGAATGGCAGCTCCATATTTACTAAAGAGGGAAGGGTTTCTCAGTAATTCGAGGGAAGGCATAGGGAGCACAAAGGAACCCTGCAAAACATGTTAGAATTTTAAATTATTTAAATTGCATGGTAATTATTTGACAAGTAGTACCTAGGGTATCAGCAGAATTGTATTTCTCATAAATACAATTCAAATGTATTCCTTAAACAGGACATTTATGGGGCAGAATAAGCTTTATTTCAAAATGCATAGATGCACTGGGTCTCAAGAGATTTTTATGTGTCCACTAAGTTTTAAAAGTGTAAAATCTAAGAGATTTTACAGTAATTTTTCTGTTTATTATGCTAAGCATAGGCAAAAGGGGTTCTCCATATGTTAAAGAACTTCAACTTTCAACATCCAAAATTAGATCAGGATTGTCACAGGTAGCCTAATACTGAAAATGGGGTAACAAATATTTCTGCACAGGGACCAACCTTGGACTTTGAAGAGTCCCTCTAATATTACGAGTACATAGTGTATGTTTCTTTTTTATAAGGCCTTAAGAAAATACAAACTTTGACCACAGATGAGACAAACTGTCATAGCATATCATAGCAAGGCTGTTTAACACAGTATTTTCTTCCATCATTCACTGTAAAAGGCCTTTTGATTGTAGATACTTAACCCAACAAAATTCATGTTTTTGTGTTTTAATGAAAATCAATAGGTCTGAAATTCTGATTGATGAGATATACAGCGTGCCTACCTCAGCATGACCAGCTAAAACCTCCAAATTTCCAGCAAATCTGTGCAAGAGGTCGATGACTTTATCAGCACTAAAAGTTTCTCCAGATATCACACCATCATTGCAGAGAAGAGGCAGGTAGACTTGGTGAATGATTATGTCAAAGTACTTCAATGGGAATTTGGCACAGTCCACACAAAGCACATTTTGACCTGAGAAAGGATTTAGAGACCATATCATTTCTGTGATTTGTTATCCAATAAATGTGTTTGAAGGGCATAATCTTTGAGTAGACAATGGACAATACAACATAAATGAATTGGAATGAGCATTTCTGCTAATCAAAATGTACTGGTTGAGGACTTTGATAAATGCCTTTTGTGTGTATATATATATATATATATATATATATATATATATATATATATATATATATATATATATATATAGGAAAGTGAGTAAGGGCTATCAAAGTAGGATACAGGGTTTGAGGTTAAAGCCAGGAGGCTGAGCGAACCCCCAAAGTTAAGTGGCTAAAGGGCTGACCTCTGAAAAAAAAATTTCTGGTAGTCCATAATGGGTCCAGTATAATGAGGGAATTCTTCAAATATGTGAAGGCAGTGCCCAGAGTTTATTTAGTATGCTAAATTTGTCTCCAGTTTATCAATAAACTGCCTTAAACTGAAGAAAGTAGTCAGTTTTGGTTTCCACAAGTTCACACAAAATATTTGTTATGATTTTATTGGGTGTTTGGGGTCAGAGCCCATGTCTCAATAAAGGCATTTTAAGATAATACACTGCTGACATGTTGCCTTCAATCATTACGTGTGAATATGATTTTATTGGAACATGTGTCAAAAATCCCTCTCTCTGTTATCTTAGGAAAAAATATTTCTTTAAAGGAGAAGAAGTTTATAAATCCCTAGGGGTTCCAAATGTCAGGCACCCCCCTACCCAGTAATGTGTAATCATTTACCTGATAAGAACAATCACTTACATGTTAAAGAACAAAAAATAAAATATACGGTTACGTTCACATTTTAGTTCTAAAGATGTATTTAAGAGACAAGAGAAAGAAGGGTTCCTGCTACCTTTTATTTAAATACAGGGGAATTTGATGGTATTTTGCTTAATATTACATATGTGGTTGTAATACATTTTCTCATATGTTCTTACCTATGTTTTCCAGAGTCAGCTTTACTGTTTTCCCCAGTTTTAGAAAACAAATGCACTTGTTGTGTAGTGCAAGAGGGGGCGATACTGAGGCTGCAAGGGAAGCCTTGGCAAGTTTAAAATATACATACAATGTGTGAACATCCTCGTTCTTAAGAAATTCGGACAGGCAAGACCTGAAAGAATAAAAAGAAAGAAGAGTATAAAGAACATTAAATTAACTTTACTGGTCATCTTTTAATTCCTACAGGGATTACCATTTACAAAACACTGTAAGCTCAAAAGCAATATAATATATTCATAGAGAGACAGACAGATTAATAGATAGACTTCTAATTCACTCTGTTTTTAATAACAAAGATGTGTACTTTTTTTGTGGCCAAGTTATGTGTGTAAACTAATTTTTTTAAGGCATAAATCAGTCATGATTAGTAATTCCATCTTAAATAATAACTTACTCCCACATACATGAATCAATCTATTTTCATTTCACATGAACAGGTAGCCTCATAATTCCATGACCTGTATGACAGGCATGTCTTATGCCTTTATATGGCTACAGAATGCCTTGTTAACTAATATCTTCGTACTGTACACCTGGGGGGTACATAATTCCCTACATAAAATATGTAAGTTACAAGCTAACAAAGGGGAGAAAAAGAAACTTCTCTCCCTCGTGAAGCCAATTTATTTTTTCAAGAGACTGAATATCCCAAGGGAACACTGAGTTGATTGGAGCATCAGGGAGCATAGGCAGTTATGATTAAAGCATGCATCAGAAGAAGCTTGCCATACTGACTACACCATTTTTTCTTTTATTTCTTTTTTAAATGACTGCAATAAGTAATATACAAAAATGGTAAAATCTTTGACCGCTGTTATCTCCTCTTTTGGTCCATGGTCCATAATGGCACACCTGCACTTTTTATCTACTTTACCATCCATTGCCATGCAAGAAACATCTCTTTATTGGCTGTCTTATTATATATTATATTTTACTCACCTGTGTTTATGATTAAGCAGCAAAGCTTTAATATCATCTGTCCTTGGTCTCAGTGAAGATGAGATTCTGACTTCAAGCCAGTGATATAATTCATCCATATTGCAACCAAAGTCTTAAAGACAATTGATAAACAAGTTACAAATAAATGTTTTTCATTGTTGTAAAAAATCCAACAGACTTTTTACAAAGGGTAGCAAGGCAATTTTTATTTCTGAAACTGATACAGCTGGAGATTTTTTTTTCTTTTTAATGGCTATATATCAGTCACAGCTTTTATGTTGGCTCTGCCTTGGAAAATCTGAACAAAAAATTGGGAACACACACTGGCCATGGCCACATAGCTTTTTCCTCTGTGCTGCACATCAAAACATGACCAAATTATTGTGGACAGGATACACACCAATATGTACCTTCCAGAGCACAAGAGTCTAGCTGTATAAATAAAAGGTAACTTTTATTTACCTTTAAAAATGCATAGAGAAGAATCTTTATTATTTCCCTTCCCTACCCTCACTCTTTTGCTTACAATTTATACACCAAGGTGTATGTTGTTATATTTAATATATGCTCAATAAAAATGTCAGTTTAAAAAAAATGCATATAGATAGGCATAGAGAATATGGATTAAGAGTTCTGTTTTAGTCCATGCCTATCTATACATTTTTAAAAGGTTAATAAAAAGTAACTTTTTTATTTATACAGCGGTACCATTATACATTTACAATATAGAGGATAGTGACATAACTTGAAAATGTTATAAGATTAAATGGCATAGTTAGATATAACTGGGCCATACAGAAAAATATTTTAAGGTCAAATCCCCCACTCCAAAAACATGCATACACAATTAAAAGTAGGTGAGCTGTATAAAAATACATACAGCATCAGACTAGGCCAGCATGACACCAGGATAAATCTGGTGGGCCTCACCAACCCAGGCTCGCTGTACATCGGTGGGCCAGCTCCCTGGCTTCCCCATCATTGCATCAGCAGCATCTGGGTTAAAGTTTGGAGGGCCTCATGACTGGAGTGGGGGCCCCCTGAGGTGGTGGTCCTGGACACCCCAATACAAAACTGAATACATATAGGGCAGAAGTGTAGTTCATGATATCAGTGATCTGATATTATCAGACCCAATTCTAATAATAAATCTAATGATGCATGGTTCACACATGATGAAATTCAAAAGAGACTAGAACTTATTAAGATAAACAGGGCCAGATGGGATTCATCCCAGGGTAATTAGCGAGCTTATCTCTGTGATTGCCAAATCTCTCAACTTAATTTTTCAGGATTCATTTTCATGGTGCCAAGAGACTGGCGAATTGCTAATGTGGTGCCGCTATTCAAAAAAGAATCCCGTTCTCAGCCTCAAAACTATAGGCCAGTTAGTCTGACGTCGGTGGTAGGAAAGCTTTTCGAAGGATTAATAAAGGATAGGATACTGGACTTCATAGCAAATAACAATACTATGAGTTTGTGCCAGCATGGTTTTATGCATAATAGATCTTGCCAGACTAAATTGATTTATTTTTATGAGAAGGTAAGCAGGGACCTCGATTCTGGGATGGCAGTGAATGTGATTTACTTAGAATTTGCTAAAGCATTCGATGCTGTGCCACACAGAAAGTTACTGGTTAAATTAAGGAATGTTGGCCTGGAACATAGTATTTGTACCTGGATAGAGAACTGGCTAAAAGATAGACTAGAAATAGTGGTGGTAAATGGAACATTTTCTTATTGAACCAGTGTTGCTTGCTTTTCAACTTGTTTATTAATGACCTGGATGTGGGCATTGAAAGTACAGTTTCTGTTTTTGCAGATGATACTAAATTGTGCAGAACTATAGGTTCCATGCAGGATTCTGCCACTTTGCAGTGTGATTTGTCTAAGTTGGGAAACTGGGCATCAAATTCGAAAATGAGGTTCAATGTTGATAAATGCAAGGTTATGCACTTAAGTGAGAAGGATCTTGGGGTTTTTATAGATAACAAGTTGTCTAATTCTGGGCAGTGTCATTTTGTAGCTACTAAAGCAAATAAAGTTCTGTCTTGCATAAAAAAGGGCATAAACACAAGGGATGAAAAAATAATTCCCATTTTTAAAAATGATTTCCTTTTTCTCTCTAGTAATAACACAGTACCTTGTAATTGACACCAGTTAGGATAATTGATCCTTATTGGAGGCAAAACAATACTTTTGGGTTTATTTCATGTTTACATTTTTTTAGTAGAATTCAGATATGAAGATCCAAATTACAGAAAGATCCGTTACCTAGAAAACCCCAGGTGCTGAACATTCTGGATAACAGATCCCATACCTGTACTACTAATTCCACACCAAGTATATATCAGAATTGCTAAAGATTGAACTGCTCTGATAGCTGACACACTTTTGTTATCTCAGCTTGAACAGGGCTATAGAACTCCTTTTTATAGCACTTTATTTTTCCCATAGTTGCAGGGACAGCAATTTGCTGATCCAAGGTATTATGCTTTTTAGTAGGCATGCCGAGATTCATGGGTAACACTATTGTGAGTTGTGGCTTGCAACTCAATATCTATAGTCTAGGCCAGTGATCCCCAACCAGTAGCTCGTGAGCCACATGTTGCTCTCCAACCCCTTGGATGTTGCTCCCAGTGGCCTCAAAGCAGGTGCTGATTTTTGAATTACTGTATACAAGTTTTGTTTGCATAAAAAACAGATGTCCTGCCAAACATTCTCTCCTGTAGGCTGCCAGTCCATATAGGGGTTACCAAAAAGCCAATTAGAGCTCTTATTTTACATCCCCATGGACTTTTTCATGCTTGTGTTGCTCTCCAACTCTTTTTTAAATTTAAATGTGGCTCACGAGCAAAAAAAGGTTGGGGACCCCTGGTCTAGGCAAAAAACTTTTAAATTTGGTCAAATTTATTTTGGGGAATAGTAAAAATAGTAAATTTGCCCCCACATGTTGAATTTTCTTCAGCTGGAATGCATATTTAGAAGACAATAGAATACAGCTTTTAAAAACTGACAAACACAGTGTTTAGAAAAACAATATATGTATTTTTATGCACTGAGCATGTTTTTTTCAACACATAAAAAGGCATGTATGTAAGAGCCCTAATACTGCAAGCTATTTTAAAGAGGTGGTTCACTTTTAAGATAACCTTAGTATGTTATAGAATGGGCAATTCTAAGCACATTCTCATTTGGTCTTCATTATATATTTTCTATTGTTTTTCAATTAATTGGCTTCTTCTTCTTACTCATTCCAGCTTTCAGATGGGGGTCACTGACCCCATCTAGAACACAAATGCTATGTACACATTTATGGTTAATGCTACTTTTAATTACACTTCTTTCCATTCAGTCAATTTCCTATTCATATTCCAGTCTCTTATTCAAATCAATGCAAGGTTGTTAGGGTAATTTGAACCCTAGCAACCAGATTTCTGAAATTGCAAACTGGAGAGCTGCTGAATAAAAAAGCTAAATAAATAAAAAAACACAAATTAAAAAATGAAAGCCAATTGCTAATTGTCTCAGAATATCACCCTCTACATGATACTAAAAGTTAACTCAAAGGTGAACAACCCCTTTAAAGGGATAGTGTCATGGGAAAAAAATAATTTAAAAATGCATCAGTTAATAGTGCTGCTCCAGCAGAATTCTGCATTGAAATCCATTTCTCAAAAGAGCAAACAAATTTTTTTTATATTTCATCTTGAAATCTGGGGCTAGACATTTTGTCAAGTTCCCAGCTGCCCCAAGTCATGTGACTTGTGCTCGGATAAACTTCAATCACTCTTTACTGCTATTCTGCTAGTTGGAGTTATATCACCTCCCTCCCTTTCAGCCCCCCCCCCCAGCAGCCCAACAACAGAACAATGGGAAGGTAACCAGATAATTCCCCCCTAACACAAGATAGCAGTTGCCTGGTAGATCTAAGAACAGCACTAAATAGTAAAAAACCCATGTCCCAGAAAGCAGTTCCCTCTTAAAGTGCAGACACAAGTCGCATGACCAGGGGAACTTGGGAAATTGACAAAATGTCTAGTCCCATGTCTGATTTCAAAATTGAATATAAAAAAAATGTTTGCTCTTTTGAGAAATGGATTTCAGAGCAGAAGTCTGCTGGAGTAGCACTATTAACTGATGTGTTTTGAAAAAAAAAATGTTTTCCAATGACAGTATCTCTTTAAGCAGCACTGCTGCTATATTCCCTAATAATAATTTTATTCTGCTTGTAGGTTGTCCTTTAGGATGGCTTTAGGTTGGTCCTAACAGTATTTCATAATTTTAAATACTGACTTTGAAGATTTTTTTGAATTACTTATACTAGACATTTTAAATACTGTTAGGATCATATTAAAATTAACATTTAAAACCTATTATTATTCACAGACTTCAGCATTGCAAAAATGCATACCTGAGATCCTTATTTAATTTTTAGCCATGAATGAAAGTTTGCCATGTTGTTTGGACATCAGCAAGGGCACAATTACAGATAAAGTTGACTGCATGGGGGCCAAGAAGTGCAGACACTCTGGAGAATATTTATATAGATATATATATATATATTGATAAAATCTGGAAAATGAGCCAGTGAATACCAGGTTACAAATAGAAAAGAAATGGAAGGTGTGAGAATGGGATCTCCTGATTTCCATTTGTAAAGCCAACCTCTCATGCATTCAAGTCACCAAAACAAATCAACCAACAGAGAATGGCAGGATATAAACGCACAAAGATCAATTATGAAAACTACCTTATACTGTTAATAAAAA
The DNA here is from genome assembly GCA_024363595.1 of Xenopus borealis. Taxonomy (NCBI): domain Eukaryota; kingdom Metazoa; phylum Chordata; class Amphibia; order Anura; family Pipidae; genus Xenopus; species Xenopus borealis. The sequence continues at coordinate 98,251,571 of CM044433.1, forward strand.
CCATGGTATAATAAATAAATTAAAAAAAAACCTGCTTTCTAATATGGCAAACTAATAAGTAATGGAGATTGTTTTTCACTCATCAAGAGACATTTTCTTTTTCATTTAGCTTGGAACTTGCAGCCATCAATTTCTTTGAACACTGGAGTAATGAGAAGCTAGCACTGCTTTCTGTAGTGAATACTTACTGGGGATACCGCGCAGGGTTTCCTTCTTGGGCTGCACAGAGTGTTCTGACTATCCAGCTAGCGTTTGCACAGTCGCAGCGTGTATATAGAGTATGTATGTGTGTGGCTGTGTGTGTGCTTGCTGGTTGCCTAGCGTCTGACACCTGGAGGTGACTTGAGGGCTGGGCTTGTGTAACAGGTCAATCCACTGAAGAAAATAAAAGGCTGAGTGCAGTGACTACAAATGAAGCCGCATAAGGGATGTGTGTTGGTAACCTGCCCAAATGGAACATGTGTGGAGGTCTTTTTTTGTTGAGGGGGAACAATGGGCTGTTAGAAAAGCACAGGCTGTGAAACAAAGTCTGGGATTTTGTGGATTGAGCACGATGAGGCAAAGACAGTAAAAACAAGTCTAGGCATTTTGCCTGGGAAACAATGGGCTGCTAGGGAATTCATAACAAAGTTAAAATTGCAAAACAAAAAAAAAAAAAACCTTGCAAGATTAAAGGAAAAGTAAACCCTCAGAATGTTTTCCTTTGCTGAACTTTTTTGCAGTTCCTCCACTGGATCACCAAATCAGGATAAAATTATAGATCAGCGCCAAAGGCTATGGGAAAAAAAACAAATAACAGAACCTAGTGCAATATTGTTAATATTCAGTGCTGTCAACAGGATGTTGCAACAGAAATCTGTATGTGTCTTTTCTGTGTGTACGTCTTGAAACATATAAAGTCTATGTACAGATTTTTATTCTGTGTTCCAGTGCTATAGTGATGACTGGGCTTAATTCAGGTATTCCTGCTTCTGTGGAGACTAACTAAATCACCAAAGTTCCCCATGTTTTGACATGGTACGATAGCTACTAAATTGTTAAAGTCACACAATTACACACATTAAAAACAATGTGTATAATTTAGGTCTAGAAACAAATTTAATTATTTGATCAAAATGGAGTCTACGAGAGATCCCATAATTCAAAGCTTTCTGGGTAACAGGTTTCCACATAATTTATCATAAGTAACAGGCCCAGACTGGCAAACTATGAGTTCTGGCAAATGCCAAAGAGGCTGCTATGAGATGCAATAGACAATCACTGGGCTGGTGGTGGAGGGCTGTTTGGACCTCTGTCTACTTGAAATGCAAGGGCAGTGTAGGAACCCGTAATACGAGAAGCTTAATTTAGAACTGAATTGAACTTTATTTGGTGAACTGAATAAAACTGGTTGCTATATATATAGAGAGAGAGAGAGAGAGAGAGAGAGAGAGAGAGAGAGAGAGAGAGACAGAGAGACAGAGAGAGAGGTCTAAAATGGTTATAACGTGTAAAATGAATTATATGTGGCTGTTGTCGGATTTATCCTACTATAGTCCTTCAAGGATATAAGATTCTAAGGCCTCTAACCTTGAAGTATAGAGTCTCACACAGCTGTTCCGTGTCAGTGTCCTGTTCTATAATCTTTGTAATTATACAGAACCCTTCTATGTAATTTAAATCTAAAATCCTGATATCTATAGCTGTTACTGTATATAGGCTAGAAATGAGCTGCACATTTCTGATGTTTTACATTTATTTATTGACAAAGCAGCAAATACATGGACACAGATATGATTTTGTTCCCCATCAGATAATGAAAGACAATTTTATTCATTTTTTATTGCTGTTGTAATTAAACAGACACCAGTTATGATGGGAATAAAATAATTATTCTAACACATAATAATCTACTATTAATATTTACTGGTATAATTGCATAGCAGTGACTGAAATTATAAATAATGTAACCAGTCATCTTCTTTTCGGGATGTTGCCTACTTAGATCATATTCATTCCAAGCAGACCATTAGAAATACTATCAGTAGATGTTGTGTATTAAAGACGTTAGACAGGAATAAAGCAATATTATAGACACATTACTGCAAAGTTACATTAAATACTGTTGCTTCCCCACAACTGAAAGTTTCTTTTGCACAGCAAAACAGTCATTTCATTGTCTTGCCTTCCCTTTCTCCTAACCTCAATTGTGTTTCATATGGATCATGTACTGAAGTGATTCAATACTTCGGTAACAGTGAACATTACAAATGGAAATATGGCAGTTGCGATGCAAACAATTACAAAAAGTTTAAAAAAAACTTTTGGAAAAAAGAAAGACCAGACTAACAGGACTGAACTGTGAAATCCAGACTGATTTCTAGCAGTTTACTATTTTAGTTATTTCATAACATTCTAGTCATGGAAATGTTACTGGCAGTCAGGAAGGTGTAAAACGTTTGACATATTGATAAATGCAGATGCATATGCCAGTTCATAAGACTGTGTTAGATTGCTTTGAAGCAATCAAACACCATTCTGGTTAGTGGAGTGTTAGAGTTCTGCAGAACCAATGAACACTAACACCTCTTTCCAAATAATTAATCCCAAATGCAAACTGCAACAATTCTGACAATCTTTTTCTGGCCAGCATGGAAAAAAGATTGTTCAGTCTTGGAGGATTTGTATTTTTTACAAAGCCTAAACTAACATTACTAATTCTGCATACATTTGCCCCTACTTTTTTTATTATATCCAGCAATTTTTCAATAGTTTTTTAATTTAAATTTAAGGCTCTTCTAAACATTTTGATCTGACCATAAAAGGATGACAAGCACTGAGCCTAATCCTACGTCATCTAATCCCTTCCAACCATGTGAGTAGCAGATGGTTTATCAATGCGATATAGAAACTCTGCAGGATGAAAGTAGCCAAGGTACTCCACTGTATCTGGGGTTGTATCATAATGGTAGTGCCCACCTTCTCCATGGTGACTGTAGCAATGAGTGTGTTCCAGGCGCAAGTCATAACCCTGCATTTCCAAAGAGAATAAATAAAACAACATTTTTAGCCTATATGGATTGTGCTCTTCTACTTTCATGTTTATTACAGTGAAACAGTATGAAAGGAATTTGTTTTGGATTTCTTCTTAGGGAATCCATATGCACGGATATAGAAAATGTATGTGTGCCTTCTATTGTATCCTCATAAGTGGCAAGAAAGAATATTGGAACAGTATAAACACCAGCACCCAGAAGGACAATTCAAGAGGGGCGAACCCCTGCAACTTTATTCGTCAAGATGTTAAGTTTCAGGAGCAAACCCCTTCGTCAGACATGGGTTATATACTGTTCCAGATTTTGGAGAGTGGCCGATCTCTCTAGCCAGTGACCGGGCCGACTTGTTGGAGAGGCAGCGTAGTTTGAGTTGTGAAGAAAGAATATTGAACATTTATGAGATATATAGCAATGCACAAAGCAAGAAAGACAACAGATTGCAAGTGACAGCTGCTGAAGTATGTAACAGTGTGCAGCAGCAATATAATCTTCCATAATGGAACATATGATTGCATAAAGGGGTGTACAGAAGACCTCTGATAGCTTGGATGAACTGACAATATCATGCATAGGGAAATTTAGACTTACGGGATCATGTGAAACAAAAACTGACTGGCATATCAGAGGAGCCGTCATATCATAAAACTTCAACCAGCCATTAACGTCTTCATCAGTATTCAGAGGACAAGCAGAATATTCACGAGGCTGTCAAAATGTTGCAAAAATAAAATACAATAGGTAATTTTCAAAGAACAGTTTGGCAGAGTGTTCTAGCTGTTGCTAATGAATGTGTACTAATTATCATATGCGTTCTCTGATGTAGCACATTTACGTTTCATTTGTCAGAATATGCACCTACAGTATTTGTAATGCAAAAAGGTAACAAACACTATTGAAACACTTATTCAGTAAATCAACTTGCATCATTTAAATAAAAAAGTTAAACAGGGCTTTACTCCACAAACCACAGAGTTTTACTTAAAGCAACAAACCACAGAGCCAGATTAAAAAATCATAATGTAGTATGTTTAACTCACCATAATATGAAGCTTTGCTTTCCCTTGCTTTATAAGAAATGTTCCTCCCATTCCCACAGCATTCTCTCCATAATGTGATTTCAGGGATTTCCTCATACAGCTTACAAAGTTATCCTGACCTATTCTCCTTTTCACACTAACTTCAATGACCTTTAAAATAAAGAATATGAAAGGTTAATGTACAGCGGTGAACAAGTGCAGAAGGGTCAAATCTGGAGGACAAATTTATCAATAATCGAAAGGCCAGTTGTACAGATTTGCTGCAGAATTCTGCATCATTCAATCTTGGCTGGACTTGTGATCAAAGTGATTTAAAGATCTGATTGAAACGACAGGCCAATTTGATCAATGTTATCAAAACAGTTTTCCTTATTGTTGCAAGTTTTCAGGGATTTGATCTCAGAACAACTGGTCTGAAATGTCATATCCCATAGCAGGCTATGGGTTAATATCAAATATTATTTTTTACTAAAAATTGTTTAAATATCAACAGGCAATGTAACAGTAAATAAATACAAATATTAAGTACAACATACATCTCTAATATATGTGCTTAAAGCAGTCTTCATAACAAATTTCTTCATTAAATATATAATGTTTCATGGCTCCAATTAAAGTCTACCTTTTTTTAGTCACAAAAAATCATTAACAAAGAGCAAGAAAACAAGGACTTTATTTACTTTTTATGTATATATTTATGTATGTTACGTATTTATGTAACTTCTGAAAACAAGTCAAAAAATCTTATTCAACCATATCAATATTTCTGTTGTCTGCAATAATTTTAAATCCTTAGACATAAATACCCCCTTTTATCAATTATTTACTCTTCTCGCCAAAAACCATGTAATGAGCACTTCTTCAGCCTTACCCATTAAAAAAAAATATAACATAACATGCAAGGTAAAGCACTCCAGTCATTCCTTAAATATGGCCTTAATCTACTTTAACTAGAAAGTATATTCCATGTTGGCCTAGGCACCTCTGCATTAAATGAACCAAACAATCAAGGAAATAATAGCATTGGGTATATTTACCTTTCCTGGGTTCCCTTCACAGGCATACAGGTTAGACAGGAGCCCAAAGTCATTGTCATTATTCCTATCCCTATATTTCTCCAGCAAACAGCTGCCATCACCAGGGTTGACGCTAGCAACATAACTATTATTAACAGCTAGTGTGGATGCACTTTCTGCTTGCACAGAGAAGATTAGCTATAAGGAAAACAGAGCATGCTGATATACTTCAGTATTATGAGAGTCCCCTGAAATATAAAACACTTTACCTTATTAAAATATTATATGCTAAAATCTTGTCAGTTAATTTAAAGTAAGCTACAGCTAAGCATAAACATAAGATGCTTCAATATGTGTAACACTTGGGGGCTGATTTACTAAGTGCCAAATTTTGAAGTGGAAAATCGAATTCGACCATCGAAAATTTTTGGGGGTCATTTTCGATTGAAAAACGATGAAAATTGTTTGAATCACTCGATTCAATCGAACGATTTTCACCAAAATCCTTTGATTTTTCAGAAGTTAGAAAAGTTCTGTGAGGTCCCCCGTAGGCTAAAAATTTCGTCAGCTTTAAGCTGGCGAATAGTCGAAGTCGAAGGATTTTAAAAGGGCCAGTACTTCGAAATTCAAATCGAATTTTGGGCTATTTGAAAAGTTTTTGAAATTTTAATTTTCACTTCAACCCTATTCAACCCTTAGTAAATCAGCCCCTTAATATTTGTTTATTATACACACAAATACATGGTTTTGACAAAATAATGACAATACCAACTAATACTGTTTTGTATATAAATATTTATTAGATAATTGTGTATTTCAGAGCAGCTTTTGTTCACTAATAAAGGGACAGATTATTTTGATCTCTATATGGCAAACTACATCAGGCTCCACATGACCCTATGCCCCCTGGAGAGGGGCTTCTGCCTGAACCTAAACCCCATGGAGAGGGGCTTTCCCCTGTGCCACCTGAAGAGGGATCTTCTGCCTGACCCTGTACGCCCTGGAGAGGGATCTTCCACCTGACCCTGTGCCTACTGAATAGGGGACTCCCACGTGACCCTGTGGGGACATCTCCTTCTTCCTAGTTCTGTGCCTCCAGAAGTGGAGCTTCTAACATGCCTGTTGTCCCCAGAGGAGACAGTTCCACGACTGTCTCCTCACCTTGTTTTGCTGCCATCCTCCCAACCTAATATTGGGGTATGGGGCGTCCTAAGGAGGAAAGCAGTGTAAGGGGCTACTCAGATCCTGGAATTCCTATGTCATGTAAATTGAGTGGTGATATCATTATGCCAATCAGCACTGCACTAGACACCAGGGCATTCCAAGAAATCATCAATGAGCCTTGCCATGTTAATCTTGTTATCATGATATTATTATTAGCATTGACATTAGCATATGTCTGAACTACTGCTTGAAAATTGGCCTTTAGCACTGTTAACCCCTGCTGTGCTGCCCATTGGACTTTTTCTAACCTTACCTATCAGTTTCCTTGTATGTGCCTGCCTACATGCATACATGCTATCCTTCAACAAACCTCAGCATTCATTCCCAGGCTTCTATGTGAAGTTGCTCCAGCACCTAAGATATAGGCCCCAGGGAGACCAATTTTCTTGGACACCGTATTAACATTGTAAACCTGTAAGAATAAACAGATAGTGTTGAGGTAATTAACTATTTACAGCAATTAATGAAAATCTGATTAGACAGGTTAGAAACATGCTTGCAATCTTCTAATTTAGTACATGGACTATATAAACAAATGTAGGATGTTGTTTTTGCTTGGAAAGGAGCTTAGAACCTTTCCTTATGCAGTGTTTCTGGCATTTGGATCTTTTGGGGAGAGAGTATAGAAACATAAGAACATTTTTGGGGTACCTAAACAAATGCCCCACAGATCAATTTGATGGAACCTGGGTATCATTAGATTAGTTACATATAGCCACATAGCCAGTTGTTTCAGTCAATACACAGAAGTGCTGCCTGACCGTAATCCTGATTGCAGAAACAACCATGTTTCCTATGGTTAATAAACTGGTGTGCAATCACACACAGATCATTGGCTAAAAAAATTAATTAACATTTAACCCAAGGTTTTTCAAATATTCTGAGAATTGGTTTCACTAGATGGACCAGGTTGGCATGTGTGTTGCTGACCAATGCTGGCAGTGAATAAGAACTACAAACTGCACCAAACAGGAACTCTGGAAGTTCACAGACAGCTGGTTGATATTCTACTACAAAAGTGAGATATTTTTAGGGACCTCCCACAGTCATGTAGCGTATTGGTAGAGCAGCTGAGTAGTTGGAAAAAAGGCCCCAGTAAATTCCATGGTACTGTCATGCTGCAATACTAATATCTGCAAACAGACAGGTGGATATTGCTAAAGCTCATTTATTCTTTAAGAGTGTTTTCAATAAAACCAACTTTACTGTTAAGAAAGTCTGGCAACCTCAATGTTTAGTGCTAATAATATTTATCCTTCAGTTATACAAAAAGGTTAAATAGCTGTTAAAGACCTACTTTATCAACACGTGGCATTGGCACCAAGTATGGAACACCACCTACATCAGCAATTCTCGATTTTCCACACAAACCTGCAATTATCAGAGAAAAAAATATATACACTTTGCAGCAGCGGGAGCTTGCCTAAAATAAAGTATATATAAACTGTAGTCTAGTTTATCCTGGATTTCCTGGAGTCTCTATTAATCTACATTAAATTTATGCTGAAAAGGATTTGGTTATTTGCCTGTTAATGTATGTAGGATAGTTACTACACTCATGTTATCACTACGGTGGGGATTGGCAGGAGCTGGAGTTTTAAAAGATGCCTATAATTTCGTCTTGGAGACTAAATGCCACATCCCCTTGCAGAACTACTAATAGATAAATAAGAAGATCATGCCTAAAAGCAAAACAAGAATCCTGACTCTGTTCCAATAATAAATTGTGACCAAATCAGGCATGCTTTTGCAGTAACAAGAAAAAACTTACCCTTTACCGGAAATTCAAAAGGTTCCTTTGACAGGTCAGGACATTCCGTTACTATGACACTGACATCTGCAAAATTCTTCAGCAGTCCACTCTTTAAAACTATAAACCATAAAAATAACATAAAACTCATCTTATTTTGTGGACCTTTTCTAAACTAAAAATATGTTTTGTAAGCATTTTGTGGTGTGTTTGTGGTATTAATGCAAAATCATATGCTTTACAGGTTGGTAGTACTGAGGTTTGAATCACAGGGTTAACCGTTCCAATACCAACAAGCCTGTTAAAGAACAGTAATGTTTTGGAGATATATATTAAAAAAAAATATTTATGTACCAAACAGCTTTATAAATACATAGACACCGCCACATTATATTGTGATGTGTGGTATAGTCAAATGCCACTTTAAGCACCTAACAATATGCCCCTAACTGCACACTTGTTTATTGATTTTTGGAGCCAGATTGGAGGATCCTCTATTTAAAGGATAAGTTAACCTTTAAAATAAGTGAATGTAAAATTGATTAGGGTGCTAATCTAAGCATTTTTGCAATATTTATTATTTTGTTTCCCCAAGACAATTCCAGATATTGAAGGATACATGTACTGGTACTTTAAATTAATTTAGTTACAACAGTGCCACCTGGTCCTGGTCATTTTCATACCATTCTGACCATCAAGTAGTCAAGGAAGTTGTCAGGAGAAAGAAAGAGGCTGCTCTGATGTTCTTCTGGTTAAAGGGATCCTGTCATGGGGAAAAAACATTTCAAAATGCATCAGTGAATAGTGCTGTTCCAGAAGAATTCTGCATTGAAATCCATTTCTCAAAAGAGCAAACAGATTTTTTTATATTTCATATGGAGCAGCACTTTTAACTGATGCGTTTTAAAAAAAAAACTTGTTTTCCCATGACAGTTTTCCTTTAAGAAAAAAATGTGAAATCTTTCCAAACCAGATGAACATCAGACTAGGCATGTTTCTTACTCCTTCCTTGACTACTTGGCGGTAAGAATGGTGGAGAAATGGACAGCAGGTGGCGCTGTTGTAACACAATTCATTCATATTAACTGTACAAGTATCATTTAATATACTGCAATTAAAACAATAAATAATAATGTTTATATAATGTTTACATGATTTCTAATGAACTTAAGTTGTGAAGATCAGTTATCCTGAAAACCTCAGGTCCCAAGCATTCTGGATAACAAGCCTCATACCTGTATATTGGAAAAGTGCTTAGAATACAACCTCATCAATTTTACATTCACTTATTTTAAAGGTTTAATCATCCTTTAAACTATTTAGTCAGGAGGACATAGAAGCACATAGAAATAAATCTGCTTGGTAGAATACAACTGATTGGTTAATTTACTACTGGGTGGCCCCACTGATGTCATTAACCCCCCTAAACATCACCCTCCCTAAACATCATCTAACATACTTCTGTGATGTCATTGTAACGATTTAACAAAGCGGGAAGGTGGCAATTTGCAAGGCAGGAGTGTAAGGGGTTGCATGGTACAAGGAAGCCATAAGCTTATCAACTGCCCTGAGCCCTGTCTTCCTTGCATTCCTGCCTTGAGAATCATTCAGGCATACAGGGTTCCCTTCACCTGTCACCACTGACAAGTACATGGGCTCTAAGTGGAGCAATTTTGTACCCTTTATATTAGAAATGCTGTGCAGAGTAAATGAGCCCTAAAACAGTATTTATTATAACTTACCAGAACAGATTTCTTCCAGGGAAGGGACATGTAAAGTGCAGCTCTCAGTTTCTGCCATTGTTCTTCACTGATGCGGTAAACTAGCAGATTAAATAAAAAAGCTTGAAGAACATCACCAAAGTGAACCTGGCAAAAGTCAAAGTACAGAAACTATACATAACAATGCTTTAATCATTAAAATCTGATGACGTCTGGTCCACTGCTGCCTCACTAAGCAACCTTGATTACTGTATGTGAAGTAATACACATCAAAGCTTATTACAACAACAACAACAAACAACATTTGTAAAGCGCTTTTCTCCCGTAGGACCCAAAGCGCATAAGAATCCAAAAGCTACAATATTAAAAAAAAAATTGAACCAACTGAACCATTGTACTAAACAACTTCACGTTTTGCTCTGTGCACTGGTGTCATAATTTGTGTGGACTCAGAAAAGCAGGAATCTATTGTAGTGGTCTTTAAAGGGGTTGTTCACCTTCAATGTCCAAATTTTATGAAACCACTAAAAATGTGCTCACTGTGTTAGACAATCCATTTCCCATCAAAAGAAGTAAATAGGTAATTGTAAAAGCTGGTTTATATAGCATTTAAACCTGTCCTTCTCCTGTCTCTCTGATCAGTTTTCTGAAGAATGGGAGTGGCCTGTTTTATACCTGCACTTCCTATATGCTTACATCATCACTCCCAGTCTTTGCCCTTACTTGTTTCCTATTGGACATTGATACTGCCCTCCCCTTGTAATTCACTGATTGCTTGTGCACTTGTAAGCAGTCACATAAATTCAAAGGCCATTTGTTAATTCTCCTAAACTACAGTTGGGGAATGTCTCCCTTGCATTGGCTGCTATCTTGTGCACATTACTTGAGTCTCACATAGGTATAAAGACCCAGCATATCCCAAATCTAACACATTGTTACTATGAAATCAGCATTTACATTAAGCACATCTTTCTATGTATTCGGCCCCATGTCCCCAAACATAAACACCCCAGGCTTGTGACAAACAAGCACACAGCCATGCACATAGGGTGCACACCTGCTGCTATTTCACCCAACAGCCATTAAAATGATGCACTTTGCCAATGTTATAAAAAGGGCAGAAATATAAACACAGGAAGGCCAGTATTTTTTCCAACTTTGCAATTTTAGCCATGTGGTTGCTAGGGTACAAATTACCCTAGCAACCACGCACTGATTTGAATAAGAGACTGGAATATGAATAGAAGATGAGTAATACGATGGCAATAACAATAAATGTTAGCCTTACAGAGCATCTGTTTTTTTAGATGGAAACCTAGAAAAAGAGTCAGAAGAAGAAGGCATAGAAGTAAAATATTATAATTAAAAAAAAAAAGCAGACCAATTGAAAAGTTGCTTTGAATAAGCCATTTTATAAACATGCTAAAAGTGAACCACCCCTTTAAAACTTTCCTTTAAAGGGGCAGTTGATATTAACTCTTTCACTGTCAGTTAATTTGGTACTTTTATTGCCAGACAGTTTTTGAAAATTGTTTGCTCTTTCAATTTAGGGGCCTTTCCTTGGAGAAACTCAGGAAAAGTATATAACATTGTCAGGACAATGTAAGCAAAGTAAAGTAACCAGCTTTTGCAAAATGTTCTGAACACCAGGAGTCTACCAGGATGCCCAATATGCATAGATATATAAAAGTATGTGGTTATGTATGGATCCCAAATGAAAATAGTGCATATACAAAAGTACCAAGCCTCAATGCTATGCTAAAACACATAAGGAACAATACAGGGTTAAAATTGAGTAATTAGGGGTCAAAATAGTCATCCCATAGTCACGCTGCCATTGTATGTAATGGGTAAAGTACATGTGTGCGCAGATGCATGTGGATGTATCTGGAAACCCCCAGATCCCAAGCATTCTGGATAATAGGTCCCATACCTGTTCTAATAAAGCAGTAGCTTGTACTTGGGTTTATTTAATGTTCACTTAATTTTCTAGAAGACAAGGTATAAAGATCCAAATTCTGGAAAGATCCACTATCTGGAAAACCACAGGTCCTGAACACTCTGGTCCCATACCTGTACTACAACAAATCTCCATGTCTGCTAGTAGTCTGGGAATTCTTATGCTTTTGACTGAGCTCTCCCTCCACACAAGGCTATTCTCCAGCACTCCCCAAGTACAAAAATGTCAGTTTTCTCCTCACAAACCCCATTATAAGACAGCCACCCTCCACACACACAAACTTCTCCCTTCTCACATGTAGGGTTGCCACCTTTTCTTGAAAAAAATACCGTCCTTCCTATATATATGTATTTTTTTCCTATTAATAACATTGGGGACAACCATGAAAAATACCGGCTGGGTGGCAACCCTACAAGTGACAGACCTCCTTCCACCCAGTGCTAACTTTACTTTCCCTCATACACAGACACTCAATGAAGCCATCCTCCCTCCCTGTGAATCACACACTTGCCCCTCCTCCCTCATTCAATCCCACACAAGTCTGTCCACCCACAACCTCCTCTTCCCCCCTGTGAAAATGACATGCAAGCCTCCCAAAACACACAAAAAACTTAAGGTTCAGCAGCTCCTTCACATAACACACATCTGTGTACATACATGCGGCCACACCAAGTCCTATCAGAGGAGTTCTCCTCTCCTCACACACTGGCCCAGCCCCACCCTACAGTGCAGTGTGTATGCATATTAACCACACTGACTAGGGATCAGAAGCAGATTGACAGGAGAAGCAGCCAATCATAGTTAAGCTTCAGAAACTGCTGCATTTGTGCACTTCCTGCTTCTGCCAGGAGTGTGTATGATGTAAATCACGGAAGTACAGCAGTCACTGTAGCGTTTTTGGGGTGGTCTGTGACACCCCCCCCCACTGGGGGCCCATGATGAAGGCACCCCATCTGTAAAGGGATCCATCTGAGGTGAATATCTCATCAACTGCACATTTTTGGTTAAACATTTATATGGCAAAGCTTGTTATTTTTACATGAACTGTTACATTTTTGAATGTTCTATGAAGGTGAACAACCCCTTTAAGCTGTCATGTTAGTTAGCCATAAGAATGAAATTCAAGTCCACTAGAAATTTTTTACTCATTTTACATGAGCAATAAGAATATTTCCGTGCCATGGACAGCTTTTTTCCTTTATGATAAGAAGAGAGTGCGGTACAGTGTGAACCAAACCTAGACAGCCAAAAACTGAACAGAAACTGAACAGAAATGCAGCTGCAGCACTTTGCCCTATCTAGTTAGAATGTCACCAGGAAGGAAGACTGGCAGCAGTTTATCCTGTTGCTGCTTCCAAACACTCATAGAACTGTAGAATTCAGTGGTTCCAGAATATAAGCAGAAGATTCCACACAGATTTAGCAATATGTATACAGTTTGCAAGCAATACAGAACATATGAGACCTGATATGTAACTTAGACTTAGGTTGCTTATACAACCTTGTGGTGCCCAACTGATGGACATGACTGATACTTTCCTGGAGAGCATATCTATACTGAAGTGTATTCTCAGTCATGTTGTAGGGGAGAGAATGAGTGTTGACTTTGGTGGGGGGTTTCATGCCATGGGATCTATTGTCCTGAATGCTTTGGGTTTTAAAGCAAAGGGATCTTTTGAGAATGTAAAGTATAATAATGCTAGCCTACTATAAACATTTAAACATTAAAAATAGCAATAGGACTGTTTTGTCACCAACCTAGATTTATTACTATTAACATGTATTTCTATAGCTCCAACATATTTCATAATGCTGATTTATGCAAGCTTTGTTACCATCAAGGTCAGGGTAATGTTGTGTTACTACAAAGAATAACCAGGAAAGGTTGTCAAACTGTCAGCATAATGGATTTCTGAAAAATAGTTGCCATGCTTCCACCGCAGGTTTCTCCATAGTAGTGGGAATTTCTGTACCTATTTAACATGAGAACAATGTCTATTAAAGGGGCTGTTCACCTTTGAGTTAACTTTTATTATAATGTAGAGAGTGATATTCTGAGACAATTTGCAATTGGTTTTGATTTTTTATTATTTGTGGTTTTATAGTTATTTAGCTTTTTATTCAGCCGCTCTCCAGTTTGCAGTGTCAGCAATTTGGTTTCTAGGATACAAATTACCCTAGCAACACTGCATTGATTTGAATAAGAGATTGGAACATGAATAGGAGAGTGACTGAATAGAATGATAAGTAATAAAAAGTGGTAATAACAATACATGTGTAACAGAGCATTTGTTTTTAGATGGTGTCAATGACCCCCATTTGAAAGCTGCAAAGAAACAGAACAAAATTGCAAATCATTAAAAAACTATGACAAATAAATAATGAAGACCAATTGAAAAGTTTCTTAGAGTTGGCCCTTCTACAATATACTAAAAGTTAAACTTGACGGTGAACCACCCCTTTAAATAGTTGTATACAGGATCAGTTATTTAGAAACCCTTAACCAAAAATAATCCAAGATCCAGCAATGCCGCTTATTCAGTTTATATAAAACTGTATTCCTTTTAACTCATTTTTTATTTGGAAGCCCCTATGTTACAAGCATTAGAGAAAATACAGAAAGAGATTTTAGGTTTCCATCTGGGAAACTTTTAATTCTGGGAAAACCCAGCTTGACTGTAACAAAACAGTGTAAATTCCTGAAAACTGAAACATCTGGGAATGTAAAATCAGGGTTCTACTGTACTTCCCATACCGTAGTAACATACCTTGTAAATAAGATTAATAAGCCATTTTATGTAAATAGACACTACACTCCAGCTATTGAGAGCTCCATATTGCAGCAGGCATGTGAATGTATTGTAGCCCTCAGTCTTCATTATTAGCAGTGAGGAGTGTGCCATAGAGCTGTATATGCAGACTAATATTAATAAATTACTGGGTGTCATTCGTAATGAAGCAGTGGAGTGATTTGTTTGTTTCTCATCAACAGGTCACATCTTTCTAAAGGGGACATGTTGTGTACAGAACATCAGTGCTTATTTTTAAAGTGTGTAAAAGGAAGCATATAACTGTAAAGACTGTACAGTTATCGAAAAAGAAGAACATGCCTACCTTTACTTTCTATGCTTTTCTCCCTCCTCTAACTGCTGACATGTCCGTGCTGAGCTGCAATACTTTCTTTTTCCTCTATCCACTCCCCCTGTAAAAGCTATTCTCAACACCACTCCCATGTGTTGGCAAATGCAGTTTCAGAGCAACACTTCCTGTGCTGCTTCATTGCCAGCAGTGATGTCATCTCAGGAACTACACAACAGTGCTTGGTGTTCCTGCTTAATCCCTAAAACGATTCAGCCTTAGCATCAAGATAGCAGTTTACATTTTAAATTTAAGTTGAAAAATGTAAACTACTAAAACAAACAAAAAAAAACTGGTGGAATTCTCCTAGTTTTCCATTGTATACATTCTGCACAGTCCCGTATTTAGGGATGCTTTCTATGTGCCCTAGCCACCTTATCTGTTGTTTTTCATTTAAAGGAAAACTATACCCTGAAAATGAATACTTGAGCAACACATAGTTTATATCAAAGTAAGTGACATATTAAAGAATCTTACCAAACTGGTATATATATTTAAGTAAATATTGCCCTTTTACATCTCTTGCCTTGAACCACCATTTCGTGATGGTCTGTGTGCTGCCTCAGAGATCACCTGACCAGAAATATTTCAACTCTAACTGTAAAAGGAAGAAGTATGGAAGCAAAAGACAGAACTCTGTCTGTTAATTGGCTCATAACCTAACTTTATAGTTTGTTTGGTATGTTTGGTGCACCTGAATCACACAATTCCAGGAGGCTGTCCTTATTTTTTTTTTATTTTTTTTAAATGTCAGTTTTCTATTTATGATTACCCAAGGGCACATGCTACTAAAAAAGTGTATTATTATGAAAATGGTTTATTTACATGAAGCAAGGTTTTACATATGAGTTGTTTTATGCAATATCTTTTTATAGAGACCTACATAGTTTAGGGGGTATAGTTTTCCTTTAATATACTATATTAACAGTTAGCAGTTCGCAATAAACAAATCCCAACATTGTTGCTATGGAAATAGTAACAGAGCAACAGATAGTCTATGTTTGGGCATGGTAAACACCAGAATCTAAGGGACATTCTAGTACAGACGGATTTCATGAATAAGACACGGGGGGCATCTAACTGGCTCACAGGACAACAGAAACTGGGTTGCTTCCGATGCCCGGACTGCACCACATGTCGGTCAATGCTGACAGGAAAGGACTTCCCCCACCCCCACACTGGCAAGAGATTAAAGATACAACATAGACTGACCTGCACCTCGACCTATGTGGTATACATTATCACATGCCCATGTGGACCATAGCAACAATGTTGGGATTTGTTTATTGCGAACTGCTAATATATTGTTTCTCCTTTCCCCTTCACCTCCTTTTTTTAACCCTTTCTAGCATCTTTTTCTATTCCCATTTTCTGTTGCACCGCACAGACCAATTGCTACTGTACCAACCCCTAGGAGGCTGCGCGTTCCATATTGCACACCCATCGGTCTATATATGTGGGTAATGACTCTAGTACTCCCTCTACATTTCCTTCACTGAGACAATTAGTGTCCATTATGGAAACAGGTAAACTGTCCAAACATGGGTGGTATTGGGATGATCCACAACTTTAACTGGCATGATCAGGGCCCCCACTACCGGTCAATCATGAGACAGCTAACCTGTCCAATAGCCTAGGCTCTGCTTTCGCTGACAGCACCATCAAGTGCTCAATTGCAGTATTAGACGCAGATTTGACAGAGTGGAACAGCAGAAGCAGGGAGCTGCGCTAGCTGTGGCCACTCACATCCAGCGCTACTGCACTCGACCTGGGGGGTCCTGAGGTCAAAAGGACAGGCACGCCTGCGGCCTTCAAACGTTGCTATCCACAAGCCACCTAGAAACGAGTGGGCGCACGTGAGTCTGATGCACTTGGATGCGCACACCCACCTCTATATGGCCGAGCATTTGGGTAAGAAAGTAAGAAGGTATATTTCGGCTCCTTATATAGGGATAATGGTACAGATTGTAGCTTTATTTGGCACTGTGAATCTTCTGAATACTTGACTTTCTCTAACGTCCTTGGGGGACACAGGAACCACTGGGTTAAGCTCCTCCCACAAGGAGGCAGGACACTGACAACTAACAATTTGTTCCTCCTCCCCTGTACCTATAACTCCTCTGCTTAACCCTCCTTGCTCAGTTTTTTCAGTATCCTCCAATAGGAGGTAGGACCTTGGTCCCCAGGGGACCCAACGCAAGGAGTCTTCAGTTATGTGTTTAGCACTAACACCCGGGGTGGAACCGGAGTCAGGGACACACCTGAGCTCC
>CM044433.1:98272891-98284311 GCA_024363595.1 Xenopus borealis
TTGTAGTTCAGTAACCTGTGTAGGGAAGCCAGTTGCACTACAACTTTCTATATTTATGCAACCACGCTGCAGTACTTTCCTAACAATCCGCTCTGGGCTGGCAACGAAAATATTTTAATGTTTCATGGTTGGGGGTCACCACAACATGAGGAACTGTATTAAAGGGTCACAGCATTAGGAAGGTTGAGAACCACTGATCTAGCACTACCTACCTCTTTTAAAAAAAACTGCTTTTCATCAGAAATAACTAGGAGTTTGTTCACACAGATTGAAAAACAGCTGGTGAAAAAAAGACAGAAATACTGCGAGAGACGTGGTTTCAGTCTGACACTTAAAAATAAGGTTCATTTTTTAGCAGGTCATTTCGAAACCCAGGGTCATAATAACATTGGAGTAGCTCAACAAAAAAGGTGAATGTCCTGTAATGGCCCAGTGAAAGATAGAGATCCCCATGCTGATTCTGATACACAGGTAAGCAGCAGTAACCGCTCAACCCCAGCTTCTCCATTTAACTCCCCTCTGCCCTCCCCAGCCAGTGTACCAGATGTAGATATGGCTGAACAGGCAGCATCCCAACCATCATTGATGGAGATAATAACACTGATCAGCAACAACCATGTGGATACCTTTGCTAAAATCGATGATCTTAAATATGACTTTGCCCTCCTAAAACACAAAAGATAAGAGAGCGCACAGTGGAGACAGAGAGGCGCATCAGCACATTGGAAGATACCATGGACCCATTGCCAAACATTGCGCAACGGACGCAGAAAGTGCGCACCCTAGAGGCCAATGCAGATGACATGGAAAATAGACTGCACAGGAATAATATCAGGCTAGTGGGCCTGCCAGAAAGGGTGGAAGGCAATACACCTGAAATATTCCTTGAGAGCTGGCTAAAGGATAAGCTGGGCCGAAATATTTTTTCACCAACGTTCATTGTGGGACCTGCCCATAGTATTCCTGCTCGCCCTGCCCCTCCCGATGCTCCCCTAGACCATTCATCGCAAGACTTCTGAACTACACAGACTGGAGAAAGCAAGAAATTATCCACGAGAACCCTAAAGTCTCCATCTATCCTGGTTTTTCAATGGAAATTGTAAGCCACGCCTGAAATTCGTGGAAGCTAAAAAAAAAAAAAGTCTGAGGCAGCATAACCTTCCCTATGCCATGTTGTTTCTAGCCAAACTGCGAGTGCAAGAAGGAGACAGAGAATCTGGAGAATCCCACCTCACTAGCACTGGACACTGAACTTACCTATGCCTGGATGGGCACAGCAAATGACCCTTGTTGACAGACTCGTAAGCACGGGACAAAGTAATGCTATCGGCTAGCCTTTCCTTTACTAAACTTTAAGGTCCCAACAGGTCAGTGGACTGCCAATAGGAGGTAATTCACTCCTCCCTGTAAGATATTCTTCAGTTATGAGTATAGTGCCACCCAAGTTTGGGGGGTGGGCAGGGAGAGATCTTGGTTTTCTGGGGTTAGTGTTTAACTATTTAGTTTGTATGTTTTATTATGGTTCACCGATCCCTCGCCACAACTTGGTACCCCTTGGACCTAAGCGGCAAATCAACATGCACTTTTATATCCCAGGGCTGATATCCCTATGGTGGGACTACTCAGTGGATATTGACAAACTGTATTTTCAGGGACCATGCAGACTTTAACACTCATCTCTTCGACTACCAGGGGACTAAACTGCAAATAAGAGGGCCCAGCTCTGACTATATCAAAAAGTATAAACCAGCAGTCTTGCTCCAACAGGAGACTTGCCTAGTGGGTCAAATGCTCCTTTCCCTTAAAAGGCACTGGGTCAGGCATGCCTATAATGCCCCGTTTTCCACGCATGCCAGGGGAGTCTAGATATTACTTGGCTGGTATAGAATGCTCCACTGCAAAATTGCTAATGAGCTCCTTACACTGGCCACAGGTCATTGTCCCCACCATTTTCACTACCTTTACCTACAAATGTAGCTAAAAAAATGTCTGTTTTTTTATTTTGTGTGTTTTGCAAGCAAAGAAATAAAATTTTATCTCCAGGTTGTAATAAGACAAACTGTGTAAAAAGTGCAATGTGGGAGTGACTACACACTGTACAGTATAAAACTCTGGACTTTTACACTTCCATCCAATATGAAAATGAGTCTTAAAGGGGTTGTTCACCTTCCAAACACTTTTCTGTTCAGTTGTTTTCAAATTGTTCCCCAGAAATAAAGATGTTTTCAATTACTTTCCATTGTTTATCTTTTACTGTTTTTCTAAAATCTAAGTGTAAAGTTGAATGTTGGTGTGTCTGGTGTTTGAGTCTGGCAGCTCAGTAATTCAGGTGCAGACTCTAAACTGATACAATTTTACAACATTTAATTGATACATTTCACAGCAACATCTCTGGAGTATTAGCAACTATTTTTGTATCAATTCTAATAACTGCCTGTAATGAAACCCAGAGATTCTGCTCAGCAGGGACAAAGATAAGAAATGTATCCATTAAATGTAAAATGTATCAGTTTAGAACAGTCGGTGACCCCCCCAGAGCTGCTTTAGAAGGTGAAAAATGACACTTTACACTTCAATATTAGAAAACCTGTTACAAATAGAAAATAGACAGTAATTGGAAAAAGAAAAGTAATTATTTCTGGTGATCTATCTGAAAACAAACTAGTTGTTTGAAGTTGAACAACCCCTTTAAACTGCGTTCAAGGCATTTAATATTAGGAATATAGCCATATAAGAAAATATAGAATTTATTTTTTTGCCAAAAAAAAAAAACTATATACACATATATACACATGCTTAAAAAGCAATAGTACAAAGCATGAATGTTAACATACATAAATGATGCAATTACAATGTGTATTAAAACAATAAGGGTTTGAACATCACATTTTTTCAGAACACAATACCAGGTAACTTTTAGGTGACTATATTGTGAGCTATGGAGAGTTGTGCTAGGCCTGTGAATATTGATAAAGCTAATGAAGGTATGCATCTTTGGAAATGAATTAAAGCAAATTCCCAGGATTATGCCACAATAATTTTGGTAATTCTATCCCTGTGACTGACCTTTTCCTGAAAATGCTGCAGAGAACAAAATATGTGTTGTGCAACTTAAACCTAATTGTATGCAAATATAGGGGAAAACTAAAATATCCACACACACTTTTAGAACATGATGATTAAGTAAGGAATTAATGGAACATATGACTTTACTGCTGAACAATACAATTAGTATGCAAATTGATTTTTTCTCAAGTTTGAATATACAAATGAGGGTTATGTTCGGTATTCAACCAAATCTAATTTGAGCATTCAGTATTCTACTGAATGCAAAAATAAAAATACTCCTGAATTTTTATTTGAATGATCAAGGTATTATTAAAATAGGGTTGAAGCAAAGCAAATTTTTCCAAATTAATCAATTTTTTCAAAAAGGGTCCAAGGGCCTCCAATGTGCTCTCTCCAAATCCCTGAAAAAAAATGTAATTTGTCTGACTCAGACTTGTCCATCTTCCTGTAAATTGAGGTTCTTTGGTTTAGCATTCGATGTATTTGTTTTCTTCTTTTTAATGCACCATTTCCCCTTGCTTGGAACAGAGCACTTTAATATAAATGAGTCATTTTCCTAATTAAAAAAAAAAAAAAAAAAAAAAAAAAAAAAAAAAAAAAAAAAGAATATATGTATGAGAGGGAGAAAGAGAGATGTATTTTACGTAGACCACAACAGAACTTCCGTGACAACTGTTATATATGCACTACAGCTAAGCAATAGAGGCTCAGAAGTACAAATGTTATTTTTGCACTGCCAACACATCACAGCAATAGACTAACACATATGGTATCACCAGGTCTTGTAACCCATAGAAACCAAACAGATGTTCACATACAAATTGGTGAACAGTAATGTGGCTGAATATTAACATATCACCATCAGCTTTATCATCCATAAAACTCTTCATTAGATTCTAGTTCCCTTAAAGGGGTTGTTTACCTTAGAGTTAACTTTTAGTATCATGTAGTGAGTGATATTCTGAGACAATTTGCATTTGGTTCTCATTTTTTATTGTTTGTGGTTTTTGAGTTATTTAGCTTTTTATTCAGCAGCTATCTAGTTTGCAGTGTCAGCAAATTGGTTTCTAGGGTACAAATTACCCTAGCAACCCTGCATTGATTTGAATAAGAGACTGGAATATGAATAGGAGAGGGACTGAATAGAATAATAAGTAATAAAAAGTGGCAATAACAATACATTTGTAGCCTTACAGAGCATTTGTTTTTAGATGGTGTCAGTGACCCCCATTTGCAAGCTGCAAAGAAACAGAAGAAAATTGCAAATCATTAAAAAACTATGAAAAATAAATAATGAAAACCAATTGAAACGTTTCTTAGACTTGGCCCTTCTACAATATACTAAAATTTAACTTGAAGGTGAACCACCCCTTTAATTTTTCGTATGTTATAGAATGGTCTTTTCTTAGAAGCTATTCAATTGCTCTTCCTTTTTTCATTGAATTGCTTTGTTCTGCTTCCTTTTTATAGTTTTTCAATTTAAAATGCTACCCAACAGCCAAAAGCTTTCCCCTATACAATTTTATAATTAATGACTTATTCTTCTAGCCAGACCCTCTCCTTTTTCCTTCAGCCACTCAAACTACTAACTGGTTGGTGCAATAAAATGGCACTAGCATCCATTGTAAATGAAGTACTGTTAATAGATAACTAGACCACCTTAGGAACAACAGACCCCATTAACTGACTTCCATCAGCCCCCCTCACAATGTATTACATAGAAAGGTACCCCTGTTAGAAAATCTGAGCAAAAAAACAGTGCAGTTCCCCGGTGTCATCTTCTACGCATTCTCATCCTCTTTGGGTCTCCTCGTCAGCACAGAGCCTGCAGGAGCAACCGCAGCTGAAGCAGATTCCTGACTAGACCCAACTGCACATATTCCTGCAGGCTTTGTGTCGGCGAAGAGACCTGAAGAGGATGAAAATGGGCAGAAGATGGCAGAAGGGAAGTCCACAGCACATCTCTGCATTAAAAAAAAAAAAAAAAAAAAGGAACAGTAACACCAAAAAATGAAAGTGTTTTAAAGTAAAGAAAATATAATGTAGCGTTGCCCTGCACTGTTAAAACTGATGTGTATGTTTCAGAAACGCTACTATAGTTCATAAAAACAAGCTGCTAAGTAGCAATGGCTGAAATTGAAAAACGGCTATATGGCACAGGATAAGTAATGGTTAACAGATAACATTATGTTCTATAGAGCTTATCTGCTATCTACTGTGTAACTTGAGCCTTTTCTCCTTTGAATGGCTGCCCCCATGGCTACACAACAGCTTATTTATATAAACAATAGTAGTGTTTCTGAAGCAAACACTGCAGTTTTATCAGTGCAACACTGCATTATATTTTCATTACTTTAAAACAATTAAATTTTTTGAAGTTACTGGTCCTTTAAAGGAGAATTCAACCCATTTTATTAAATACTCCTACCTTAAATAGACCACCCTCGCTGCTTCAGTATTCTTCTGAATCAGAGCGGCATATTGGCGCATGCACAGTTGGAGTGATCTTTCAATCCGGAACAACTGCGCATACGCTAAAAGTCACAAAAATGTTTTGGAAACTTTTGTGACTTTCAGTGCATGAGCAGTTGTTCAGGACCGGAAGATTTCTCCAACAGCGCATGCGCTGAAACTCCGCTCACTACACGAAGGATACTGAAGAAAGGAAGATGGTGCCCGTGAGCTCCCGAGGACAGAATCTGCATGGTGGGGTAGGTAAAAAATTAGGGGCATTTGCATGGGGTACCAGGTAGGTGGGGGAGGAGGGTCTATTTAGGGTAGGGGCATTTAATAAAAGGGGTTGAATTCCTATTTAAACACAAAGCTAAACATTTATACATAAACATGTTCAGAAGAATATTTGTTCATCAGAAAGTTGTGACTCACCACAATTTTTGCATCATAATTAGAATGATCTTCATCATTATTAGTATTCGTATTCTCACTGTAAGATGGAAGAACATAAACAATGATTCAAAATCTGGTTAACCATGAACACGTAGGGGCAGATTTATCAAATTCACGTGAATGATTCGAAATTCGATCGAATTTTCAAAAAGATTCTAATTTTCGAATATTTTTGAAGGCCACTTTGTTATCAAAATATTTTTATTCATTTTAATTCATAATATTGTCTGCATCATGCTAAAAATAATACTTCTGGTGAACTATCACTTTAGTGACCCTAAAGAAGGAGATATGAGTTTTTATTAGATATTATAATTTTAAATGTATTAATTAAATATTTCAGGATAAAGCACAGTTGTTGACCAATTGTTAATGAATCTTACTTCTGCTCAACAATAGGTGAAATAGGTCCATAGTCATCCAGGTACCCATATTTACGCATTTCTAAACTTTCATTGTCCAAATCTTCACCTAAATCCATCATCTTTAACGAATTTTGCAGATGTCGATCATACTTAAGTTTTTCAATATAGCTCAGAAATCCACTAAAAACAGATTGCTGGTGAAAAGAAATTATATTTATTTACAGGCTCAAGCTGAATATCTGTATTAACCTATATACAATAGTTGCATAATCATGCTCATTCAAAATCCTACGGAATTCCCTGATTAAACTATACATGTATATGGGATCCATTCTCGGGAAACCCTTTATACAGAAAGCTCCAAATTATGCAAAGGCCATCTACCATAAACACCAAATGATTTTCTTTTTCTATGCAATAATAAAACAGTACTGTGTACATGATCCCAACCAATATATAATCAATCCTTACTGGAAGCGAATCCAGCCTATTGGGTTTATTTCATATTTAAAGGGGTTGTTCACCTTTGAGTTAACTTTTAGTATAATGTAGAGAGTCATATTCTGAGACAATTTGCAATTGGTTTTCATTTATTGTTTGTGGTTTTATAGTTATTTAGCTTTTTATTCAGCAGCTCTAGTTTGCAGTGTCAGCAATTTGGTTTCTAGGGTACAAATGACCCTAGCAACCCTGCACTGATTTGAATAAGAGACTGGAATATGAATAGGAGAGGGGCTGAATAGAATGATTAGTAATAAAAAGTGGAAATAATACATTTGTAGCCTTACAGAGCATTTGTTTTTAGATGGTGTCAGTGACCCCCATTTGAAAGCTCAAAGAAACAGAATATTGCAAATCAAAAACTATGAAAAATAAATAGTGAAGACCAATTGAAAAGTGTCTTAGACATGGCCCTTCTACAATATACTAAAAGTTATCTTGAAGGTGAACCACCCCTTTAAATTATTTTTAGTAGACAAAGTATGGAGATCCAAATTACAGAAAGATCCCTTATCCAGAAAAACCCAGACCATTCTGGATAACAGGCCCCATAGCTGTATAACTAAACCCACTTTACTATTGTTACCAATGTTAAAGGGGTAGGTCACGTTTAACTTAACTTCTACTATAATGTAGACAGTGATTTTAAAAGTCACTTTGAAATTGGTCTTCATTGTATTTACCACCTGTGCTTTTTAATTATTTGGCTTTTAGTTCCACAGATTTCCAGTTTGGAATTTCAGCTGCTATCAAAGTGTGAAACTAGAGCTCACCACTCACTCACTTTCTGTTTATTCCCATGGGATTTTAGAAGAGTGTTGATCAAATGAAAAATGGAATGTTAAAGTTCACCAATTTAAAACCATACTGGAATGAATAGAAAGTGGTTGAGTTTTTCTGTGGTGAGCTCTAATTTCACACTTTAATAAATACACCCCTAAATTACAGGCTATACAAATTAAGCAAAGTATATATAAAAAAGATTATGAAGGCCAGGGCTGTCCAGCTATCACTCAGTGACCTGTATCTGGCTTTCAGGTATGATGAGGCCATGATGAAGTGTTTCACTCCTCCAGAAGGTTACTTTAGGCTAAAGAGCACCTGAAAAGTGGTTAGTCAACAGGCAAATGAGTGAGCTACGTTAGGATGCTAGGATAGGCAATGCAACAGAACAAAAAAAAATGTGTGGTATTAGTGTTTCATGTTTTAGACAACCCAAACGAAAATATTTTATCAATTATAATGTGCAAAAAAAAAACTGCTGAATATAAATATGTTTAAGACATCTGTATGGCTGAACCTATTGCTCAATACATTATAAATGAAAACAAGAAAAAAAGTACAAATTCTCTGCAAAGCTCTCTACCCAAGTCTCAGAAGACGTCTTTAATTGTTTTATGCTAACTGCCCTGCCCTTACTAAAAAAGCTAAATTAAGGCCTGGAAGGGGACACTAAGAATTTGATACTGTTATTGCAATGTTATGTTTCAAGGATTCTATTCAGTTTACAAATGAATAAACTTGTCTGGTAAAGATTAAAATGTATAAAAAAAAAAATCTCACCTCATAAGGAAGATACCTTTTAAACTGCAAACATTTTTGACCAGTAAAAGGGAACTTAATGCTTCTTTCTCTAAGTCGACGATACTTTTCTTGCAAAGGTATAGTGATCTTTTTTGCTGGGGGTTTGCGGGGTTTCTTTTCGGCCATTAAATACTTTCTATACCTTTGTCTTTTTTTCTTACGTTTATTTTTCTTCTTTTTCCTAAACTGCTCAAGGATCTTTTTGAGAGGGAGATATCTGGGTACTGGTTCAAAGTCGGAGGAGTCCGATAAAGATGACAACAAAGTGGGTTTGGGTTTATCTGCAGCTCTCGGTCTCCTGGTTCTTGAAGGTGTGCAGGTAACGTCAGCCTGGAATAGGCTACCACTGGATTCAGAAATGCTGAAGAAAGTGAATGAACAAACATTGTTACGGAGAGAATTAGGAAGACAGCAGAGGCACTTGTCAAAGGTGGAGCCAGTGTAGAGACATGTAAATTGTTAACTGGCAATAGCATTATAGACACCTTTGATTAGTATTTATTATTATTAACACATTTTTATAGCACCAACATATTGTGCAGCGCAGCCTATTACTGGGCCTTACAAACTGCTATACTGTTGTCTCCCATGTGCTATACACACACCTGGAGGACTAAAGCTCCTTGGCTCCTCATGGTGTTTAGTGCTGCAGCACTCTCCTAAACTAGAACGTTGTGCCCATTAACAGCGAATAGATTTTATAACCGGCACTTTTTATGTGCACATCATCTACTGCATATAATAATACAATAGTATATATGAGACGGCAGCCCTCCAGGTATCCTCAATTAACTACCTCCAACCAATGATGCATACTAAAAACTACTATGTTCATTTTTTAACATGTAAAATCATATTAGGCTAAGTAAACCAATGAAAAAAAAAAAAAACTTAACACAGCGTACACATTCTGACACAGTCTCTCTCCTCCCTTCCAGGCAAATTAATTTTTGTGTTACATATTACCTGTCATGATGACTGTTAGAGGCGCTTTTATTTGGTTTATTCGTATCCTCAATTAATAAATTACAATCAGAATCACTAAAAAGTTCTTGACTTTGTAAACCATCATAGTTTGGTTCATTTTCTTCCTCGGACATTGCTACAGGCTCAGCATGCCTTCTTATAGACCAGCACGGTACCTCCTTCTTCCAAATTGAAAACAGACCTGGGGAGACGTCATTAACACGTGTAAATATGCCGAACAAGTGACGTTACGCCGAACACGTAGCAGTAAGCCTAAGGAACATCTCTAACAACACGTGATGCATTCTTCAAATTCTTATAGGCCATTCGGCTCCTTCTTCGTGCAAGGGTTGCGACTAGTTCCCATCCTCAGAAAGGACCGTCCCTCAAGTGGATAGGAAATAGCCGATTCACAAGGCAGTGAGCTAGTTCCTATCCCTAGAAAGGACCTAGGCCCTCTAGTGGTGAGGTACCAGAAAAGGATAGGAATTAGTCCATACTATACAGAAGTGACTAGTTCCCATCCTCAGAAAGGACCGTCTCTCTAGTGCAGTGATTTTCAACCTTGTGCCTCCAGCTGTTAAGGAACTACAAGTCCCACAATGCAATGAAGGAGTCTGACAGCCACAGTCAGGCAAATGCATTGTGGGACTTGTAGTTTCTTAACAGCTGGAGGCACAAGGTTGAAAATCACTGCTCTAGTGGATAGGAAATAGCCGATTCACATAAGAGTGAGCTAATTCCCATCCCTAGAAAGGGCATAATGCCACTAGTGGTGAGGTACCAGGAAAGGATAGGAATTAGTCCATTCTAAACTGACAAAGCTAAATGTCATCCAGTACAAGGACCTTCAAAGTAAGGTCCCAAATAAGGATAGAATCTAGTCTGATCTAATAGAGCTGGCTATTTCCCATTCTTGTAAAGGCCCTGAAATTATAATTAACCTTTTGGTATGTTAAATAGATACCAATTTGCAACTTATTAAATCACATATTTTTAGAGATAGTACTTAATTATTCATATATAAAATGTGTGAAATCCATCATCCTGTGTTCAGCTGTTTTACTGCTACTTCATATGAGGTCCAGTAAAGGGATAGGAACTAGTCCATTCATATATGAACACACTAATTCCTATCCTATCTAAGGACCTTCTCTAACAGTACAAGGACCATCTGTATCCGACAATTTCCTGAGAGATCCAGTATAGGGATATAAACTAGTCATTTCATATAAGAAGTAGCTAATTCCCATCCTACCTGTTTACTGATCTCCTGCAACATTTTTACATGCAACGGGGCAAACAAGAATCAGATAGTCCAGTTCATGCAACTCCGAACTGCTTGTGTGGATGCCTTGCAACAAGTCCCTGCCATTCTACAGCTAGAACTCAAGGTTACCGTTCCCAGTTTTTTGCATTCCAAGAAACCTGTTTTAATTTATTTTTTGAGCCATGCTCTTTATCTTTAGAGAAGGCTAAAATTAAATTTGGTATAACTATCCTACCATGACAACCCATGGCAGATTTCAAAATTGAATGTAAAATATATTTGCTCTTTTGAGAAATGGATTTCAATGCAGAGGTCTGCTGGATTAGCACTATTAACTGATGGGTTTCCCCATAACAGTATCCCTTTAAAGCCACAGCATTACTCTATGATGACCCTGATCTCTTATCTTCAGCAGATTCTCCTATCCGCAATAACAAAAAGAAATGTTCAGAGGAATACTGTACTGCTTTTGGATGTTGGGCTGTTGATACCCAGTGGAATAACACAGCTTTTTGCAGTAAGTTCTGAGTGGGGCTCTCCAATGCGATTAAAAATAAATTAAAAACCTCTGAAGCCTTAATGTACCTAGTTATACAGGTGGATAGCAGATTAATGGGAAGGCATCAGGTTTCATGACCTGGTTATGCTCCTACCAGCAAGATGACAACAAAGTGGGTTTGGGTTTATCTGCAGCTCTTGGTCTCCTGGTTCTTGAAGGTGTGCAGGTAACGTCAGCCTGGAATAGGCTACCACTGGAT
>CM044433.1:98297840-98309800 GCA_024363595.1 Xenopus borealis
GTCCCTGGAAACTCTGGTGGCACTGCCCCCCTGAGATGACCTTGTCCAACAGGGGCCCCTATAGGACAACAAACCTCAGCTCTTCACCTTAATGGGATGGCATCTGAAGCCACCATCCTAAGAGAAAAAGGCCTTTCGGAGGACGTAATCCTAACCATGATCAAGGCTCACAAGCCAGCCACCTCCAAGATTTACCACAGAACGTGGGACTGTTATCCCCTTGGACCTACAGTTCTTACAATTTGGATTATCCAAGGAGGCTCCATATTTCAGTCATCTATGTGCTCTTTCAGAAGTATTTGGCCTTGAATGAGAATGTTCGCACCTTCTTACAGGGGGTCTTTCATGTTGCTTCTTGAGACCACAATCTAGTCCTTAATGCCATACTGGACCCTCCATTTAAACCTCTTGATTTGGTTGACCTCTGCCTTCTCACATGGAAGATTATTTTCTTGGGCATCACATCCATTCCACTTCAATCACTCTTTACTGCTGTACGGCAAGTTAGTGATATCACCCCCTCCCTTTCCCCCACCCAGCAGCCTAACAACAGAACAATGAGAAGGTAACAAGAGAACAGCTCCCTAACACAAGATAACAGCTGATTGGTAGATCTAAAAACAGCACTCCATAGTAATAACCCATGTCCCACTGCGTACTATTCAGTTACATTGAGAAGGAAAAACAGCCTGCCAGAAAACAGTTCCCTCCTAAAGTGCTGGCACAAGTCACATGACTGGGGCAGCTTGGAAATTGACAAAATGTCTAGCCCCATGTCCGATTTCAAAACTGAATATAAAAAAAATCTCCTCTTTTGAGAAAAGGATTTCAGTGCAGATGTCTACAGGAGCAGCACTATTAACTGATGCGTTTTGAAAAAAACATGTTTTCCCCTGACAGGATCCTTTTAAGTTTCCCATACCACACCTTTTTAGGAAAGTAGAGCTATCCTTTAAAGGCCTCCCTGTTCTAAAAACCACACTTGCCCACTGGTTCAAGGAAACTGTGAGATGGTCTTACCTGGTGGAAAAGAGGATGCATCCTCTACAATTAAAAGCCCTTTGCATTAGGGCTTTGGGTACCTCATGGGTCCATAGGAATTTGGCATCAGTGGATCAGGTTTGCAAGTTGGCTACCTGAACTGCCTTACACACCTTCACAAAATATTTATCAACTTACCACTTACCTTTCAGCAGAAGCTGAAAAATCCTCCAAGCAGCAATTTCCTCATGAACCCTCCCTTGGTTAGGGGCATCTTTATGTCCCCATGGTTCCCGTGTCTCCAGTGACGTCCGAGAAAGGAAGAATGATCTACTCGCCATTAAATCCTGTTCTCTCCAGGCGTTAGAGGCGATACAGAAATCTTCCCCCAAAACTCTTTTCCGTTATCAGCTATGTTGTTTAATAGTTCACCTCTCTTGCTCTTTAAAGTGATACTGACACAAAAAAATTCATTTTAACATATGAATGTACATTAAATGTTACTTATAGGTCATGTTGATCATTTTTTGCTGAGAGGTTTGTTTTTGAAGATAACGGTTACCTGAAATGTCTAAGCCTTACTCTCTGGTTCAAAGTATTTGGTGTAGATACAAATGCTCAGACGAATCTGCTGCAAAAGGGTGTCTTTATTTGTGCATTCTAAACTTCTAATTTAACTACAACCAAGGACAGATTGTACCATTATCACGTAAGCCTTACTCTCTGACACTCTGACTTTGCCAACCTAACAGTCCCATCTCAGTCTGTTAGTTACAGTTTCTAATAACAGATGCCTGCTGCACAAATATGGCAGCCCCCTCATAAAGGAACATGGGGGATCAGACCGGTAACGTAAAAACATCATGCAAATACTTTATGGCAAAGTTAGAAGTAGCTTCTATTATAATAGATGTAAAAAAGAGTTTATTTTCAGGTGTCAGAATCTCTTTAACAACTGATCATGGTTGGCTGAGTCGATTGTTATAAGATGAGATGGAGGGCCCTTTACCCCATGGTTCCGAGGTCCCTGTAACGACTGGAGAGGTAATGATTTAAGGGTGAGTACATAAATCTTCCTTTCTACTGCAAACTACCCAACTGCAAAGCTATGCTAAAGGTTTTTAAGACAGTTCTGAAAATCACCTAAAAATATTGCAATTGGCCGTGTTTATCTCCCCCAATTTCTTACATACCACTGGAAAACACCCTAAATATTGACATCAAGGGTCTGCTGAACAATTTGATGCTCATTCATAGATATACTGAAGCAGTGAGGATGTGGAATACACTGTCGGGTGATGTTGTGATGCTGATTCTGTTAATGACTATAAGAGGGGCTTGGATGATTTACAGGACAGACATAATATCAATGGCTATTGTGATACTAAACTGTACAGTTAGTATAGCTATGGGCATATATGGTTTGTGTGAAAGAGTGGAGGGGTGTGTGTATGCTGGGTTTTTATTTGGAGGGGTTGAACTTGATGGGCTCTGTCTTTTTTCAACCCTATGTAACATGCATGGACCCCAAATAAAAATAGTGCATATGACTGCATTATATGCCCTAGGACCACCCAACTGTAAAAAGTTCCCCAGAAAACCTGCTGTTTTTGTAATTTACATATTCTGATGGATCAAACAAGGTAATATAAATCTTTCTATACCAAACGGCACCAAACGGCAAAACTATACTAAAGATTCATAAGGATCAATAATGCAATAAAACCGCAACAATTGTGTAAATCAATAAAATAACAAAATAAATGATCCAACAGTTAAACACAAATTGGTGAAAACAACTGAGTTTTTGTGTATATGTATGTACAATTCTAAAGGTTGTGTGACTGTGTGTATATAAGTGCATATGTGTGCAAAATAAAACAAATGCAGCCTAGGAGGCTATCAATGCTGCGAAGTCTCTACAGAGGAGGCTAAAGTCGCAATTTCTGCAAGAGCGTAACAGTGTATGAGCTTGGCAAGCAAAGGGTTAATGCTCTTCTTTCATCTACATAGTTTTGTGCAGCTAACTTCTTATTTATTTCTTTTCTATTGTTTTGCCAGGAATGGAAGCGATACTCATTAAAGAAAAGCTATGGTCATAAATTTCTTGCCTGATCCTGCTGTTTTTACTAAAATTATTCAAAAAATAACCTTTTTGTTTGAAGTACAATTTTGGGAACAGTTTATTTTTAGAAGTGAAAAGATAACTTTATCTACTTGGCTTGACCTACACCTTGCACAGTGTTACACTTGTCAAAGTCAGCCTTTGTTGATTGTACCGGTATGGGACCTGTTATCCTGAAGCTGGGGTTTTCCGGATAACGGATCTTTCTGTAATTTGGATCTTCATATCTTGTCTACTATAAAATCATTTAAACATTAAGTAAACCCAATAGGCTGGATTTGCTTCCAATAAGGATTAATTATATATTAGTTGGGATCAAGTATAAGGTGCTGTTTTATTATCAGAGACAAAAAAAAAAATAGATTTGGGATATCTATGGGAGACAGCCTTTCTGTAATTTGGATCTTTCTGGAAACATGCTGGCAGCTCTAAACGAACCTTGACAGGATGTAGAATTTCAAGAATTTTGGGTGGAACATATAAAGTTTTGGTTGTAGCTAGGCAAAGGAAACTTGGAATTGGGTAATTTTAGTAGACCGCTAAACCATGGTACCTAGGAGGTTTTTGGAAAAGTGCTCTCTGGTGGAAACGTGTAGTGGATCAATAAAAGCACAAAAATGTGTGCAGCAATGTACTGCGTTTGACCAAGTTCTTATCCACGGTTATTTCTATGTATTGAGACTTCATTGGACGGAAGCGATGGAGACTGGACCAAAGTCATTGAATCCTGCTCTATATTGTTATTGTACCTAGGAGGAGTCTTATGATGTCTATCAATGGCTCTTTTCTAGTGGGCACCAACAAGTTTATTTGGGTACGGCACCATTTGCTAACCTTGCTCTCCCTATATGCAGGACAGGACAGTGTTTGGGCTGCAGATCTGGGAATATTTGTAGTCTTTACAGTGATATCTGTGACATCCCAAACACATTCAAGTAGACTCTCAAGGATTCTGGAAGCAATATATAATGGGCATTTAATGCAGATTGACGCAGCCAAAACTTCATTGCAAAATCTCCCCAATTGGGTTATGTTGTCTTAAGTAGGGCAGGCCTAACCACACAGGAGTACTTGCACAGTGCATTAGGTGGAAATAAATCTCTGCAGAACATTTGCCTCCCACATACATCTCAAGTTTAGGGGTTACTGGTGTAAATAACCCATTGTCAAGGGAATTGTCATCTATTGACTGGAGAGGACAAAAATTTTAGCGCAAAAGTTGCATCAAGAAAATTCCCAGCAGCCTCTGACTCAATGAAAGCCTTAACAGAAACAGGGATGTTATTCCAGGACAGAGAGACAAGAACATAAATCGTAGCACTAGTGTTAAAGGAACAGTAACACCACAAAATGAAAGTGTTTTAAAGTAAAGAAAATATAAAGTGTTGCCCTGTGCTGTTAAAACAGATCCGTTTGCTTCAGAAACACTGCTAAGTAGCAATGGCGGAAACTGAAAAACAGCTATATGGCACAGGATGAGTAATGGATAACAGATAACATTATGTTCTACAGAGCTTATCTGATGTGTAATCTGAGTCTTTTCTCCTTTGAATATATTTTATATAAACAATATTAGTGTTTCTGAAGCAAACACTGCAGTTTAACCAGTGCAGGGCAACACTGCATTATATTTTTAATACTTTAAAACAATTTAATTTTTTTTATGTTACTGGTCCTTTAAAGGGAGCAGATGTACAGCTCAAATGAATCTCCCCAACCTCATTCAGACTCAGGAGTTTTCCCACCTTTACTTGGCAGGTTGGAAAAAAATGGCCTTTATCACTGTGGTACATGCAGAGACCCTGGGAATGTCTGCAGAATCGTTAGTCAAGTGATAGTTTAGTGGGATCCTCAGGATTGAGCAAGAGTAAAAAAGATTCCTAGCAAATCAAGATCTTGCTGTTAGGAGCATAACCAGGTCATGAAACCTGATGCCTTCCCATTAATCTGCTATCCACCTGTATAACTAGGTACATTAAGGCTTCAGAGGTGGGGGGGGATGCTGAACTAGACTATTTCTAATCGCATCGGAGAGCCCCACTCAGAACTTACTGCAAAAAGCTGTGTTATTCCACTGGGTATCAACAGCCCAACATCCAAAAGCAGTACAGTATTCCTCTGAACATTTTTTTTTGTTATTGCGGATAGGAGAATCTGCTGAAGATAAGAGATCAGGGTCATCATAGAGTAATGCTGTGGCTTTAAAGGGATACTGTTATGGGGAAACCCATCAGTTAATAGTGCTAATCCAGCAGACCTCTGCATTGAAATCCATTTCTCTAAAGAGCAAATATATTTTACATTCAATTTTGAAATCTGCCATGGGGTTAGACATATTGTCATGGTAGGAGAGTTATGCCAAATTTAATTTTAGCCTTCTATAAAGATAAAGAGCATGGCTCAAAAAAAAAATTAAAACCGGTTTCTTGGAATGCAAAAAACTGGGAACGGTAACCTTGAGTTCTAGCTGTAGAATGGTAGGGACTTGTTGCAAGGCATCCACACAAGCAGTTCGGAGTTGCATGAACTGGACTATCTGATTCTTGTTTGTACATAGATATATTTACCCATTTTCGATTCTCCAGAATCTGTTCTTTCTACTATTGGGTAGTTTTCTATGGTAAACCTACTGTTAGAGCAATGTTTGGCCTTGAGATCAGAATGCTGTTTTGTGGAGCGGTGCTTTGGATATTTGGTAGTGTACTGCTTGTAGATACAAGTGAGAAATCTTATTTTGGTATTGCCCGTTCAGGAAACATAGGCCTTTTCCAAATTGGCTTCTCGTACATAAAATAAAATTGTTTCTGATATGTGATTGGACTTTATGAAACATGATTTTTAACATTTTATTAGACACTTCCTAGAATCCTATATTGTTTTACAGAAGTAGAATTACACTAAAACTCTTGCATATTTTGAAAGCTTAGGTTGTTGTTTTCCTGGGTAAACTAAAAGAGGAAAGGGTTAAAGGACAAGGAAAGTCTGTTTGCACTTGGTGGTGCCAAATATTCGGCACACCCAAGTGATTGTATCGGCTTACCTGAAACCTCAGGCCCCCTATGGGCAGAAAACTGCACTTGCCAGGGTTTTTCTATCTGCTAAAAGGTTAGACCTCACAACAAGTTTATTTATGTTCTATCCCGATTGGGCTTTGCTGTAAGCTTATATAGTTGGAAACGCCTTATAGAGTAACCACTTGTAGTTCTGAATTACCTGCTAACTACCCTTTTTAGTGGGGTCAAATCTACATAAAATCCTATATCCCAACCATATGCAGAAGAATCTGTGCTCAAATTACTGTTCTTACTGTTGTGTTATTTTCTCTTTAGCTTGAAGAAACGGGCTTTCAAAGTCCAGCACCTGGTGAGTTCAATTAAACAATTTCCACATTGCCTCACTGCCCACACTGGCTTAGGATAGACTATAAGCTGCAGGCTACTCTGATAACAAATGTATGGTCTTCCATAGGAGATCACCACTTGCTGTAAAGATGCCCTTTATTTAGAAGAGCCAGACAATTGCCATCATCTTTGGGTTTGTCGCAAGGCTATCCCTGCAGCTTTTATTTAAGATAAAAGTATGCATGTCACCTATAGTAAAAAAGCAGCACAACAGTAATTGTAACTGACTGGGTTAGGTCAGAAGTAGTGTTTGTGAAGTGCTTAATATTGCATGTCTCTAACTTTGTCTCTTGTGACTTGAAATGTTGCATATTTAAAGGCAAGTTTTTAAAGAAGCCACTTGGGGTGCTGTAACTTGGAAGTAATTCTACCCCACCATTGAAACTCTTAAAGCGCTAAAAAGGCCCCTTAAGCTCTAAAATTGAATTGCTGTTAAATCCTTTTTGACTTCTCCAGCTGGATGCAACTTTACAACTCAGTTCATATGATGATATTTTGAAGTTCAACTGCTGTATGATTAAAGTGTGAATAAACTTGTAAACTACTGACTTGAACTGACTGCAATGTTGCTGTAACTTAACAGCAATTTTCCAGCACTTTCCCATATTTAAGCAGTCTCTGAATATCCACTTCCTTGCAGGCACATCTGTAGCATGACCATGCCAACTGAAGACCAAATACAAAGCTGTTAAATGATGGCTGTCCTATGAGGTGAGTTGCAATTCTTTTGTCTACATTCAATGAGCACTGGATGGTATCTGCACCCAATGGCAAATACCTGTTGTGGTGTTCAATAAGCAGTGCTACAGTAACTCGGCAACTGGCATCGTTGGTTTTAAGGCTCTGCTATGCTTTAAATCCTGGTTTTTCTGCTGATACAAGTTAAAGGTAACTGTAGATACAGAAGCACTAAATGTATCTTTCTTTCTTCAGGCACTGTATGCTCTGCTCAGTAGCTGTGACAAAGGTAAATGTATAGTTTATATTACAGCATTTTAACTGATGTGGTCATTACCAAAGCTACCATTTATGCAGTTTCTAGTTTGTTGTGGACCATTCCAAAAAGCAACCCTTCAAAAGGTCCATCAGGCCAAAGCACTTTTTTTCCAAAATGACTGACTTGTCTAAATGAGCTTTTGCATACAACAAGCAATTCTGTTTGTGTGAGTGCAGAAAGGGCTTCTTCCTTCC
This sequence comes from Xenopus borealis, assembly GCA_024363595.1. Lineage (NCBI taxonomy): Eukaryota > Metazoa > Chordata > Amphibia > Anura > Pipidae > Xenopus > Xenopus borealis. Next base: position 98,305,539 of record CM044433.1, read on the forward strand.
ATACAAATTGTGCTGAATTGTAGAACGATGTACCGCTATACCATCTGCAGCAAGATGTTCTCGCGGGTCTTTGGAAGTGAACTTTGGGTTGTAAATAATCACACAATCCTCCTCGTATACTGCTTGTTTTTTCTTGGCCTACCAGACCTACGCCTCTGAGGTATGTGCAGGTGAGCAGTACACTTGCTTATAGTTAGACAGAGGAGCACCTGCAGCATTGGTGGCACTGTGCATAGCATTAAATGAGGAGGAGCTGTGTGTGGCATGGTTGAGTCAGTCATACGCTGCCTGCATTAGGTGAACCTGGTGGGAGTTAGTTAGCATTTTGAAATAATCATGGGGAGGGGCCCCAAAGGTGTTTAATAATCTGCTGGGGGTTGCTGTGCTATCCACAGGAGAACAGGAGGCTTATGTATTAAAAACGTTTCAATAAACTTTTTGAGCACCATACTTTTTTTTTGTATACGCTACCACAATTGTGAATATGGATAGCTTCTTGTGATACTGTAGGCATGGTTTAGACAGCAGGAAGTGGTCAACACAGTTTTCCATTATCTGACTTACATGACATAGGACAAAAAAATTCCAGCCCTCTGTACCACAGAATTTGGACAGCACAGGTTTATAGTATCCCAGTAGAGCAGATCAGGAAGCCCAATTAGAATATTCCATAGTGTTTATCTGTGAAATGGACAGCTTCCATAAAATAGACTAGTGGATTATAGTAGCCCAGTACAGCAAAACAGGGCGTGCATTCACAGCAAATCATGTGTACCCTACTAGAAAATAGACTTTCTAGAAAATACACTAGATCCTAGAGGATTCTAATTTTCCAGAAAAGCGTCAACGGGAGCCCATTCACAGCATCCCATAGTGTTTAACCCACTGGGAATTAGAAATACACTATTCACTTTCCAACTAGAATATAGTACACTGTTTCTTTCCCAACTATGAATTAACTATATTTGGCCTGATTGTCTAGTACCGATCCTTTTCCCACTAGCATTTAGCCCAACTATATCAAGATCTATTTCCTAATCTGTAAAGTTGGTTTTTCCATTAGCAACTTAGAAACTATACAATCTAGTCCGACATATCTAGTTCCATTACTGTACCTTTTCTCACTAGAATTTAGCCCAAGTATAGCAACTTGGACCATAGCCGCACACACATTCTTATTTTTCTCTCTAATCTCCTGAATAAAACCAAATTAACCCATTGTTCTGACTGGACTTATAACCACAACCTCTGGGCACATTTTATATTTCAAATACGAAATGGTCCTAACGAAACTATCCGTGTAGTTTGCGCCACAGATATATGACAAACTACTATGAGCCTGTGCATTGAACCTTCCGCTTTGCTCCTATACCAATATGGCATTTGCGTCTCACCCCAACCAATCGGTTACTGCAGTTTATTTTGTCATCATTACTAATTGCTTTTACATTGTAAGATTCTCCGGGCTGAATGCCTATTGCAAAAAGTGAGCTGATTGCTCCGCCCCGTGCTGAGCTGTGATGGTATAAATAAACTTTGAGTGCCATGTTCTGTCTGCTGCTTCACAAGGTACATGTTGTATGGGTTGAATTTAGTTGTGGTAGGCTTGTCCAGGCCGCGTGCCTTTTAGTTTATTATGGTAGACTTTTCAATACTTGTATGTATCTAATTCTTAGGAGTATCTAATTCTTAGGAGTATCTAATACTTATTCCCACAATGCATTGAATTCATCTAGTTGGAATTAAAATGTATTAATGACTGTGTAAATGAGTTGTGGGAGCTGAAGGTGAATTGATTACGGTATAATTATTTCCATGGTTTAGTTTCAAGGAAGGGTTGTAGGAGCCTCCATGGTAAGTAGGGTTGCACTGAATTCACTATTTTGGATTTGGCCGAACCCCCGCATCCATTGTGAAAGATTGGGCCGAAGTGAATCCGAGCCCTAATTTGCATATGCAAATCAGTGAGAGGAAGGGTAAAAGCCACAAAGTGTGTGGCAAATTTCAAGAACTGTGTTGTGTGTGTGTGTTTTTTTTTTATTCCTTGTTTTGTGACAAAGTCACGATTTTAAGGATTCTGTTCAGCCAGGCACAAGGATTCGGCCGAATACCAGACCAAATCCTGGATTCGGTGCATCTCTAGTTGTATGTAGTAAAATATATAATAAAGTGAAAATATCTGGCTTGCTTATGTGGAACCGTAATCTCATCAATTAAACTTTTCTATAGACAAATACTTTGGGCAGAAATAATATATAATAGAGTCCATGGTGTTTATCACTAGGTGCCTTATTGAGTATACAGACACACTCTGTTGTGAATGTGCTCATCTCCATCAATAAGGCAATATTACTGCACAGGTTTTGCTTTCATCATGCACATTATTTATTGCACTGGTGACAATGAGACCTGCCACATTGTGCTGGAACAAAATGTCCTAAGGGGGGGGATGGGATTCACTCAAGTTAACATTTAGTTTGTTCTAGAATGGCAAATTCTTAGCAGCTTTTCAATTGGTCTTCATTATTTTTTTTGTTAAGCTATTTGCCTTCCTCTGATTCTTTCAAGCTTTCTGATTGGGTTCACTGACCCCATTTTAAAAGTGCTATGAAAGGCTACGAATACATTGTTACTGCTACTTTTTTTTTTATTCACCCCCCACTTATTAATAATCCAATCTTTTTCATATATGTGCATGGTTACAAGGGTAACTTGGACCCTAACTAGATGGATCTAATTGCAAACTGGAGAGCTGCTGAATCGCTCAAACCACAAAAAAAAAAATAAAAAACCAATTGGCAATTCTCAAAATATCACTCCCCACATCATACTGAAAGTTAAACGTAAACTACCCCTTTACAAGTAGGGCACCCGAGGTTCAGGATCAGAATTGCTTTACTGGAAACCGTGTTACTCAGGTGATTTTTGCATATGAACAAGCAGTACATGCCTTCTAAAAACCAATAGTTGTCAACTCTTCTCTTGGGCATAGTGAAATTCTCTTTGGACTACGAGCGTGCGATTCCTCAATATAAGATTGCCCTTATTTTGGCTTTATTTTAATGCATTTCATCTTTTTCAGGAATTAATATGGAAATTGTGTCCTGTAACGTAATGCTTTATTTTCTACAGAAGAAACCCTGCTCCATGAAAAGACGATGTTTCTAAAAGATGGTAATGCTGGACCAAGCACTTATTCATCTTTATTTGGCCTACAATGGATACAACATTAATAATTGCTTGTATCAAAACCTTTTGGCATGGTAAGTTTTTTACTGCTGTGGTTGTGTTGCACAAAATGCTAGAAAATATTCTAAATTGCATGTGACCCTACCCAGTAAAATGAGCCATTTGCCAGAGCATTTGTCTTATATGGGAAAGCTGTGACACGTGGTTAGGGATTATTTTATCCACTTTAGTGCATGATCTATAATCCACCATTATGATTTTCATGTTTTGATGAATGGCAATGTTCAACTGCTCTGAACTAGAGTGAATGACAAAAGCCTATCTGAACTAAATGTATTGGACATGTTAAGCTATCTGGTGTCTTACTGGTGTTAACCAGTTTTATTCTTTTCTACTTCTAGGAGGCTTATATAGTTGGAAACGCCTCATAGAGTAACCACTTGTAGTTCTGAATTACCTGCTACCTTATTTTTATAGTGGGGTCAAATCTGCATAACCTCCTACTATATCCTAACCATACACAGAAGAATCCATGTGCTCAAATGACTGTTGTTACGGTTGTGTTTATTTCTCTTTAGCTTGAAGAAACAGGCCTTCAAAGTCCAGCACCGGGTGAGTTGAATTAAACATTTTCCACATTGCCTCACTGGCTTAGGATAGACTGTAAGATGCAGGCTACTCTGATGACAAATGTATGGTCTTTCAGAAGAAATAAACACTTGCTCTAAAGATGCCCTTTATTTAGACAATTGCCACAATCTTTGGGTTGTTGCAAGGCTATCCCTGCAGCTTTTACTTAAGATGCTCTTTGAAAAGTATTTGCGTCTTGCTTTAGTAAAAAAAAGCAGCACAGGAGTAAGCGTAACTGACTGGGTTAGATCAGAAGGCCCCTTAAGTTCTAAAATTGAATTGCTGTTAAATCATTTTTGACCTCTACAGCTGGATGCAACTTTACAACTCAGTTCATGTGATGATATTTTGAAGTTCAACTGCTGTATGATTAAAGTGTGAACAAACTTGTAAACTACTGACTTGAACTGACTGCAATGTTGCTGTAACTTAACAGCAATTTT
>CM044433.1:98327049-98343676 GCA_024363595.1 Xenopus borealis
CGGGCCCCCCTTCAGCCCCGGGCCCGGGACACTTGTCCCCCCCTGATGGCGGCCCTGCAGGTGATTATTCATTAAAGCCGCTAGAATGCAGGGGGAAGCGGTTCATGGAGATTTATCCCCCCAAAGAAGAGGAGATTAGTCGCCAGGTGACAAATCTCCCTGAATCTTCCTGTCTGGCCTTACCCTAAAGGGATTGTTCACCTTTGATTTAACTTTTAGTATGACGTGGGGAGCAATATTCTAAGACAATTTGCAATTGGTTTTTATTATTTGTGGTTTTTGGGTTATTTAGCTTTTTATTCAGCAGCTCTCCAATTTGCAGTTTCAACAATCTTGTTGCTAGGGTCCAAATTCCCTTAGCAACCATGTATTGATTTGAATGAGAATGTTAATAGGGGAGGGTTGGAACAGGAAGATGAGTAATTCAAAAGTAGCAATAACAATAAATGTGTAGCTTTACAGAGAATTTGTTTTTATAGGGGTCAGTGTCCCTCTTTTGAAAGCTGGAAAGTCAGGAGAAGAAGGCAAATAATTCAGAAACTATAAAAAATAAATAATGAAGACTAATGGAAAAGTTGCTTAGAATTGGCCATTCTTTAACATACTAAAAGTTAACCTGAAGGTAAACCACCCCTTTAATTGTATATTTGTATAATTATATATACAAAACGTATACTATACATTAAAGCTATTCATTTATATTGCAGAAATAAGCTAAAATGTGGCCATAAATAAAAAGACCAGCAACACTTAAAAAGCAGGTTATTTTTATGAACTGACTCACCACATATTTGTGTCCTGTACATGTAAAATCAATTTCTTTGAGAAGTCCGGTCTTTCATTTCAGCGTGCTTACGATCAGCTCTGCTGTATTAAGCCATATTTTATCTGTTAGCTAAACAAAGCCCCACCAGCTTGAGTGTGTTCATTGAAGCCTTGCATGATACGTGTCTCCAAAGGCTCATACAACATTACAATGAACTGTAAATAAAAAGAATCCTAGGTTTTCTTGAAATTATGCAGAATTCAAGGACAACTAAGTAAGCATTATGTGCAAAGCTATTTAGGCCAGTTATAGTATTACTAGCACTTTAATATGCTCACCGTCAAAATAACATTTTAAAACAACAGTAATTTTTACCAAAGATTCCATATCAAAGCATAGCAGTTAAAGGGTCATTTACCCCAACGCCCACAATTCTGGTAAACATAACTTTGGGGTCATGAAGTTCTTTTATTACCGCTACCTTGAGCATCAATGTGAAGTAGGAACAAGTGGTGCTGCTCAAAAGGAAGACAAAAAAAGATTTTTGTTGTCTTCCCATACACAGAAACACGTTTTCCAAAACAGCAATCATTTTATTGAGAGGTCACATTGACGTTGAGTTTTAGCTATGTTTCAGAAACTGTACTGTTGCAACTAATGTAGTTTGCAGGTATCATTTTATTACAGCTCTAGCGAGAAATGCGTAGCGATGTTTAAGTACATAATATATTATGGCTAGCATATGCATAATTATTTTCATTTTCATTTGTTCCCTCTGTCAGTACTCATTTAAATATTATGGTTTATATAGCTGACATCTGGTTTTGCACAAGGCTACTGGAAAATGGAAAAAACACAAGAAACTTAAAAGCAAATGAAGAGACACATACTGTACAGTAAATATGTAAGCTTCAAACAGCAACTGTGCATCAGAATACGCATCTGGAATACGCATTCAATAGATTCTTCTGTTCACATTTCCCTGCATTTTACATTCAAGCTGTTTTATTAATGACTTAAAAGAAAGTCATACACTGATTCTGAAAGCCCAAGGCTAATGGCACATGTGTATGAAATAATGTTCCCCACAAAGGTGAATTATCTTCATATATTAAAACAGACATTAGATGTTATAACAAACATGTTTCAGTGAGTCATGTGACAGAAAATATATTGTTAAGCACTGATTATATATGATGACCTTACAAAGCACAATTTAAAAGGAGATACTTTGAAAGATACCCATAGCTCTTGTTTACTATATAGAGTGTATACATACACATGTGAATAGTAAAAAAAAATGAAGCACAAAGGAGAGGGACCTTTAATATCAGAGGGGGGTCAGCTGGTTTATGGGAACAAGCAAAAAGCTCAGATTCTGAATGCATGTTTTTCGTCTGTCTACACAAATGAGGAAACAGCTAATGAAGGCTTCCTTATTAATAGTCCAGATTCTAGTAATACATCTAATGATGCAGGGTTCACACATGATAAAATTCAAAAGAGACTAGAACATGTTAAGATAAACAAAGGTCCGGGGCCAGATGGTATTCTTCCCAGGTTACTTAGCGAGCTTAGCTCTGTGATTGCTAAATCGCTTTACTTAATTGTTGAAGATTCATTGAGGTCCGGCATGGTGCCGAGAAACTGGTGAATTGCTAATGTGGTGCTGCTGTTTTAAAAAGTGATCCTGTTCTCAGCCTCAAAACTATAGGCCAGTTAGTCTGACTTTGGTGGTAGGAAAGCTTTCTGAAAGGTTAATAAAGGATAAGATCTTGCCAGACTAACTTAATTACTTTTTATGAGAAGGTAAGCAGGGACCTTGATTCTGGGATAGCAGTGGATTTGATTTACTTAGAATTGTTAAGCATTTGATACAGTGCCACACAGAAGGTTAATGGTTAAATTAAAGAATCTTGGCCTGGAACATAGTATTTGTACCTGGATAGAGAACTGGCTAAAAGATAGTCTACAAAGAGTGGTGGTAAATGGAACATTTTGTAATTGGACCAGTGTTGTTAGTGGGGTACCACAGGACTCTGTACTGGGTCCCTTGCTTTTCAACTTATTAATGACCTGGAGGTGGGCATTGAAAGTACTGTTACTATTTTTGCAGATGATACTAAATTGTGCAGAGTGATTTGTCTAAGTTGGGAAACTGGGCAGAAAACTGGAAAATGAGGTTCAATGTTGATAAATGCAAGGTTATGCACTTTGGCAAAAATAATATAAATGCAAGTTATACACTAAATGGCAGTGTGTTGGGAGTTTCCTTAAGTGAAAAGGATCTTGGGGTATTTAAAAAATGGAAATTCGGCTCTTAATGTTACTAAAGGCGGCTTTTTGCCGCCCCTGGTAACAGGCCGCTCCGTGCCGCCTGAGGCAAGGGTCTCAAATTGCCTCATGGCCGGAGCTGCCCTGGAGCTGACACTGAAGTACTGAAACCACGAGTTCAATTCTACTTACAGCAATGTGTGGTTTTTTTTTTAATCCCCTGGCCACCAATGTTTTACTTTAATTCTCTATAGGCCCCTGCACCAATTTTTAAAAAAAAAATTGATGGGGCCCCAATTTTTTTTTTACTTGTAAGGGGGGGCCCTTTTGCCAAGGTTTTTTAAAAAAATATTTTTTAGGGCCCCAATCAATAGCTTTTTATAACTTTTGTGTGTGGTGTTACTTTTTTTTAGCACTAATGTCTGTGTAGTCTTTTAACTGCGATGTAGAGTGGGTGGGATCAGGGGTGTTGCTTGGGCGACAGGGTAGGCTGGGCCCAGGCCCCCAAATATTTTGTTGTGCGGGGCCTGTGATTTCTTATGGCAGCCCTGCTGTCAGTGCTTACTGAACAAGAAGTAGATTGCCATTGTCACTATTGGGCATGTTTAACTTTGGAAATAAATATCTGGAGATGTTCAGGCCCCGATTTACAAACAGGGCACCCCTAGGCCGTCTTCGCTCATCGCCACCCATATGCATCCACCCCTCTGTGTGTCCCCTTCTGCCTCAGCGTCTTCCCTCCCCTTCCGCATTGTCCTCCATGTCTCTTTGTGCCTGCATGTATATGTTCATATAAAAATACCGACCTTCCTATAAATTTAGTTTTTCTCCCTATTAATAACATTAGGATCAACCATCATTTTTACCAGCCAGGCCGGTAAAATACTGGCCAGGTGGCAACCCTAGCATATATGCATATTCAAGATGTGCACATGCGCATATGCATGCAGGCACAAGGCGATGACGGAGGACGCCGCAGAGGTAAAGTGCAAGGGGGGCAACTTACTTGAATGCGGCTGGGTGGTATGCCACCCCTGAATTTCTGCTGCCCTAGGCCTGGTCCTTTGAGGCCTTGCCACAGATCTAGGCCTGGAGATGTTGCCCATTGCAACCAATCAGCAATTAGATTTAATCCACTAACTATAAGTTAGAAAACAAAAGCAATGATCTGATTGGTTACTATAGGCAACATCTCCAGAACTGTCTCCAGATATTTATCTCCAATGATAGTAAACATGCCCCTATGTCTCTGCCAGTGGAAAAAATGTCACGTGTGCCATAGCCCTTTGTGTTGACACATCAGTATGTTCCTTACTGCTCTTTCTTGGTTGATATAACTGAGATTTTATAAATGCTATATTTGGTTAACCAAGAAAAGAGTATTTAAAAAAGCAAAAGCATCCCATTTTCCTTGCAGTCGATTGAAATCCATGGCAGGATTGACTCATGTAAATAAACCTTATGACTCAACACAGATTGGGGATTTCCATTCCAATTATTTACAGGAAAGTGCAAGTTGCAACAGTGTTGTTTGTTTTGGTAGACACAGTAGAATATGCTTTAGTTTACTTTGGTACAGGACGCCTCTTAGCTTTATATGATAAGTGGGTGATATTATCCATCTAACCATAGCTCACACTACAGCAAATACATTCCTCACTCCTGAGTGAATTATCTTTAGCAGGTTGGACTTTCTCCTTAAGAATGCCAGTTTGATTAGCATGCATTCTTTATAAGTAGCAAAGTTTCCACTATACTGTGGAATGTAGGATGCAAAAGGATTGTCTGGACTGGACTTCTCTTGTCCTTCTGGTTGCAATAATAGTTAATAACAGTAGCTTTGGGGGGTTTCTATACTGGAGGAAACACATTCTCACTCTAAAGAACCAAAAAAACAAAAATTCTGGATTCTGTTGTGATTTTTATTATGTATTTTCTATTTCTAAATTACACTGTTTACACTGCAAATAATTCACTCTACAGTATAAAATTTAATTATTGAACCAGCAAGTGTATTTGTTTTAGTTGTAATATTGGTGTGGTCATGTGCTTTCAGAAAGAGCCAGCACTGTTTCTCCTACTTAATGTAACTGAAAGCAGGTCCGCCATTAGAAATCACGGGGCCCCCCACAACAAAATTTTTGGGGCCCCCTGGGCCCCGCCCACCCTGTCACCCATGCCCCACACCTGATCCCGCCCACTCCACATTAAAGTTAAAAGACCACACAGACATTGGCGCTAAAAAAGTAACCCCCCCACACACATATTGATGGTCAGGGCTCCCATATAAGCTTAAAAACAATTGGCACCAGGGCCCCCCATAAAAGTTTTTTTTTTTTTTAAAAAGCATTGATGTCAGGGCCCCTCTGACAAGTTAAAAAAAGTTGTTTTTTTTTTTAAATTGGTGGCAGGGGCCTATAGAGTATTAAAATAAAACATTGGTGGCCACAGGATTAAAAAACAAAAAACAAAAACCCCACATTGGTGTCAGCAGAATTGAACTTGTGGCTTCAGGAATTCAATGTCAGCTCCTTTCATGACATCGGATATTTTCAGGACTTCAGTGTCTGGTCCTTAGTGACTTTGTGTCTTTCCTCTGCTCTAGGACTTTGACTGTTCAGCATCCTGCTGGGACATCGGAAGGCGCTCGTAAGGGGGGCCCAGCTCTACGAAAAGTGCATTGATGCCTAGCCCCCCTTCAGGCCCAGGACACTTGTCCCCCCTGTCCCCTCCTGATGCCGGCCCTGGGTATGGGATTCCTTATCCGGAATCCAAAATCCAGAAAGCTCCAAATAACAGGTTGACCGTCTGCCATAGACTGCATTATAATGAAATAATCCAAATTTAAAAAAAAAATTTCTCTATAATAATAAAAAAAAGTAGCTTGTGCTTGATCCCAAATAAGATATAATTAATCCTTATTGGAAGCAAAACCCACCTACTGGGTTTATTTGATATGTGAATTTTATAGTAGACTTAAGGTGTGAAGATCCAAATTACATTAAGATCCGTTTTCAGGCAAACACCAGGTCCCAAGCATTCTGGATAACAGGTCCTATACCTGTATTATTTGTTTGAGGGTTTGGTGCTCCTTTGAAAATGTAATGCCTTAAAAACACAAAACAGCCCCTGGTACAATTACACTTAAAAAGCAGCAAAACAAAGTCTATTTTCCGACTAGAGGTCCAACAAGAAATCTTTATGCCCCACCCCGGCGCAACATATGATGGTGCATACCTTATACTGTACATGACTCCAAGGGAACTTTGGTTCAACAACAGGTGGAGTCAAACACTCGGTATAGGCAACATAAGCTTTTACTTACACCGGCTCCTTGGTTATCTTATTCCTGTCGGTGCCGCATTAACAGGCTGCGATGAAGTGCTCTTAAAAAGCTGTAATAAGGGTGTCTTGCAGCCAAGCCACCTATCTCAGAACCGGGCAGATTCAGAAGCACCGAGACTGCCGGCATATATTCCAAAACTATACTCTTTTTACTTCCTGTTGTACCTCATTGATTCCAATGCAGCGGTACAATTACTCCACGTATTCCCATTGCTGATTGGTGGGCTCAGAAAAGGGGCCGGGGCATGAAATATATTTACAGGAAAAGGGGGGCCTGGCTCGAAAAGTAAAGCACTGCCAGGCCCATCTTCAGGCCCGGTCCGGGACACCTGTCCACCCCTGATGGCGGCCCTGACTGAAAGTAACGCAGTGGGGCTTGGCTTTTACTTTTGAATGCTGTTCTTAGATTTACCAGGCAGCTGTTATTGTGTGTGATGGAGCTGCTATCATGTTACCTTTCTATTGTTCTGTTGTTAGGCTGCTGGGGTAGAAAGGGAGGGGGGTGATATCACTCCAACTTGCAGTAAAGAATGACTGAAGTGAATCAGAGCACAAGTCACATGACTGGGGTCAGCTGGGAATCTGACAATATATCTAACCCCATGACGGATTTCAAAAACTGTTTGCTTTTTTGAGAAACTGATTTCTGTCCAGAAGTCTTCTGGAGTAGCACTATTAACTGATGCGTTTGGGAGTAAAAAAACATTTATTCCCATGACAGTATGCCTTTCAAGTTAAGGAATTAAGTCTAAGATATCTTTCTGTCTTGTATGGAAAACAACTTAGAATCTGGGCTAATGTAATCAAAAGTCACAAAGGTTACAGTACAAGCAACCCATAGCAAGAACCAACAACAGTCACTGGTTTCTTACTGAAAGCAAACATCTGATTGGTTACTATGTGTTACTTGACCTAGAGCATGTGTGCCAACTTTTATGACATTAACCTGTTAAATACCTTCCTATTATGTCTGAATTATTTTAATACAGGGAGAATATGAAATGGTTGAAGTTACCGAAGATAATAGGCCTAATAGGATAATAGGCCTAGGGTCTAAGTTTTCCTTTTAACATACAAGGCATGATATTTGTTAGAGAATGTAGTGAATGTTAGCTGTACAATGCACATAATTTGTATCTTTGTGTGTAGTGTGCAATGTATGTAAGAAAACTTTCTGAAATAATAGTTATTTACACACTAAGGGGCAGATTTACCAAGGGTCGAATTTTGAAGTTAAAAACTTCGGAATTCGACCATCTCATTTTCAATTGAAAATGGACCAAATATGTCAGTTTTCAATGGAATTGAAATCGTTCGAATGCATTGTTCGAATCAAATGATTTTGAAAAAAATCCTTTGATTTTCCAGGACTCTGTAAAGATTCTAGGAGGTCCTCCATAGGCTAAATGGTGGCAAATTTAAAGTTTTTTTAAAGAGACAAAACTTGGAAATTTTCTCGTTTCTCGTTTTTTCATTAAGAAACAAATTTTGGGCTATTCTATAGACGAGGTAGCCCAAATTTTTAATTTTTTAAATATCGAACTTAATTCGAATTTTCACTTCAACCCTTAGTAAATCTGCCCCTAAGAATTTATAATGACTATAATACTTGTCTAATGAAGAATATTACATTGCATAGTGCAAATGTTAGTACTTATTCAATTATTTTCCAGTTTTTGACTTGTAATTACAATTACAAATCAAGGGCTGAACTCTTCAGTTGAAAATCCGCAATAAGCAACAGTCTGCAAGGTTCTTCTGCAATGGATCAGAGTATTGTGCCAATAATACTATTACTGGTGTCCTTGCCAGTGCCCAAACAAATCTTTCTCAGCAGTTTCCCTCTCAGAAATAATGGAGACAATATGTATCTCATGCACTGAGAAAGGAACACTCAATATTGAAAATCTAATACATTCCACTGGTTCTTTATTGCTACCAGGTCTACATTTTATCTGCCTCAGTTCCTAACTATTTTGTCCAGTAAATCCCTTATTTCAAAAACTGTTGATATATTTTCTTGTGCTTCAGCATAAGTTGCCATCACACCATGGGGAATGACAGTAGTCCAGACAATTACATGAGCTAGTACTTGCCACTGAGTCTGATTTTATGGCAAAGCATTGACAAAATAAGGGCACTTAATTTCTGAATAGAACTTGAACTTGATCATAATAACATAAATGATCAGTTAGAACTGTGCAAATAGTAAAGGTGAACCCCTTTGATATGAATGGATGCTTGCATTAGAATCTTTAACTTTTCAGTCTGTTCCACAGATAAACTACTAAATAGAATAAAGTTTAAAAAAATCTGTGACATATACTTCTTTGCACATAAAATATGCAAGCTGCACCTGTTTCTAAATTCGCCATACACTGTAATTATCTGGTTGCTTATACAGTATGTTCATTAGGCAAAATCATATTGCCTCACCAGGTGCCAGAGGTCTGTGGGTTTTATTAAGATTTTGGGGGGAGAGACTGTCTACGTTTTACTACTTTGGTTTGTTTTTTTTTTTGTTGAAAAACTATAGGTAGCACCACTAAGGAGATAATACTACTAAAGGAAAAGGAAAGGCAAAAAAATAAAATACAATTTTTACTTTCTTTAATGAAAAAGAAATCTATCTCCAATATACTTTAATTAAAAAATGTGTACTGTTTTTATGAGAAACCTGACTGTATTCAGTGAAATTCTCCCTTCATTTACTGTTGTTTATAGGAATTGTCAGATGGTCCCTAACTGCTGGGCAGGGAAACAATCATACTTATAAACAGCAGAGGGAGCCCCCGCCTTACTTCCTGAGAAAATTCTTGATAGTATTCAAGTCAATGACGAGGTGCAGAGTAACTCAAATGTGCAGAGGTAAATAACTCTTCAAATATGTCATTTACTATAGCTATCATTGTAGCGTCCTAATAACTGAATGAATTGTACAGCTTGCAAGGATAAATACTTCAGACAAAACTGCAGTACCACAGTTCCTATTTGACCACTTCTATATTTGTTGTCACCTAGCATAAGCATTAATATCCTTGTCAAAGGAATCCATTAATTTTTCTGATAACTGATGTCCCACTTTGTAAGTGCCATCTCATCAGCTTGGGAAAATCAGGAGATCATCAAAGCAGCAGAAAATAGTAATGTTTGGCTTTCAAATCTCTTCTACGAGGCATGTAAGGACCTTGGGGAAAAAACCTCAAAACAAATGAAACAAATGTATTGTAAGTGGTGATTCCCAATTATAAACTGGAGAAGCACCTTGTGAAGCCTGCCTACAGGTACACAAGGATTTGCCTCATTCAGATGTCATCAGTCTCCCTGAGCTACAGCAGTCTTGATCGCCCCAATGTTCCCATTCCAAAGCTCTTAAGACTGGTCTCCATGCCCCTGAGGATTTCTTTAATAGAAAATTTGACTATTCTCCCTTCCCCAATTGAGCAATGGGTTCTGGAAAGATAATTCAAGGCTGTCTAGGAGGCCACAAATGGGCCTCTATTTTTGCTGGATTTCGTAGAAATATTGATTTCATTGATCACAAAGTTGTCCTGGAGAGTATTCCTTAGACATTACATAAACTGTTTCTGTTTGATCTTGCAAAGAAAGATCATTTTCTTTCAAACCTAAGAGATGATTTAAGCTGCCTTTCATTCTATTGAAGATAGAAAGTGACTTCTTAAAGAATATGAACTGGCCTCCATTCTACTGCGATGATTTTGATTTCAGACTATGGAAACAAATGGAATTGTACTATGCTGTAGGATGAAAGAATAAATAGACCTATGCTTGGTTTGGAGGAGAAACTGGATTTTCTTAAAGGGGACCCCTCACCCAAAAAAAATTATTCCAAATCCAAATTTATCATGTTAGTCAAGCAAAATTAACTTTAATTACACTGAAACATTATTTTAATCTTGTTTTCTTCCATCTGGGAATTCATAATTATAGCAAGCAGGTAGAAGCCATTTTGTGGACTCTGTTATTAAGTCTTGTTTTTGCACCAGAATGGGGGGCCTGATGTCCATCCCAATGCATTGGTTACATAATTAAATAGTTAAGAGAATAGGGGGAATCGGGGGGGGGGGGGGGGCAGTGACATCTAGTGCTGAATGGAAAGTTAAAGTGATTGCCTGCCCCTCCTCTATGAATAAGGCATAGAGGAGGGACAGGCAGTATTTGATTGACAGCTGAGATTTGTAAATTAGTTTACAACAGCAATGAATGCTTAAATAAAAAAAGAATTTAGATTGCATGTTTAATTAGAAAAGGACTTTTGTTATGCAAGTTTTATGTCTGGGTGACAGGTCCACTTTAAAGGAGAAATAAACCCCCAATTAGAATAGTCTCTACCTGCTACCCTAGATAGGCCCCTCCTTGCTTCCCTCCCGCATAGTTCATTACCCATGAAAGCATGTGCCAAAACGGCGCTCCATTATAGATGAAGACCGAAGATCTGGAAGAAGGCGCCCACAAGCTCTGCTTTGCCTACTCTGCACCAAGACGTGAACATTGTCTTTGGGACACTTTCAGGGATAATGAACTATGCAAGGGGGATGCAGGGAGGGGGACTCTATAGGTAAGTAGTTAGTAGCTTTTCTTATAGGAGGGTTTAGTTCGACTTTAAATAAGTACTAAAGCTTAACTAAAAAATGTTGTACATTATGTTTTGGACTTCTGTACCAGCCCAAGGCAACCACACCCCTTTAGCAGTAAAGATCTGTGTCTCCAAAGATACCCAGTAGCTCGCCAACTTCTTCACTGCATTTGCTCTGTGCTGCTGTCACTTACTGAGATTCATGACTGACTCAAAATATACAGTACACAGAATATAAGGGGCCGATTTACAAAATTAACATGTATTCATGTGAATAAAATCGAATTTGATGGAATATTTGATTGTAAAATCTATTCGATTGGTCGAATATGCAAATTAGGCATATTCGATCATCGAATAGAGAATGATCGAACGATCAAATAGATTCGACTGATCGAATATTCGATCGAATGCTAATCGAATATCGAATTAGGTCGAGCTAATTATGGGGAATAATAGTAATCTTGCCCCTTAATGTCACAATATAAGGCTGATTAGTGATTAATATGGATAATTACTACCTCAGAAACCAGTACAACTAACATGAGAATTTAAAGGGGTGGTTCACCTTCAAGTTAACTTTTAGTATATTGTAGAAGGGTCAATTCTAAGAAACTTTTCAATTGGTCTTCATTATTTATTTTTCATAGTTTTTTAATGATTTGCAATGTTCTTCTGTTTCTTTGCAGCTTTCAAATGGGGGTCACTGACACCATCTAAAAACAAATGCTCTGTAAGGCTACACATGTATTGTTATTGCCACTTTTTATTACTTATCATTCTATTCAGTCCCTCTCCTATTCACATTCCAGTCTCTTATTCAAATCAATGCAGGGTTGCTAGGGTAATTTGTACCCTAGAAACCAAATTGCTGACACTGCAAACTAGAGAACTGCTGAATAAAAAGCTAAATAACTCAAAAACCACAGAAAATAAAAAATGAAAACCAATTGCAAATTGTCTCAGAATATCACTCTTTATATTATACTAAAAGTTAACTCAAAGGTGAACAACCCCTTTAATAACCAGCCTTGTTGCATCATCTTATTTGACAGGCCAACCTCATTTTCTGCTTGATAATTTGCAATGACCCCTAAGCTTAGCTTCTCAACAGCTGCTCAGAGCCCATTGAGCATGTGAGTGTCACAGACACTTTCTAAAGTGGTGACCCCCTGTGACAAGTTGGAAGTCCTGGGTCATTGCTGCTATTGAGAAGCTGAAACTTTAGACTGGTGGAATAAGTTCAGTATATAAAATATGCCATTTTTTGCCATATTCATTTTTAGGAAATTCTTGGCCTCCGACTTATTTACTTGGGGCCTGTTTATCAAGTGGAGTAAAGCATTACTGGTGATGTTGCCAAGAGAAACCAATCAGCAATTAGATTTCAACAGTTAGAAAACAAAACTAAGATCTGATTTGTTGCTATGAGCAACATCACCAGTAATATTTCACTCCACTTTTTCACAGCATGATAAATAACCCCACTGTGTATATGGATTTTTTGGTTTGGTGCATACAATATTCTAAAGGATCATGAAGATCCAAGTTTTAAAAAGGATTATGATGTTTGTTCACAGCACATTCACTAGCCTCTTGGTACTGTAAATATATTGGATGGAAACAGCAAAAGTAGGATTCCATTTGGGAACAGTATGCATTCCTAAGTGCCTGGCCAAATCAAATTTGGATCTGGAACAATGGTGCTGGCCAGGTGTAGGCACACAAGGCTGATTTTGGAGAATATATGCAAGAACTGGGCCTACACAATTACTCCAGGTACAGGTAGGTGAGAATGCTAATATATATAATAAAGGGGTTTGCACACAAAACAAAACTAGACTATATATATTATATATTGCAGTTTGTACATTTTGCTTTAAATGGAGGCAATTTTTGGGGGTAATTTTCACCAAAAATAAATTGAAATCTATTAATGTGAAGATTACATGTGAATATTAGAGTGCCCTCCAACTGCTTACATAGGAGAGAATGCTAATGCCAGCATAGGGGCTGATTTTCAGCCTGCATATTTCAGCCTGCATATTTCAGCAGGCCAATTTTCAGCCCTGGTCTAGCATTAGCCGAAGCCTATAGCACATGATATGATTGCACAAACAGTCTGTAGATTAATTAGAATTTGCCTGAAAATGCTCAAAAGCATATTTTCTGGCTGAAAATCAGCTGAGGCTGAGCAGCCAAAACTGGACCCTCATGTACCCTCTGTGCTATGACCTTTAGGGCCCTTACACAAAAGCATTTAAACCTGCGCTCCCCTGCGTTCCGTTTTGCTGTGTTCAGCCACAGAGGAGCGCAGGTATAGACAGACTCAAATTTTTTCAGTGGGGCTGAACTCACATAAACACATGTAGGGGCCGAACGCAGGTTCAGATGCAACATGCTGCTTTTTCCTGCGTTCGTGTGAGTACAGCCCCATTGAAAAGAATTGAGTGCATCTATACCTGTTCTCCCCTGCGGCTGAACGCAGCAAGACGGAACGCAGGGGAGCGCAGGTTAAAACGCCCGTGTGTAAGGGCCCTTAATGTCATGAGACATTTTAAACCACTGGACAAGTTAGTTGACATTTTTGATGATGATGCATTTTATTTGGAATTTGCTCTAATATGAATAAGCAATTTAGGGTTCAGATACAGTTTATCCAGATCTATTCAAATTAGATTTAAACAGCCTGTTTTGGTACAGCAGATCTAGCAGAAAAATTTGGACATTGCCCATTCAAAATAAAACTAAATAACCCTATTATTGCTAAGAAAGGAAAGATTGATGTTCAAGCATTAATATATCACAATATAACAGACGCAAGTGCGTCTGAACTTGCGTTCGGCGCTTGCATGCATCTCGTGGGAACAACCACATTTAAAAGAATGAGGTGCGTCTAGACCCGCGCTCCCCTGCGGCTGAACGCAGCCAAACGGAACGCAGGGGAGCGCAGGTCAAAAACGCCCGTGTGTAAGGGCCCTTAGACTTCGGGGTGATAAGTTCACTTGATAGGCTTAATTTTGAAGTAAGAAGAAAGGAAAATGTAAAATTAAGTCTGAAACTAGCCAGCTTTTAATCATTATCCCCAGGGGACTTTCTTACTTGTTTGGGACTTTTCCTGTAGTCAGTACACAGTACTTTCTGTTTAGAGTAATTCATCTACATATTCTTTTTTGCCGTTGTTTTAAGCATATTATGATTATTTTTTTTCTTAGCTGCATTCTAAATATAGTACATTTATATCGGCGTTAAAGAGATACTGACACCAGAAAATAATCATTCTTTTATATCTATAATTATATTTATAATAACTTTAAGGCTACAGTTGGGCACTAGTTTTGGTTCTTGTTAGGATTAAGAGTAAAAGGTTTTACTGCAGTTTTGAGTAGTGGTGATACTAGTGGGTGCATGTTTACAACAGCCATAGTCACACCTGTGTTTAAAGGACCAGTAACATCAAAAAATTTTATTGATTTAAAGTAATGAAAATATCATGCAGTGTTGCACTGGTAAAACTGCAGTATTTGCTTCAGAAGCACTACTGTTGTTTATATAAATAAGCTGTTGTGTAGCCATGGGGGCAGCCATTCAAAGGAGAAAAGGCTCAAGTTACACAGCAGATAGCAGATAAGCTCTGTAGAACATAATGTTATCTGTTATCCATTACTTATCCTGTACCATATAGCTGTTTTTCAATTTCCGCAATTGCTATTCAGCAGCTTGTTTATATGAACTATAGTAGTGTTTTTGAAGCAAACAGATCCGTTTTAACAGTGCAGGGCAACACTACATGATATTTTCTTTACTTTAAAACACTTTCATTTTTTGGTGTTACTGTTCCTTTAAAGGATCAGTAATACCAAAAAATTAAATAGTTTTAAAGTAATTAACTTTAATATAGTATACTGTTAGCATGCACTGATACAGTTAGTGTTTTTGCTTCAGAACGACTGCTATAGTGTATATAAACAAGCTGCTGTGTAGCCATGGGGGAAGCCATTTAAGCTGGAAAAAAAGGAGGAAAGGCAGATGTTACACAGCAGATAACAGATTTGTCTGTCCAACAGTGCTGGACTGAGAATCAAAATAGGCCCTGGCATTTCAGGTACACAGAGGCCCAATCATCCCACTTAGAGGCACAAACAGCCTCCACCAGCCCACTTAATTGTGACTTTCTATGGCAATTTATAGCAGCCTATCTGGCATTTGCCCTAACCTACAGATTGCCAGTCCGGGCCTGCTGTCCAATACCTTGGTGATTTATCTGTGATCTGATATGTAACCTGTGCATTTTCTTCTTTTTTTTCCAGCTTAAATGGCTGCCCCTATGGGTACACAGCAGCTTATGGTATAAACTATAGTAGTCTTTCAGAAGCAAACACACCAGTTGTTCCGGTGCATGCTAACAGTATATTAAATGCCAATAACGTTGTTACACCTTCAGTTTTTCACAACATTTTCCAGAATAAGGGAAAACTGTGGGAAATAAAAATTGAGGATCTCTAAAAAATTTGGATTTTATAAAATAAAATGAAAATGATCTTTGAAAAATAAAGCCCTTATGACATCTATCAACTTCGATATTTGTAGTACAACATAGTTTAAGCCAGTGGTACATAACATGTTTTCACCGTATACACTAAGGGAGAACTGTGGGGGTAAAAGACCCTTTTCAGCAAACAGCTACTTCCTATTTACATGAATGGCAAAAACACTGCCTATGTGAGATGTTGGCGCTGTCACATGGGGCCTTGATGTTTTGTTCCAGGAGCTGATTTCTGAGTGAGACATTTGCTATATTTAGTGCAACTATGATTTCTGCCGTGACTGCTGTAAAATACTTGGCTATGTAGCAAATGTCCCAAAGTTTGCTTCAGGTCTAGAAACCCGGAGCAACAAATCATATTGCTTTAAAAAAGGTGACCAGTGAAGTCTACCTGCTGATTGGTCCCAAAGTTTTGAGCGGAGAGAAGCACAATATCATTTTCCCCAATTATGTGTTCCATAGGGCAGATACTTCCTTCTCCATGTAACACTATGATATATTTGTAACTGTATACAGTCTGTTCCCCTGTCTGTATTATTAATGCATTCTAAAATGTGCTGTGCAATTTAAATATATGTATATATATATGTATATAAGTATGTACCCTGTCTAATAATACTGTTAATACTATACTCTTTATAACTGGCCTTAAAGGAGAACCAAACCCTTTATATTAATATCCCCTACTCTACATAGACCCCCTCCCTGCTCCCCCCCCCATTCTAGGCATTACCCTTGGTAAATGCCCTTAACTCTTTACTTACCCCCTCATTGCAGATTCAGGGCACCGGAGTTAATGGGCGCCATCTTCTTCTCTACATTAATCTTTGTCAAGTGATCAATGTATCAGTGCATGCGCAGTTGGAGCATTCTTCTGGTTTTGTTTGCACATGCGCCAAAAGTGACGGAAATTACCGAAGCACTGGAAGAAGACCTGACGATAACCGAAGAGAAGAAGATGGTGCCCGTGAACTCTGATGCTCTTAATCTGCAACAAGGGGTAAGTAAAAAGTTAGGGGCATTTACAGAGGATAACATCTAGGCCAGGCCCGGACTGGCAATCTGTGGGTTAGGGCAAATGCCAGAGGGGCTGCTATAA
>CM044433.1:98347678-98409160 GCA_024363595.1 Xenopus borealis
GGGAAACTGTAATGTCCCTGTTTTTCTTCTGTCACTCATGCCAGCTCATCCTGCTGCTGCTGCATTGTTTGTGCAAGTGATTGTTTGTTATTCATTAAGTAGCATTATTATTGTGCTTGTAAGAGTAAATAAGGATGGGTTGGGGAGGCTTCTTTGCATCCTGAGGCCTATATGCTAAATTACTATATAAAGCAAGAAACTTGCATTGTTTGAATACTCTGAACTCTGAATCCTTGTTGGTCATTGTGGCCATCAATAACACTCTTACAAAGGTGCAAAGGGGTCAGTGGGGGCAGAACTGCAGTTATATTAAAATATTTTTGCAAGCAGCTCAATAGGAAAGGGATATCGTCTGAAAGGCCCCCATAAACTAAGGAATATAAAATACCCAGCATCCTCTGTCAAAATACTGGCATTGTAGTTCACAAGAACTGGAGGTCTACAAGTTTTGGGTAGGTTTTGTTCCAGTTTTGCCATTATGACAGTTTGATAAGCAACATCCACTCAGTACAGTCTGGAGGTCAGGTCATTGAGCTGGCTCCTTAGAATTTGTTTTCTTTTCACTGCTTGGATAAGATTACTCAGTGTGCATAATGTGACGTTCCTTCTTACATTTGTATAACTTACTTTACTGGCCTTTTATCCATGCGTATGATGTTTGCTGAGAGCCTTGGGCCTTGCATGCTTTTATATTCAACCATGTGTAACCAAGACAAATAACAGATACATCTGAAAGGTGGGCAAATATGGAGGTTATGGTGTTTTTCTACCACTGAAGACCTGCATAAGGGTAGTGACACACGGGCAGAACTGCCTTTGCTTGTCTTCCCTTCCTGAATAATGAGTCTCATGTGCTAAGCACATGCGGTGCTTCGTTTTCCGAAGTCGCCCAAAGTTTCCTTGTGAGGAAACTTCTGGCAACTTAAGAAAATGATGCACCACGTGTTCTTCGCGCAGACGACTCTTCATTATACAGGAAGGGAAGACACGCGTAGGCAGTTCGGGGAAATTGTCGCCAGGCAACTAAATCTCCTCGATTTTGCCCGTGTGTCACTACCCTAACTGAAGATTTACAGTGTTTACAAAAACTTGTACCTAGGGTTGCCACCTTTTCATGAAAAAAATACAGGCCTTCCTGTTTATTTTTCTTTTTTTCCTATTAATAACATTAGGATCAAACATCAAAAATACTGGCCAGGCCGGTAAAATACCTACTTGTACCCTATTTTGAAAATGGCAAATGTCAGACATCCCTGAGGAGTTACTTGACTATGTATGTATGTATGTATTTAATTTATTATCTCTCATTAATATAGCACCCATTTTATAAGACCACAGGATGTGTGTGTTCATACATTTTGTGTATAATTTCAGTTAGACAGGACAAAAGTGATATCACGATACACAATTTCTAAGGATATATAATGCAGGTACTTTGTAGCTTTTGTTTGCTATATATACTGAATGAATATTGAATGAAAAATGAATATTCCAGCCTAGTTTTGCACATACTGAGCAGCCCTACTATTACTAGTTTACAGTAGAGTTTGCTGATCTTCCAAAGCTTCTTCTCTAATCTGTTTCTTAATAAGATCATTCAGAAAGGGCAGCAGTTTATTTAAATTCTCCTGAATATTATGTCCTGCAAGTTGTTTTTATGTATATCTTATTAATTGTGTCTAATATTGCTTTGAAATGTAAGCTAAGTATGTCTGAAGCATCTGAACAATATCAAGAGTACCTAGTGTTGCCAACATATCTTGAGCAATTTTCCTATGTGATAATGGCAATGATAAAAAAGGGAGATTAAATTTGTTTGTGCAAAATAAATGTACATAGATCAAGTAGTGCAGTCTCCTCTGCCAAAACAAAGTTTGTTTAAGGCCTTTTTAACCGTAGTAACCAATCAAGGCTTTCCTTTCAAAGAGCAGACTAGCAAATAGCACCTGCCAATTGTTTGCAGTATAAAAATGTTTCTTTTCTGGGTATTTTGTCCTTCAGAGCTAATTTCTTGGTCCATCTTTTTCCATTGTAACTGCGGCACTACCAAGGTACCATTTTGACTTGCATTTAAGCTTTGAATACCTTGTTATGACTGGGCTACTTCAACAGTCTCTTTAACACTGGTTTTTCACTATGGACACACATTCTACAGTTAATTTGTACTTTTGTTTAGTTTTTAGTAACTATTAAGAGGAAGGGCAGGAATAAATGTGGGAAGGGGGAGTATATTACATCTCATTAAATCTCTTTAAAATTATAATATATATTTTAACCAGATGAGCTTCCATAATTCTCTGACTGAAATATTGATTCTACCAAGATCATGTTTCAATAAACCTGTATGAAGTATCCCTCAAGGATGCTGTCAAGTTCTCAACTCTTATAATTTTATAAAGCTTCTGCAACCACTCTTTCTCCAAGCTCTTGGGATGATTGTTCTTGTGGCTTGAATTAAATACAGAGTAAACAACAAATTTTTGCACCAAATATGGATAGTAAGGTGACTGTTGGGTCACTATGGATTTTGCATATTATGGCTAGTTTTATATGTTTGACATTCTACTTCCAAAATAAAAAAATATCTTTCTGTCAAGTCTGAGGATGAGCTTTCTTGTTCCATAACCTTTTTCCTCATTTTCTTCACTTTCATGCTCTCTTGAGTCTCTTTCTTCTGAGACACCTGTCATGTTTACCCTTGTTCAGCAGGAATACAATGGCTCTCCGTTCACTTTGAGCACAACCCACTTATGACTTAAGAGGCAAATGCAGTTAAAGGAAAACTATACCCCCCGAACAATGTAGGTCTCTATAAACAGATATTGCATAAAACAACTCATATGTAAAACCCTGCTTCATGTAAATAAACCATTTTCATAATAATAAACTTTTTTAGTAGCATGTGCCATTGGGTAATCATAAATAGAAAATAGCCATTTTAAAAAATAAGGACAGCCTCCTGGGATCCTAGGATCCAACGGTGCACACAAACATACCAAACAAACTATAAAGTTAGGTCACATGAGCCAATTAACAGACAGAGTTCTGTCTTTTGCTTCAACACTTCTTCCCTTTACAGTTAGAGTTTAAATATTTCTGGTCAGGTGATCTCTGAGGCAGCACACAGACCATCATGAAATGATGGTTCAAGGCAAGAGATGTAAAAGGGCAATATTTACTTAAATATATATACCAGGTAGGTAAGATTCTTTAATATGTCACTTGATTTGATATAAACTATCTGTTGCTCAAAAATTCATTTTCGGGGTATAGTTTTCCTTTAAGGTTTGCATCCAATAGAAATAGTCTACCATAGACAGATGGAAACTAACTGCTGATGCAGTGGTACATATTTGTCCAGTGTTTTTAAACAAGCCCAACGTGGTACACTTTCTTATTTATTTATAATTGTATTTCTAATTGTAACTCTGTTGGACTCTGTTGTTATCTATTGCTAGTCAATACCAAGTGGGGTAAAAGTCAAATGTTTTAGTAGCTCGAGCACGTGGAGCCAATTGCCTGTTCAAGACAATAGTTGCCTAAGCTCTTGTGAAGTAAAGCAAATGGAATATCCCCTTTTCTAATATATTTATTTGTTGGCTATTTTTCATATGCTTATTTAGTTTATTTTTTTAGGTTCTTTCATGCGTAGATGGGTGCCAAGTCTGCGTGCTGTATTCAAATTGTAGACTGAGAATTAATAGTTGAAAATGGAATACCAGTTTATAGCACAATTTATCATCTTACTCTTGATATATCAGCTTGATATTTCTGTTCTTAATCAAGTTTGCTTGAGGCTCTTGTTCAGCTCAAGGAAAATTGATCTAACATTATTCTATAGACGTGGTTCCCTCCGTGATGACAAGAAGACAATGTTTGTTTGTTTGGTTTTCACTAAACAAAGCAAATCTTCCATGCAGTACTTTGACATACCTAGATGGCCAGTAATCATCTTTTTAAAACATTAAAGCTGTGCCAACATTAGGTGATGAATTAAATCTATATGGTCTAATGTCTACACAAATAAAGTACACTATATGGGAAGAAAATACATATGAATTTCCCTTTCCTCAATGCTCATTGTTTTCTAACAATGTAAATAATGGGAAGGGAGCTTTTAATGGATCTGTTTGTGGCCAGTTCTCTGCCATTGTGTTCGCTAACGCAACTGCAAAATTACAATCTTTTGGTTATATTTATTTATTTACTGTTATTTATATAATGTAGACGTATATAGACACCTTTCCTCAGAGCTTTACAGAAATTATACACTATTCACATCAGTCCCTGCCCAGTAGAGTTTACAATCTGTGGTCACATTCATGCTCAGTAGGGCCAATTTTTCAGTTGCCAGTTTACCTGCCTGAATGTATTTGGAATGTAAAATACAGAGTTCACAGAGAAGTCCCTCAAAGACTCAGGGAGAACATACAAACGATAGAGCAGCAGTGCTACCAACTGCCATGTTACAGATATATGTTTGTTTGAAGTCTATTAATAGTGGATGCTGTAGTTACTGCCTTCTTAGTGGTCTTTACAGGTCTCCTCAGAATTTTTTTTCCTGATGTATTAACGCACATAAAAAATAAGCACTCAAGCAGTCTTAATCAAATTAAATCACAAAGTTTAATTTCAGGGGTTTTCTGATTTGCCTTTGGAATGATCTCTGCACACTTCACAGTAGAGTCGCTTTAGAGATTTTTTTCATTGGTCATCTGAAAATTGTCATGCTGCATTCCTGTAAAATTTTATAATGTATACTAAAATCAAAATCAGTTGGTGGTTTGCTTCTGCTGTAATTGTAACCAGGGGTAAGCTTAATTTTAAACACACGTTCCTTATTTGTTTTATTGATACCACTTTGCCTATTATTGGGTCTCGGGAAACTCGTACGTTCTTCATTCATACTGTTTTACTGTTTAAGACAGGTTCCAATTAAAGTAAGGTATAGGGTTAAATAATTTCAATTATTATACTTGGTTCAAAAGGTCTTTCTCAATGTTTACACAACAGAAACAATATATTTAAAGCAGGTTGTGATATTTTCAAAGCAACTGAAGAAAGATATTTTGTTATACTTCATTTCTGGATACATTTTGGCGAACAGTCACTGTGTATGGGCTTGTCCTGTGTAGGTAGAATAGTTAAGTGCCTTTGTGTGTCTAATGAGCCCCTTGATACCACTACCAATTTAAATAAAGGCTCGAGATGACTGGCTGCACCAAAAAAGAGTGTACAGTGCTACAACGTTAATTAGAAAGATTATTTATTGTAGCTTAGGCTAATGCCACCCCTATACTGACATCAGCCTTATTCAACCACTTGTGTTGGACTGGGTGCAGGCTAGGGTTGCCACCCGGCCGGTATTTTACCGGCCTAGCCGGTAAAACACCCGCCAAGGCCGGAGCCGGTATAACAAATTTACCGGCAATGTACCTGCCGGTAAATTTGTAATACCCATTAAAAAAGGCCCTTGCCCTGCCTCCAATCCAATTAAAACTTAGCTTTCTCGCATCTTCAGGTGATCGCTTGCTGTGGCTCCACCCCCTGTGACATCATGTCACACCCCTTTGTCATCACACCCCACACATTTTGTTCCCACCCTAGTGCAGGCACACGTGGCTAATTTTGGTGTCAAAATGCATTCTGATGTGCAGACAAGGCTGTCTGTGTTTTTCAGCAGGCTGAGAATTGGCTTAATTTGACATTAGCCTAAAGGTGGCCATACACAAGCGTATAAAAGCTGCAGACAGACTGAGTCAGCAGCTTATCGGCCCGTGCGTGGGGCCCTCCAACGGATTTCCCCCATCAATATCTGTCGGCAGCTTTTATCGGCCCGTGTACGGGGGCATATAGAGATCTGCTTCCTCTATAGTTACACCACACAAATTCCATCATTCTTGGAATCCGATATATACAAAAACATTCCACAATCAATTCTGCCAAATACAATTCAGCCACATCTTAAAAAATCCATTTAACCAAATGATGCATCCCTAGAAAATTAAAAGTAATGAAAAGATTATGTGGAAAAAGCCTATTTAATAACACCGTATAGGTTTCTGCAACTCAGAGGACAAGAAGGGTACTCCCATCTCTTAGGGATTCTTTATTAAATAGTATTGCCATGTCTCAGGGAAAATCAGAAAGCATTTTTCTATTTTTCATGCAAATTTGGACACTCTTGGTTCACCTATGAGTAGAGTTTATATTTCTTTTGACAGAGAATGTGGAAAATGTTGCTGCCGTAGGGTAATGCCCCACTTTGTTGGTCTGGGTGCCTTTAATGACACGTTTTCAAGAAAGTTAAAAAAAAAATGTGGGACCAAAACTACCCTCCTAGATTTCCCCAGTAATTGCCTGCAAGCAATTGCCTGAAAGCAAATCTTCCATAATGTAATGAATGGGAGAGACCACACTGCCTTTAATATGATTTACATTTCTGTAGTAAAGTGTGCTTGTCACAACATGGCTTTGCTCTCCTTCAATATCAGTATACTTTTATGTTCACTGGGAAAAATAAAGCTATAAAGCTGTTATATATTTTAAGATAATTAGTGGTGCTCAAACTTCATTAAATGCCCATTAAAATCTGGGATAGCGTTTACTTAGTTGAGGAGCTCAGGAACAGCCGTCAGCCATTATAGGTCCCTAGCTTTGTTAGTACAATGAATAATGTATGTAAGAAGTAAGGCATATGAAATAGTTTCCTCTCTGTAATGTTGGACTGGTTATGTCACTAGAGAAATACAATGAAACTTATCTTTTGTGATACTTGATCTGAAATAAAGGTAAACAGTGGGTTAGTAGGGTAAAGTTGCACTTGTTCCACATCAGAAAAATTAAGTATGCTTGGGCCATTAATTGACAGGCAG
The DNA here is from genome assembly GCA_024363595.1 of Xenopus borealis. Classification (NCBI taxonomy): domain Eukaryota; kingdom Metazoa; phylum Chordata; class Amphibia; order Anura; family Pipidae; genus Xenopus; species Xenopus borealis. The sequence goes on from CM044433.1 coordinate 98,354,554, forward strand.
TAATCTTAGGAAAGTTATGTCCAACAAATAGTAGCCAATCTCCCATTGATGTTGTCAGAGAGGCAATACATGCAGAGATCTTACCATTAGCCGATATAAATCTTTTAACCTTTTCGATCGACTGAATGGCCATTCGCCTGGTACAAACGATGTTGGGACACGCCACACATGCTTTGTACGATGGTACCTTTGCCTCCAGAACATTAACATCAAATTGTTTTAAAGTAATAGAATATAATGTTGCCCCACACTAGTAAAACTGGCGTGTTTGCTTCAGAAACACTACTATTGTTTATATAAATAAGCTCCTGTGTAGCCATGGGAGCAGCCATTCAAAGGAGAAAAGACTCCAGTTACACAGCAGATAGCAGATAAGCTCCATAGAACATAATGTTATCTGTTATCCATTATTGAACCAGTGCCATATAGCCTTTTTTCAATTTCCGCCATTGCTACACAGCAGCTTGCTTATATGAACTATAGTAGTGTTTCTGAAGAAAACACATCTGTTTTACCAGTGCAGTGCAACAGAACAAGATATTTTCATTACTTTAAAATACAATATTTTTTGGTATTATTGTTACTTTTAGTAATGCCATCTACACAAAAATGCAGTAGAAATTGTGTAACACTAAGGGGCAGAATTACGAAATTCATGTGAATAGATCAAAGTTCGATCGTATTCCGATCGTGCGATTTTATCAGATATTCGAATATGCAAATTTGGCCACTTCGATCATCGGATACCCAAAATTCAACTGTATCGAATACATCTAATGATCAGATATTCGATACTTCGACCATTTGATGATCGAAGTACTTTTAAAGTTTTATTCGACTGCCTTCTGCGCCAGATTAAACTTACCAAACCTGCTCGAATACCATTCGTACGATCGAACGCCTCGATCGTTCGAATTGTATGAATTTTTCGAGCGATCGGAGGAAATTTTACAATTTTTTCGTGAAATAGAACGATCTGTATTCGATCGTACGATTTCATCAAGAAATCGAATATCGAAGTAGAAATAGCCTAAAACTATTCGATAAGCATTCGATATTCGAATGCTTATCGAATTTCGACCAAAGTCGAGGGCTTTTAGCCCTCGAATTAGGGAATAATAGTAAATTTGCCCCTAATTGTATGCAATTACAAAGATGGATCCTAATTTGTATCTGTCTATACATATGCACATGTCCTCAAAGTATCTGCACTCTGACTTAGGAGATATATAAATATATACATGTAATATTCATGTAAACAGTGCTTAGTAATGTCAACAGTTATAATCACATTTTAATGTTTTTTTCCCTCATTATGTAATGCAAGGAAACACACAAAATAAATACAATTTGCTGAATTATAAACATTTGTACGGAGCAGAACTCTGATATGGATGAAGATACTTTAATTGAAGCAAAGAATTTTGCAAGTTTTGCGTATTTCATCTTTAATATGTGTTTAATAAGCTTTTTGCTTCCCAGCAAACAACTTTTTTTATCACACACCACATGCACTGTATTGTAAGATCTTCCTTGTTATTAACAGTAAGTTCTAAGAACAGATTGCTCAATACCTAGAATCAAATGAATAAGTGTAAAACGTTTGCGTCCATGCAGAAAACCCTTGTCACGTGCATACCTCCCAACATTTTGGAAATAAAAAAATGGGCAAAAAGCTGGCATGCGTAGTGCAGCGAAATTTTTTTAACCATGCCCATTTTTGTGGCCACAACCCTAATTACCATGTTCATTTTACAAAATATGGTAGGCTATGAAAGTTTGAACATATTCAGTTATTACAGTTTTGCTAATGAAGGTGAATTGCCCTTTTATCTGTGAGTCTAAAGGTGGTCATACACGGGCGGATAAAGCTGCCGATATTGGTCGTTTATACAAATTAGACAGCTTATCTGCCCGTGTATGGGGGCTTCCGACCAGTCTTTCCGATCAATATCTGGCCACGATATCACAGGAAGGTTTGAAATTGTTAGAAAAGTATATTATCTGAACCTCCTGGCAGTTTTAGACTCTCTGCCAAAAGCTAATTAAGTTAGACATGTTGTTTCTTTTTCTGCCTGTTCAGTGCAGAGAAAAACTGGACTTTCCAGTACAAATGAGGGACAGGGGGTTGAGCTGTCAAAAGAGGGACTGTCCCTCTAAAAACAGGACAGCTAGGAGGTATGCATGTGCATGTGCATATAATCTACATTGTCTGTGCTTTCAGAAGGCTTTCCATTGCAAAAGTATTAGAACATTATTCTTTATTGGTGGTCTACAAATGATTATGCTAAACCAAGTTTTTTAAGGAACTACTATTTCTTATTACTAGTGTATCTTTTCTTGGAAAGGGAACCAGCATCAGTCTGCATATTTATTTAAAATGCTGAAGAGCTGAAGTACTGAAATATAGGGCGGGGGGGGGGGGGGTGTTTATCTAATATAGTTAACAGAGGTGGAGACTAACATTAAAACAGTGTGAATTGAAAAGTAATTTATTAGTCAATAAAAAATCCACTGTAAATAAACACAAGTTCATACCTGCTTAAGATTATATTGGATGTCACTGTGTCTTCTTTTAAGGAGAGTATCATTAATGAATATTGTGAATTGGCAGATTAGATTTTCCAACATGCATGATCCCTGAACTGACCATTATCCATAGGGCCTGGCTATGAGCATAGATGTTCTCCCTGCATTTCCTTACCTTAAAGGGATTCTGTCATTATTTTTATGGTGTAGTTTTTATTTCTAAACTACACTGTTTACACTGCAAATAATTCACTCTACCATATAAAATTAAATTCCCGAACCAGAAAGTGTATTTTCGTAATATTGGTGTGTAGGCAGCTATTTCAGGTCATTTTGCCTGGTCATGTGCTTTCAGAAAGAGCCAGCATGCTGTTGTTTCTCCTACTCAATGTAACTGAATGTAATGTAGTGGGACCTGGATTTTACTATGCGTGCTGTTCTTAAAGGAACAGTAACATCAAAAAATGTGTGTTTTAAAATAATAATGTAATGCATTGTTGCCCTGCACTGGTAAAACACTACTATTGTTTATTTAAATAAGCTGCTGTGTAGCCATGGGGGCAGCCATTCAAAGGAGAAAAGGCTCGGGTTCACAGCAGATAGCAGATAAGCTCTGTAGAAGATATTGGTGTTATCCACTATTTAACCTGTGCCATATAGCCTTTTTTCAATTTCCACCATTCTACACAGCAGCTTGTTTATATGAACTGAAGTAGTGTTGCTGAAGCAAACAGATCAGTTTAACCAGTGCAGGGCAACATTACATGATATTTTCATTACTTAAAAACACTTACATTTTTCGGTGTTACTGTTCTACAAGGCAGCTGTTATCTTATGTCAGGGAGCTGCTATCTGGTTACCTTCCCATTGTTCTGCTGATGGGCTGCTGGAGGAGAAAGGGAGGGGGTGATACTCCAACTTACAGTACAGCAAAAACGATTGAATCAGAGCACAAGTCACATGACTGAGGGCACCTGGGAAACAGACAATCTGCCTGGCCCCATCTCAGATTTTAGAATTAAATATAAAAAAATCTGTTTGCTCTTTTGAGAATTGGATTTCAGTGCAGAATTCTGCTGGAGCAGCACTATTAAATGTTGTGTTTGGGAAAAAAAATTCTTATGACAGTATACCCTTTAATTTACCATGTAATTATGGTTTGGGTTAGGACTCACTGAATCCTATATGAAAGATTCAGGATTCGTCCAAATCCACCAAAAAATGGATTTGCGGTATCCCTAAAAATCTTTGTTTCACATGATTCTATCAGTAATGTATGGTTAAAAGGCACAATTCTGTCCATTTATTGGTTGATGGAACCTAACATGTTTGTGTGCAAGTATTGTGGATAATACAAAAATTTATTTAGGCTTCATTTATATGAAACTGTGCTTTAAATTTGGGTTGTTTATGTGATATGTTTTTGGAGAGAGCTGCATTTTTAGGTTAACAGTTCTCCTTTAATTACTAAGGGGCAAGACACCTTGACAAATCATTTTCATTATTTGCAGTCAAGGGGTTAACTATAAACACATAGTTGAAAATATATGGTTCAAATATAAACATATCGTTCATTATCGCAGTTGGTGGATTACTCACTTGCCTGCAACATTCTACCAGTTCCCACATATAGGAACGAACTGTGCAATTTCATAGACATTTTTGTCAGTATTGACAGTTTATACATTCTCCTGATGCTTGCGAGTCTTCTTCAGCTGTTTTATTTATAGGCTTCTATTCAAAGATTTTGACACATGTTGTAAGTGTAGAATAGAGTACAATATCATATATATACCTCCCGACTGTCCCTTTTTCGGAGGGACAGTCCCTCTTTTGACAGCTCAACCTGCAGTCCCTCATTTCTCTGCACTGAACAGCCAGAAAAAGAAACAAAGTTTCTAACTTAATTGGCTTTTGGCAGAGAGCCAAGAAGAGCTAACCGGTGCAAATACGTTACTTTGTAACAATTTTGAGATAAGAAAATAAGTAATTGTAAAAGTTTAGATAAGGAGAAATATTTTCAAACTTTCATAACCTGCCAAATTTTGTAAAATGAACATGGTAATTAGGGGGTGTGGCCACAAAAATGGGCATGGTCAAAAACATTTTGTAGTGCTACGTGCATATATAAGTTGTTCATTAGCTTGTTGTCTTGTAGTTTTTAGGTATGCTTTCTAAGGGACAGTTGCAGTTTGTTATTTTTATTCATGCTTGTAACAGTATTGGATCTATTATCTGGAATGCTTGGTGGCCTGTGTTTTTCCCAATAAGGGGTCTTTCCTTAATTTTGATTTCCATACCTTAGGTCTATCAAAAATAAGTTTAACTAGGTCATGTGCTATGTTACTTAAACTGACCCTACTTGCTGATACCTTGCATATACATTGGTCCTTTCCCAACGAAACTATTGATCGTCTGTGACTGTTTGACCCCAAAAAGATAGGCCACCAAAAAAATGGGGTAAATGACTTATAAGCCAACCTGTTTTATGTATTGGGTCATTAACTGAACTGGGTTTCTGGGTTTGATATGCCAATATTTCAATGTTTTGTAGTTGGCATTCATTTAAATGGGCAGTATATACAATGAACTATAAAAAGTATTGTATTAAAAATGTGCATTGTCTATTCTTATTAATTACAAGAAGTAATTGGGATTTTATTATTAACCTTACACACAGTGGTGTAACTAAAGGGGACCCTTCTCCAGATAAAAAGGCAGTGGGGGGTGGGGGATTATGGGTCCCAAGTGTAGTGGGTGATTACAGTCTGCTTACAGTCGAGTGAATTCATTGTCATTTTATCCATATATGTTTGTACAGTACACAGTGAAATGAAACAACATAGAAGTACTAGACGACAGATAAAAAGTACAAGTGCAAAATTGTGCAACTACTGCAAGACAGTAGAGCATAGTGCAGGGACAGGACAAGACAGTGCACACTCAGCAGATGTAATATGTAAAGTAAATAATGCTAAACGTCAGACATGATGAGTGTATCATTGTGATATGATAGTAGTAAGAATGATAAAGTGCAGATGTGCTCATAGTGAACAATTGTATCCAATGGCTGTTTATACTATGGCGTACAGTAGGGTCCTAATGCTTCATTACTTTTTTCTAGAAGTATCCATCATAGTTAACAATTCCACTATCACCCTGTCCCCAAGGCCCGGTGCCTTGGGGTTATCCTAGATTCTGCCCTGTCATTCACTGCTCACATCTAGTCACTTATTAGATCATGTCACTTCCACCTAAGGAACATATCCAAAATATGATCATTTATCACCCAAGATCACCCAATTCTTTTTCACTCTCTCATCAGATCACATTGACTATTGTAATTCTTTTTTAATTGGCCTTCCCTGCCAAAGACTGTCACCTCTCCAGTCCATATTGAACACTGCCGCTAGGCTTATACACCTGAGCAACCGCTCCTCCTCTGCCATGCCATTCTGCCAATCCCTGCATTCCACTGCACTTCAGAACTAAATTCAAATTATTGACCCTGACATTCAAAGCACTTCATAACTCTGCCCCTCCCTACATCTCTGAACTCAGCTCTATATACTCATCCAACTGCTTACTACGCTCCTCTACTGACCTGCTACTTGATTCTTCTCTCATTACCTCCTCACATGCTCACATTCATGACTTTGCAAGGGCTGCACCCCTAATCTGGAATTCTCTCCCACAGTCTGTTCGACTTTCTCCCAACCTTTTTGCTTTCAAGAAATCTCTTAAAACGCACTTACTTAGAGAAGCCTACCCTCATGCTTAACTACCCAATGCAATACCACTTACAGTACCACATCTCTCACCCACTTAACTCTGATCTTGCCCACTCCCACACCTTGTGTATCATTCCCTTCCCTTTAGATTGTAAGCTCTTTTTGCACAGAGCCTTCCTCACCTATTGTACCGGTATTTATTTTGATGTATGTAATTCATGATTTAATTGTATTATCACATTTACTTTACATCCTGGATTCGGTGCATCCCTAGTAAAAAGTAGTGAAAAAGCACAGTTCTGCACTTTATTAAATTCACTATTTGGGATTTGACCGAATCCTTTGTGAAAGATTCAGCCGAATACCAAACTGAATCCAAATCCTAATTTACATATGTAAATTAGAGGCTGGAAAGGAAACCGTGGAAAAAATTTTTTACTTCCTTGTATACTGACGAAAAAGTAATTTCTGCACTTATTTGCCTGAATTTGAATCCTGCTGAAAAAGGCTGAATCCTGGATTTGTTGCATCCCTACACTTTGTAGACCAACAAAATACATTTATTAACCAATTCATATTCACTTGGCCTATTCTTGCATCATATGTATATTAACCTTTAAAGTAAAAGTATATAAAAAAATTAGGTTTTACATTGTTTGGCTACTTTATGTAGCAAATACATGCAAGCTAATTCACATGAAATTAATCACGTTTTTATGCACAATTTCTCTAGTTGGTCTCAGTCACCCAATTCCGAGCGACTGCAAAGCAGCTTGCACCAAAACTTGCTTTTAGCTTACCAAAACATGCATCTGTGTTGGGAAATTATAAATGCGCTGTGAGATAATGTTAAACTGGCAAAATGACAGGCACGAGGTGTGCTTTAGTTTTGTGAAACATCAGGGCGTCCACCCATAAGATGTCGCCTAGACAGCTGTCTACAATTATACAAACATTTTCAAAAGAGCTTATGGCAAAAAGCACAATGGTCTTTAGGCTGTGGATCAGTGGTGGGAAACAGACAGCTCTCAGGGACCATGCCTTTCTCTTTCAGTGCTGCTGTGGAAATGCTAGGGATGCACTTTGTGAAAGATTCAGCCAAATACTGAATTGAATCTGGACCATATTTTGCATTTGTAATTTAGGGCAAAGAGAGTAACTAAAGAGTAACACATTTTTGAGTTTCTGTGATGAAAGTCACATAATTGGCCAGGGACTTGAGTTCAGCCAAATCCTGCTGAATAAGGCCAGATCCCAAACCGAATCCTGGAGTTTGTGTGTCCCTAGGAAACACTAATGTATTTTCCTCACCTATGCGCACATCTTTACACTTTGATGGAGCACACCCTGTTGCATTTATTTCTTAGTTTCCAGATCTATTTACATTATATTTTGTGCCAAAATTTTGTATTATTTTCGGCTGAATACCGAACTGAATCCGAATCATAATTTGCATATGCAAATTAGGGTCGGGAAAAGGAAAAAGTGGAAAAACAATTGTTTATTTCCTTGTTTTGTGACAAAAAGTCATGTGAAATCCCACCCTTCCCATAATTTGCATATGCAAATTAGGGTTTGGATTCAGTTCAGCTAGGTGCAAGGATTTGGCCGAATCCTGCTGAAAAAAGGCTTAATCCCAAACTGAATCCAGGATTCATTACATCCCTATTTTTGTACTTTATTTAGTGCAGCTATCTCTACTATATTTACGCACAATACCCACTATGGTCACCAGAAGCCAGGTAATCACAATGTGTAACATATTTATTGTGCCTGCTATACATTTTTTTGGTTAAAAGTATTGATATTTTTTTTAATTCAATTAGGTGACTGCATCTAGCTAAAAGTAAATATGGGAAACTTTAGAAAATTTGTTGTACATAGATTTTCAGCGCATTTTGAACGGCATCTTTCTCATACCTTTTATTCATGTACTGCATGTGGCAGACGTCTGCAGTCAATATAGAAGAATGGAAGTGAACATGGGACAGAAAAGTCCTTTGCTGCGTAACATTTTGGCACTGTATGAATAAAGGATAATCAATTTTGCTTTGTTTGCTGTTAAATGACAATATTGGTGCGGTCAGCACACTGTGAGCTGGCTTACCTATTGGTTACTAGGCACAGCATGATGAAAATGACTTTGCTTTGCCTGCTGAATATACAAAGCGTTGGGGGGGCAGAGGAAGTGCTTGCACATGCCGTGTTTGTTCTGACATTTTTCGTAATCATTATGATAATTTATGGCCTTGAAAATGTCATTTTATGGAAGAATTCATAAGAATATATTTTTTTAAACTTTTACCTTTAATCTTTCACTTGGTAAGCACCAATAGGGCAGAGACACACGAGCAGTGCCCCAGCATCAAATCTCCTCTTATTTGGGGTGACTCATTTCCCTGAACTGCCTTCCCCCCAGCTAAAATGTAAATCGCTGGCTAGGTAGCACTAGTCGCCCAAAATTTCTTTGTAAGGCAACTTCAGAAAACTAATCGCTCCAAGTGCCCCATTGCACTAAGCATTTCTCATTTAACTTAATAGCAGATGACTGGCTAGCTATTGGTCACCTTTAAAGGACAAGGTGATGTAGGCTAAAATGTACATTATGTTTTGTTCTTCTGTACCATCCAAAGGCAGGGGTCCCCAACCTTTTTTGCTCATGAGCCACATTTAAACTTAAAAGAGTTGGAGAGCAACACAAGCATGAAAAAGTCCATGGGGATGTCAAATAAGAGCTCTGATTGGCTTTTTGGTAACCCCTATATCGACTGGCAGACTACAGGAGAGACTGTTTGGCACGACATCTGTTTTTTATGCAACCAAAACTTACCTCTAAGCCAGTAATTCAAAAATAAGCTTTGAGGCCACTGGGAGCAACATCCAAGGGGTTGGAGAGCAACATGTTGCTCGCCAGCTACTGGTTGGGGATCACTGATCCAAGGCAACCACAGCCCTTTAGGAGTAAAGATATGTGTCTCCAAAGATGCCCCAGTAGCTCCCCATCTTCTTTTCTGCTGATTCACTGCACATGCTCTATGCCAATGTCACTTACTGAGCTTAGGGACCCACTCAAAATATGCAGTACATATAGAATAGAAATGTCACAATATAAGGCTGATTAGTAATTAATACAGATAATTACTACATAGCACAGAAACCAGTGCAACTAGCATCATTATTTAATAATCAGCCCTGTAGCATCAGCTTATATTACAGGCCAACCTCATATTCTGCTTGATAATTTGTGACAACCCCTAAGCTTAGCTTCTCAGCAGCTGCTCAGAGTCCACTGAGCATGTGAGTGTCACAGACACTTTCCAAGATGGTGACCCCCTGTGACAAGTTTGAAGTCCTGGACCATTGCTGCTATTGATAAGTTAAAACTTTAGTCTAGTGCAATAAGTTCAGTATATAAAATATGCAATTTTTATCTACATTCATTTTTAGGGTTTAGTTCTCCTTTAAGGGATATTACCATTGCTAGATTTCCCTTTAAAAAAAAAATTGTATTTAATCGTGTAAACACTTCTTTAGTGCAGGGCAGTTCAGTCTTCATAAAATTGCTTTCTTTAAAAACTACTGTGGAACCGTTTTTATCATTGTGCTAATTCAACTTGTTCACATTATAACGACACATTCCCTTCATTGATTGCAAAATGCATATCTTAAATAAGGTATGACCACACTATTTTTTAAGCATTTTTTCTTACCCAACTCCCAGCATTATTAGTCAGCTGTCTGGAGTAGAAGCTTATAGAGCATGTAGAACTGGTTCTGTTATACAGGTTGCAGGTAAATACAATAAATGTGCACTTTCACCATCGTTATATTTTTTGTTTTTGTTTTTTTAATGGAACTCCCTGCATTTATTATCATTATTATTACTATTGTTAATTAAACAGGTATAGTATCTGTTATCCGCAAACATTTTCCAGAAATCTCCAAATTACGGGATGGCAGTGTTCCATAGACTCTATTAAAACTGAATTTACTTTTCTCTGTTATACTAAAACAGTAGTTGTACTTGATCCCAACTAGGATATAAGTAATCCTCATTAGAGGCAAAACAATCCTATTGAGTTTATTTCATGTTTAAATGCATTTTAAGTAGATTTAATATACGGAGATCCAGATTACAGAAAGATCCCTTAGCTGGGCAAACCCAGGTCCCAAGCATTCTACCTGTTCTATAAAATATATAAATTAGTACTTATCAGTATATATTGTTAGGCAACTCCAGAACAACAGCTGTGGTTCTGGTTTTTATCTGTAACTCCCTGCATCAATGATACTTCTGCACAACAGTGTTTAAAAAAAAAAAAAAAAAAAGGGCCTGATTAGTTGTTGGCTATTATTATTATTGTTGTTATTATTATGTATCGGTTACAAGCATACCTCCCAATTTCAGTTGTTACTGACATTTCCCGAGTTTCTGTTTGATCTCCTGCACTGAACAGCCGTAAAAAGATTTATAATATGTAAAGAGCTCACACTCTGGTTGGGGCTAACGTTTTTTTTTTCCTTCAAAAGTTTGCCCCCCCCGCCCAGCGATAGGTCACCCACACTGGGAAGGAGTTCCTGCTACCAGCGACAATGCTGGAGCACACGCATGCGTATAATGAGTGAACTTGCTCTTTATGCACGTGCGTAATGTCAGATAAGCATGCACTATGTATGACATGGTCACTCGCACTGGGAGCTCCCTTACGGTGGGAGTGTCCTAGTGCTGTGGGGGGACATTTTTTTTTTTTTTAAATCTACTGTTAACCCCAACCGGAGGTGCCCTTTAAGCACTTAAAAGGAAAACAATACCCCCCAAATGAATTCTTAAAGGGAAACTGTCATGGGAAAACATGTTTTTTTTTTTTAAATGCATCAGTTAATAGTGCTGCTCCAGACTTCTGCACTGAAATCCATTACTCAAAAGAGCAAACAGATTTTTTTATATTCAGTTTTGAAATCTGACATGGGGCTAGCCATTTTGTCAATTTCCCAGCTGCCCCAGTCATGTGACTTGTGCCAGCACATTAGGAGGGAACTGCTTTCTGGCAGGCTATTGTTTTTCCTTCTCAATGTAACTGAAGGAGTCACAGTGGGACATGGGTTTTTATTATTGAGTGCTGTTCTTAGATCTACCAGTCAGCTGTTATCTTGTGTTAGGGAGCTGTTATCTGGTTACCTTCCCATTGTTCTTTTGTTAGGCTGCTGGGTGGGGGAAAGAGAAGGGGTGATATCACTCCAACTTGCAGTACACCAGTAAAGAGTGATTGAAGTTTATCAGAGCACAAGTCACATGACTTGGGGCAGCTGGAAAATTGACAAAATGGCTAGCCCCATGTCAGATTTCAAAATGAAATCTAAAAAAATCTGTTAGCTCTTTTGAGAAATGGATTTCAATGCAGAATTCTTCTGGAACAGCACTATTAACTGATGCATTTTGGAAACAATTTTTTTCCCATGACAGGATCCCTTTAAGCAACAGATTTATTAGGTTATATCAAATTAAGTGGCTTATTAGGGCAGAACTACATGGCAGACTTCCGTGCCTTTAGGTGGCCATACACGGGCAGATAAAAGCTGCCGACAGACTGTGTCGGCAGCTTATCTGCCCGTGTGGGGGGCCCTCCGACGGGCTTTCCCGATCGATATCTGGCCGAAAGTCGGCCAGACGTCGATCAGGCAGGTTTAAAAATCCCGTCGGATCGCGGCCGCATCTGTTCGTTGATGCGGTCCCGCGATCCGACCGCCCATACTGATCCGAACGTTGGGCCCTAGGGCCCACGATCGGATCAGCCCGATATCGCCCACCTCAAGGTGGGCATATCGGGGAGAGATCCGCTCGTTTGTCAACATCGCCAAACGAGCGGATCTCTTCGTGTATGGCCACCTTTTGTCGGATCCAACGCTGGGCAACAAAACGCCTGCATCAAGTTGAATCTGGCAGGAACAAGGTAAAGTAATAGGACGTCGGACAGTGTCACAGGGTTGATCCAACACGACACGACTGTCGGATGAAAATGCTGCATGCTGTTTCTTCATCTGACAGTCATGTCGCATCAGATCAAACAGATCAGACACTGTCCGACTTCCTATGTAAAGAAGCTAGACTCTGGATATTGGGTCTCATACCTGTATTATAAAAGATATAATAACAGTACAGTTAAAATGTATTGTTAGGCAACTCCAGAACAACAAAGTTACATGGTTAAATTGGGTTGAAAAAAGACAAAGTCCATCAAGTTCAACCCCTTCAAATGAAAACCCAGCATCCATACACACCCACCCCTCCATACCTTCACATAAAATTATATATGGCCATATACTAACTATAGAGTTTAGTAACGCAATAGCCTTTGATATTATGTCTGTCCAAAAAATCACCCAAGAACCTTTAGAAAGTATCAACAGAATGAGCCATCACAACATCACCCGGCAGTGCATTCCACAACCTCACCGTCCTGACTGTGAAGAACCACCTACGCTGCTTCAAATGAAAGTCCTTTTCTTCTAGTGCGGTTTATCTGTAACTCCCTGCATCTAATGATATTCCTGCACAGCAGTGTGTTATTATTAGATGCAGGGAGTTACAGATAAACTGCAGCTGAGTTAGATATCAATACATACTGGTGTTTTTATTATATTTTATTATTAACAATAAATGCAGGTAGCTAAATAAAAACACAAAAATGGGATGATCTATCTTAATAACAAAACAGCTGTGTGCAGGTTGGGAGACGCAGGCAATAGTAATGTGCAGGCCAGCCCTATATCTGCAGGTTCAGGCTGACCTTGCACTCCTCTTGAGCTGGTGGCCACCTTGCATTGCTGGCTTCCAACTTCCGTGTTTCTTTTTTTTTATAGACGCTGCACCTGCTTGCTCTGCCCCTTTTGTGTCATCTTCTGTGTGGGTCTATAAAAGGAAGCTGGTATGCAGGTGCAGACAGACGTGGGTTGAGGGAGGATTGACTTTGGCTGGGTGTGGGTCAGGAAAAACCCGACCCACACATCACTAACAGGCAGGTAGGTGGGAGGGCTACAGCACAGTTCAGCCTGTCAGTCAGTGCTGTGACCACTTCCTGTGAGAGAATTAAGAGACACTCCCACCTCTCATTTCAGCCTAGCTTCTGAAAGGAACAGTTCAGTATAAAAATAAAAACCGGTTAAATGGATAGGTAGTGCAAAATAAAATATCTTTCTAATATAGTTAGTTAGCCAAAAATGAATTTTATGAAGACTGGAGTGACTAGATATCTAACAGAACAGAACACTACTTCCTGCTTTGCAGCTCTCTTGGTTTCCATTGACTGGTTACCCTGGTGACCAAGCAGTAGCCACTTAGTGACTTCAGAGGGGCCACATGGGTCAAAACTGTTGCTTTTGAATCTGAGCTGAATGCTGAGGATCAATTGCAAACTCACTGAACAGTTATGTCCCATGTGACCCCCCTTCAAGTCACTGACTAACTAACTCAGAGTTAGAGAGCTGAAAAGCAGGAAGTTGTGTTCTGGCTATTACATTAGACATCCAGTCACTCCAGCCTTTATACATTACATTTTTGCCTGACTAACTAAATTAGAAACATTTTTTTTTTATTTTGCAGACTATCTGTGTATCTAGTTTTTAATTTTACACTGAACTGTTGTCTCTGCAGCTCTGATATAATAACATTTTTGGGAGGTAAAATTCATTTTGCATCGTTACATATTATAAGGAAGGCTGAATAATATAACTGAAGATGAGTATTGTACAAATTGTCTCCTTTAAATTGTTTGATACATTTTTGGATCTGCAGTAATGTTTCCCTCACAATATTCTGCATCTCTCTGATTAAGAGGAAAAAATCAAATCATTTACTGAATTAGGGATCCTGCAGATTAATGATTGACTTTAAGACTGAAATACACATGGTTTGAAAACAATATTTCTCTTTCAGTAACTACAGTATTATGTGCAAATGTAATGCAATGTAATAAAAGTTCAAACATTTGCATAAATAAAAATATTTTGTTTAGGAACATGATATTCTTCATTACACAGTTGTTACCTTGTGCGGGTCGAATTTCGAAGTTAAAAAACATAGAAATTCGACCATCAAATTTTTTAACGGCCATTTTTGCTTGAAAACGGAAATAGGTCCGTTTTCAATCAAATAAAAATCTTTTGAATCGTTCAAATGCATTGTTCAATTCAAACAATTTTCAATAAAATCCTTCGGTTTTTTTTAAAGAGACAGTGCTTCAAAATTCGAATTTTCAAATTTTTTCAATTGAAAACTAATTTTGGGCTATTTGATAGTTGTAGCCCAAAATTACTTCAAAATTTGAAATTTTTAAATTCTAATTTTATTCGAATTTTCGCTTTGACCCTTAGTAAATCTGCCCACAGTGCATCACAGGTACAACTGTTTCAGGAAGCGTTTTTTTTTTTTTTTACATGCACAGTGCACTGGCTCAAACTGTTTATTGGTGGATGAGCTACTAAATTTGGTTCTCAAAAGGTAATTTAATACACTCAAAAAAAATGTACACTTTGCTCATACATATATTCTGTTAAAGACTTTTACCTTGATATCTACAGCCACCATTTTGGCCCATGGAATCCGGGCAGGGGGCAGAGCCATGACGGGGTAGGATGGTGATGTGGTGTGGGTTGGGCAGTGATGTCAGGGCAGGGCTATGATGCGATAACCCCCAATTGGCCAGTCACTGCATCAATTATAGGAAGTCCTTCCCAATTTGGACAACGGGGCAGGCAGTCTTGACCCAGGCAGCCCTTCATGGGCTGTCCGTGTCAAAACCATGCAGATGGCAAGCCTATCCATAACACCAATGACTTGAAAAAGAATGCAATGAAAATTTAAACATGAAATTTAAAAAGAAGGCAATCTTTGAGTCACTTTAAATATTGGACACATTTGGAGTGTTGGGTCTTCCAGTAATATTCTTGTAGCATACTTAATGTCTGTTCCTGTAAGACTGCTGGGCAATGTAGTTCCCTGTGCCTTCCACTACAATACAGAGTAGCTGGTAAATGCGTCAATGAGCAAACATAACTACTTTTTCAGTAAAAAGTTTTAATATATCCACTGCACACTGGCGAAACTTTAAAATTCACAAACCTTCTTCCACTGTTGGAAGTGGTTGCTAAACAGTTTCCGGATTCACAAAAGCTATGTTAAAGGGATCTTGTCATGGAAAAATTTTTTTTTTCAAAATGCATCAGTTAATAGTGCTGTTCCAGAAGAATTCTGAACTGAAATCCATTTCTCAAAAGAGCAAACAGCCTAACAAAAGAACAATGAGAATGTAACCAGATAACAGTTCCCTAACACAAGATAACAGTTGGTAGATCTAAGAACAGCACTCAATAGTAAAAACCATGTTCCACTGCATACTATTCAGTTACATTGAGAAGGAAAAACAGCAGCCTGCCAGAAAGCAGTTCCCTCCTAAAGTGCTGGCACAAGTCACATGACCAGGGGCAGCTGGGAAATTGACAAAATGGCTAGCCCCATGTTAGATTTCAAAACTGAATATAAAAAAGTCTGTTTGCTCTTTTGAGAAATGGATTTCAGTGCAGAAGTCTACTGGAGCAACACTATTAACTGATGTGTTTTGAGAAACACATGTTTTCCCATGACAGTTTCCCTTTAAATTCTTACAAAGGAACATTTGTTCACAAAGATACATACCTTATTGAGTATTTTTTCCATTACCGACTTTTATTACATTCCCCCATAGGAGTCTTGTGTTCCTGCCTGTTGAGTCCAGCAGGAGAGAGACTGCTGTTAATCTGTAAGGGGGAAGCATTGCAGGGCGCAGCCTGCTGGGAGTTGTTTCCTGCTGTCTTCTGAGAATTTTTTTTGCAAGGGCCTAGTGTGATCCAAGAGTTCAGCCTGTATGCCATTTCAGTGAAGAAAAAGCTACAGTGTGTGGCGAAGCAGGGTTCCTCCTGAACTGTAACTTGTCTTGCCAGTTTGAGACATTGGAATGGGCCACATCTAGTGATGGACGAATCTGGGGCGTTTTGTTGAAATTTCGTGAATTTCACAAAACGCAGAAAAATGCGCGATACACTCCTGTGTCTCGTTTTGGACCCGGGTGTCCATTTTTGGAACCTGGGGCCCATTGCCGGCGTCCAAAAAATGGATGCCGGCAATGGGCGCCGGCAAATTTTCAGTTGAATAAATTCGACCATCACTAGCCACATCCCCAAACATCATGTCCATTTTACAAAATGTGGCAGGTTATGGAAAGTCTGAACATATTTCTGGGGGTTAAGTTTCTGGGGACAAAGTTTTACCTGCAACTTACTTGCTGCTTTCAAAGTAAAATTCCCAAACTTGGTTGCCCTTTAATTAGACTCCATATGTATTTTGTGGTCACAGCCTCATTGCACCCCCACCTAATGATTTTAAAAATTAGTTGTGAGCAGAACTTTCCCTTGTTTGTTATAATATCTAGTCATTGCCAAATCTCCCATGGTGACAAACACTACATCTTTAATTGCTCATATTTAAAAAAAAAAAATGCTTTGAGGACAAGGAAAATTAGAGTACAGCTAAAGTGAACAGGTATGGTTATTAAAAGACACCAATTAAACTCACTTTGCTGTGCATTTATGTTTGCTGAATCTTTAACATACTTTACCTTCCTTTTATGCTTTACAGCTGGTAGATGTCACCAGCCTTCATTTCCAAATATTCCAACTTCAGTGATGGTGGCTCATCCAAGTGGGATCACTGACTTTATAAGGTCCATCTTTTATTGCCACTGCTCCTATGGGAATTTTCGAAATCACTTGCTGCCTTTTTTTCTAATAGCGGGTAAGTGGCGAGTGATCCAAAATAACAGTGAGCATGCACAAAAGGAACCACAAACTGAAGATGATGTGTGTGCAGTTCAAGATGTGCCTGCAAGTCTTTTCATTTTTGTATATTTGCATGTGTGTATATATCTCAGGACTCTGCATAAGTAGCAAATTTGGTGAAAGGTACAAAAGCCTTTCCTTCTTTTTTTGGATAATTTCAATTTCAAGTTGAAATTATCCAAACTCGATTTGAGTTTATTAAAAAAATTTGAATTTGATTTTAGAGTTTTATCATGCTCCATTAAAAGGGGAACTGTCACCCACATCTGAAAATCTGTATAATATAAGACCTTTTAAAATTAATCATGAAACCCAAGTTCTTTTTTTATTAAAATAATCATACTGGTTGTAAACTCATTTAAAACGCTCAGCTGTCAATCTTATATTGCCTGTCCCTCCTCTATGCCTTATGCCTTTATAGAGACAGGCAGGCAATTACTTTTACTTTCCATTTTGTAATTTCTAAATGTCACTGCATTCCTTACATTGCCCCTACGTCTGCAACATTTAATTTTGTAGGCAATGCATGGGCATGGGCATCAGGTGCCCCATTTTGTGTCCACAAAATAGCACCTGCCTGTTTCAAGTGATTGTGAATTCCAAGACTAAAAGAAACCAGATTTAAATACTTTATTTAGTGTAAGTGACTTTTATTTTGCTTGTCCTAACATCATAAAACAGGATTTGGAATTATTTTTTAGGGTGACAGGTCCCCTTTAAGAATTAGACTATTCGCCACCTAAAACTAGGGATGCACCAAATCCACTATTTGGGATTCGGTCAAATCACTGAATCCTTCATGAAGGATTCTGCTGAATACCGAACTGTATCCTAATTTGTAAATGCAAATTAGGGACAGGAAGGTAAAATGTGGGAAAAGAAATTTTTACTTCTTTGTTTTGTGACAAAAAGTTACGATTTCCCTTGCCCACCTAATTTGCATACGCAAATTTGGGTTTGGTCGAATCCTGTTGGAAAAGGCTGCATCCAGGCCAAAGCCCAAATCAAATCCTGGATTCGGTGTACCCCTACCAAAAACCTGACAAACCACTGTATAAGTCAGTGGGAGAGATCCAGGGATCAGTTTGGTGATGTTTGTAGTCTTCATTGCATTCAGAGAAACCTCTTGAATCCAGTTTGGTCAAACTCGATTCAAATTTGATTAGAGTTTTGAAGCCGGTAAAATTTGTCCGAGTTTTACATGTTCGATTTTATTAATAAATAGTTGAATATTCGAATTTAGACTACAGTCGAATTCACGTGAGTTAAGAAAAACGCGCATGATTTTGAAATTCGACCCTTGATAAATGTGCCTCCCCATGTGCTGGGGCAGTTTTTTTTTAATTAGTACAGAACTTGTAAGGACCGAAGGTTGAGGTGAGGTTGCGGACCAAGGAGGAAACAACAGTCCAAGCACCAGTCCAAAGTACACGGTACAGGCAAGGTACAGGAGCAAGACGTGGTCGGGGTCCAGGCAGTGGGTCGGTTCAGGCAGCGTAGAGTCGTAGTCCAGAAACAAAGCAAGGTCATACACGAGTAGAGTGAGTAGAGAAAACAGGATAAGCGCACCCAGGAACAGCGAAAGGGAACCTATAATCGGGCAGTAAACCAGAGTCCAGTACTGCCTCAATAGGCCTCAATTGGTGCAAAAACAGACGCCAGCATGATGGCGCGTCCGTTCAGACGCACGCTGACCCGCAACGCGCGCTGGCGCTGATGGAACTTAGCAGGAAAACTTACAGAACTTGGCTTTGCAAACAAAAATGCATCAGTTGTAAACAAAATTAGTTGTTTCTACTGGTACATGACTTTATCAGTTTGCATTTGGTCTGGCCAAATCTGAATTCTGATGTTAGCATGTCTTTTTAATATAAATAAAAGAAGATTGTAATAACTATTTTTCATTTTAGAAAAGGCTATTGGGCATTTTCTGAAACCGTACACCTGTCTAAGTCACATTAGTAGCGTTTATTTCCTTGGTCTCTGGAAGTATTTTGACCATTGTTTTGTGGTTTTGTAGTTCTTTGCTCATTTCTGTAGAAGGAAAAAGACCAAGGGTCCTTCGCTCTGCTCTTCAACTTTTTGTAGGCATTTTAACTGAGCCACTTGGTCATAAAGAATTTACATTATAGAGCAAGACTTGTTGATTCATAAGCCATTTACCCCTGATTGTCTCAAACATATTTAGGCAGCCTCTTGCTGCTTATGTCAGTTTTTGGTTGGGAAGAATACTACTACTGCTGCTTCCAGTGCTGTGAGATGACTTTTTGGCATAGTAGAGAAGTTGAAGGAGCACAAATTAAAGTATTGTCTTAGTTCTATATCATCCACAACACCCAGCGATTTTTAACCTATGCAATAAACTACTAAATCCCATTGCTACTTAACAACCATACTTTTTTTGATGTTGGTAAGTTTTTATTTTATTTGTATATATTGTGCACAATATGTTCTTCCCTCATACTGTACTATTGAGTTAAGGGAAGATATATTGAAGATAGAACTCCATATGAACATGAGACATTTTATCTTATCTAAAGAGCAAATAATATCACACTTTTTTTTCTGCAGGATTCGGGTTTGGCCAAATTGTTGTGCCAGGCCAAACCGAATCAGAATCCCTAAAACTGTCACACTTTTTTTTGACGCATGCCCCCATCACTGATCAGATAAAAGATGGCTGAATGCAGAAGAGCTTCTAAAAAATTATACTGCAATTAACTTAGGAGGCTTAATAAAAAAAGATGTTTTACATATAAATTTATGAAATGTGTCAGGTAAAATACATTTCATTTTGGGTGAGACATGCCGATTTCTTTGGAGTTGTTTAATTTTTCAAGAACATTTTTTAGAACCTTAATGCCATCATTTATCAGTAAAAGAATATGCTTGTAACCAGTAAAACATTTATATTTAAAGCATTTTTAACCGAAAGAAGCATAATTAATCATTGTGTAGGCAGATAAAACGGGAAATCCGTGTAGGCAGTTATTGCAAAAAAAATATTGCAAACTTCATTTCTGCAAATATATAAAAAAGCAAATCCTTTCTAAGGACAATAGCATGTAAAGCAGGGGTGTCCAAACTGTGGCCCGTGGATATGAATGTGGCCCAGCTTGAAATGCTTGGTTCCAGAGGAAAAATCATGTCACAAAGGATATAGGTGGAGGGGGACTCTGCCCATTGCCCAGTTTGTAATAATAATATAATAATAAGTCTATTTAAAGGAGACATTTTGCTTAACAGTTTGCCTGATGTTTTCTTTAGTTTTAGATGAAATGCCAGATTAAAACTGTATTTGTCTCAACCTAGATTCCAGGGCTTCAGATATATTTATTTGCCTTCAATATTGTCTTTCCTCTTGAATTACGAATGAGGGCAACACATGAGGTGATGAGGGTAAATATATTGTACACAGCCCCACACAGCTGATTAACAGCAACATGCCAATTAAGCAATAATGGTTCAGGCTAAGGGCTGAACTCAACGGACGCATGTGTTTTTGCTCAGTGCATCTGATCACTGCAAATCGTCCAAGGAGTTCAGCCCTGAATGGTCGGCCCCCACACATTTTCACCTCACCAAATCCGGCCCTCGTTGCAAAAAGTTTGGACACCCCTGATGTAAAGCATTTTGAAAATTCACTGCAATCAAGGTGCCTGGAAGCCCCACAAACCATTTGCCTTTATATTCTGTTGGACCTGTAATTTAAAAAAATAAATAAATAAATGTTGTGATAATATTTTAACGATGCACAACAATCTGGTAATGAATAGGGAGTAAATTATGCCTCTCTTTTGTCCTTTTTTATTTCTTGCATCTGATGTCAAAGGTTTTAATGAAAAGGGTGATACACAAATCCATCAGGTTTTTTTTTCAGTTTAAACTGTGTGTTGATGTTGGTAGAGTTAATAAACACATTTGTCATTAGAATGATTTTGTTTTACAAATTAAAATGACATTATATTACCTGTACAAGTTGGTGGGGGTATATCCTGGATGGCAGGTACAGTTCAGTCCATAAATACTTGGACAGAGACAACTTTTTTCTACTTAAGGTTCTGTACATTACCACAATGAATTTTAAATTAAACAACTCCGATGCAGTTGAACTGCAGACTTTCAGCATTAATTCAATGGGTTGAACAAAAAGATTGCATAAAAATTTGAGGAATTAAAGCCTCTTTAACACTATCACTTCATTTCAGGGGCTCAAAAGTAATTGGGCAATTTAAAAAAAAAACTTAAAAGAAAATATTAATTTCTAATACTTTGTTTAAACCCCTTGCTGGCAATGACTCATGGACATCACCAGATTCTGGGTTTCCTCCTTTTTAATGCTCTGCCAGGCCTTTACTGCAGCAACTTTCAGTTGTTGTTTGCTTGTGGGCCTTTATGTCTGAGGTTTATTCTTCCACAAGTGAAATGCATGCTCAATTGGGCTCAGATCAGATGACTGACTTGGCCATTCAAGAATATTCCACTTCTTTGCTTTAATAATTTCCTGGGTTGCTTTGGCTGTATGTTTTGGGTCATTGTCATCTGTATTATGACACAATTTGCTTGCATTTAGCTGGATTTGAGCAGATAATATGTCTTGGAACACCTCAGAATTCCTTCAGCTGCTTCTGTCCGGTGTCACATCATGGATAAACACTAGTGTCCCAATGCCACTGGCAGCCATGCATGCCAAGCCATCACACTGCCTCCCAAATGTTTTACACATGATGTAGTATGCATTGAATCATGAGCTGCTCCACACCTTCTCCATACTTTTTTCTTGCCATCATTCTGGTAAAGGTTGATCTTGGTTTCATCTGTCCAAATAATGTTTTTCCAGAACTGGGCTGGCTTTTGTAGATGTTTTTTTTAGCAATGTCCAATCTAGCCTTTCTATTCTTGATGTTTATGAGTGGCTTGCAGTTAGGGTTGCCACCTTTTCTAGAAAAAAATATGGCCATCCTATATATTTAAGTTTTTCCCTATTAATAACATTGGGATCAAACATCAAAAATACCGTCCAGGCCGGTAAAATACCGGCCGTGTGGCAACCCTACTTGCAGTGCACCCTCTGTATTTACTTTCATACAGTCTTCTCTTTATGGTTGACTTGAATATTGATACGCCTACCTCCTGAAAAGTATTGTTCACTTAGTTGGCTGTTGTGAAGGGGTTTCTCTTCACTGTGGAAATGATTCTGCGATCATCCACCACTGTTGTCTTCATTGGACGTCCAGGTCTTTTTGCATTGCTGGGTTTACAAGTGTTTTCTTTTGTTCTCAGGATGTACCAAACTGTAGAGTTTGCCACTCCTAATATTGTAGCAATTTCTCGGTTTTTTTTTTCTGTTTTTGCAGCTTAAGGGTAGGGACAGACAGGGAGATTCGGGGCGATTCTGTCGCCTGGCGTTTTTAGCATGCGACAATCTCCCCGAATTTCCTTCTCCCTGTCTGCCGATCGTAAAAGGGACAAAGCGCCAGCGCCTGTGCACACGCTGTGCGGCGATTCCTGGCCCGAAGATACCTCGTGAGGAAACTTCGGGCGATTCCGGAAATCGCCGCGCAGCGTGTGCACAGGCGCTGCCGCTTTGTCCCTTTTACGATCGGCAGACAGGGAGAAGGAAATTCGGGGAGATTGTCGCCTGCTAAAAACGCCAGGCGACAGAATCTCCCCGAATCTCCCTGTCTGTCCCTACCCTTAGGATGGCTTGTTTTACTTGCATGGAGAGCTCCTTTCACTGCATTTTGTCTGTTCACAGTAAAATCTTCCACATACAAGCTACCCCCTCAAATCAACTCCAAGGCTTTTATCTGCTTCACTGATAATGATATAACAAAGGAATTGCCAACACCTGCCCACAAAAAGTCAATTGTTCAATTACTTCTGAGCCCTTGATTGTGTTAAAAAAGGCATGAGTTCCTCCCATTTTTATGCACTCTTTTTGTTCAATTAACTGAATTAAATCAGAAAATCTGAGTTGTTTAATTTAAAATTCTTGTGTAATGTACAGAACCAAAATTAGAAAAAATTGTCTCTGTCCAAATATTTACAGACCTAACTGTATGTATCCCCATTCAAAATCCCATCGGATTGCAGACCGCATCTGTTTGTTGATGGGGTCCTGAGATCCTACCACCCATATATTCTATATTATGATCCGATCGTTGGGCCCTAGGGCCCATGATCAGATCAGCCTCAGTGTGGTCATATAGGGGAGAGATCCACTAGTTTGTTGAAATTGCTGAACGTGTGGATCTCTATATGTATGGCCATCTTAACAGTCACCCCTTTAAGAGACACCACAGGGTTAACAAGCCAGAGGTGCAGGCTGGACAGCCATGGGTTGTTTTAAAAGGGTTGTTCACCTTTGAGTTGACTTTTGGCATGATGTAGAGAGTGATATTCTAACTGGTTTGAATTTTTTATTATTTTTAGTTTTTGAGTTATTCAGTGGCTCTCCTGTTAAAAGGGGTTGTTCACCTTTAAATTCTCTTTTAAACACAACTTTTTGAAAAGTAAACATAATTTCAAGCAACTGTGCAATATACATCAATTTTTATTGGTTTCTGACAGTTCCCTAAGCCTAGCCCCTTGCACTCCTGCTGAGCTGGCGGACTACCTTGCTGAGCTGCCTGACTACTGTTACTTTGTATCAGCAGCAATCTGTCCTCAGCCTGCATCCTCCAAACCCCACAATTCCCCATGATTTTAATAAGGAAGGGAACATCACAATGCAATGCATTGTGGGTTATGTAGTTCCTGCATGCTGTCTGTAGTCCCTCCTTTCCTGCCAGGATTTCAAATGATGCAAAAAGAAATCTGGATTTCAGCATAGAAAATGGCATTTATTCATACTTTTTGAAGAAACCAGTAATTGTGATGGGTATATTAGGGTTTTGTATGGTATGTGGGTCTATTTATCAAATTTTGGTTTGGAAGCCAGAGTTCCCCTTTAATATGATGTAGAGAGTGGTTTTCTGAGACATTTTACATTGGTCTTAATTGTTTATTTGTGGTTTTGCGTTATACAGCTCTTTGTTCAGCAGATCTCCAATTTGGAATTTTACCAGCTAGAGGATCTGAATAAAAAGATAAGTAATTTAAAGTAACAATAAATTGTAGCCTCAGAGAGTTTTTTGACTGCCAGGGTCAGTGACCCCATTTAAAAGCTGGAAAGAGTGAGAAGAGGAAAAGCAAAATTTTTGTGACCACCCCTAATTACCATGTTCATTTTACAAAATTTGGCAGGTTATGAAAGTTTGAAAATATTTCTCCTTATCTAAACTGTTACAATTACTTATTTTCTTATCTCAAAATTGTTACAAAGTATCTTATTTGCACCGGTTAGCTGTACTGGGCTCTCTGCCAAAAGCCAATTAAGTTAGGAACTTTGTTTCTTTTTCTGGCTGTTCAGTGCAGAGAAAAGAGGAACTTTCCAGTACAAATGAGGGACTGTGGGTTGAGCTCTAAAAAGAGGGACTGTCCCTCCAAAAAAAAGGGACAGCTGGGAGGTTTGCATTAGTGAGTTACTCAAAGCAGAAAAATTTGGATTCTAAAACAAGCATAAATCCAAAAATATACTGAATAAAAAAAAATACTGGCTATTTTTTAGATGATTGAAATTAATTTGTTTTACTGTTTCTTTATACTGTTACTACATCTCCTTTAAATTGTAATTATTGTACGTGGCATTCCAGAAGTAATTGGTTTTAGATCATTTTGGTGACTTTCCAATGTGACATTCATTTATTCTTTGTCCCTTTGTGAGGCATTCTATGTATAGCTTTAATATATTTTATCATACCAACAATGTCTGTTTTAAAGAATAACATATAATTTTATCATATGATACAAAATCACGAGATCTCTTGATAATATGTTTACTGCTCTGTGAGAACAGCCTGTACAAAATTAATCTCCTTGTGGGTTTTGTTTGCAGTTTATTTATTTATTTATTTTTTTAAATGGATGAAGAATATATAACTTAAGAGAAAATTTAATTCTGTTGAGAAAAAAAGCCAACTTTGCAGGCAGATATTTGGAACTGGCATTGAACGTTTCATTGCTTGCTTCTGGAACATAATTGACTACATACCACCTTTGAAAATAATGTAACTTTATTTTTAGGCATGCCCCAAATCCATGATTGTTTGCATTTAGCAACACCAACTCCGCTGCAAAAGATTTGGCCAAATACTAAACAAAATACACCTGAAAACAAAGAATTGCAGCATTCATTTGTCCAGAGCTTTAAAGTCACATGACTTGAGAGTTTCCAGCAGGCCCGGACTGGCAATCTTTGGGTTCTGGCAAATGGCAGAGGGGCTGTTATAAGGTCCCATAGAAAAGCCAATGTTTAGTGGGCTGGTGAGGGCTAATTGGGTTTCTGTGTACCTGAAATGCCAGGACCTATTTTAATTCTCGGTCCGGACCTGATTGCCAGCTCAATGTGTAAAGGACAGCTACTTAATGCAAATCTGTACTTCTATACAATACAAGGGAGCCAATCTGATGCTTTCCATGTTTTTTACAATCACCTTGCCTTTTTTGCTGTCTCTGTAGCACCCTGAGCACTTCAGTTAATTTTTATTACCCAGGATCCACAGACTATTGGTAAAATGACATCAAGTCAGTGTCAGACTGGGCCAATGGGAGACCAGGGGAAAACCTGGTTGGCCCACGCCGACCCTGCTCCGATGCTGGAAACCTCTGCCTACAGGAGCCGGTTGCACCGCTTCACCCCTTCCCCAGTGGCGTAACTACTCCCTGGTGGGCCCCGGCACAGGATGGGCACCTGGGCCCCCCTGTGGACCCATACCTCTGTAAATCACATGCTGGAGTGTTGATGGCATGTGTGATGTATAGTCTCCCCCTAGGTAACTGCCTGCCATAACCATTTTGTGGCTCCGATAGGCCCCAAGGGGATGGGGGCCCTGGTGCAATTGCACCCCCTACACCCCTGGTAGTTACGCCACTGCCCCTCCCCACGCAAGATCTCATCATGCATATGGTAAGGGGGAGGTTGGTTTAACTTGGGATTGGGGGTGGTGGTGGCACTTGTGACTGGGGTGGGGGGTCCCCAGGCAGCAGCCCCAGTTAGAGTTGCCACCCGGCCGGTATTTTACCGGCCTAGCCGGTAAAACACCAGCCAAGGCCGGGGCCGGTATTACAAATTTACCGGCTATGTAGCTGCCGGTAAATTTGTAATACCCCTTAAAAATGGCCCTTGCCTTGCCTTTCTCGCGTCTTCAGCCGATCGCTCGTGTGGCTCCGCCCCTTTGACGGCACGCTACGCCCCTTTTAACATCACGTCACGCCCCCTTTTGGCCCCGCCCCCGCCGGCCGGTATAAATGTTCAAAAGGTGGCAACCCTAGCCCCAGTCCGACACTGCATCAAGTACTTTGCAGTATTAATGGTATGTAGGGGTGCCACCTTTTCTGGAAAAAAAATACTGGCCTTCCTATATATTTAGTTTTTTTCCTATTGATAACATTGGGATCATTTTTACTGGCCAGGCCAGTTAAAAACTGGCCAGGTGGCAACCCTAATGGTATAGGAACCACTTATGTGGAAATGTGGACATCCAGAAAGTGCCAAATGAAATGAAGGCCATTTCCCATACAGTCCATTTTAGGCAAATTGTTCTAAGTTTAAAAAATATTTTTCTTTTTAATTTTTTACTTGATGGTAGTTCACCAGCATACCTCTATACTGGTCGCAAACAACCCTATTGGGTTTATTTAAAGTTTGATCCAAATTTTTGGGGGAAAAAAAATCAATTTTCTTCTAAACTGCCAGTCCCAAGCATTCCACATGTTAGAGCCTATTATTAGCCCATGAACCTCTCCTATACTTTATTGTAGCTATGGTGAGCCCATCCAGGGCCAGACATCACATCAATACTCATGCATACAGGGGGAATGGGAGCATGGTGGCCAGCCAGGTTGCCTAGGGTGCACTAGACTGGCTTGGCCCACCTCTGAGCCCATCAATGGTAGAAATAAAAGTGTTTAATAGGAACACAAAAATTAATAGGGCCAGGTTTTTCGTTAAGTTTTAAAGGACATGTCCCTTATTCAGTCTTGAAAAGACTCAGATTGTATGTTTGTAAAAGTTTAATTGGGATCATTTATGCTCCTTTCAAGTGCTTTTGGAATCTACAGAAGTTAAAATAACCATTTATGCATGCAATTTCTTCTCTGTGACAGTCGTAATCAATATAAATTCTGTGTGAAAATATATTTAAATGACCAGTAACATCAAAAAATGAAATTGTTTTAAAGTAATAACAATATAATGCAGTGTTGCCCTGCACTGGTAAAACTGCAGTGTTTGCTTTAGAAGGACTAGTATTGTTTATATAAATAAGATGCTGTGTAGCCATGGGGGCAGCCATTCAAAGGAGAAAAGGCTCAAGTTACACAGCAGATAGCAGATAAGTTCTGTAGAACATAATGTTATCTGTTATCCATTACTCATCCTGTGGCAAAACATTTTTTTACCCCGATGCTCCAAAAAGCCAGAATTCCAAAATCCGCCATCTCAGACCTGTTGAGGTCCTGTAATTCCATTGAAGAGTAACCTATCTCAATTTAAAGTTTTTGTGGTGAGCACTGGGTTTAGCCCAAAAATCTGACACTTTCAAGGTTTTCAGGCAAAAATTTAAAAAAATCTAGCTATTTAGGGAAAAAAAGCCCAAAAAATTGGAGTGATCCTTTGTTTTGCTCGATATTTAAAATTTTTTCCGAGATCAGATTAAATCAAATTACGGTATTGATAAATAAGATAAAACCGGGCATGGGAGTTTGGGTGTTTTTTTAAATAAAAAAAATTAGATAAATTTAGGTTTTAATAAATATCCCTTTTTGTGTTTGCTGCTGGAAAATAATATTTAGTCACAGAACTCATGGATAACTCATTATCTAAGCAACTGTAAGAAAACAAGTAATCTAGAATGTTTGTGAACTGGGTTTATTCCCCCCCCCCTTTAATTGGCATATAAGCTGTAAAATATTTGTATTAAAACACCTAAAACTGTCCCTGTTAGCTAGGAGTAACATGGAATGTTTCTGGTAGAAAAGCTTTCAAGTGAACAAAAGTTTAGCAGTTTCCTTTCTGGTGTTTAGAGGGAAAATGTTCTAACTTAGGACAATTGTTTCAAAGAGCAAGGCTATGCTGATGTATTGCATTGTCACTGTTTGTGCCTCAACTGCATCCTTTTCCATTTTCAGCTGTTTCCTCTGATGCACGCTGAGCTGTACATCCTGCCAGTGTCGCACTGTGAAGAGGTCATGAGAATAAGCATGTCTTACTTGCACTTCCACACATCAAGTAGCTAGGGTGCACTTCTGTGCCTCTTATGTTAGCCTTTTCAGTGAAAACAACAGATTGCCCAAGTCTTCCCAATACATGTGAACATGGATCACATTCCAAAATAACAGCACCCTCAAGGAAGAAGAAAGAATCTACTTTAGGGATATCCAATATCTATTTTAAATGGGTTATTTATTAAAGGTCAAATTTATGAGGTTTTTTTTCTACCTCAAATAAACTCACAACTCAAATGTCTGCTTATTTATGAAAAAACCCGAATGTAAAAAAGAACTCGATTGAATGCAATCAGGGTGAAAAACTTGAAAACTAAAATTTTTGTGGAAAACCACAACTTCGCCTTTAAACTTCGCCTTAAAGGGGTTGTTCACGTTTGAATTAACTTTAAGTATAATGTAGAGAGTGATATTCTGAGACAATTTGCAATTGGTATTAATTTTTTATTGTTTGTGGTTTTATAGTTATTTAGCTTTTTATTCAGCAGCTCTCTAGTTTGCAGTGTCAGCAATTTGGTTTCTAGGGTACAAATTACCCTAGCAACTCTGCATCGATTTGAATAAGAGACTGGAAAATGAATAGGAGTGGGACTGAATAGAGTGATAAGTAATAATAAGTGGCAATAACAATACATTTGTAGCCTTACAGAGCATTTGTTTTTAAATGGTGCCAGTGACCCCCCCCCCATTTGAAAGCTGAAAAGAAACAGAAGAAAATAGCAAATTATTAAAAAAACTATGAAAAATAAATAATGAAGACAAATTGAAACGTTTCTTAAAATTGCCCCTTCTACAATATACTAAAAGTTAACTTGAAGGTGAACCACCCCTTTAAATGATTTGTTTAGCAAGGGAGATGAGAAAAATTTAAACTGAAAAAAATCCTAACCAGTTTATTATCCCAGAACTACCACAAAAATGTATATACTAATTGACCACCAAATTATTAATACTACCAGTAAAATGTGTAACATCTAGTATTCCAAAACGCAGACAAACGCCAATGTCCCGGTCTCTGCTTACTCTTCTGCCTTTGGCTTCGAGAGGAGCCCTCGCCTACTCAGATGCCTTCAGGACTTAACATGAAAGGACCAAGGGAGACGTTCTGGGCAGGCAAGGGAACAGTAACATATACAACTAGGATGGAGAACAAGGAGCATAGTCAGGGGACAGGCTGGGTCAACAAACAGACAATGCAGTACCAAATCAGGAAACAGAAGTGTAGTCAAGGTCACAGGCCAAGGTCAAACACTGATCAGAAGCGCAGCACCAAATCAGGATCAGAAGGATAGTGAAATACAGGCAGGGGTCAGTCCAGGCAGAAGATTGGCAAGGTCATGGTCAGGCAGTGGTCAATAACCGGATCAGACACTATATATCGCACCCAGGAACCAAGAAACATAGACCTACAGTATACTGGGCAATGAGTCACAGCAGTGAAAGGGGGTTTATAGTCAGTTAAATAGCTTACAAAAATCATCTGTGGCCAGATTGGAAACAGGTAAAACAAGTCATGCTTACTATCAATACCAAGCCAGGGCCTTAGCTGTCTGCTTGCATACAGCAGTGGTAATGCAGACAGCATTTTGTTATCACAAAATTTTTGCATATAATAATTTCAACCAAGTATGAGATCAACTATTTGATAAGATACTATAGTTCTATGTAGCTACTCATATACCTTGCTCTTACCATCTAACTGCTCATCTTCCCCTATCCTTGGATTTGTTTTTTTTATTTTACAGCACGTTAAATCCCACTAGGCTTCACATCGAGGATTCTTGAGATGGTATCTTGTTGATTCTCTTCAAATACATGTTATTTGTGAAAATCAGTTTTCGTTTTTTTGAAAAGCAGCTTATATTTTGTGAAACAATCTGCATGACTATTTTTGAAGTGACCTGTTTGTTGCAAAATGATTATACAACCCAGAACATTGGCTGAAGTAGGATGCTTGTAGTAGATAAAATATTGCAAGAGAACCGAGTAGCTCTCTGAAGAATGAAATACATTAATCTGCTCTGTTCAATATTCTGTGAATATCACGGTGCATTGCATTTTGTCACACATAATACGCATATAATTATAAAATATATTTATATACACTCACATGTTATGGTTGTTTTTGCTTTTTAAATACACATGTGAAATGTTTTTATTTTATTGGAGTCTGCAAATTATATTTTGCTTTATCTTTGTAGCAGAAGCATTTTAGCCAGGGCCGTTTTAAAGGAGATCTAAAGCTAAATAAAGAAGTAGACTAGAAATGCTGTACATAATGTTCTGGCTTCTGTAGACACTGACCCAGAGACATGCAGTTATGCAGGGAGAGACCAACCAAAAACTTGACCAGAGGTAAACAGTTAAGACCACTGTATGGGGTTTACCTTGACGTGATATGGTGGCTTATCAATGTTACGATCATGATTTTGTAACTAAAAAACCCTGTTTTGCAAAATACATGCATGTGCATTGACCAGGGAATGTGCGTTGATCAATTATTTCCTTTTTGTATGTTTGTAACTATCCTGGCCAGATCGGATCCACTTCCTTTATAATTTTTATTTGTCCATGGAGTGTTCCCACATATCCCACTTTTTACAGATGGAGGCCTAAAATATTCCTTGTACATCTTTGGGGACAAGAAAAAATGGAGCACCACAGGAGTGTATTACTTGTCCGCCAACAAATAGAAATTTATTAAAGAATCTTTAAAAATGGTAAAAGTATGCCCACAACATATTGTAGGCTGCCACACATTTCATGGCTACTGGCCACTTCCTCAGAAGCTTCCAACTGCCTTATCTAGTCTGTCTGTTCGAAGGTCCCTATCACATTTACACATACTGTGGACAATTTTATTCAGAGCCTATTAACATGTACGTTTTTTTTTTAGTGTGTGTGTGTGTAGTGTAGTGTAGTTCCGACATTTGTCTTCAGTAGATTGGACAGGTTAGAAGAATTCTGTAGGCTGTTGATCATATCTCTGCATGTATTGCCGATTTCATGATTTTCATGGAGAGACTGTCACCAGCTTTGTTGGACATAAACTCTCGTACGATTGCTGTAGGGTGAGAACATTGTCTAATCTTTTCTTTTATTACTTTATTTCAACTGAAGGTTTGTGGCAAGTCAGGAGATGGGTGAAGGTTAGTGGCAGGTCGGGAGATGGCGACATCCGATCATTCGATTATTCAAACGATTAGATCTTTGTGTCTATGGGCAGCTTTAAATACAACATTATCTGTTTGCATCTCAAAGTCTTCTCAAAATCACCTCTTCTTCAGGTGACTAATATCCCCAAAAAGCCTCCCCACTGGCTAGAATGTAAATCACCAGCGCTTCGTCCTCCGAAGTTGCCCCACAAGGAAACTTTGCACAACTTCGGAAAATGAAACCAGAGATTTACATTCTAGCCGAATGGAAGGCAGTTTGTGGGGGATTAGTCGCCCCGAAGAAGAGGAGATTTGTTGCCGGTTAACTAATCTCCCCGAATCTGCTTGTGTGTCTGTGCCCTAACAAGTATTTATAATTTATAAAGTACTACCATATGCCACAATGCTCTGATCAATGCAGATGGTAAAGAGGGCCCAGCTTATTTGAGCCTGTTTATTTTTACTTAATATTATTTCAGTTTGTGTGTATTTATAAGTAAAAGGGTGGGTGGTGTAGCCACTGCCCCCTTCCAGGATTTGACAACAGGGCTGTCTGATAAAAAAAAAAAAATTAGACATTTGGCAGGCAGGAAATTATTTACACAATTTGGAAACTGTTTTGGTAGCATCCATGCTTTCTTTCTTTGCTAAATTTGGGACCTGATGGAAACATGTACTTTTCTTTTTCCAGTGTTCAGTGAAAGCTGTATGTTTAAGTGTTTATTCAGTGCTTCAAAATGTGCAGAAACATCCAAGGCACAGCCAGGTGCCTCCATTGTATTTCTTGGCTATTTCTAAAATCCTTTTTTAACAGGGTGTATGGATAGATTATTCTCTATATATGTTTTGTTTGAAATGCAAGTGTTCACTTTGTTGACATTTGCCCTGGTTAAAGTCTTCTGGCGCTTCACTGGATCTGTAACTTTTTTCATCTACTGACGATTATAGGCTGAGCCTTAAAGCAGGACATGGATGGAAGGTTGTTGACAAGCAGAGACCAGTTAACCCGCAACATGTCATTGTACGACATTTCAGAGAGTATTTTGTTGTTCCTGTGATATGCTTCTTTTCTCGCATGATTTTGCTTGCTCTTCAGCTCAAAGCATTTCCATTGTGTCCGTCTCGCTTGGTTAGTGTCTGTAAACCTCTCCCATCCTATGTTTTTCTCTACATGACAAGTGAGCAAAATCCATTTGTTCTAGTGCAGTGCTGCTAATTATATGTATATTTTGAAGATGTTCCTTTGGTGCCTTTCCTTAGTGCCAACTTAGAGGCAAGTAAACCCCTGCAGGGGCTTTATGCTTACAAAGGAAACCTTGCATATAATTACGTTACCCATATTATAAACAGGTTGGTTGTTCAATTATTTCTCTATATCAGCCTTGCAACTGTTGGCCTTCAATACCCAACTTTTTGTTTGTACCATCTTCTGTTACACTGTAAGGGCAGAGACACACAGGCAGATTTGGGGAGATTGGTTGCCTGACAACAAATCTCCTCTTCTTCGGGGCAACTAATCTCCCCGAACTGCCTTCCCCTGGCACTCTGAGCACTTCGTTTTCTGAAGTCGCCCAATGTTTCCTTATGAGTCAACTACGGGCGACTAAGGAAAATGAAGCGCTCCTAGTGCCATCCCGCTGGCAATTTTCATATCAGGTGGGGGGGGAGATCGTTCGGGAGATTAGTCGCCCCCCAACGAAGAGGAGATTTGTCGCTGGGCGACTAATCTCCCCAAATCTGCCTCTGCCCTAATTCTTCTAAAAATATTGGGTACTATGCATTAACCAATTTTCACTAAGATCTGATCTGCCTGCCTGAAAATAAAAACAGATATCTTATTGGTGAGTAAAAGTAATTGTTTTTGCAAGAATAATGACCTCAGTTACCTGCTTTATGGCACTGCTGTGTGATGTCACGTCAAGTTATTTTCCTATTCATTAGAATATCTATTGGTCATTATGCAATCATTGTAAGCTCTTAACTACTTTCTACAGCTAAAAGTACATTTCTGATTTTTTTCATGCAGCGGATACTTGTAAATATGTATTCTTCTGGTGCCTTATAATAAAAGAAAACTGTGTATAAAAGAATAAACTTCTTTAGATTTTTAATGCATTAACAATTTCAGGTATTTTTTATTAATTCTATTACTATATATTATTTATTTCTCTGTTATATAGTAGGATTCCTAGGGTTGCTATGTATATGTGTGTATCTTTACTGCTACTCCTGCTCTGCAGAATGAAGTCAGATCCACAGCTCTAGTCATTAATTCATACGCAGAACCTAAAATTAAACACAATAATAGTCACAATTGAAAGTTTGGTGACAGATGTTATGCAGTTGTTGTGACCACAAAAGCACTGCGGTTTATACTAAACAAACTCTACTTGCATACCTACCTGCTAAGCATCAAGTTTGGAATGCTGCAGTACATTACATGATTAGTGGTCCTGTAATGAACTGCAGCATACCAACTACAGCAACATTGCTGCAGCATGATGTTCAGCAATTTATACATTTGTTTAGTATAAAGCGCAGAGCTTTTGTTGGGTTTGTTTTAAGTTGTTTTAAGTTGGTAAAGCAGATTAGTTGTTACTAGAATGAACAACAAACTGCATGTGATCCTTTCAGAGCAGTGGTTCTCAACCTCCCTAATGCTGTGACCCTTTAATACAGTTCCTCATGTTGTGGTGACCCCCAACCATGAAACATAAAAATATTTTCGTTGCCAGCCCAGAGCGGATTGTTAGGAAAGTACTGCGGCGTGGTTGCATAAATATAGAAAGTTGTAATGCAACTGGCTTCCCTACACAGGTTACTGAACTACAACTCCCAGCACCAACACCCAGAGAGCTACAACCTTGGCCCAGGGCTAGTGGGGAGAGAGATGAACCTGCTCCTGGAACCCCTTAAGTGACCCCTGTGAAATAGTCATTCGACCCCCAGGTTGAGAACCACTGTTTCAGAGGAAAAAGCAGTAATGAAATGCCCAATAGGGATACCACCTGTGTTTTACTTATTAGGTTACTTATTAAAGGTTGAATTGTGTTTTTTTTTACTGAGAAATTTGAGTTTATCAAGGGTAAAACTCAATTTTTCAAGATTTATTTTGCCCCGAAAAGCCAGAATCTGAAAATACTCAAACCTGTCAATATCATCTAGAAGTCCATGGCAGAGGTCCCCAATTCCAGCTAATTCAAATGTCTTTCGCTTGCAATTTCGATTTTTCTCCCAGATTGCATCGAGTTTTTTTACAGTCGTTTTTTTTTCGTAAATAAGCTTACATTTAAGTTGTGAGTTCGAGGTAGAAAAAAAACCTGACAAACTTGCCATTTTATAAACAACATGACCGCGCACAGGTGCAAGTGCTCATCTGCCATAGAGATTAAGGGAAGGGCTGGGTCGTGATGGGGGGAGGGGAGTGACAAAGGGAGAGAGAGGAGTTGCTGGAGTGATGATAGGATGGAGGGGAGGGAGGAGCGCCCCCACAGCTTCGCGTCCTAGGCAGGTGCCTCTTCTGCCTACCCCTACCCGAATAACCTCCTTAATGTCAAGCCACAAAGTTGCAATGCTTCCATTGTAAAAGAGAGTGGTTATCTATGTTTGGCATTTCATTTTGAGTTCTTTTTTGCCTTTTTTTTGCACATACGCCATCATTGCAATCGGTGTGTAGTTATGCAGTGCAACGGTGTTAAGGGGCAGTATAAAACAGGATAATTGGAGGGCAAAGAGACATTTACAATTCTAAAACTTAACCATATTTTTACTAAACCACATAGATGCTTGTAGCATTGTTCTATTGGTTATTAGCTTCCATTGGAAACATATTCTGTGGTTCATTAACTGTAATGATACAGTTCTTCACTTAGCACATATTGCATTGTTCAGATATTAATGATGTTGACATGGTCCTTATAACCCTTTATGCTTTAAGGTGGCCATACACGGAGAGATCCGCTTGTTTGGCAATGTCGCCAAGTGAGCGATCT
This sequence comes from Xenopus borealis, assembly GCA_024363595.1. NCBI lineage: Eukaryota > Metazoa > Chordata > Amphibia > Anura > Pipidae > Xenopus > Xenopus borealis. The sequence goes on from CM044433.1 coordinate 98,390,158, forward strand.
CTCGCAGATATGCCCACCTTGAGGTGGGCGATATCGGGCTGATCCGAACAATCAGATCATAACGTAGGGGAATGGGCGGTCCGATCATGGGGCCGCATCAATGAACAGATGCACCCGTGATCCAATGGGATTTTAAGTCCCGTCCGATCGACATTTGGCTGACTTTCGGACAGATAACGATCGGGAAAGCCCGTCGGAGGGCCCTATACATGATCCAATAAGCTGCTGACAGAGCATGCTCTGTGCAGTCAACCGTCAAACTTCCTTATATGGCAACCTGTCGTTTTTACACAGAGCCTGTCCCACAATCTCGGATTCATAGGAGAGAGAACTGATTTTGCAGAGATGCTCAGCTTCTATATTATATATCTCTGAAATGAATCATTTTAAGTAATAAAGATACATTACAAAACGTTTTTTATGACATGGGCTTTTAAACTAGCTTTATTGTCCCAAAGGTGAACAACTCCTTTTAAAGTGGTTGATTTAAAGGCGATCAACCCCTTTAAGCTTTAATAATGGATAAATATGGCTAGGTATTCATGGATCTGTTGCTGAAATAGAAATATTTTAATGTATCTTTGACTTTGTTATAAGCCAAAGGAGGCCCTGACTTCAGATGGGAGCATAAACATATAAAAAGGTCCACATTCACTTCTCTAGAAGCAGTAGAAACAACTGCCACATAGGGTTGCCACTTTTACATGATAAAAATACCGGCCTTCCTATACGTTTATCTGTTTTTCCTATTAATAACATTGGGATCAACCATCAAAAATACCGGCCAGGCCGGTAAAATACCGGCCAGGTGGCAACCCTACTGCCACATAAGTTTAAGTATTTTTTTGATTGTGTGCTGAACAATAATGCATCAAATAGACTTCTTCAGAAATTCAAATAAAAGCTTACAGCCAGGAATAGAAGCTGATAAAAGGAGAACACAGGCAAAAGGTCAACCTCAGAGTACAAGAATCTGTTTTTGATCAGAGCTGAAAGTAAGTGGATTTTCATTGTCTAGTACACTACATGTAAATGTTGATTTAGAATGTCATTGAAGATTAAACTGGGAGTCAGTAAATGTATTTGTATAGAGAAGTAGCTGATATTAAAGGGTTTGATGCATTAAACTGCAGCATCTATCACAGACTAAGGGCTGGGGCAGACAGGAAGATTTGGGGGGATACTATCGCCTGGCGATTAATCGCTGGCGACAATCTCCCCGAACTCCCCTATCCCTGTCCGCCGCCTGTTTAAATAAAAAAGCACACACGGCGCTGCGATTTCCGGAATCGCCCGAAGTTTCCTCACGAAGCAACTTCGTGCGATTCCGGAAATCGCCGTGCCGCGTGTGCATTGGCGCTGGCGCTTTTTAATTTAAACAGGTGGCGGACAGGGAGAAGGCAGTTCGGGGAGATTGTCGCCTCGATTAATCGCCAGGCGACAGAATCTCCCCGAATCTCCCTGTCTGCACCCAGCCTGAAGCTGGTCATGGACACAAAGATAAAGTCATATGAAACAAACGTTTGTCTGATTTTTGGATCGTGTGTGGAGTGTCCTGAGATTTTTCTTACTATGGAGATTGGTCATTTAGTCAATCGGACAGGTTAGATGATTCTGTCAGCTAACAATAATATCTCTGCATGTATTCCTATCTGACGATATCCACGCATATCTCCCAACTGTCCTGTTTTTAGAGGGACAGTCCCTCTTTTGACAGCTCAACCTGCAATCCCTCATTTGTACTGGAAAGTTCCATTACTCTCTGCACTGAACAGCCAGAAAAAGAAACAAAGTTTGTAACTTAATTGGCTTTTGGCAGCCCAGAACTGCCAGGAGGTTCAGATAAGATACTTTGTAACAATTTGAGATAGGCAAATATTTAATTTTAACAAGAGAAGATAACAGACCTGTTGGGAAAAGTTAGACTCACAGCTTAAATTGCAATTCACCTTCATTAGCAAAACTGTAACAACTGGGAAAAAAAATCACAGAAATATGTTCAAACCTGCCAAATTTAGTAAACTGAACATGGTAATTAGGGGATGTGGCCAAAAAAATGGGAATGACCAAAAAATTGTCACGCGTGCCAACTTTTTTGTCCCTCTATTTCCCGAATGTTGGGAGGTATGGTGACTAGGATTGCCACCTTTTCTTAAAAAAAAAAAAATATCGGGCTTCCTATATATTTTTTTTCTTTCATATTAATAACATTGGGATCAACCATTGAAATTACCGGCAACTCTAATGGTGACTTCCATTACTTTGTCTTTGTATTAATGGTCAGAACATTGTCTGATTTGTTGTTTTTACTACTTTATTTAATCTGAATGGTCATTTGTAGTTTCGGAGATTGCAACAAACATCAGTCATCTGACATGCGGATAAAATTTGCACGTCCGGTCATCTGAAGGGTTCTGTTGCATGGCACATTTTTTTCTGCTGGTGGCAAAAATGCCAATGTACATGTTGTTAAGTACTGATAGGCATGTTATCTGCCTGTCAGTTCTCACTTAGGGTACATTTCACCCTGGCAATGTGCAAGTGTGCATGTTTGGGAAAAAAATCCCCTTGCGATTACTGATAGTAGAAGCTGTGTCTGTCAGTGCTGTACTAAACAGGAGTGGAGCACATCGGATTGGAAGTATTTCTACTTTGGTATTAATAAGAGACTAAATAGGTGTTCTGGTAGTTCTGTGCTAAGCTAAAGGTGAAATGTGGGCAATGTTGGGCAGATGAAAGCAGCAGTGGTTTGAATGATGAACTGAGCAATGCCCTCAGATATGTGCACTTGTGTAACCAGAATTATGTTGTGGCAGGAAAGCATGGAAATCAGCTGAATCTTTAGAGGCAACAAATATTATAAAGAAATGCTGTGACACCATAAAGGTTATATGTGGAACACTTTTTTTTGCAGAGTAATCTTCCAAATATAAAGGAGATTTATTGGCTCTGCAGGACTTTGTTATAGGTTTGCTTACCAGGTCGGGCCAACAGTGCATTATGTCAATTTGAGAGTAAAGGCCTCTCATACACGGGCAGATAAAAGCTGCCGACAGATTAAGTCGTCGGCTGATTGCCCAGTGTATGGGGGCCCTCCAACGGGTTTTCCTGATTGATGTTTGGCCATAAGGCTATCCGTTATCGAATCAGAACAATAAAGCCCATTTCAAGGTGGGCATATTGGTGAGAGATTCGCTCATTTGGCAAGGTCTACTAAATGAGCGGATCTCTACATATATGGCCACCTTAAATTGAAGGATTGATACAGTCAGTCAATGCTTGTGGAGGAATGGAGTAGGGAATGGAGAGATGGAGTAAGGATGGATCTGGGCAATCTTTGGCATAAGCCATTCCAGCTCTGAAGAACTTGACTGTTCTGTATTCTGTAACATGAAGTTTCCATTCCTAAGCTAAAATATATACGCTAGCCAGCAAGATATAAGACAGTTCTTGCAGCAGCCAAAGGAAAAAAAACTGCAAGCTTGGCTGTCTACTAACTCATAGCAGAAAGTTTGCCAATGTTTATCAACATCATGTATTGTTATTAAATAAAATTGAATAAAAAAGACTTTTCCCCTTATATAGACAGACGGGCTTGCAACTGTCTTGTTTTAGATTACATTTCCATAAAATATGCAGATTTTTTCTGTATGTGGTAAACCACTCTGGGTCCATTTTAATGCCAAATCCCTTCTATTTACAGTGGGTTCTTTTCTATTTATCCCTATTTCTTTCCTCTCTTTGCTCACATTCTGCCTTGCTTTACCCACTCCCTACCTACCTTTACCTCCTTGCTGCAATATGCAATATGATATACAGAGTGCTTCTGTGAGTAGCAGCTGGAAAACAATATTTAAAGCAAGCAACAGCTGGTTGTTTATTTTTAGAAGAATATTTGGTAAAATATTCAGATTATTTCAAAATGTCTGAAATGTGATGTAATTTGATTAAGATTATTCTTTGTATTTGCATGTCTGTGTCATATTTCCTTTCTAGTTAGTCCAAGTGGCTGATTGATGGTGTTTCAGAGCAACTTTGGTAAGTTATACAGACAAGTGACAAGCTTTGCTATAGGGATATTCAGGCTGTGATATAAACCATTTTGTTTACAATCTCCTGTGCACACATTCCATTTGGTATGAAGTAGCCTGGTTTGAAAGAACTCACATTGGATAGACTAGAGGTCTTGGGCAAAAGCCAACATTTTTTCCCCTACAGATACGTTCCTTTATTTATAACACATTTCTTAATTCTTTTGCTATCCCTGAATGGGAATGATAAATAAGAAAATTGTGAATGGGTAATATACTTCCTGCACTTGGAAGCAGAGAGATCTGTTTCACTATTCAAAATGTTTATATTTGACCTACTTAGCGTGCCTTTTCCTTGGTCTCTTAAGACTTATCTTTTACTTTTTAAATTATCAAGCTAATCATTTCTTTTTATTCTATTCCCCTTTCTAGTCTTATTAATACAAAAATAGTCATGTGGGTCCTTTGCAGATGCTTTAAATGTATTTAATATATTATTTATATATATATATATATATATATATATATATATATAGACACACACACTCACTCATTTATTAAAGTAAAAGAGTGCACCGTTTTGCACTCTCTAACATTCACATCTGACTCAAATGCCAGTTATGGGGTATATTGGAAGTGGGATGAGGGATGTCTATGTGCTTCCTCCAGCCAGCTCCTTATGAATACAACACTACTGAACACAGACAATGCTGTATTCTTCCCGAATGATGATGTGAACGATAATTGTGGTGAAGGGTACAATGTGCAATAAACATTAGGGCTCATTTATAAATATTGGGCAAGATTGCATATGGGCAGTAACTTGTACCAACCAATCAGTGATTGTTTTTAGTGAGCCTTCTACAAGTAGAACACAGAAAGCAAAAATTTGATTGTTTGCTATGGGTTACTGCTAAGGGGAAAATCTGCCCAGTGTCTATAAATGAGCCCCATTGTGCCTTGCCTTATTTTATTTTTTTTGCATTTTGCACCCTGCCCTATTAAGTTATACCTCTTTTTTTTCTAGCAAGTTAAATTATTTACAGCACAAAACATCATAACAATAGGAATGTGGCCATACGTGTGTATGCAGATTAGTTTAATGCTAGAAGGCCAGTATATAATTACCCTAAGGAAGAAGGAAGGCTACCTAGGCAGTGTATTACCCGTAGATTAGCCACCAAAGTGCAAGCTACAACACTATATTTATTCAGGAGAATGCTTTACCATCTAAATAGCTCTAGAAACTCTCTGTTTGTTTATGACACAGCTGCCATATTAGCACATCACTTTCTACCTGAGTCTCTCTCATAGCTCTGGGCTCAGATTACAGCAGGGAGGAGGGACAAGGGAGAATGGGAGAAGAGCAAACTGAGCATGCTCAGGTCGTGGCCTGGAGGTTTTAGCTGAAAGAAGGAAGTCTGATACAGAATACACAATAGAAGGAAAGAAATGTGGTATTTCTTTTGACAGAAGATGCAGCGGCATTGCTCTGAGTGCTTACTTGTGTATTTATATAGGCCTTCCTGATAAAGTTTGCTCGGGTTTAAAGGGGTTGTTCACCTTCCAAACACTTTTTTCTGTTCGGTGGTTTTCAGATTTTTCTCCATAAATAAAGACTTTTTTCAATTACTTTCCATTATTTATTTTTTACTATTTTTCAAAAATCTTAGTTTAAAGTTGAATGTTGGTGCCTGTGGTGTTTGAGTCTGGCAGCTCAGTAATTCAGGTGCAGACTCTACTGATACAATTTTGCAACATTTAATTGATATATTTCACAGCAACATCCCTGGAGCATTAGCAACTATTGTATCAATTATAACAGCTGCCTTTAATGAAACCCAGAGATTCTACTCAGCAGGGACAAAGACAAGAAATGTATCCATTAAATGTATGAGTTTAGAATGGTTTGGGGGGGGGGGGGTCGACGACCCCCCCCCCCTACCAGAGCTGCTTTAGAAGGTGAAAAATGACACTTTACACTTCAATATTAGAGAAACGGTTACAAATAGAAAATAGACAGTAATTGGAAAAAGTCGTTATTTATGGTGATCTATCTGAAAACAACTAGTTGTTTGAAGGTGGACAACCCCTTTAACCTTTTTTTTTTTTCGTTTAAGCTTTACTGAACGCAATGTGACAGTTAGTGCAATGCTACAGTACATCCGAAGATTTTAGTTTATCCATTCTGCAGTTTTTAATAGCTTAAACATTAGGCCAAAAAGCTGCCCAGTACATCAATGTCATGCTTGTTGTGTACTCCATGAAATAATCAGCATGTTTATTCAAGACATTCAAAAAATACTCAAGAAGGTGCAGAACAATCATACACAATTCCATTAATCTGCAGGAACAGGTGGATTTAGGAGGGAAAAAAAAAATCACATTTACTTGCCTTCTCGATGAAATCCATCTGTCACTGCTGGTGAAGCTTTGTTCTCATTAAAACTAATGATAGTCCCTCAGCAGAATCAGGACCATCACACTTGTAGTAAAGCACCAGCTATGCCCCTTGAGCCATGAGCCTACTGACTGTAATGCAGAGGCAACTGATATGGCTGATCAATCTAAAGTGGACCGTTATTATTAAGGCATGAAAGTTTTGTATTATGCTATAAGTCTGTTACGTTATAAATATGTAATCCAATTCAACCCTATTCAAATTTACCCATTAACCCCTCCAATCAAAATGTTGGATTTCTGAAATTTGTGGTGTGAAGGGTGCAGGCCTTTTTGCAAAGAGGACATAGTAAAAGCTGATTGTGGCCTGAATTGACTAGCATATTTTATCATTATACTGTGTATACATTAAATATAGAATGAATAAAGTATTATTTATTATAATACACATATTTTAGTGAGTTGTGACAGAAATTACGTCACTACTCACTGTTTATAACAGATGACATCACTAGTCACTGTTTCTAAGGATATCATTTACAAGATATTCATGGCTTTTGTGTATTATATGTTGATAGCCTACCTAAAACTACCAGTATGGTGACATTTTACATCAGAAACTTTAGGGCCACAGTTTGGAGAAGGCATGCTCATACAGATCCCAGGGCAATGAAATATGAATGAAATATGAGAACACCTATTTCTACATATAAGTGAATTACAGAATGTAAAAACAACGGCTGGAATTTGGTTTCAAATAGCTCTGTACATGTTTGCTGTTGCTATTAATTTCCTTGCTTAGTCGCTAGGTCTTAATATCTTTTGCCTTGCGAGGATTAGAAGAAACCAGAGAATTATTGGGAGACTTTGGGAAAGGTCAGCTACTTGCTAACTGGCATTCTGAGAACTCTAGATTGCTGATAAGTATGGGGTGGCAGTTGAGGAAGGAGTGGTAGCTACAGTCTTAAGTGATGGTTTCTGACATTTTATCATGGCCTGTTTACTCGAAAGAAATCCTTGGTGTGCTTTTAGAAAGTTTGACTTGCTGCGGTTTTAAATTTCCACAAGTGCTTACTGTACTTGGCTCTGAAGGAAAGGGATCAGTGGCAGTACTTAGTAACTTCTAGTAATGCTTTGATTGGAAAGCAGACGCTGAGCTGTGAGCTGGAATTCCAAAGCCCAGAATGAGACCTATCCGTTTTCCTGATAGTATTTCAATCTTGCTGCTGCTGCTCTGACCACCAGCCCATTAAATACAGCCCAGGCAACATTAATTATTCTCCTTTCTGCCATTGGTCCAATGGGAGCACATGTGATATTGCCAGGCCTTAAACTCTTACTCCATTTCATGCCTACTTGCCATGGCTCCTGTCAGCTTTGACAAATAACACATGGGGTGGCATCAACTGGTCGATTTTAAAGTCCAGATACGCTAGCACTAACTAATATACACTAATAGACATCTATACAACTACTGATATACTGGGGGGCTTTTTTTACTAACACTGGACAATTTCTCAGTTAACCATAGCAACCAATATGCAATTGGCTCGAAACTGTCTACTGCATGCAAATGTGTGTTTTGTTGCAGTGAATTACTGCACTGGTGCAAAGTGACTGGTGTGAGCCTAGCTGTTTTTTTTTTAAATAATATCTTGTCAAAATTGAAGATGTTTACTGGCAGGTGTTTTTCAATATGGGTGAGCTGCTTTGTGTGACTGCTTGCTGATATCTTTCTTACTGACAAACAGCAGTCTTAGGACCATGTTAAAGAAGAGTTATGTGTCACTGTATTGTACTCTTAAATAGAGAAGGGATGGGCTTAATAAAGTAGTCTTTATGAAAATTTCCGAAAAACAAATAATCCAGCCCATCTGTTTCACTTCCTGCTTTCTCTTTTTCCAGGAAGTGCAGGGGAGCCTGTGGATAGGAACCAATCAGCAGCCCAACTGACCTGATAGGAGCTTATTCCCCCCCCCCCCTCCAGTGCTTCTGACGCCCTTATTTGAAATATGGACAGGGAGTATAGCATATCTATAGCGACTTTTTAAAATGAAATAGGTGCCATATATTTATTATTATTATTGAGGAGTTATTAGTTTTGCTATATGTCTCCTTTAACTAATATTAAGAATCCTTTCAGGTTTCATACACAATACAGGTCAGAACCCATTGGACAAGTATATTTTCCGTATACAAGTCAGCGCTACGAAATAAGTTGGCGCTATAGAAATACATGTTAATAATAATAACAATAATAATATACAAGTCTACTGACACATGTTGAATCTGTAACTGTTCACATTAACCTTGCAATTGAGATATCTGGTTCTAGGAAAGCAACATCTAATGCTGCACAGTTACAGATGTTTAGTAACATTTGTAAATACTTTTTGATGCTTATTAATTCAGTGAGAGGAGTGTTTCTAAAAAGGCTGCCTTTTATTTTATGTTAGCCCCCTAAATGTTTCCCAAACAACTATGAAATAATTGTGAATTATAGATATTTGACAGTTGTTTTATTGGTCTAGGAAGCACCATGTGTAGTTTTGTGTTTAGGTTACCCTTAAAATCGATGCAGAATTACATCATATAACATTTTAATGCCATTACAGTTGTAATCCAGCTCTCAGCTAAGGTTGCAGCCTGGCCAGTAAACTTTATGACAATGTTATTAATAGGTAAAACACAAACAAATATTGGAAGGCTGGTGTATATTTTTCCAGAAAAGGTAGCCATACTCACAGCCCAGATGCCCTATATACAGTACTTGTAGAACTCCTTATAGAAGTCTGTCATTTGAAATGATGATTTGTAGAATTTTTATCCTGAGTAATATTTTAATCCTAATACCTATTTTTACTGATCATTACACATGCAGGTACAACTGATAACAAGATCACCCAAATTCTTGTAATTCTGGCTTTCCTCATTTACAATATTTTTTATTTAACTAGGGTATCATTTATCTTTTCTAGAATATGAGTTTAATTCAGACTTTCCTGACAATTGAAGACTGTAAACTACGATAAATCATCGCTGTAGCTACATTGTAGCTGTTACAGAAGGGAAATCATCTACACAACTAAAAAGGCACACGAAAAAATGGCAGGAAACAACAAGAAAAATCTATTTGAAATATGTAGCATGAATATAGAGACACTAGAGACACGAACATACAATTTTTGAAAAAAAAACAGTAAAAAATATTTAATTCTGGTGAACAATCTGACAACAACTGAATTGAAAAAAGTGTTTGGAAGGTGAACAACCCCTTTAAGTGAGAATTATATAAACTGCATGGCAGCTCTTCAATATACTTTTATGGGAAATAGGCGAAACAGGGATTTTCCTTTAGAGATGTGTGGAAAGGTTCAGTGACTCGCCACCTCGGTATAACAATACACTTGAGTTAATTTTTTTTTTAAAAGCTAATTTTTTATTTAAAAAAAATATATATATATATATTGCTCACTGGAAAATAATTCTCGGAAAAATACAGAATCTTAGTTTACTCATTATGACGGATTACAGTTTTTTTCCTTTAGCAGCAGCTCTATTTGTCTTTTCACCACTGCTGGTAAGAATGTTATGAGTAAGATAAAAATAGCAATGAAAAATAAATTATGCTGAATATTATGCATATTGCTTTTTCTATTTTTATGAATGTACTGTATACATTTTGTAGCCTTTTACAGAAAGAGCCCTTGACAAAAAACTCATCGCCTGTAAAAGTTGTATGATACGTGACTGAATGCACCAACCAAAGAACAGCAGTTTTATAATCTGTTTATCATTGTTCACATTGTTGTCTTGCCACAGACAACAGATTAGTAAAAATGTATCCATTCCTCTGGGTTTTGCTGTATTTAATAGTAGCCTTATGATTTGTGAAACTTTTTTTATAGAAATAATTTCTTAGTTGAGAAGTTTCCTGCAGGGGGGGTTTATACAACAGGGGAATAACTGTGGGGGCATAATTATATGGCATCTATAGCTAGGAAGGCAAATTTTTGGTACTTTGAGCCATTACTTAAGAGTCCTTTATTTGTATGACCATGTCCCCATCTATGTCATACATGCAATTAACATAGTAAGAAGAGTTTGAGACAAAAAAAGATAAGGTTAGGCACACTAATCCATTACAAAACAAAAGAGTGCAAATTCATTCCGCAGGAATCTCTGTTACAACATGCTAAATTGTGCAAACCTGTGCAATAGATAACCAATGTCGGGGTCCCCCTCCTGAGTAGTCCCTAATGCTTCTGGCCATAGAAAGCAATGCAGCAGGCTATGTCCACCAGAGTTACTGCAAGGCTAATTTTCCTTTTTGGCTTAATTATTTAAGGTTTCATATTTTCATCCTTCTCATTGGAAGTCATTGTGACTTGTCCATAAAAAGGAATTTTCAGCATGTCTATAGCCAAAAGCACACAGCTAAACAAACAACATGGATTCTTCCTTGAATGGTGCAGCCCAATCCATGACTTGAATTTATTTGTTAAATGGCTGAATGTTTGTTTTTTTTGTCAGTGTTTACAAACTTTACAAAAATGGTGGGATCAAACATTGTTTTAAATTAATTCAGATGATTTTCTTAAGATAAGTCTGGGAATTCTGGACAAAGAAAGTCTAAAGCAATCATAGGTAATTATCATAGGTGCCATATGAAAGGTCTTCTAAAGACTTGCAGAATGTTGCATTCTCCTAATTGTATGTATATTTTTATTTGTATAGCGCTCCTTAAGGGGAAATCATTGTACCGTAGAACAGAAAATTTGTGGAAGAAACCAGGTGTCATTACAATAATAAGTACAAATAAGTATAAAAATACAATACACATAAATTTAAAGTATAGTTACAATAAAGATTAAGTGCTTATTACCAAGGAGACAAAATGTTGGAGGTCCCTGCCCTGCAGGGCTTAAGGTGGCCATACACGGGCAGATAAAAGCTGCCGACAGACTGTGTCGGCAGCTTAATGGCCCGTGTGGGGGGCCCTCCAACAGGCTTTCCCGATCGATATCTGGCCGAAAGTCGGCCAGATGTCGATCGGGCAGGATTGAAAATCCCGTCGGATCGCGGCCGCATTTGTTCGTTGATGCGGTCCCGCGATCCCGACCGCCCATACTGATCCAAACGTTGGGCCCCATTCTACGTGTATGGCCACCTTAAGTCTAAATGGAAGGGACACAAATCGAAGGATATTAAGTGCTGTAGGTTACAGTGGGTGACACTGCCATATATCCTCAAAATTTCCTTTAAATATGGCTTCAGGCATGGGTTCCCACTATGTGAATCTTCTGCAGTGATTCACAGCACTGTGAAATATGTTGGCACTATCTAAATACATATTAATAATGATTTTGAAACATTGTTGTGAAATATTGTGAATGTTTGATTTGCAGTAGCTGTTTTTAGCTTCATAGGTCTATGCGTAGGGCAACAGGTGCAAATGCAGCAAGTGCTGGAAGGAAGAGGAAGTCACGCTCATGTTGGTGGCTGCAAGAAGCCTAAGCCTGAATCAGCCCCCCAAAGACTTGAATATAAATCATCTGCTTGTGTTACCACTTGTCAGACATGGAAACGCCTCACTATACAAGGCTTTTACATTCAAGATAGTTGGGGCTACTTTGTGTGTTTGTTTTTAGATACAGTAATTTGAAAAACAGCAGAAAAAAGGCTGAACTTGCAGTGAACTATGATGTGTGTAAAGGAACACCACAGGATTTTTGATGTTTAGTAAAAGGACCTCTATTTGAAATTAGCATTATACTGTATGTTCTGTATTTATAGTGTCAAATATTTCCTATCATGCATTAGAATATTTGTAATTTAGTTAATGTTTCTCCAAGTAATCTACATATCATTTGTCTTGTGATATGGTATCACCCTTTGTTCTTTGTCTCCTCTGTGATCAACTTCTCTTTTATAACTATTTTAGCAGTTGTAAAAAATAGTTTATACTTTGAACTTGATTGCCACATGGACATTTAGTTTACTGAAAAACCAATATACTCTTTGTTACATTTTAAAATTCATGTCACGCTGAAGCGAGCAAGAAAAAGGGCAATTCCCCAAGGAATGAACCAGAGAAGTTAGTGTCCGCTAAAATACCCACTCACGAATCTAACTGGTTGTAACTTCAAATTGACACCAGTTGCTGGGAAGTTAGACAGCTCTGCCTTGTTGTGGGCTAGGGGAACAATGCAAGAGAAATTGTCGTGTCAGCCCTTAGCTGTTTGTGAATCACTAATCTGGAGATTTTTCTGCCTGTTTGTTCCTTACAGCTATCATTTGTTTCTCTTTAGGTTTTAATCTTTTATTTTTTCCTTGGTTGTAGCAAGTCCAAGTTATTAGTCACTCTCTTTGCTACATTTATGCTTTTCATCAATTTTTTTTTATTGCAGAAACATCTAGAACTGCCCAAAACTTTTAATATTACATACTGTTATTTAACTGACTTTAGTGAATATTAACTTGCATTTTTAACCAGTAGGTTCACTTGAAGAGTGAGAGAACAACAGTCCCCCCACAGAATCAATGAATAGTTCAGAGGCTATGTAGGAAGAAGGCGTGATGAAGAAAGTCACCCCTATCTTGTGATGGAATTCTAGAAGCATTTCTTCCCTTTTTATTTGTGTGGGCAAAAATGTTTTGTGCTCGGTGGTTAGATGCAAGCAAGGGTTAAAAATGGGCATCCTGTTTTACAAACACTATGGGGCAGATTTACTAAATTCGACTGAAGGACGTGTGAATAGTCTCAATTTGATCGTGAAACTATTCAAATATGCAAATTAAGTATTTTCGACAATCGAATATAGAATATTCGGGTGCATCGAATAGATCGAATAAATATATATTCGAACACTCGACTATTCGCCAGTCAAAGAACTTGCCCTTTAAATTTTTATTCGACTGCCTACTTTGCCAGATTGAATCTACCGAATTGCAATATAAGCCTATGGGAAACCTCCATAGGCTTTTTTTCCTAAGTCTTTTGCCGAATTTCAATCGTACGTTCGAACGCTTCGAACGTTCGATCGTACGATTCTCGAATTAGTCGAATATGCACTCAAAACTGGGGAATATTCCATTCGATTTCGACCCTTAGTAAATCTGCCCCTATATGTTCACTGTGTCCACTAGAAATGGTGAGGAGATGTGGGAAGATGAAATATTTTGTTACTTGTGAACTTTTGTGTGCACCACAACTTAGGTGCACAAGTCAGGTGTTCTATGTTTTATATTATTATTACTAAGTTTCTATATGTGGCTTTGTATCTTTACATGGTCCAAAAACACATCTATAAATGATATTTTACAACAGAGTTTAAATTGTTCTCTCTATAATTTTTGCTAGTCAGCCACCCGTTTGGTATTGAAGCTACAATCAGTCAATCAGCACAACTCATAAATTTACAGGTTGCACAAACAGGATGCGTGGGTAACGTGTGAACAAAGAAGACCATATTTGCAATGTCACCCTTAATCTTTTATTTATGCTAAAATATAACTGCCCTATAAATAGTCTTTATGGTTAAATGTAACTAGCTTATTCAAGGGTCTGAAGAGAGCGAGAGAGGTGATAGACTGATGGACAGACAGAAATATGTATGTTACATTTACCAGATGCTCTAATGAAATTAATTTTATCAGAGAGCAACACCAACACTGCCAGTTTTATATGTTAAACATAACCAGTTTACAGATGATATCTACACAAATGCAATAGAGACTGAATTGAGATAAATATATTTAACTGTTGGTGTGAGGATGTGGTCTTGTTGACATTGTCTTCATTGTTTCCAGGGGAGAGACAGCAGATGTCTTTTTAACAAACAACTATGTCATTTTGTAATTATATGGCAATCACTGCATCTTAATATATTTGTACAAAAGAAATATACACTTATAATATCAGGAAATTAAAGGAAAACTTGAGCAACAGATAGTATATATCAAATTAAGTGACATATTAAAGAATCTTACCTACCTGGTATATATATTTAAGTAAATATTGCCCTTTTATGTCTCTTGCCTTGAACCACCATTTCGTGATGGTCTGTGTGCTGCCTCAGAGATCACCTGACCAGAAATATTTCAACTCTAACTGTAACAGGAAGAAGTGTTGAAGCAAAAGACACAACTCTGTCTGTTAATTGGCTCATGTGACCTAACTTTATAGTTTGTTTGGTATGTTTGTGTGCACCGTTGGATCCTAGGATCCCAGGAGTCTGTCCTTATTTTTTAAAATGGCTATTTTCTATTTATGATTACCCAATGGCACATGCTACTAAAAAAGTATATTATTATGAAAATGGTTTATTTACATGAAGCAGGGTTTTACATATAAATTGTTTTAGGCAATATCTTTCTATAGAGACCTACATTGTTTGGGGGGTATAGTTTTCCTTTAACATTTTTACTTTGTCAGCTCAAAAACATTTATGCAAAGGTATAGAGTTTGTAACTGGTTTGCAGTCCTATAAACACTTCTGTGTGCTTCTCCACATACTATATATAGATAGATATATATATAGATATATAGATAGTCTCACAGTATACCAGCACTCGTATATCAAATCAGATATTGGGTGCTCCTCGTGGTTTATAAATAGTAGAAAGTATTTAGGAGCACTCACGATTGCAACTTCAAGTGATTTTTATTTTCACATAATCTCCCACATGTACACGTTTCGGTTCTCCTTGAACCGATGTCATGATGGATGACGACGACGGTTCAAGGAGAACCGAAATGTGTACATGTGGGAGATTATGTGAAAACTTCAATAAAATCACTTGAAGCTGCATTCATGAGTGCTCCTAAATAATTTCTACTATATCTATCTATCTATCTATCTATATATATATCTCTATAAAATCAGCATTTTTGCTGAGCCATGCTATGGTCTGTTCTGTAGACAAGTAAACCAAATACCTATATATCGCAAATGAATGTGCTGTTTCTAGTGTTTTTATTTTTACTTTAGCCATAGCATCCAAGATTGCAGCCTATGCAGAGAACCCCTGTTTGATATAAAATATTTTAAAGTGCTGTATAACTGTCTGTATTTTATACCCCATACAAGGCTTATGTGTTTATGCAGAAATTCAGTAAGCCATAGCAAGCTTTGCAAAAATGGGAAATTGCGAAGACCGTCTTATTTCATAGATACATGAGGTTTGGTGCTTTTCCAAAATTGTTTCCAGAAAATGTTTGGGAGGATTGATGATGGGGTTGGGCACAATGCTCCCAGCAAAGGCTGTACTGGATAATAAAATTATTATTTGTGATCAAGTCTGTTCGTCCCTTGTAGAGATTTTAGGTCAATAAAATGCCGAGTATAATTTTTAGCACCACTGGTTAAATAAGGAATTTCCAAAATGTTCTTTGCTGTTACACCAGTGCTGTCCAACTTCTTTGTTACCGACGGCCAAATTTTTTATGGCCTACATAGTGGAGGGCCGATAATGGAAGCCAGTGTTCACCACTCCCTGTTTTTAAACCACACCCATGTTACCACAAGACTGTGTCCAAATTATTGTTTGTGGTAGCACACCATAAAAAAAGAAATGGTTGGTGCTCACTGCAGGGATATCACTCATATGCACCCCAAAACAAATACCAGGATTATGTTCCAAAGGCTGAGCAGGGCATACACAGGCAGAGTACTACATACAGTGATACAGTGCTGGTGCCCCATTAGCATTTTGTATAAAGTATGAACAGGTGAACAATGTGGACAGTTTCAGTCTGGGTCTCAGGTGTGAACAGTACGGGTGTTATAAGTGTGAACAATGGAGGGGGATCATAGGTGTGAACAATATCAGGGATTAGTCTGAATTTGAGGTTTAAACAATGCAGGAGCCAGTTAATCTCTGTAGTGATACCATTTAAAGTTTACACATGGTAAGTAAGCACAGCAGGTAGGTGGTCACAAAGGGGGGGATGCAGCCCGCAGGCCTCCAGTTGGACAGCCCTGCCATACACTATTTGAAATGATTAGCCAGCTAGTTTTGTTGTACAGTCAAATCAATGGTTGTATATACTGTTCAAAAATTACCATGTTATATTAGCAGATGATGTTTCTCATTTTGATAACTATAGGCATTTTAGTTTGAGCTTTTGGTGCAACTAAACTGGTAAAGCAATTAAACAATGGCAGAAAACTATGTTGGGTTTAGTTATGCTGTGGACCGCCCCAAAAAGATGATGTCATAGCCTTGATGTTTTCTTTGAAAATATAATAGTTATTTGTGTTTGTGTAATTTAAAGTTTTTAAATGTGACTGTTTGTATCTGTGGTTATGTGTGTATTTACAGAGGAAGTCGTTAAGTTTTTTTCATACCATTCATAATGTGGGTCAGTGATGCTAGAAGATTACATGGCAGGGGGAACTTGTTGGATAGATATCCTTTTTTGTGGTCAACTAATACATATGGTCAATCTAATGTTGCATTTTTAATGGATTATTTTAAAATTTGATGGAAGATGTTGCAGTTTAGCAGCTCACTGAGCTTTGTAAAGTAGAACAGGATACACATAATGAATGATGCATGGGTTACTTTAACTGCCATCCCTCTAGCTATGCTGGTGGCTTTATGAATATAACACATCTGCTTTGCAAGCATCCTTCCTGCAATACCATATTCTGTGCATGTGCTAAAGCTAAATCAGCCTTTTGAAAATCTGGTCTCCAGTGAAGGTGTGAACTACAGCTGCACGAATGTGTAACTGGCGCCTGCACTGATAAAATTAATGACATTTGTAATGAGCTGATTTGTAATTAGGCAGGAATCTTGTGGAGTGCATGCATAATATTTGTTTTCTTGGTACAAAGACTGATTGAGAAAGGATCTAAGTGCAGAATCAAATCCTGGTGCCTGTGGGCCCACACTAATATATCTTTAAGATTGATTTGGTTGTACCCCTAGTGCATTTAAGCCTCTAATCAGTGATGGACTGATGTGTGCAGGGGTCCACCAGGGCTACCACCTCTGGGCCCCTCCACTTATCAAACCCGCTGCCTCCACCCCACACATGCACACACTATACCTTTTACTTTATACCTGCTGTTTGCTTGAGTGTATCTAAAAGTGCAAGGCAGTCAGTAGGATCTACAGGCATGGATGAGTGAATGAATATTTATAGGACTGAAATATAATCAGGAGCTGAGGCTCAGTTCTCAGCAGCGATTTAGCACCGCTGAAGAGTGCAAGAATTGGATTTTATTGCCGTCATTTACATGAGGGATTGTGACTGCGATAGTTGTGCTGGCCAATGCTATAGCAGCTATTTTTAGGTTTATTGATTTCTCTGGAGTTGCAACAAAATTGAACAGATGTGCCGTAGTCCTAACTCTGACATCATATCATATTAGGCAATGCATACACTTCCTTACCACTGAGCATATGTTTTCTAAGTCTAAGGACTCCCAAAAAGTTGCCACCAGGAAACAAAACAAGCCAAAAAGTATACTACAAATATATATTTTAACTGTATTGGTTCCAATCGTAAAGAAAATATAATAAGCTGAATTAATTTGCAAACAAAGGCCTTCATATGGCATACTAGTGCCAGTAAAATCTATAAAACAAACTATTCTTCCTGTTTATGAACTGTACATGTATTTAATAGAAAAATATAACTTCCTTCTTATGTTATGATCCTCTCACAATTAAACCGTATGTATTGCATATGCAGTGGCTGATCTACACCAGTCAGATGCACTCTTAAATTTAGCATGCAGAATCTATATGCTTTAACTGGATATGGGCTAATGTGTTGCTATGGCAGCTAGTTATAACTTGGGCCATTTCTTTTCACAGAATTCACTGTTCATTTGGCTGGTCCTATCCAGTGCAGGTGGTCGCATGTAATGTCATCTTTATTAAGTCACTAACAGCTGGTATATGTGTTCATTGCTATCTTGCAGCCATAGTGTAACTGGAACAGGATGGATCATACGTTGGCTCAGGCTGATGGAAACAATTGTTGCGGCTGAGACATACTCCTCTGGTCCTCCAAAACGCTGCTCTGTTTCTCTGTTTTATTGTCCATTCTCCTTAGCAGTTTTCCACTAATCTTTCGGGTTGCTCCAGATGTTGAATTTGAAAAAGAATGGACAAAAAAGTAAATGAAAGAATGAAAGTAAAGATCATAATGTATATACTTTTGATATGTGCATGTGTATACTTTTTATGATGTGATTGGTGTGGCCGAAACATGACTGGGCAGTTAATATCAGTGGCTATACTTTGTTTCGGAGGGACAGAGGCAATAGAAAAGGAGGAGGGGTATGTCTGTATGTTAGGCAGGATTTAAAAGCTTATATAAAGGAGGAGGTTATGCTAGAGAATGAAGGGGCAGAAGTCTTATGGGTAGAATTCTTCACCAATTGTAAAGAGTCCAACAAATTAATTGTAGGGGTATGCTATAGACCCCCTAATTTAAGTGAGCTCCTGACGCAAATAGAAAAAGGTGCTGGTTTGGGTAAAGTATTGATAATGGGGATTTGAATTACCCAGATATTGACTGGAGCAACAGTACTGCCAGATCAATTAATGGG
>CM044433.1:98419485-98475404 GCA_024363595.1 Xenopus borealis
AGAACTTATAGCAAATGTGCAAGTCATTGAACCCCTGGTTAATAGTGACCATAATATTATATCATTTAATGTCTGGTGCAAAAAACAAATATATAATGGGGCAACATTATACCCTTCAGAGTATTGATTGGGGCATTATGTTTTCAGCTAAAACCACAGAACAGAAATGGTTGTCATTTAAAATGATATTAAATCATTACTGTTCTTAATTTATTCCCTTAAGGATTAAATGTAGAAGCTCTAAGAATCATCCCATGTGGCTTAATACTGATGTAAAGAAGTTAATAGGAAAGAAGAAAAAGGCCTTTAAAAACTACAAATCTGTTTGGACAGAAGCTGCATTTAATGAATATAAACACTGTAATAAATGTTGTAAATCAGGAATCCGGAATTAAATACCATTTAACCATTAAATAATGGTACCAGTATGGTTTAACCGATACAGAAAAGGCAAATGTGCTAAATCATTTTTTTTTCTTCAGTGTGTACAATAGAGTCTGAGTTCCCAGGCTCACTTTATAGATGCACAGACTCAGCTCAATCTAGTCAGTAGCTGACTCAGGATATGATTCATAAAGCTTTAATAAAAATTAATGTAAATAAGGCACCAGGGCCTGATGGCATACACCCACGGGTTCAAAGAGAGCTTGGTTCAGTTTTAGACCATCCCCTATTTCTGATTTCTCAGATTCACTTTCATCTGGTATGGTGCCTACGGACTGGAGGAAAGCTGATGTCATCCCCATATTTAAAAATGGATTACGATCTCAGCCTGGCAATTATAGGCCAGTAAGTTTGACATCTGTGGTGGGCAAATTATTTGAAGGCTTGTTAAGGGATCACATTCAAAATTTTGTCCTAATGAATGGCATTATGAGCAGCAATCAGAATGGCTTTATGAAGGATAGGTCATGCCAGACAAATTTGATTGCTTTTTATGATGAGGTAAGTAAGATGCTGGACATTGGGGGGCAGTAGATGTGATCTATTTGGATCTAAAGTGTTTGGTACCGTGCCCCACAAGCGACTGCTTTCTAAACTAAGGTCTGTTTGTCTTAATGAAGTCGTTTGCACATGGATAGGAAACTGGCTACAGGATCGGGTACAGAGGGTGGTTGTTAATGGTATGCTTTCTACTTGGAGTAAGGTTCTTAGTGGGGTCCATCAGGGCTCTGTATTGGGTCCACTTTTATTTAACTTGTTCATTAATGACTTAGGGGAGGGTGTTGTAAGTAATGTATCTGTGTTTGTAGATGACACAAAACTATCCAGCCCAATTAATTCCATCCAGGATGTGGCATCCTTGCAACAGGATCTTGACAACCTGGCAATCTGGGCAGCTAAGTGGCAAATGAGATTCAATATTGATAAATGTAAAGTCATGCACCTGGGATGTAAAAATATGCAAGCCACTTATACCCTTAATGGGACTGCACTAGGAAAATCCATTATGGAAAAGGACCTTGGAGTCCTTGTAGATGATAAACTTGGCTGTAGGAAGCAATGTTAGTCAGCAGCATCAAGGGCTACTAAGGTCCTTGTAGCTGTATTAAAAGTGGCATAGAGTCACGGGAGGAGGGGGGTCATTCTTCCACTTTATAGAGCACTTGTAAGGCCACATCTAGAATATGCCGTACAGTTTTGGTCTCCCTCACTCAAACAGGACAAGACTGGCCAAATTGGCGATGTTCATGCTGGAGAAGAGGCGCTTAAGGGGTGATATGATAACTATGTATAAATATATAAGAGGGTCATATAATAATCTCTCTAATGCTTTATTCACCAGTAGGTCTTTCCAGCTGACACGAGGTCACCCATTCCGTTTACAGGAAAAGAGGTTCCACCTAAATATTCGGAAGGGGTTTTTTACAGTGAGAGCTGTGACGATGTAGAATTCTCTCCCTGAAACTGTTGTACAGGCTGATACATTAGATAGCTTTACGAAGGGGTTGGATGGCTTTTTAGCAACTGAGAGAATACAGGATTATGGAAGATAGCTCATTATGCAAGTTGATCCAGGGACTAGTCCGATTGCCTTTTTGGAGTCAGGAAGGAAGTTTTTCCCCCTCTGAGGCAAATTGGAGAAGCTTCGGATGGGGTTTTTTGCCTTTTTTTAAAACATTTTAACTGCCTAACTGCTAGTTTATCTGGAGATCAACTAGCAGTTAGGCAGTTAAAATTTAAAAAAAAGTTAAAAAGGTTGAACTTGATGGAGTCTTTTTTCAGCCTAACTTACTATGTTACTATGATACATACATTTAAGATAGTGGCTCATGTGATTCTTTTCTTTTAATAAGATTCTGTGCTCAAATGACTAGAACTTTTGGGGCCTTTTGCCAGTGTGTTTGTAGTGAACTGTACTTGCAGTCTATTTACTACTCTCATTACCTTTTAGTTAGTTAAAGGGGTAGTTCACATTTAAGTTAACTCTTAATATCCTGTAGGTTAATTCTAAGCGATTTTTCAATTTGGCCATCATTTTTTCTCTTCTATCGTTCTTGAATTATTTGCTTTCTTCTTTTGACTCTTCCACCTTTCAAATGGGGCATCACTGACCCCCATCTGAATAGCTAATGCTCTGTTAGTCTACACATTTAACTTTATTGCTACTTTTTATAACTAATCTTTCAATTCAGACATAAAAAATTGTGGTGAATAAATGGTCACACGCAGGTCGTTGCTGCAAAAGTTAAAGGTGCTTTAATTGTAACATGTTTCGAGTCGAGCTCATTATCAAGTAAATAAAGTAACTTCACACAACATTTAAAGCCTAGAACTCCACCCACCTATTACATATTCACTTCCTCACTCCGATATACTTAATGTCCAATTAAGCCAGTGAATACAAAAAACACAGTTTAATGGACGGAAGCAGTGGTTGAAGGTCAACGTTACTGAGTCTACGTTCACTGTTTGTTGGAATCTTTCAATTCAGGCCCTGTCATTTATGTCTGGGGGTATTAGTCGCCCTGGTGACAATTCATCTCTTCTTCGGGCAACTAAGCTCCAAAAAATATCTTCCCAGCAGAAAGAATTCAAATCGCCTCACAGGGAAACTTCAGCCATCTTCGGAAAAATGAAGCGCTACTCATGCCATCCCACCGCTATTCAAATTCTTGCTGGCGGGAAGGCATTTGGGGAGATATAGTCGCCTGAAGAGAATATTTGTCAATTAGTCTCCCTCATATCTTAACGTGTGCCACCAGCCTGAGGGGACCTGTTTATCATGCTATGTAAAAAGTGGAGTGAAACTTTACTGGTGATGTTGCTCATAGCAACCAATCAGATCTTGCTGGCCATAGACGTGCAGATGTATTCGTATGATTTTTGGGCCATGTGTGTGAGTCCCAACATTTTTGTACCATGGAGATAGGTTGTTAGGTTGATCAGGCAGGTTAAAAGATTTCTGTCTGCTAACGATGAATATCTCTGCATCTATTGCCAATCTGATGATATCAAAGGGAGCTTGTCACTAAAATTTGTCGGGCATAACTTTGCTAGGATTGCTGTCCTGGGCAGGATATCTTCTTATTTGTTCCCTTTGCTGCTTTTACTACTTTATTTGATCTGAATGGTTAATGCCAGGTCAGAAGATGGCACCGAACAACTGTTTGTCCAATATGAGGGCTTTATCTGCACATCTATGGCCAGTTTAACTGTTAATCTAATTGCTGATTGGTTGCTCTGGGCAAAATCACCAGTAATGCTTCACTCTAGTGATGTGCGGGTTGACCTGCAAACCACAAGTTGACCTGCGGGGCAGGTTTGGGTTGAATATTGTGTCTGTGGCGGGTATGGTTCAGGTGCAAAATACACTCCACTTTTTACACAGCATGTTAAATAGGCCCCAAAAGGTAAAGTTAAACCCCTTTAACAGTGACCTAAATGCCCTGTGTGCCCTATAACTTAATTATTTAACAAATAAAAAGAAGTCTAAAACAGAAGCTGTATGATTCTTCCTAGTTGTCAGTAGCTAGAAAGGATGACCACCCCATCAACTAAAATATCTACAGAAATATGGGGCTTAGAGTGAAGCAGGAACAATGCTTAACTGGCTGGAGTATAAATGTTAACATCATGTAAGCTTATGGGCCTTTTATGCCATGTGTTAAATGGAAAAGTGGACGATTGAGTCACAAGGTTATGTTTGGCTTATGCTTGGGGATGCGTGATCAGGTGCCATTTTTAGCACTTTAAACTGTGTCAGTGTTTATTTTTTTAAATCAAGTGACTCACTTATTGTTATGTATTTACCTGAAGAAAATGAATTTCTGCTAAAATATCACTCTAAAATTAGCCTTGTTTTACTCCAAATCATGAATTATGGCTCTAGCATGCACTTGTTTACAATTTTAAGATGGCAGTTCATAGAAAGGTCAAGAGAAATTGCTCCTTAAAAGCCATATTAACTGCAATGTCTCCTTCCAAATACAAATGATCTGTATAATATGCCATGGCACAGAAAGATACATTACCCTGTTTCATGGGTTGGAGTTGCGTTGTTACAGCTCATTATTATCTCAGTAACTGCAAAACATAAGCATTGCACAGAAAGTAATAGCGTTGACTTAGTGCCATGAATGGAATTTGTATCTGAATATATTAAAGATGGGTAGTTTTTAGAAGATACGTGTTGTATATTTGCATGAGAAAGGAGAAGATTTGCATAGTGATTGGTTGCCAGGGAAACCTGTGGCCTGTGGTTTTAATTGGGCACCCTACTGTTGTGCATTTGAAACAGGAGCTCATGTTTTGCTAAAAGTTCTGGAAAAGATGTTTGCTTGATTCTACTTACTGTGCAAGCACTTTATTTGAGATTGAGCTGCATTCTACTACTGTGCAAATAGTACTTTAGCATTAAATATCAGAGGCAGTAGCTTTATTAACTTGATCTTAGCATTCATTTTTTTACTTCACTGAAATCCATGCTTTCTTACCCTGCTTATAATGATCTGATTTGTATTTCATATAATTTTGTTGCGTTTATCATGCATTGCATCCATCAAACATACCTCCTTTATCAATTTAATCCATGAGTGGCTATTTCAGTTACTGGAAAAATTAGTTCTGACGCATTTTGTCTATTCAGATGTGTCTATTCATTTTGAACTGTCTCATGGGTTATGACCTTAAAGGGATTCTGTCATGATTTTTATGATGTCTATAGTTGTGTTCTGCATAATATTTTTGGGGGGCCATGAATGCAGATCTGGATTCTTGGTTCAGTAAGCTCTTTTCAGGCTCCTGTGGTAGTGTTAATAAGGCCTGCCAGGCAGGTTGTTGCCTGTTGCTCCCCTGGCACCAGCTATTATAGAGGGGTGTACATTGGCTGTTCGAGGTTAGTATGCTTACATGCGACAGCTGTGCAGCTAGATATAGGCTTTGGAAATCTGGGAGGGCTACTCCACCTTCATGTCTGGGACGCTTCAGAATTGGGAGTCCTATTCTAGCTCTACCCTTACCCCAGACAAATCCCCTGAGTAATCCATAAAGTTTTTTTTAAAGAAAGCTCAGGTTGGTGACTTGGGGGAGTGCCAGAGCATATAAGAGACTTTCGGTTGTACAAACATCTTTATTAGGTGTATTCGGCCTGCTGGGCCCATTGCCCCACGCAGCACATTTGCCTTCCACCCAGGCTAGTAGTGGAGTTATGTTTAGATCTACAGTACATAAGAGGTCACTTCCATAGAGCTATCTACCACCAGAGCTGCTATCTTGTTACCTTCCCATTGTTCTGTTGTTAGGCTGAAGGGGTGGGAAGGGAGGGGTTGATATCACTCCAACCTACAGTACAGAAGTAAAGAGTCACTGAAGTTTAATCAGAGCACAAGTCACATGACTGTGGGCAGCTGGGAAACTGACCATGTGTCTAGCTCTATGTCTAGCTTTATGGTGGAACTGTTTTCTGGCGGGCTATTGTTTCTCTTACTCAATGTAACTGAATATGAAGCAGTGGGACCTGGATTTTACTATTGACTGCTGTTCTTAGATCTACCTGGCAGCTGTTATCTTGTGTTGGGGAGCTGCTATCTTGTTACCTTCCCATTGTTCTGTTGCTAGGCTGCTGGGGTGGGAAGGGAGGGGGTTGACATCACTCCAACCTTCAGTACAGAAGTAAAGTGTGACTGAAGTTGATCAGAGCACAAGTCACATGACT
The DNA here is from genome assembly GCA_024363595.1 of Xenopus borealis. Classification (NCBI taxonomy): domain Eukaryota; kingdom Metazoa; phylum Chordata; class Amphibia; order Anura; family Pipidae; genus Xenopus; species Xenopus borealis. Next base: position 98,425,643 of record CM044433.1, read on the forward strand.
GTGGGCAGCTGGGAAACTGACTGTCTAGCTCCTTGGCAGATTTCAAAATAAAATCTGTTTGCTCTTTTGAGAAATGGGTTTCAGTGGAGAAGTCTGCTGGAGCAGCACTATTTACTTATGCGGTTTGAATTTTTTTTTTCCATGTCCTTATCCCTTTTCCTGTCATAGCAACACTTTTGACCATTGACTCTTGACTGCTGTTGGAATAAAGTCTGCCTGTTGTTCCTTGCCAACCTTACCTCCTGGCTGGTAAACAATAATACTTGAAGTCAGTGGTATTAAGGGGAAATGATATCCCTGTCTATTGCAGGTCTCTATAAAAATACTGAAAAACTGCCATTTTAAGGAAAACCTCTGGCTCATGAGGCACTGTGCTCACATACAAACTAAAAACATTCATGCTAGGTTACATCAGCCAATGAAGGGACAGAACTGCATATTTTACTCCCACGCTATTTGTTAGTTAGAAACGGCAACTGTTTGCTCAGTTGATCCACGAGTGATCACATGGAACATCGACAAAATTGTGTCTCAAACTAAAAGATGTATTAACCAATATGAATAGACTTTTAACTAGGTGACTTATGATATAAATAATCTCTTTAAGTTGACAGGTCTACTCCAAATGCAATTAAACTTCTCTTGAATACTTAGCGCAGCCAATCATAAACAGCCCACAGATGCAAGCTTTCTTTCATCTACAAATTACTGATGTGTGTGGTCTTTTGCTCTAGGAAAGTATTTTTTTCATATCCACACCACTTCATTTCCTGCCTCCCTTTTCGCTCCTCCATAAAACCTTTACTACCCAAACTTAGCAATATAGGCAGCATTACATTTTGATTCCTTGTGTAGTATTATTATTATTATTATTCACATGTATTTCTATAGCGCCAACATATTGTGTAGCGCTTTACAACTGCTTATTCCTTCTGCCTTAACCTGGATGGCCTAACAGAACACAGCTTAGACCTTGACTCCCTGGTCCATAAATATAACTGCTGCATATCATCCGCCTTTGACTGTATTGCTCCCGTACGAATAAAACGTTCCTCACCATCACATCACGCTAAATGGTTTGACAACTCCTTAAAGGAACTAAAGAAAGAGGGGCGCAGACTAGAACGACAATGGCGCAATCATCAGTGCTCAAAGGATAAACACTCCCTGATTTGTCACCAAAAGAACTACCAGGCAACGATCACCAAGAAAAAGTCCTCTTTTCTCTCACAAGAAATTGCAAAAGCAGCCAACAAACCTGCCCAGTTATTCCGCACAGTTGACAGGCTATGCAACCCATCCTGCCTGAAACCCAACATCACATCCTCTAAGGACCTATGTGAGAAATTTGCCCTCTTCTTCACAGACAAAGTCTCATCTATTCGGTCTGCTATCAAATCCACAACACCGAAAACCTATGCAGAGCCTCAAAATGGATCCCACAACAACCTACCACCATGGTCTGACTTTCAGGTAATTACCGAAGAAGTCATCTCACATATCCTTCTAAACCTCCGCCAGACTACCTGCGACCTGGACCCTGGCCCAACACAGTTCATGCTGAAATGCGCTAATCTGCTCAGGCCAACATTTCACAAGATAGTTTACTGTTCCTTGCAAGCGGGGAAGTTTCCTACCTGTCTGAAAGAAGCAATCATCAGGCCTTTACTCAAGAAACCATCCCTAGACCCAGATATTCTAAGCAACTACAGGCCTGTCTCAAACCTCCCCTTTCTGGGAAAAGTTATCGAGAAGGCTGCATATCTCCAACTTGAGGCCAGGCTCTCAACGAACAACATCTTTGACCCCCTACAATCTGGCTTCAAGAAGCACCACAGCTGTGAAACAGCCCTTGTCCAGATTTGCAATGACCTACTCATGGCCAGAGACAGGGGCGAGTGCTCCATCCTGATATTGCTTGATCTCTCAGCGGCTTTTGACACAGTCGACCATGAAATCTTGCTTAACAGACTGCAAGAGTACTGTGGCATTGACGGCTTAGTCCTCCAATGGTTCTCTTCCTTCCTGGCAGGCAGAACACAACGGGTAGCCTTGGGGCCTTTCCAGTCCAACCCTGTACCACTAAAATATGGCGTGCCCCAGGGCTCAATACTATCCCCTTTGCTGTTTACCATATACATGCTGCTACTTGGGAAAATCATTCAAAAACATGGTCTGACATACCACTGCTATGCTGATGACACCCAGCTATATATGTCATTTAAACCCGACACAACAGATCCCATCCCAAAAATAAACTCATGCCTAGCTGAACTTCAGGAGTGGATGAACGAAAACTGGCTCAAACTAAATGCTGACAAGACTGAAGTTCTTGTCATCGGTGGCCAGCGCCTAACAGCAAAGCAGCGCCAGACACAGTCAATGCCACTGAGGTTAGGGACCTCAGATCTTACTAGCTCCAACACTGTGCGCAGCTTGGGTTTACTAATTGATGGGGAATTAAACTTCAGGAGCCAAATTTCAGCTGTGGTGAAACATTCCTTCTATCACCTAAGGAATATTGCAAAAATTAAACATCTCATTCCTTCTGAGGTTCTTCCAACACTAGTTCACGCCTTCATCACATCACGACTGGACTATTGCAATGCCCTCTATGCAGGCCTTCCAAATAAAGACCTAAACCGCCTGCAGCTAGTACAGAATGCTGCCGCAAGATTGCTAACAAGCCAACCCCGCCATTGCCACATAACACCAATCCTTCGCTCACTACACTGGCTACCCATAAAATGGAGAATCCTTTTCAAAATTGGCATGCTGACATTCAAATCCCTACATGGTCTAGGACCCGGGTACCTGAAGGACTTGTTGCAACGACGTCACACCTCCTACAATCTTAGATCAAATGGATCCAATAATCTGACCACCCCCAGAGTCCAACTGAAAACCTTTGGATCCAGAGCTTTCTGTCATGCTGCCCCTAACCTGTGGAATGCCCTGCCAAATGGGATCAAGACAGCTCCAACCCTGGACATGTTTAAATCAAAACTGAAAAGCCACCTGTTTAGCCTGGCATTTAAGGCCACATAACTTTTCCTCTGCACACATAGATATGTACAGAGATGAGACAAGCTTATGCGCTTTGGGTCCTACGGGAGAAAAGCGCTTTACAAATGTTGTTTGTTTGTTTGTTTGTTTGCCTCCCTACAATGCCACCTAAATGAACACACCTTTGTCTTGCAGCAGTGTATCTATAAAGAGCTACAGATTGTTCCACTGTTTGACATATTTTGAAAAAGGGGGTATTATGTACATGGCAGACAGAGAAAAATATGTGACATTTCTAGGTGAGGTGATACTCAGTAGAATTAAACTATTAGCTGGGCTGATTTGGTCAGGTTTTCAGAATTACAGATTTTCAGCATTACTGATGAGAGGTAGCCAGAATAGCATAGTTTGAGAACGCAAAACATATTTTATTATTTTGTTTGCAATGTTTTGTGATTTAGGACACCAAAACACGACAATCGGCAGATGCATTTGTATATGAACAGTGTGATTTCTTCTTAAAACAAAACAAAAAACTATTTTCTTGGCAGGTTTTGTACAGTCACACACACAAATAACTATACATTACATTTCTGTTGGTTCTGCTGAGTACAAATATACTGTCTGCCCCTGAGCTGTCAAACAGAATCAGAGTGTTTGTCTGTATAAGTTTTGCATTCCTTTGTTTTCAAGTGCTTAATGATGGATGCAGTCTCATGTGTTTTGTTATGACACAATTGGGAGACTGATATAAAGGGCCAGTAACATCAGGAAGCAATAATTCCTATTTACATACAGTGGGGGGCTATTACTAGTACTTTGCCCCATTGATTTTACCCAAAAGGAAGCGATTAGCAAAGCATATCTCTGATGTTTTCCTAGTGTTGGTAAATGAAGTGTTGCTAAACATGTATAATGGTCATAATGGTACTGCATAGTCATAATGGTGCTGCTACGCCATCACTTTATACACAGTATATACCAAAAACACCTTAACTAAAAAAAAGTTCAATAAATAGAACGTGTTGAAAATGCTTTCAGTCTATTCCTTTAATTTAAGAAATACATATTTTTTGGATCAGAGCTCATTATCTGCCTTTTAACAAGCAAGCCCATTCCTTCCCTAAGCTGTTGAGCAGCTCATTATCAGAGGGTTTTTTTGTGAACTGGTAACAAGTTTTACCAGATAATTCACCTGTTCTTAGTACTAGGAGGTGACCGTTTTACTTCAGCACATCCTGTTTCCATTCTCTTCTATAGTGCTAGAAATAGCAAAAGGAAAAGCAGATAATTAGTCATTAAAATGGGCAGAAAGTGTGTTCAGCAAAATCCCTGTTCATTAAGGGCATGTTGAAATGGGGTATATACTGTCCCTTTAAGGCAGTGATCCCCAACCAGTAGCTCATGAGCAACATGTTACTCCCCAACTCCTTGGATGTTGCTCCCAGTGGCTTAAATAGGAGTTCAATCCCTCGGGCGCTAACCTCCTCGCCCCCCCCCGGCCTACCTCTCCCTGCGGGCAAATGCCTCTAAGTGGCTACTTACCACTCCGTGCAGGTTCCCGGGCACCATCTTCTTCAGCAACGTCTTCTTCCTGGATCCGTCTGCACAATACCGGCAAATGCGTCCTACTGCGCATGTGCCGCCAAGCCCCGGCGGATGCAGGAAGAAGAAGATGTTGCTGAAGAAAATGGTGCCTGGGAACCTGCACGGAGGGGTAAGTAGCCACTTAGGGGCATTTGCCAGCGGGGAGAGGTAGGCAGGTGGGGTGGGGGGGACATTAATGCCCGAGGCTTGAAGGAAACTTTTGGTTGTATTGCCAAATAGAGCTTTCTGTAGGCTGCCAGTTCACAGAGGGGCTACCAAATAGCCAATCACAATCCTTCATTGGCATCCTCGGGAACTATTTTCATGCTTATGTTGCTCCCCAACCCATCTTAAATTTGAATGTGGCTCACAGTTGAAAAAGGTTGGTGATCCATGCTTTAAGGGATATAATTTGTATGAACGTAGTTTTCATTTTCTTTTAATAACTTTATGTCTCATAGGGTATGCTATTCTTGTATCTTCACATTTACCAGCTTTGTAGCCATTTTGTAATACCTGTGCCTTCCATAAAAGAAGAAAGCCCATGAGCATCCATTTATAGCCTTGACCTGTGAAGTGTGCTGGAGAGTTGAAAGCAGTCATACGTGCACTGCAAAGGTGCAGATATCTTGCCTCACTAATCATTAGGGTTGACTTGACCCTCTGTGATAAATTGGTTGATCAAATACCTTCCTATCATCTTACAGCCACAGAAGGCTCACAATCTGATTTAGTACTTGGAGCTTCATAAATCAGTGGATATCATCTGACAGACTCATTTCTGGCCCTTAGTACATGTGGCAGACTAAGATCATCCATGTTTTCATGGCATCTGTTTGGGCACAGCTGACTCGCAGAGTCGCAGTCAGTGAGCTGTTACTGGACTACAACTCTTGCATGTCCCAACAGAAAGCCAAGGCTGGAATTAGACTGCTGGGCACCCTCGAAATGTAGGAAAGCAGGAGTCTCAGTCTCAAAATGAGTACTTTCCATAAATAAGGGATGTTCACGCTATAGAGTATAGAATAATGTAGATTGAATTGAAACACAATTTGAAAACTGAAATGTTAAATGCAATAATTCCATAAACTGAGGACCTTGGTTTACTGTAGTAACTTCATTTAGCTGAGGGCAAAAGGAATGGGTGAATTGTTAAGAAAAAAAACATGTCTGAGATATGTCATGATTTTAAAGGAGGCACTTACGCATAGACTTGATGTGTGCCACCTTTTTAAGCTTAAAAAAGGCTTGTCTCTTTGTGTGGTTTGATGAAATATCCTTTGACTGCAAGAACTTTTACTCTTTTTACCAATCTGCATTCCTCCTAGTTTCCCTCCTAGCTTCCCTTCCACTTACAGTAAAGGTCTTCAGCTGAGTGTAGCTGGTGGCCCAGGGCAAAAGCCTTCTCAGCCATAACCTGGAACCAGACTTTCACAGATCAGTTATTTAAATAGTTTGCTTGGGTTTGAATATCTTGAGGAGATGTATTATTATTAGCTCAGTAAGCCACAGCTGAGTGGGGGTTGCATTTTACTACCCCATAGGAATGCAATTATTTAATTTTTATGGGAAAAAAAGTCTTATTTGAGCTACAGAAAATTACTGATACACACTGATGGCACTGTGTGTGTGTTTTTAATCCTGAAACTGTATAAATAGCAACTATGTTTGAGGTTCATTTCCTGGATCCTTGACCCTTTTCTGTGACCAATTAAAAATACTTCTTTACTTTTGTGTCATTTAGGGCTAGTCCAGACGAGAAGATTTGGGGAGATTTGTCACCTCGCGACTGTCTCCCTTAACTGCTTCCTCCTGCCTTCCAGCTGCTTCAATGAAGAATCTCCTGCGCCTATTTACATGTGGCCCTGCGTTTTCCAAAATTGCTCGAAATTGCCTACTGAGGCAACTTTGAGTGACTTCGGAAAATGCAGCGCCGCGTGTGAATAGGCGCAGGCGATTCTTCATTGAAGCAGTTGGAAGGCAGGGGGAAATGGTTTCCGGGAGATAGTCACCAAGCGATTAGTCGCCAGGCGACGAATCTCCCCGAATCTTCTCATCTGGACTAGCCCTTATACTCCATTTTTATTTGCATAATGACAGCCTATGTAGAAAAGTGTCTGTATATGTTATGTACTGTTTTTCACAGCCTCCTTTAACCTATGTAGATGATCTGTAGTGTATCATTCAATACGTTTGTTTTCTTGCCGTCCTTATGAAGTAGCTGAAGTACAGCTTTGAAGTGTACATTGAATGCTAAAGAAAAGTAAAAAAGCAAAAAAACACATGCTTTTATGTCTTTGCCCAACCTATCAGTGTTGACCAAGCTCAGCTTTGATGGGTAGTTTTCTAATGACTTGGAAGCTATCTTATGGACATTTTAAGAAAGGGACTCATTGTATAGAAGATACCAATATTTGTGCTGATGATTGCAAATTGCACAATCCATTAACTGGCTGCTGTGGTTATTGGGTGTCTTCATCCTGCATCAAATATAAGAATATAGTGTAAATGAAACAATTTCTCCCCAGGGAGATGCCTAACTCCAACATACAAATTAACTAGTAAACAATATTGAAGGCAGGATGCTGCTGTCGTACAATATGCCTAAGCTTCTACCTAAACTCCACTGCTGTGGCCCCTTTCAGCCTAGCATGTAACCAGTTAAACCTTCACTCAACACAAAACCTTAAACCTTAATTTCATAAAAGGAGTTCATATCGGAGGATGACTAAAACATTGTGTGTGAAATGTCCGTTTCCTTAATGTCATAAGGGAAAGTGGTGCTTCAGTATAATTTCTATCTCGGAGTTCAGAATAATGGGGGGGAAATGAAATTTTACAATTTTATGTAAACTGCCTCATAAAATTGCCCATTGGCTAGCAATTCTAATATTCTGACAGCTAAATGGTCTGAATAACACTGTGATATGTTTCCATCTCATGGTTGCTCTAGGTAATTAAATAGTCATAAAGGCTGATGAAAAACGCTGGTTTCTTTCAACAGCCTGTAGCTTAGTATTCATGAAGAACCTCAGAAGGTGGCTTAGAGGGTCAGGTTGCATGACCAAGAGAATAATGCTGTGTCAACCATAATATGAAAAGGTCATCATACAATCTTTAGTCGGTCACTCTTTTTGCCAATTTGTTCGGAATATTTACCCTGGCCGGTAATGGTAGCTTCACTTATAAGCAATGCTATTCTACTGGTTCTTTTTTTACAAAACCATTTTGTTGTCTTCTTTACTAAGTATTATCAGTGTGGCACAATACTGAAAATGACATCCCTGTAAAAATATTGTTGCTAGTTCAAATTTCTGAGCCACTAATTAACACAAAAGAAAAGTACTCATGAAGCAGTACCATTAATACATTCTCCATTATCATCACATGCTAGTGATGAGTCTGCAAGACTGCAGAAGCATAGACCTTAAGGTCCTCAGAGGTCAGCCCCTGAACAAGCAAAGATCAGTCGAGTGAATATCATTGAGGTGCTTATTAACCAAACTGTGCTGAAACAGGCATTTCCATTAATGCAACAATGTGACCTGACACACTAGTGTCTTATACCCAGAGTTCTCTTCTCCTAATAACCTGTGGACCATATATGAGTACTGTTATCAGTTATAGTTGTTTTCTCTTACTTGCCTATAAGCAGACCTTAGAATGTGGTACTACATCAAAGAATATTCCATGGCAGCTGCCATGTTATTTGCAAAGGCATTCATCATAGGAGTAGACACGCAATTATGTATGCAGACCTTGTACAGTATTGAGTTTTTCAAGGTTAAGCACATTGTTTGATCACACCTTAATGTATACTTGCTAATATTCTTTCTGTTATCCATATTTTGAGGTAAGGTTATGTAGTATGTGAATTGTCTACTCTAGCTTCAAATGAATCAGTCACTGACTATTCTGGCATTTCTTCTAGCATTTATATAGAAAATTAAAGTGCCCCAGAATGATATTTGTATAAGCTGACAGTAAACTGAAAAATAATGCTCATAAATTGGTGCTTGGTAACACTTAGATTCGAAATTCGATCGAATTTTCAAAAAGATTCTAATTTGAATTTCAAATACCTTTTTTGGAGTACTTCAACCATAGAATTTAAAAAATTTGATTGATTCGAATAAAAATCTATTTGATCATTCAATGGTCAAAGTACTTCCCCTTTAAAAAAATAATTGATAGGCCAGTTCGCCAGAATGAACCTACCGAATTGCTTTAAAACCATATGGGAAGCATTTCAAGCTTTTTAAGATTGAATAAAAAATATTCGATCAAATGGTTAAAGTCGTTTGAATAGTTCGATTGGAACAATTTTATTGTTCGATCAAATATTTACTATTTCATCGATCAAATTGCGGTAAAATCCTTCTAATTCAAAGGATTTTAATACCCTTTAAATTCGATGGTCGAATTCGAGGTTTTTTAACCCTCGAATTCAACCCTTAGTAGGGGTAATGTAATAAAAGTTTGAACCAGGTCTAACAACCAGTAAGATGTCTACTTTGCAAACAGTGACTAGCAAAGCTTCTATGTTGATTGGTTGCTGTGGGTTACTACACCTACAGCAGATTTTATGATTTGTCAGCAGGATAGTTGCAGTGGTCAGTTTTTGAACGTCAAGCAAATTCTATGGTTTGCTTTCCTTGAGAAGCGGTCTAGCAAGTTGCATTCTGCTTTTGTTTTGTGTTTGCAACTTGTCTGAGAATGATGCCAAAGGCCAGTGGCTATTGTGTATATGACACAAGAATATGTGTATAACAAGAAAGCTCACGTCCACATTCTAACCATTAAGGTGGTTTACTGACTTTATTTGACTTTTTTTTTTTTTTATCGAAGGTAAATGGTCATTTAAATATGATACACTTGCATGACTACCACTAAAAAGTGACATAAATTGTTCCCTCATTAAAGGAAACCTATACATTCAGAATGAATCCTTAAAGGACCAGTAACATTAAAAAATGAAATTGTTTTAAAGTAATAAAAATATAATGTACTGTTGCCCTACACTGGTAAAACTGCTGTTTGCTTCAGAAACACTACTATAGTTCATATAATTAAGCTGCTATGTAGACATGGGGGCAGCTATTCAAAGGAGGAAAAAGCTCAAGTTACACTGCAGATAAACTCTATAAAACACAATGTTATCTGTTATCCATAATGCATCCTGTGCCATATAGCCATTTTTCAATTTCCGCCATTGCTACTTAGCAGCTTGTTTATATGACTAAAGTAGTGTTTCTGAAGCAAACAGATCAGTTTTACCAGTGTAGGGCAATACTACATTATATTTTTATTACTTTAAAACACTTACATTTTTTGGTGTCACTGTTCCTTTAACATATAATGTATATAACAAGAAGTGACATATTAAAGAATTAGAAACATAAAGTAAAACTTGCCTTTTTTTCACAACATTTTGTGATGGTCTGTGTGCTTCCTCAGAGACCACCTGACAGGAAATAATGCAGGTTCGAAGCGTCCTAAGACAGAGCTCTGTCCTTTCATTGGCTGATGTAACCTAGCAAGTATGTGTGCCCTTGGTTTCTATGTAAACACAATAGGGGGAATTCACAAAAGAGATGGTAAACTGGTGTAAAATACTTTCTCCATATTGACAAACAGAAATCCACCTAATTTCCGTCTCAAACGACACACTTCATCTTTTAGTGAAAGAAAGTTTACAGACACTTTTATGAATTTGACAAACGACACAAAAATGGCTCAAAAACTACATTTTAAATGACATTTTTTCCCGACATTTTAAAAATGGAGTAAAGCTCAGAATAACTCTTCCCCATGTGTCCCATCAGTCCTAAACTAATCTGCTCTGCTTTGGTTCAGACAATCTTCATTTCACTCCTCTTGTAGGTGCCTCACTGGGGCAGTATTGGGATATTAATAGGGTTTAGCATTTTATAATCAGGGCACATGTTTCTGTTTAACCCTATAGGTGTAAAAGCCTCATTAACAAAACAAGTAAAACACTGATTAAACAAAAAAGTGTATTTTATATAATTTTAACTTATTTTACTTATTTTAGTTTATTGAATGAGGCATTATTAGCAGCTTAATTGAATACATTATAAAAATCTAAAGGAAAATTAAAGCCTCCCATCCAATTTTTTTAGTTTTAGCAGGACTTGACCTAAAATAATAAAAAATACTTTTTGTAGAAATCCCTATATTATGCAAAATAGTTTATTTTAGACCCTTATATTTTGTTACTGAATTACACAAACATTCCAAAAAAAAGTATGTATAATTTTCCTAGGTAAAATAACCCCCTCCCCCAGAAATTCCGATTTAATGGCTAACTGGTTTAGTAAGAGCTAAAGACAAATTCACAAAAAATGTTGCTAAAATATTGTGCGAAAGACAAAATCTGAAAACTGTTTAAAAGAAAAATTCACAAAAGTGGAGATAGAGGTTTGTAAATATGGTGGGAAATCTGACATTTTTATCTCCATTTTTGTTTTGTCTCAATATCACCACTTTTGTGAATTCCCCCCAATAAGTCAGAAAAAAAGAAGAGCAACTCTTACTACTTAAAATGGCATTTTTTCTCTGTAGGATAATCCAATGGCACATAAACTAGGAAGCTACACGTATATTTTTTTGAAAATGGTTTATTTAGATGAAATAGTGTTTACCATATGCACAGTTTTATGCAATATAAATATGTTAAAAGAGACTTGCAATGTTCAGGGTGTAGTTTGCCTTTACGATTAAAGCAGATTTTTGCAGCTCCAATTTTGTTTACATAGCATTTTGAAAGTATAAAATATCAGATTTTGCCACCCAAATCAAATTCAGTTGGCTTGAATAGATTATTGTTGTTAAAACCATTTAAATACCTAAGATGTGCTTAAGTGCTTAATGCATAGTGCAGCTTCAAGCTTTACAATTATTATTTCCAGTGTCATTGGTAAATGTATTGGGACTGGGGAGGGGAGGGGGAAGAGAGTAATCTGACTGTGTTTTGAGCTTTACAGCTTTATCACTTGAGTAAGGTTTTGCTGATCTACTAATACATGTGATCTACATTCTGTGGAGCTGCCAAAAAAAGTCAAGACGTATGTTTGTCAGCAATAAATCACTGCTAGCAGGCAAGGGAGGGAGGGATGCTGAAAGTGTAAATACACACAGCTATCGATATATAATGCTATATATCAGCATCTCCAGTGCTACATGCTTGCATTGTAATGTAAAATGGCTTTCTCTGCTTGCTAAATTCAAAGAACCTTAGAATTATCATTTATTTTTTTCTGAACAGTAGGAACATGGGCAAGTATTGTATATAATTTGATTTGTACAAATGATTTAAAACCTGCAAAGAGAATGAGCCAAATTTGAAAGGCTGGTGTGTGCATAAAATTGTAACTGAAATTCAGTTGAAAAGCTGGTCAACAAAAGTAAATGGATTCTATCTTTCGTTCCAAGTGCCTTGGACCTGGAGTGTTCCAGATCAGAGATCATTTTCCAATATGGTACACCAACCCTTACATTTACCAAAGGCATGAAAGCATTAATAGCGCAATAAAGTTATTTTTGCATTTAGATTTATGCTGGCAAGGTAAAGTTAGTCAATGAAGGGTGGTAGGCCAGATTGGTCTGATTATTTGACCCATCTCACAATGCAGTTTAAGGAGAAGATTACATCACTCGTGGTCCTTACCCAACTATATTTATATGATATCTGTCCAGTCGCTGACCAAATATTCCACATGCATTGGTCCATAAGCTTCCAATTCAGTATCCGTTCAAATAAGCAGACAGCGTGAACTTTACTACAGACCATCTAATTATTACAGAAGGAAACAAAGCCTGTCTAAAATCAGGAACTGTTTAATTAGATTATAGGGAATATTAGTTAATGTTGGGAATCATAAAAGCAAACAACATCCGTGACACCATAAATGACACTTTTCTTTGGGCTCAAAGTTTTGTGATTTGATTTTACACTTTATCTTAACACTCACATATTTATTATGGGTGGGATTATTTGCAAATAACAGAATCAAATGCCATGATTCTTTCCCACCTCTCCATGAGCATTGCACATTCTGATGACAAGAATTAAGCACATGTCTTAGAGACATTTGGGTTGAAGAAATGGAGCACCAAGGCTAGGCCGGACCTGTACTTTTGCCCCTTATAAATAAGACCTGTAAAATGTTGAATAATATATTCTGGTTCCGATATTTATGATATATTCAGAATCTTTGGTTTCAGGGTTAGTATATATGTTCTTGCAGTATGAAACACATTACAGTAATCCAAGGCTAGTTTGTGTTTTACATAATGCTTGCTTTGCTTTTTTTTTATATTTTTCAATTCGTCATTTTATTCGATTCAAGAAATTGCATGCATTCTTTTTATCCTTCATTTCTAAGGGAAATATTTCTGTTTCGTAAAGCATAAACCATTAGTGGAATTGCATGGTTTCGATGAGCAGGCCATCCTGGTTGCTTTATAGTGTAAAAAAAAGGCCTGACTCTTGCTGTGTTTGACATTAATTTGAAATATGTGGTATACCACTATTACCAGAACATTGACAAACATCTCAGTAAAGAGTTCCATGTCCTTCATAATGTGGATAACTGACATATTAGTTGCTGATCAATGAAATTCCAGCAGCATTGATGACAAAGCATTTGTAAATGCTGGGAAAGACAGCCTACACTCAACTAGTACTTGGTAGACAATTATGTTCAGTTAAAATTCAATGTACAATCTTGAAAATTGCAAACAAAGATGGTCATTTCATGGAATTTAAAATGCATGTAATAATGTAGGTAGCCATTTATGGGGAAAGTAGTATTTTGCATATTGAAAGCAAATGTAATTCCCACAGTGCTTTGTGTATGTCACAGAACCCACAGAGGGGGCACTGACTATTGATAATATTGTTTCAGTGGTACATTCATTCAAACCCAGAATAGTAAAGGGCAGTCTGGTATCATTTCAAGAGCATTATGTGGTAATTGGAAATTGTTTTTGCCTATTTTTTTCCATTAGGCATAATGTTATATCGGGGTTGACTGTCTATTAAACTACCTGATACTGGCCTTCATTTTTATTTATTTATTATTGTGTTTTTTAGTTATTTAGATTTTATGCCCATAAATACCCTAGCAACCATGCACTGATTTGAATAAGAGACGCTTACATAGTTTTTTTTAATGGGACCAGTGACTCCATTTGAAAGCTGGAAAGGAAAGATTTAGAAGAAGGAAAATAATAAAAAAAACCTATTAAATAAATGAAGGCCAATTAAAAAGTTGCTTAGAATTTGCTACAACATACCCTGCCATAAACAATACTGAGAATTGCCTTAGCTAAAACACATAGTACTTACCTCCCAACTGTCCCGTTTTTCATGGGGCAGTCGCTATTTTGACCGGCAATCCTCAATCCCGGCATTGTTACTAAATTGTCAACTTGTACTTTGATTTCCTGCACTGAACAAGCCACAAAAAGATACAAAGTTTCTAAAACTTAATTAGCTTTTGACAGAGAGTACAGAATATGTGACAGGTGCACATCGATACTTTTACTTACAATTTAAGATAAGCAAAGAAACAATTGTAACAATTTAAGATAAGCAAGTTGGGGAAACTGTCACTTGCAGCTTAAAGGGCAATTCACCTTCATTAGCAAAACTGTAATAACACATAAAAACCACAAAAATGTGTTCAAACTTTCATAACCTGACAAATTTTGTAAATTGAGCATTTAATTAGGGGGTGTGGCCACAAAAATGGGTATGGTCAAAAAACATTTGCATTGCTCTGCACAGCATTTCTTTTTGTCCCACTTTCTATTTCCAAAACTGTTGGAGGTATGGTCTATTTTGTAGCTATGACAAGTAGTTGCTACTAGCAGTTCTGTGTGTCTTCACCCTTAAGTCTGGAATGTGTGTAAATTGTATATAAAACATAATTCTGACTTTATAAATGCTCACGCTACTTTGATCATCAGTCTCCCCAACCATCTAGATCCATTCTCTAATTTGCCAATAAGATCCTTGTCATCCCCATGTGCCAGTGGCGTAACTACATCTTACTGGGCCCCACAGCAAATTATTTTTCAGGCCCCCAAAATGTCCAGTGGTTGACCTGTTTTACCAATATTTATTGTGATTGTATATGAATTAGGGCCCCTATAGCTCCTGGGCCTCCCTGCAGCCGCAGGGTCTGCTTCCTCTGTAGTTACGCCCCTGCCATGTGCCAATGTTCAGACCAGTGTGATGGGAGCACTTCAAAGATGACTAATTTAGAAGACTGTACCAGGTGCTTTAGAATCATAAATTCAGATAATATAAGCAATTCTGGACATTGAGCCATATAGTCATTAGTATTTGTTTCCACAGTGGCCTGCATTTAAATGAACAACTATCAGGGAAAATGTTATTTCACTACCTACTGAAAACACAGATTAAAGGAGAAGTAAACCTCCAACAGCTAAAAGCCCCTATTGGCCACCCTTCAATGCCCCCCTTCCTCCCTGCATAGTGTTATACTAGAATAAGTGTCCTGTCCAACAACACTGACCTAGAGGAGCACAGCAGACCTCAGGGGCACCATTGTTCAGTAGCCTCAGTATCTTCTTTATCCTCTTTTTTCTTTAGAATAATTTAAAGAGATACTGGCACCAGAAATTAAACTCTTTTTTTACATCTGTCATAATAATTCATTTGAAAGTTACTTATAACTTTGCCATAAAGTATTTGCCCAATTCTTTTACATTACCTGTCTGATGCCCCATGTTCCTGTATAAGGGGGCTGCCATATTTGTGCAGTAGGAGTCCATTAGCATTGGGAACTATAACTGACTGGCTGAGATGGGACAGTCAGGTTGGCAAAACAGTAAGGTTTAGGAACTTCAACTAACAATTATTTGCAAAATAAACCTCTCTGCACCATGACATATAGGTGACGTTTAGGGGCAGATTTACTAAATTCACATGTATTCACATGAATGATTCGAAATTCGATCGAATTTTCAAAAAGATTTGAATTTCGAATATGCAAATAGGCAAATGCGTCCAGTGAATTCAGTAAATTCGATCGAATCGAATAATTCGAATAAAAATCTATTCGAATATCGAATTACTTCCCCTTTAAATTTTTATTCGACTGCCTAGTTCGTCAGTTTCAATCTACCGAAGTGGCTTTGGCGAATTTTGATCGAACTATAAAAATTCGATCAAATGGTTAAAATAGTTTGATTCAAATGATTTGATCGTTCGATTGAATTTTTATAATTCTATTGTTCGACCAATCGAATTGCGGTAAAATCCTTCAAATTCGAAGGACTTTAATTCCCTACCCATTCCCACAGTCGAATTTCAAATTTTTTTCAATTCGAAATTTGACCAATAGTAAATCTGCCCCTCAGTGTATATTCATATTTTAAAAAGTAGATTTTTAGTGTCAGTATCATTTTAAGGAGCTTTTCCACGTCACAAAGGTACCAAAGCTATAGAATATGGCGTCACTGAGCTCTGATTTTCTATTCATTTATACTAGTAGAACACTATGCAGGGGGGAAGAAGGAAGGGGAGTCAGTGGAAGGTGGCAAATAGGGCTGTAGGGGGGTTTACTTCTTCTTTAAGAAGGAGTATGTCACCCTCATTTTTATGAGCTTACCAGGATTTTGTAAAATAGTAATTAAATATTTAGTAGTATGTCCACACCAGTCTAGTAAATGGGGATGTTTCTCACCCAAGGTTCGTTAATTTTATGCCCGTTAATATACTAATAACCAGTGGTGATGTCCCAGCAAAACTGGCTAGTTTGTTAGAAATTGCAACCGACCCTATCTGCCAAGCAGGCTATATGTGAGCATTTAAAAGTAGTTACACCGTAGATTCTTAGATTGTGTTTAATGTTCTTCCCTCTAGCTAGACTGGAGGCTTGTATGACTCTTCAAGGGATATTTATGGTCCCTTGCTTAATTGTCTGACAATAATTTTTGCCTCTAATCATGCTACTTCTTCGGATATTTGCCCTCCTACATGAAAGAAGTTGTCTGTTTATCTGTGATAAATGATGATGATTTACAGAAGTGTCTCTTTTATTTGCAGGTGCAAGTTTTTCAGTCTCACAGAAACACCAGAGGACTATACGATTATTGTGGATGAAGAGGGGTTTTTAGGTAGGTTGCTGTATTTGTTTTATTGGTCCAGTCCAAATTTTTGATGCAAAGCACTGTTACCGCTTCCATTATAGCGCTGTGATAAAACCTATTCATATACAGAAAATCCACCAATTTGTATTAAAGCTGACTTTTAGGATCTTAAAATAAGAGCATATTGTGGGTGATCAGAAGCTTTAGTATGAGCTTGATTATGTTTTGCAAGCTGTACCTGAGTACATCTATATGCTGTTATTGAATTTATACTCTGGGGAAACTGGTTGACTTGCCTGTCCCCAGCAACTTTAAATGTAGGAGCAGTTCCATTAATAGAATAAAAGATTTATTGTGGCAAAGGGGCCTCTGACTACACATTGACTGCATCCGTTAGGACTTGTTCATAAGTACATCAACTGAAATGTCACTAGTGAAACTTTATTTCTTGTTCTTGGACTCCTATAAGGCATTGTCTCAAAAACACTTTCTAACCTTAAAGCAATTATTACTGACTGCTTTCTGTAAAAATATTCGGGAGAAGTCTAACGAAATCAGGAGGGAGCACAACCCCAAATAAACTTGTCTCATAAATAATTCACCAGTCGTTGAGCGAAAGAGATTTTGTAATCCAGCCAACATAAAGTTTATTAATATTTACACAGATGGGTGAATTTAATTAAGTTTCCTCTATATTTATGATAGTGTTGTTGTAACTGTTCTGCAGTATTCTCTCCATTTGTACATTTGATGTTGGTGCTGTTAAAATCTTGGAATTTTTTAAAAAATAATGGCACTAAGATGGTCAAAGTAGAAATGTAAAACAGGATTGACAAATCAGATGGACTGTCTTTGACTTTCTTTTCTGAAGCCTGTTTGTGTAAACCCATAGGGATAGATTTTTTTTTTTCTTGAGAAGTTATTTGTGGAGCTCTCCTAAACATTTAAAACAAGGGCTCTGTTATATGCATTCTAAAGTTATTGTATTTATATATATATTTTATTTATTTATATATATGTATATATATATCTATAAGCTTATAATGGAGTCTATTGGTGATGGTTCTCCCGTAATTAGGAGCTTTCTGGAAACTAGTTTCTGGATGACTGATGCTGTAACTGTATACAGTATTCAGGTTTTAATATGTTTCACAGCAAGTCCAGTTGTTTTAGAATTACTTATATCACATATACCATGACCTGGTATAGAGAAAAGAGAAAACTGATTTTTTTATATTTAATTTTGAAATCGGACATGAGGCTAGACATATTGTCAATTTCCCAGCTGACCCAAGTCATGTGACTTGTGTTCTGATAAACTTTAGTCTTTCTTTACTGCTGTACTGCAAGTTTGAGTGATACCACTCCCTATCTTACCCCCCACCAGTAGCCTAACAAAAGAACAACAGGAAGGTAACCAGATAACGGCTCCCTAACACAAGATAACAGCTGCCTGGTAGAACAACACTCAATAGTAAAAACCCATGTCCCACTGTGACTCCTTCAGTTAAATTGAGAAGGAAAAACAACAGCCTGCCAGAAAGCAGTTCCCCTAAAGTGCAGTCACAAGTCACATGACCAGGGGCAGCTAGGAAATTGACAAAATGTCTAGCCCCATGTCAGATTTCAAAATTGAATATAAAAAAATCGGTTTGCTCTTTTGAAAAATGGATTTCAGAGCAGAAATCTGCTAGAGTAGCATAATTAACTGATGTGTTTTGAAAAAAAACATGTTTTACCATGACAGTATCCCTTTAATGCATAATGAACAAATGCCTGGTTCTCATCTGAATGCTTTTAGTTATTAAACAAACAGTTGCTAATGTGTTAGACGTATATACAGGCATGGACATAACCCCAGGAAATATTTAAGCATTGTCAGACTTCTGATTACATTTCTCTTCACTTTTAACTAAGCAGTGGGAGATCATCAGTACCATTTCAGAATGAACAATTCATTTTTGCTAAAATGCAGGCGCTGCTATTAAATAACTTATAAATTAAGAGTGGGATTGACTAATTTCATCTAAAATGAGCTTTGAAAGAATAATCCGATTGATATGTACAGCAATATGTATATCTGTGAACATAGCACACATACACTTTTATTCATTAGCAATAAAATATAGTGTAAATTTATAACCCATAAATGCACTGTAACAGAAAAGATTGTCTATAGGGGTGTTATTAGCTGTTAAGTAACCATGTAGTGGCTTTTAGAACTCAAGTAGAGAACCAAATTTGCCTGAGCTGGTCATCTGAGCCATGGAACTATTGGTTCTTATGCTGGTGGGGGGCTGAGGTCCCCCCCACCATGGTCTGCATGAATGGGTTTTTCTACCTTTCCAAATAAATATCTAAATTATGACATTATATAATTGTACATCATCACTGTAGTCCATGAAGCATCATGTATTGGCAATAATATGTTTTTCATGTATGGTTGGCAATTCTATTTCAGTGTATGGCTCTAGTGTTTAGAATCTTTAGCATATTTTTTCTTTCTTTTTTTTTTTTTGCTATATATGAGGACTGCTGCAGTTGTAGCCCGTTATTTGAATAAAAAAATTACCTATTCTAATCTGTTGCCCAGTCTTGTGACATCATTTGGATAGCACTTTTATTTATCAGTTCCTTTTAATGTGTCTATTGCAGTGTCATAAATTCCTTTGACTTTCATATTTGGCAGTGATTGCCAGGCCAACCTGACTTGAGCCGCAAATTCCTGCGATTTGCGAAACGTCAGCGAAAATTTGCGTGCCGAAAATTAGCTGGCGTCAAAAAAAAAAAACAGACGCGTGCCAAAAGTGACGTGGCACGCGTTAACACAGTGCGTCTCGTTTCGCAAATTTTTCGCCAATTCGCGAATTTCACTGGAATGAAACGGGATAGATTCATCACTAGACATCATCAAAATTAATTTGGTTATTGTTGGGTTTTTTTTTGTTTTTTTTTACATTACTAGTGACTTCACAGATGGTTCACTTCCTGAGTTTTGTTTATGACATGAATTATATATTTTTCCTGGCAGTAGCCCATGGCACCCATGAAAAGTTTATTTTTAACAAATTACAGAGTGGTTGTAAATGGTGATTGCCCAGGTACAAATTGGCCCAGTGTTGATAAATGAACAAGAGTATGCTCTCCAGAATTGAAATCCAAGTCCAAATCCATTTTACATTGCTGGTTCTAAAATCTTGAAATGTATGGTATCTTTTCCATTCATTCATTCCAAGTTTCTCAACTCACATGGCAACTTTGGCATGCAGATGACCGAAAGCTATACAAAGCAAATTCGCAGTTAGAATGACAATGTCGGCATCCAGATGACCAAAAGGTTTTAATGCAAAATCATTTCACAGTATAGGAAATTTTCATGAAGGATTGCAGTATCCCTGGTGACTCAACCTCCAAAAACAACCAGTGCCAAATCTGTGTCCACAGAGAGCAAACTATATCTAAAAGTAAATTTGAGCAGATATGATTATAGCACTAACCAAACATACAGATTACAATATCAGCCAATAGAAGATTGCTCAAGAAGAGTAAACAAAAGTACTAAAATTGATGTAATTGAGTGTACACTGTTGCTATATAGAAAGGTATTTGTATTCATACATGAATTGCAACTTGCAGTGTTCTTCAGCCCACTACTTACATATGGTAATGCATTTGGTAGCAAAGCAGGGGTAGGCTTCTCTAAATAAGTGTGTTTTAAGAGATCATTAAAACCAGAAAGTTTGGAACAAATTTGGACATACCATGGGAGAGAATTCCAGAGGATGGAGCAGTTCATTAGAGGAGCATAGTAAGAAGTTGGCTGAGTATCACAGATGTAGGGTGGGGTAGAGTTATGAAGTGCTTTTAATGTCAGGGTCATTAGTTTGAATTTTATTCTGAAAGTTAGAGGAAGTCAGTGCAGGGATTGGCAGAATGGCATGACAGAGGAGGACCAGTTGCTGAGGTGTTTAAGCCTGGCGACAGTGTTCATTATGGACTGGAGAGATGACTGTTTCTGGCGGGGAAGGACAATCAATAGGGAGTTACAGTAGTCTAGAATAATATGAGGAGAAAGTGAATAAGAATTTTGGCAGCATGTTGAGTGATAAATGATTGTATTTTAGATGTTCCTTAGGCAGGGCCACCATCAGGGGGGGACAAGTATCCTTGGCCCATGCGTGAAAGGGGCCGGCAGTTCTGCACTTTAAGAAGAGCCAGGCCCACCTTACGAGCGCCTTCTGATCACTGTAGGTATGCGAAAGTGCCGAACAGTCGAAGTGCTGGAGCGGTGGAAAGACCTAAAGACACGAAGGAGCCAACACTGAAGTCCTGAAGCGGTGGAAATACTCAATGTCACGAAAGGAGCCGACTCGGAAGACCTGAAGCGGCGAAAATACCTGATGTCACAAAAGGAGCTGACACTCCTGAAGCCACAAGTTCAATTCTACTGACACTAATGTGGGTTTTTTTTAATCCCCTGGTCACCAATGTTTTATTTTAACACTCTATAGGCCCCTGCCACCAATTTAAAAAAAAATTATAATTTTTGGGGCCCCAATTTTTTTAGGTTGGCCCTGGAGCCAAGGTTTTTTTTTTTTTTTTTTTTTTTAAAGTTTATGGGGGGCCCTGGCGCCAATGTATTTTTTAACTTCTAAGGGAGCCCTGACCATCAATATGTGTGTGGGGGGGTTACTTTCTTAGCGTTGATGTCTGTGTGGTCTTTTAACTTTGATGTGGAGTGGGTGGGATCAGTGGTGAGGCTTGGGCGCAAGGGTGGCCGGGGCCCAGCAGGCCCCGAAAATGTTGTTGTGCTGGACCCTATGATTTCTAATGGTGGCCATGTCCTTAGATGAAAGTGACATGATTTAATAAGTGACTGGTTAGGAGGAGTGAAGGACAGGGTAGAATATAACCCCAAGGCACCAGGACTGGGGAGACCGATTGCAATTGTTAACTATGTGTCGTGTATATAAGTACAGTGGCTGCTATGTTACAGGGGAATTACATGTACGCATACACCTTGCATGAAGGGAAACTTGCCATTCCAGCTTTACTTTTCATGTTCTATAAAGTACATTTTAGATTTTTCTTAGAGCCCTTATGTGGATGGTCAATGCTATTTCATTTCAACTAATAAAAGGGGCTATATATGATCTAACAATTTGTCTTCCAGTTCTGCTTGTTTTCCACCTGGCACGAACAATAATCTCTATTCTATTGAAGTTACATTAGGGTGAATACCTTATAGTAGTGATCCCCAACCAGTAGCTCATGAGCAACATGTTGCTCTCCAACCCCTTGAATGTTGCTCTCAGGGTCTTCAATGCAAGTGCTTATTTTTGAATTCCAAGCTTGAAGCAAGTTTTAATTGCATAAAAACAAAGTATTGTGTCAAGTAGAGCCTCTTGTAGGCTGCCAATCCACATATGGGCCACCAAATGACCAATCACAGCCCAATCGCAACCCAAGGGACTTTTCATGCTTGTGTTGCTCCCCAACTATTTTTACAATTGAATGTGGCTCACAGTTAAAGGTTGGGGACCCCTGCCTTATAGGCATTGACATTAATGTTTTGGTATATGATCGCTTTCAGATCAAAGTCTAAATATTCAGAATACTTTTAGATAAATAATAGCTATTACTTCCACTCAATGATCCTCTTGAAGCGTGCCTAAATGCAGCACTATATAACAAACTGTCAACATGTACTAAAAAGAAAGCTAAAAAATCACCTCATTAATGTTAGCAACACTCAAAAACTACTGTTTTCTGCTTTTTCCCCCCTCCATCTGCATGAGGTCACATATTCTTCCAAACATTTAATGAAAGGCTCTGTGTTTTAAGAACTAAACCAATGCACAATTGTGTAAAGTTGAATGTATTTTGTAAATATTACAGTATTTTAAATTTTGTGCAGTGAATTTCGTTTGCTGTGTTATCAGTAACGGAACTAGATAGGGCCGGGCCCTGGTACGGGCTGTGCAGCCGCCCCCACCCCCCCTCGTCCGTGACTGATTTCTGCGCCGCTGCAGGCTATTCCAGCTGGCTGCAGCAGGCGGAAGACTGCCGGGGGCCCTGCGGGCAGGCCCGCCATCAGAGGTGGACAGGGTGCACAAGTGTCCCGGGGCTGAAGGGGGGCCCGGCAGCACCGAAGCTCTGTTGCCGTGCTACCTGAATGCGGTAGTACCGAACAGTCCTGAAGCGGCGGACAGACCCGAAGTCATAAAAAGAGCTGACACTGAAGAAAATACCTAATCTCACGAAAGGAGCCGACATTGAAGTCCTGAAGCGGCGAAAATACCCAATGTCAAGAAAGGAGCCGACATTGAAGTCCTGAAGCGGTGAAAATACCCGATGTCACGAAAGGAGCCGACATTGAAGTCCTGAAGATGCGAAAAGACCCAAAAACAGCTTTAACTGAAGTCCTGAAGCCACGAGTTCAATTTTACTGACACCATTGTGGGTTTTTTTTCTAATCCCCTGGCCACAAATATTTTAATACTCTATAGACCACTGCACCCTTTTTTTTAAAATATTTTTTCAAGCCCCAATTTTTTTTTAACTTGTAAGGGGGCCCTGCGGCCCAGGTTTTTTTAAGAAAAAATATTTTTGGGGCCCCAATTTTTTTTTTTAACTTGTTTTAACCCTGCTGCCAATGTTTTTTCTAAGGGAGCCCTGACCATCAATATATGTGTGGGGGTTACTTTTTTAGCGCTGATATCTGTGTAGTCTTTTAACTTTGATATGTAGTGGGTGGGATCAGGGCTTGGGTCCCAGTGTGGGTGGGGCCAGGGGGCCACCAAAACTTTGTTGTGCGGGGCCCTGTGATTTCTAATGGCAGCCTTTCCTGCGGAGGTGTGGGCCCTGGCCCAGTTGCTCCTCCTGCTCTCCCGGTAGTTACACCCCTGTGTGTTATACTATAAAATATGTAATAATATAACATTTTTTCTACTGAAACTGGATAAATATTACTGTGTCTCCTAAAAACATACTCGCAGATAACTTTTCCTTCCAGGCCTGGATTTGTGGAAAGGCCAACTAGGCCTGGTCCTAGGGTGGCAGGATTTTAGGGGCAGCATGTTGCCCAGCCACACCCACATTGGTTCAGAAACACTGGAGATACGCAGGAGTCAGGAGATACTGTAATTTTTTACATTTCCCATGCACCCATCCCCATTGCTCCCGCCTGGATGATGAAAATTTACGAACAAAGGGCAGAGTATGGGGGCGACAAACGGCAGTCGGCCTAGGGGTGCCAGCAACAGGAATTCGGCCCTGTTTCATTCCCTTGAGCTATTTTCGTAATAGGTTATAATGGAGTGTGCTGTTTTTTCCTATATGATTAGATATAAGAACATTATTAAGGAGTCCATTGTTGTAGATTAAAATGTAGAAGACACGTTGCTCTATTGAGAAGGTGCTGCAGGGTTATTCTCTACATGAGCGAGAATGCAAGAATCTCTTGCAATGTAATTATTTGTTCTAATCCCTTTCTGGTGAGCGATGACATCATCGTTAATCATCTTTCTGCTAGAAAAGTTTCAGCTTTCAGCGGAAGGTAATTGGAATTCAGTTGGTTATCACATGTTACTGATTTGACCATACACCAGTGAAATCTAGTTTCCTGTAACTGGAAAACATTGATAGAGTTTGTGGGATCATTTATCTCTCTTGTCTGTGAGTATTCATTATTTTTACTTAACAGCTCAGGTGGAGCTTCAAAGATTTAGGGGCAGATTTATTAAGGTTCTAGTTGTTTTTTCCATGAAAGATTGAGTTTTCCAGATGTATTTTTTTGGTCAAAAAAAAAAAAAAAACCCTGATTTAAAAAAAAAAAAAAAACCCTGGAAATAGCTTGAATTTGAAAATACACAACCTAAAAACTGTTGAGTTTTTTTCCCGCCAAAAACTCGATCAATTCAAGTTTTCAGGTTGCAGGACTCAAACTCACAAAATACACTAAACCAGGGGTGTCCAAACTACGGCCCGTGGTCCATTTTTTATTGGCCCGCAGCCAGGGCTGGATTACCAACAAGGCGTGGCCCGCCTGGTTGTAGGGGCCAATGGATGTACTTCCAGACTGCCACCAATCAGGGCCCACCTAGCTCCAGGGTGCCGGATGGAGAAAAACATCACCTTTGCCCCGCTGGCCTGGCGCATCTTCCGGTTTCCGGGGGCCCATGCGCTGACATCCGGCGCACTTCTAAGGTAAAGTGCGCGCTTGTAAAGGCTTGGCGGGGGGATTGTCGGCAGCTTCCTGTATGTGGCAGAGGCAGCTTCCTGTATGTGTTCATACTTTGGCTGTGCTTTCAAATGGACCGGAGCTGGGCGACATGCAGGTGAGAGGGGCAGCAGCAGCATATGTAGAAGTGAATGAGAGCTCTGAGCTGGGGGAGGGGAATACACTCAAACCTTGGGACCTGTCACCACCTTGACCCTGGAGAAACAAGTGTTGTGGCAGATCCTAAAGGCAATACAGCTCTCTTATTCAGCTTGGGCTCAATAGATAAGCATTCTTTTATAATTGGAAAGTGTTCAGATACCCGCTGGCAGAATATAACACACGCTGGCGAGCAAGGACTGAAACGGGAAGGATTTGAACCTGCGCCACTGTCGCAGTTATTGCTGCATCTGGCACATGTGAGTGAGGCTCACCTCCTGGGGCACATCTATCTCTCTCCAGTTTAAAATCCAGTGAACATTTACATTTTTAGCCCTTCATTCATGTTTCATTTGTTGTAAAAACAATAGCAGCATAGTATTCCCTGTACTAAGCACAATTCAGCAGGAACGGTCCCTAAGTTTTCTCATCGTCTGTACAGAGAAATCACATAAAACTATGGCAGCATAGGTATTCCCTGTACTAAACAAAATTCAGCAGGAACAGTCCCCTATGTTTACTCATAGTCTGTACAGAGAGATACGTTTTGCCTGGGATTCAGTATGTCAAGCTGAATGGTCGGCCCCACACATTTTCACGTCACCAAATCTGGCCCTCGTTGTAAAAAGTTTGGACACCCCTGCACTAAACAGTCCCACAGATGTCCAGTTCTCTAGATAAGTCAATTTTTTTTCTTTTTTTGTTATTGGTCTGTATGTAACATCATATTGATCACTTTAACGTCCAGCAATTGATAACCTTATAATGGCCCATGGTAAGATTTTCTACCTACAGTTAAATCTGCACTGCCGCCATCCCCTTCACAAATCTTGGAATTGACGCAAATGCATTAGAATGCAACATTGCATTACATGCAACCTTTTCGTTGTGGGCAGTGCTTTCCTTTGCATCCTCCCATGAATAAGCTAAATTATCATGAGTAATGCCCTTTTCTCTCATCGTTTGAAGTCTTTCTGCAATGCATATAGTGAAATACTGCTATAGAGTGCAGCTTGAGTGATATGAGTACAGCACAAATTATAGCTGTTACTAATAGCTGTTTGACTGTTTTAGCTGCTTCTAAAACCATGTTATTAGAGGGGGTTGATTTTAAAGTATGCCTATGTTGTGAGGAAATGCAGAAGACCTCAGCTGTTTTTGTATGTTTACAAGAACAAAAATAATTATCTTGTATGATATATAGGATGTACCCCAAAATTACATTTATAGGTGTAACCGGATACAGCAGTGGTTCTCAACCTTCCTAATGCCATGACCCTTTAATACAGTTCCTCATGTTGTAGTGACCCCCCAGCCTAACCCTAACCCTAAATATCGAGTCTGGCAGAAGAAAAAAAAAGCAAAAATCCACCAATCAGATGAAGCCCATCAGGAGACATTGCATTCAATCTTCAGCTCCCTCTACGCGGCTTGGAGTACTCTCTCTTACTACCCGGAAGCAGCCGATAGCACTGTGTATACAGCTTTCCATGTGTCGTGTATATAAGCACAGTGGCTTTGGATGCTCACTTGGGTTTGGGTGGCAGGGTTGTAGAGGGGCCTTGACTAATATACTTAATGGAAGATTGTTTTTGGTGCCCAGATTTTGTTGATATTTTAGTGTGATTTTTTTTGCCACTGATGTTTGTCAAATGAATGTATATAATTTTTCAGTGATTGGATCTCTTTTTATTAGCTTCTACTGCTTGTTTTTTCAGAGGGAAAAAAGTGTGAAGGGCAGGCATCAAAAATATGGGGTGAGGAAAAGGAGTTTTACATATATGTGGTAGCGACAGATGCTAGATGATCACTGTTTCCATTATAGCATCAACCACAGGGTTTCAATATTTTCAGATATGCCTGATGAAGGGTTGGTATCCCACCCAAATCTGTTTCATCTCTGTCTCAGCATTTACAGTAAATGTGAGTTAAGACTTTTATAAATCATGTGCCACCTTCTTGATTAAAATAAAAAGAAATACCCAGCATGGCAGTAAAATTATATTTTTGATGTCAGTCTTTCAAATTTTTTACTTTGAAAACAAGTCTTTTTTTCCTTAAAGGGGAGCTAAAGTGGATTTTTTTTTATGATGCAGGCATATCCGTACTTTATCAGATAATCACTCTCTATAGCAAAACACAACCATTTCTTAAACATGTATCCAGGTATTCAGAAAATAGTAACCATATAGATTGAAGAATTTCACCAGCAAGAGATGCAATAAGCAGGGCAAGCCCATGCAATTTTATTTAATGCAATTTTTCAGGGACACAATGCTTGACAAAGGGGCGTGTCCCCAAAACGTTGCACATTAAATAAAATTGCAAGGGCTTGTCCTGCTAATTGCATCTTTTGTGTGCTGGTGAAATTCTATGGAGGTTGCCGATTCCCCCATCACTGTGCACCAAGAAGGTGGATATTGGGAATGTAAGGTGTGCGGTTTTTCCTATTGCTTTTGGTTCCTAAACATATAGCACATATTGCTGTCTTGCAGTGCTAACTAGGTTTGATTTGAGCCAGGGTACTATCTGCAAGGAGTTTGTATATTATCTCTGCTTGTGAGGGTTTTCTCCAAGTATTTTGTATTCTGCCCATAGTTCAAAAACATACAGACAAATACATGTACCAGATAAATGTTACCCTGTTATGTGTGAATATGCTAGGGACTGCATTGTGGCCAACACTGTTGTACTGTTTGTACAGTTTTTAGTTTGTTCATAATAGATTCATTTTCATCCTTTATAGACTGAGCTTTTGTTGAACAAATGACTAGATCTTGAGTGCTTAGTATGCTTCCTACACTGTTAGAACAACAACAACAGTTCTTCCAATGAATTAATTCTTTCTATTATTAATAACAAGATCCACCCAAGCAGAGATTGGCAGCCATTATTCCATCTCTAATCAAAATGGGCACAAGTTTCCTTTTATTTCCATGTTTCATGTTGCTGTTCCACAATCTTTTTTTCATTATTATAGAAGAGAACACAATTCTTAAAAGAGGACAAAGACATATTTGTATATTATCTGTATAAGTATATATCTAGTACTATATCTATTTTCAAAAGAAATTACAATTATTTCTTAAACAGATCTTCAGTGGTTCTCTAAACACTTGCTGACTAACACACATTGATCTGAACTAATCTAGATATTCCTAAATAGAAAAAATTAGCAAATAAGCAGAATTGGCCAAACATCTCAAATCTGCGCATGGATAACCATCTTAAATGCCCTAGACCAGGGATCCCCAACCTTTTCAACTCGTGAGCAACATTCAGATGTCAAAGGAGTTGGGGAGCAACGCTAGCATGAAAAAGGTTCCAAACAACGGCTGTGATTGGCCATTTGGTAGCCCCTAGGTGGACTGGCAGCCTACAGGAGACTCTGTTTGGCAATACATATGGTTTTTATGCAACAAGAACTTGCCTCCAAATCAGTAATTCAAAAATAAGCACTTGGCGTGAGGCCACTGGGAGCAACGTCCAACAGGTTGGAGAGTAACATGTTGCTCACAAGGTACTGGTTGGGAATCACTGCCCTAGACACAGCATATACTTTAGGCTGATGCTGAAATTAGGGATGAAGATAAAATATTCTGTGCTGAAATTGAGGTTCTGACCATCAAATCTTACATGTCAGAGTCATTGACTGATCTGTTGCTAATCTGTATTGCATGGAATCATGTTTCAAGTTAAACCTGCTGTTTTTAATTTATATGTCAGAAATTGTATCCTTTTTAACATCTGGCATTTCCCCCAGCCCAGTGAAATTTTCTTTTTTCACTGTTATTGAACAACCAAGTATTGGAGTTGTAAGTGCTATCCTTTTGCTAGACAGATCCAAAATGTGTTCATATTTTATAACATTTTAAAGCCCTTGCCCTTTTTTGAAGCTTTGTATTTTTGTGAAATGCTAAAACGTAAAGTAAAAACTGGTGTAGAATTATTCTCTATCATAATACATCTGAATCTAATTAGTGTAGGTTCCTATTCCAAATGGTGGGAAATCATTTATCAATACTTAATTTAAAACTAGACATTTTCAGTCAATATGAGCAAGAGATAGTTATTGCTTAGAGAAAAGGTCCAATAAGCACCAGTGGCTAATCCCTACCCATACATATTTACCATGCAGGGGAATGTGTTGTTATAAAAAACTTTATTTATATTCTTGTTTAAGGAAGGGGAATGCTAGCAAAAATAACATACCAGTAGCTCAATTCAAGACAATCTGTTTCTATCAGGTAATACTGTAAAATTTTCATTTTAAAAAAGCAGAACTGTTTTGTTTTTTTGTTTTTTTTACCTAGTTTTGAGTTCTTTCCTTCTGCAATTATCAGAACTTTTTTTAGTACATTTCAGAATTTTTATTTCGTCATGTTTAAAATGCATAGGCCAGTTCTTGGCTGAAGTGGAAATTCTGTTAATTATTTGGCAAGTCAAATTACTTATTTAGTGCGTATCGTTAAGTACAAAAAGCTGAGGAATCCACGCCACATTGTAATCTTATCAAAAAGTCATGTTGCAGAAACACACCTTCTATTATCTGAGATGCATGTATCTGATTTCTTAGCTTGCAGCGATAGATAGTGTGTTAAGCTGTTCTCGTTTTACTCTCAGAATTTCACTGAAACTTTCCTTTAAAATCTAATTCATGGCATAGGTTTCATCAGTAGGCTGGTGTAGCTCTTATTCTTGGGAAACCTATTCACATACCTGTGTATTTGTGAACTTGCATTGGTTTGAGAGTGTGCTCTAGAAAACGAAAACATTGCAGGAAAACCATTTCCTTTGTAATTATAAAAACTGCCTTGTACTTGATGGAACCTCTTCTAGATTAAATCCATGTTATCGGCCACCTAATCCTATTGTTTTTTTTTTTTTTTAATAATATATGTATTATCCTAAAGGTATGATGATCCAAATTACAGAATACCCCCTAATCCAGCAAACACAAGGTTCCAAGGAATGCAGATACTAGATTATGCACATTGTAAGAGTAACATGCCTTACCTGAAAGTTAACTGAAGCCTAACTAGCACAGCCAGTGTGGGCTACCTGCATGGGGCTTAAAAGGAGGAAACCACTGGCCACTTCTTGCATTGTGACATTGCCTATTTTCTTACTTACATATTAGGATAATGTACTAGACCCAAAGCTTTTCCAAGTCACCTATAACAAAGATAAATGCTTCAAGCTGATTGATTGCTATGAGTGAGGAGACCTCTAGCACACTTTACACTCACTATTACATTACTCCCACATACATTTTTATTAAGTGTTCTGTTTTGGTAGCCGAGGATGAGGAGCGTATAACAGTGCTTTAGCTGCCACAGGCAAGACAGTCAACCAATCATCTGTCAGAAATCGCATCGAAATGTATGTAAGAGAATGTATTCTGGTTGCATTTTAATCTAAATCAAATATCTCTTAAACTCATGGGCGAAGAGTATAAGACACATGTCCATCAAGTTCAACCTTTTAACTTTTTTTTTTAACCTGCCTAATTTCTAGTTGATCCAGTGGAAGGCAAAAACCTCTTCTGAGGCCTCTCCAATTTGCCTCAGAGGGGGAAAAAATTCCTTCCTGACTTCAAAATGGCAATAGTCCCTGGATCAACAATGAGCCATCTCTTCTCCCACAGCAGAGTCTTCCTGGACATGGCAGTTTTGCTGGCATCCTGGCCAAAGATTTCACGCCAGTGGTTAACTGCACCATGTACTAAGGCATAGTTTTCTTCATAAGAAAACTTGGTACTCCTAATCCTTTTTGTTGATTCAGATGCTCCCTCTCTCTCCTCATCCTGGTAGTCAGGGCTTGACATGTTCACTATCTCTCTCTCTCTCTCTCTCTCTCTCTCTCTCTCTCTCTCAATCAGTGGGA
Organism: Xenopus borealis; assembly: GCA_024363595.1. Classification (NCBI taxonomy): domain Eukaryota; kingdom Metazoa; phylum Chordata; class Amphibia; order Anura; family Pipidae; genus Xenopus; species Xenopus borealis. The sequence continues at coordinate 98,456,649 of CM044433.1, forward strand.
TGTGTTTTGTGAAATGACAGGTGTCAATTGGCTGTATATATTTGATTTCTGAAACTTTGATGATCCTATTGGCAGGGGGTTCGGTTTCATTGTGATAGGCTACTTTAAACTGTGCATTGACTGGTATGATTTCTTGCTGAAATGAGTCTATTGCTAGAAGGATTTGTGACTGGATGGGTGAAGAATTGTTTGTTATAATGCATACATTAATTTCATCAGTCAAGTTTCAGTTTTTGAATATGAATTTCTGCCCATAAATATCGTAATAATAATTGACATAATATCCGCCAAAAAAAAGACTATTTTCTAGCATAAATATTCGCAAACATATTTGTCACCAGAAAATTTGCAGTTCGCAAAAATTTCCGCTAACGTAAGCTGGTTCATTAACGTAGTTACCGCAACTGATTGCAATGAATTCTGAGTGTATTGCTGTTTAGTAAACTTTGTCGCTGCGAATATTTTGGTGGAAAAATATTCGCAGCGATAACATGCGAAAATAAATATTAACTTTTACCGCACTTTAGTAAACAGGGGCCAGAACCCTGTATTCCCTCACTTGCTAAAAAGCCATCCAACCCCGTCTTAAAGCTATCTAATGTATCAGCCTGTACAACTGATTCAGGGAGAGAATCCCACATCTTCACAGCTCTCACTTTAAAAAAAAAAAAAAACCCTTCCGAATATTTAGGTGGAACCTCTTTTCTAATCTGAATGTGTGACCTCTTGTCAGCTGGAAAGACTTTCTGGTAAATAAAGCATTAGAGAGATTATTATATGATCCCCCTATATATGTATACATAGTTATCATATCACCTGTTAAGAACCTCTTCTCCAGTGTGAACATCCCCAATTTGGCCAGTCTTTCCTCACAGCTATGATTTTCCATACCTTTTACCAGCTTAGTTGCACTTCTCTGTACACTCTCTAACACAATAATGTCCTGTTTGAGTGGTGGAGACCAAAACTTTACAACATATTCTAGCTGTGGCCTTACAAGTGCTCCATCTATGCCCCTTTTAATACAGCTCAAGACCTTATTGCCCTTGATGCTGCTGACTGGCATTGCTTGCTACAGCCAAGTGTATCATCTACAAGGACTCCAAGGTCCTTTTCCATAATGGATTTGCCTAGTGCAAAAGGGTATAAGTGACATCCAAGGTGCATGATTTTTACATTAATCAATATTCAATCTCATTTGCCACTTAGCTGCCCAGGTTGCCAGTTTGTCAAGATCCTGTTGCAAGGATGCCTCATCCTAGATGGAATTAACTACATTAAGTTGAGAACAGTAATGATTTAATGTAATTTTGAATGACAACCATTTCTGTTCTGTGTTTTTAGCTGCAAACTTAATGCCCCAAACATTACTCTGAAGGGCAGCCCTCAGGCACTAAAATTAGCTTTTCTGAAATTCATGTTTTTTTGTTGTCCCAGTATATATTTGTTTTTTGCACTATAACATTATGGTCACTTTTTTTCCCAGGGGTTCAATGACTTGCGCATTTGCTATAAGTTCTGGGTCATTTGAGATCACTAGATCCAGAATAGCATTTTTTCTGGTAGGCTCCTCAACAACCTGTGCCATAAAATTGTCATGCAACAAGTTTATAAACTTGTTCCCATTAACTGATCTGACTGTACTGCTGCTTCAGTCAATATCTGGGTAATTAAAATCCCCCATTATCATTACTTTACCCAAACTAACAGCCTTTTCAGTTTGCATCAGGAGCTTAGCCTCCTCCTCCACCTCACTTACATTAGGAGGTCTATAGCATACCCCTACAATTAATTTGCTGGACTCTTTACAATTGGTGAAGAACTCTACTTCTGCCCCCTCATTTTCTAACATAACATCATCCTTTATATAAGCTTTTAAATCCTGCCTAACAAACAGACATACCCCTCCTCCTTTTCTATTGCCTCTGTCCCTCCGAAACAAAGTATAGCAGCTGGTATTAACTGCCCAGTCATGCCACTCATTAAGCCATATTTCGGACTAGCCAATCACATCATATTTTACTATCACCAGCACCTCCGGCTCTCCCACTCCTTGCATTTGCAAACATACATTTGAACATATGACATGTGGTCCTCTCTATCCTTAACAGTACCCCCAACCAAATCTCCTCCCCCATTTTCCCTTCCTTTACCCACTATTTCATCTAACCTGTGTTCCACTGAATCTTTTGCTGAACCCTCCCCCAACACCTAGTTTAAAATCTCCTCCAACCGTCTAGCCATCTTCTCTCTCAAAACCGCTGCATCATCATCATCATTGAGGTGCATCCATAGCAAAGAACCTGTAGCCAACTGAGAAATCAGCCCAGTTCTCCAAAAACCCAAAGTCCTCCTTGCACCAATCTTTCAGCCACACATTAATCTCCCTAAACTCCTGCTGTCTTCTTCTCGTGGCACAGATAATGTCTCTGAGAAAATTACCTTGGAAGTCCTCGTCCTCAACTTTACAGCTAGTTTTTTAAATTTATTTTTGAGGACTTCACCACCTCCCCTAAAGCTGGCCATAGACATAAAGATTTTTGAAAGATCCAATAGTTATCGTGAGACCACGATTGGCTCAAAACGATCGTTTAAATGCCTGATGTGTCCTTCAACTAAAAAGACCATTTCAGGCGATATTGCCAGCAAAACTGAAGGATCGCAGCTTGCTTGGCCCTGCAAACATTGATAGATTGCGTGGGGACCGATAAAGATTTTCTAACCTGGCCGATCAATCATCAGACCAATGTCGGACGAAAAATCGTAAGACGAACGATCGTTTGTATCCCACTAACCGCACGATAATTTGACAGATTGGTCGGACTTCCCTAAGATTGATCGGTCGGCAGGGAAATATAGTTGCGTCTATGGGGAGCTTTACTTTGTCATTTGTACCTAAGTGTACCAAGACCGCTGGTTCGTAGCACCAGGCAGGCAGCAGACTGCTTGACATGTCGGGGCCTTACAGCAGATTACTCTATCCTTTGTAATAATTGAATCCCCTATAACTAGAACCTGCCTTTCCTTCCTTGCACTCCCCCCACCACCTGTATTAGAGCCACTGCCTCCCAGGGTTACTACATTCTTGTTGCTACATTCTACAACAGTTCCATTGAGTGTCATAAAAAAAAAACTTAATGCAAATTGCAATTTTATTCAAATAAATTTAAGTGGATGGAAGGATCAGTTTCCTGAGGCAGGTGGTGAGAGGGAGAGAGACTGCTTCATATTTAATTGTGTTTTACTTCAGATTTTTTGAAAGTGATAAGTATTCTGAACTCGTTAGCAGTATTTTAGTTGCAGAGACAGCAATGTTCAAAATCGAAACAAGGCAAAAGCAAGTGAAATTGCTGTTGCAGAATATTTGTCAGGCTATTAGTTAAAAATATTTTTGCCACAGTTCATCTTAAGTACAAGGCTTCTTTTATTGACTTGTTTTCTATGCTATTCTGTATGCTGGAGATCTGCCTGTGTTTTTTTTTCTCTCTTTCCAACATCTGATTGGTTTCAAATGTTTGTTCTTGCGTGATTTATTGGCCTGTTAAATAATTTTAGTATCACGTGGACTTGTTTTTGCACTTTTACAGTAGAGGCTGTTCAATGACTCTTTGTATGTCAGATGCAAAAAAAGCATTTTGCCTTGTTCCTTCATAAAAACACTAAGTTACAGTGATTAAATGCTACATTAATCGAAGGTCTGCACACCTATCACATACTTCCCAACAAGTAAAAAGAGGGACAAAAAATTTGGTGTGCATAGCACAGTTAAATTTTGACCATGCCCATTTTTGTGGCCACACCCCCTAGCTACCATGTTCATTTTACAAAAGTTGGCATGTTTTGAAAGTTTGAAAATATTTCTCCTTATCTAAACTGTTACAATTAATTATTTTCTTATCTCGAAATTGTTACAAAGTATCTTATTTGCACGTTTAGCTGTTCTGTGCTCTCTGCCAAAAGCCAATTAAGCTAGAAACTTTGCTTCTTTTTCTGGCTGTTCAGTGCAGAGAAAAACTGGACTTTCCAGTACAAACGAGGGACTACAGGTTGAGCTGTGACTGTCCCTCTGAAAAAGGGATAATTGGGAGGTATGATAACATGAAGCAGACAGTTGGTGCTTTGTCTGCAGCTCTGTGGTATCCCACAAACAGCTGTAGTTGGGGTCAGAGGGTGATTAATACATTTGTTCTGCTAGTCACGAGTGTTATAAATTTGTGAAGCAAAGTGGCTTGCTCTGTCATAGATAGGGTTGCCACCTTTTCTTGAAAAAAAATGACCTTCCTATTTATTTATCTTTTTTTCCTATTGATAACATTGGGATCAACCATCAAAAATATTGGCCACGCAAGTAAAAAAAAATGGGAAGGTGGCAACCCTAAAGTCATAGAGTAGCAATCAGTCACTTATTTGCTCCACTTCACCTCCCTCCATTGAATAAATTCTTGTAATATGTAACCTGCAGAGGTGGAACTAAGCACACCAGTAAGGGACTGCTGTGAACCTCAACAAAAATCATTTGGAGGCTGTCAGTATAAATGAAAACAAAGTGGTACAAATTAAAACTTCAGGGCTTTACACTGTTGTTTACATCTAAATGTAATAAGTGTAATGGCATATTATGGCATTTTGTCTCTTCATTTTTCTAAAGGAAAACAGCAGTGGAACAGTGCCAGGAATTTTCTTAAATCTCTTATTGCTGCAGATGATGGAAGCTGTGGTAATTTATGTCAAACATAAGTAACTATCACCTAAAACAATGCCCTCTGTGTATTGCCTGTTTGTGTGCTATAAGCTCAGCGGTTCCTATAATCCACAATGGGAAGCAATTAGAAATAATTATAGCTGTTGTATTGCTAAATTCCCTTGGAAAAAAATACACAAAGCGTAAATTCACTATATAGTGGTATTTACTTCAAACTGTTTTATGTTGAAATGCAAGAGATTATTCATGTGGGAACTTTTATTCAGAAAACTGTTATCCATCAGGCGCTAAAATGTGACCGTGCCTTTTCCCAGTATCCTGTTTAAAGAAACAATTCTTTGTAGGCAGTGGTTTGAATGTGAGCCTGGAATATGAATAGGAGAGGATCTGAATAAAAAGATAAGTATAAGATAAGTGCCTCAAAAGGCACTAGTTTTTTGGTTGCCAGGGTCAAATAACTTATAAACTAACTATAAAATATATATTGGCATTTCTATAACATAATTAAAAAATAACTTAAAGGCGGTGCCCCAGTCTGACCCTGTATCCATTGACTCATTGACTGCAAGTTAATTACAAATTATAGTAAAGAAGGCCTACACAAATAAGGTTTGTGTGATTGCTTCTAAGGCGTTCCATAGCATAGAAGGGAAAGCAAGCAGGTACTAAATGTACTGTGCGTTTTTCTGTGTAAGGTCAATGGCAAAGACATAAGGGGGCAGATTTACAAAATTCGTGTGAAGAATTCGAAATTCGATCGAATTAGCAAAATTTGATTGGTCGAATTGTAGAATATGCAAATTAGGCAAATTCAACCATCGAATTTGCAAATTCGATCGAATCGATCGAATAAAAATCTATTCGACTATTTCATTAGTTGAATTTCAAATTACTTCCCCTTTAAAAAATTATTGGATTCCCTACTTCGCCAGGTTCAACTTGGCGAAGTGCTTTGGGGGAATTTTGATCGAATAGCAAATATTCGATCGAATGACTAAAATTGTTCGAATCGATTGATTTGAACAATTTTATCGATCGATCAAATATTTGCTATTCGATCGTTCGACCAATCGAATAGTGGTAAAATCCTTCGAATTCGATATTCGAAGGATTTTACTTCCTTCTATTCATATGGTCGAATTTCGAATTTTTTTAAATTTGAAATTTGACCAATGATAAATCTGCCCCTAGAAGTTTAAGGCTACATTTTACTTACTGTCATGGATATGTAAAACAATGTATGTGTCCTAGTTGATCTTCGTAATTAAAACAATGATTCTTCCATCTTTCTGACTTACCAAGTGGGTTTTTGTTGGTAGAGCAAATAGGTTTTATAACATTTTGTATTTTTTCCACTGAAGGGCATTTTCATGAAAGCTTATGAATGGTATTAACTCATCAGAACAATTGTTGCTTATGTGGATATAAAATGATATGCAGATAAATCAGGTTCCCAATGTAGAATTGGACATTCACAGAATGTTATAAATCTATTTTCAGAATCTGCTTCTTGAAAAGATGATCAGGGAAATACTGGTTTAACACAACATTTTGAAATCATTGGCAAAGCCAAACTGGAAGTCACAAAGAATTCTGTTCAGAGGGTCAAGAGTCCAATATTTTGATGGCTATCAGAGTTGTCATATCACTTTCTCTTTGATCTGCAACACATGCCATCTTTCAAGTTTAATCTCCTTTCCATATTTTTGGTGTGCAGCCATGTCTCTATACCCCATTGGTTGGATGGTGCCAAATACTTTTAAGAATTCTGAAAGTTCCTGAGGACTTTGGGTATAAAGCTGTTATATGATAGGTCTGCATTCTTCTTGGTCTCTGTTAGCATCCAGTGCCCATATTTGAGTGACACTCTGTGTACACACAATAAAGTCAATAACTGAAAGCCAAAATGAAACAAATCATTTTAAATAACCTGTTTCCCAGTCTTCAAGATTAAGTTATATAATGTATATTATATTTATCTTTAAGTCTATATTTATGATATATAGAAGAATGAGCTTGTCTACGCAGAACTGAGGCTGGGATCAGTTCTGTCCACCAATTTATAACCATTTTAGATTTTATGAAAGAATGGTCCAGTCTTCAACATTCACATAAACCTTGAACAACATGTGCATGCCAGTATACTTTAGAGTCTAAAGTAGGGACGATGCAAGCTTCAATCCCTGGTTAAGAACCTACCCAGTGTCCACCGCACAGAAACGCCGGCCAGAAATGTGGTGATGCCTTTCGAATGGCGGAACACTAATTTTGCTGTGCCTTCTCTTGCTCCGACACCAGGCCCCAGGTCGCGATCTGCCAGGATCATGCCGGGGATCTACTGTTAGACCACAATCGACGTCCTGGGCACCCCTGCTTTAGACTGATCATCATTTAACATATCAAGTAGACCATGTTGCTTTGTGCTTTCAGCTGAAAAATGTGAGTCTGTACAAACTGTTAAGAAAACTCAAGGCAAAGAAATGATTGTAAGCAGTTTTCCAATATACATATTACATAAACTGTTCTCTTGTGTTACAATTATTTGTTGTTTTTTTATTAATGCAATGGCTACTGAAAGCAGCATCTCTGTGTACCTTGTTATTCACACCTCTGCCCATGAGTATTTATTTTGTGTGTGGGTGATGTTCCCCATTAAATCTACTAATTGGGTTTTGGAGAGCTGATGGAAGCTGTAGATCTTCAACAGCTGAACTATTCAAGTTGGTTTTTATTTATACACCTTTTCCCAAACATTTTTCTATGCAGATTGGCCAATTGCCAGTTATGCCTGAAACAGAACACCACTGTCAGGCCTGGATCTTCAAAACAGCTCTGCAGGGAAATCGCACTTTAGCTGACCTTGAGATTTTAGCATGATTTGGCAGCCGTAAAAACAGGCTTCAAGTTTGGTCGTGTTGAATGCTAGTCAGCTGTCAGCCATTTGCAGAATGAATGTCCTACACATACTGTACATAGAGCCACTGCCCTTCCGTGAAAAACATGTTTTCCTTAACTATCGGTAACAAACAAAAACATCATGCTGTACTCCATGCAGCCAAGAGCCATTGCTGCTGTACTGAAAAACAACCAACACAGTGGCTTTCACATTTATCTCTGACTGCTTGCTTAAGAGTCTGGATTCTGATTCCTTGACCTACGTCTTTTGACGGTAATGGGGAAAAACGTCTGTTTTCAGAAATCTGTTTTTCAGCAAAATAATGTAGGGACTATGTGTGTGGGGGTTTTCCTTTAGGGATTATGTTGTAAAATTAGATGGTTCTCCCCAGTCCAATAACCCACAACAATCAATTATGTATTTACCAGTAAAAATACCAGAAGAACTTTAACCCATGTTATTTTTTTTATCTTATCCTGTTTCTTATATGACGCTAAACCAGAATGAGGATAAAGCTGGACTATAGCCCATTTTTTCAGGACATTGATGTCCACCATAATAGTTTTATTAAATAAAATTGCACATATGGTCCTGCAATCCGTAAAAAAAATACTGATTTATCTTGTACATCGTAAAGAATACCCATATAGAATAACAGAGGAAAAGCAAGCATGCTTGTGTGAGGACAATCTGAATTCATTTAGTGTTGATGAAGATATATAATAACAATGTTTACTTTTTTTGAACTTAACATTTTACAACTGTTAAGCATTCACAGATGGTGCATCAAAAGAAATAAAAAAAATTTTTTCACTGGTAGCCTACTAGTTTTCTCTAGCGTTTATTCTAACAACAATATCATTTTATTGCCAGTATATATTTTTCGTAGCTCTTTTCAAAGGATAGATTTTTAAAAACGCCTTCCAGTTGCAATTACCATTTTTATTGCATTTTGCTCTTGCAGATAATAGCATAAATAAAATTATAGCAAAAACCCTTAGAACCTGCACGTAAACATATCCATATAATATCCAGATGGACTTAGGTTGATGATTCTTCCTTGATATATAGGAAACAGCTCTTGGTTTATTGAATTTTATTTGTATGAATATGTTCATCTTCTGTAAGTGAAGCGAGAGAAGATTATTTGCCACAGTAAATGATGCATGATCACTCACATATTATTATTTTCTCTATATGTGTATCAGCAGAAATTTTTAATTGAAAAACATGCATTGATGTAATTATGAGTATTTCCTTCTAATGGGAATAAGCATTTAGGTCCCTGCCATTCAGTAGATTCCAATGTATATCTTAAGAGAAATCTTTTCTGTTAAAAAGCCAACCATGCTGATGAAATTACATTCATACATCATTTTGTTTAACTTTTTTGTGTTATATTACATTTTGATCAATATTTTCCTACTAGGTTCCAGAACTAATATTTATAGAGGTGTACATTTTTTTTAAAATTCAAATTATTGTATTATGGTCTCCCCTTTAAATAGGCAGTCCTGTTACATAGATGCAGCTAATGGTTTCATCCTCCATGCACATGCTACAGTCACCTGTTGCCATCTAAAATAGCTGAAGGTCCCATTACTGGTTCTTTGTCTGAAACACATACATTTTTTTTCAGGATGAGTAAAGTCAATATTGTTGCTTCCATGTGGTTCCAATTACAGTCAATGGAAAGTGATTAATATGTGCCAACAAGAAAACACCCTGTATGTTTACCAGAAATTAATTCCTCCAAGAAAGAAAACAAAACTCAGCAATAAAACTTTTTTTTGTGCATAACTTTTCTATGAAATACTGAATATTGTTTTCAGGTGAAATAGAGTACTTTTAATGTGCCGGTAGTGTGCCTTTAATTACAGTAATTTTCTATTTTAAAGGCTAATAATGATTCACCGTAAACCCAAATCTTTAATCCATTTTTAATTAAGTTTTGTAAAAATTCATGAAATTAATCAGTGGTTAAAATTTTCTTTAACTGTCCAACTATACTTGTGATGACATGTCCATGCTTTTGAATCGTATTTGCCGTAAATTAACTGGCCATGGAAGATTGGGTATAACTGGTTGTGCCGTAATTGTAAGGCCAAGCATGTCCCAGTTGTTATAATGTAAATGTGTTATGTATTTTCAGTGCCTAGTAGAAATGTATTTTAAAAGACTTAGGGGCAAACTTACTATTATTCCCTAAAAAATATTAGTTTTTCCTCGATATTCGACTAGCATTTGATTTTCGAATGCTAATCGAATAGTTTTAGGCTACCCTTTTATATTCGATCATTCGACGATCGAATAACGATCATTCGAATGAATTATTCGATCATTCGAATGATTCGTACGATTTGAACGATCGAAGACTTCGATCGTACGAATCCTATTCGATCAGGACTTAGCCTCAGAAGCCTATGGGAGGGTTCCCATAGGCTTCTATTACAATTCAGTAGGTTCAATCTGGCGAAGTAGGCAGTCAAATAATTTAAAAATTTTAAATCCTTCGCTGATCGAACAATCGAATATTCGATCATTCGAATCTATTCGATCGTATGCTATTCGATGATCGAATAAGCCTAATTTGCATATTCGACCAATCGAATTAATCATACGATCGGAATTCGATCAAACTTCGATCTGTTCACGTGAATTTAGTAAATCGGCCGCTAAGTCTGCAAGATAGCTGGTTACATCAGGCTTTTGCTGTCTTTTAAACAGAAAACTTTAATATACATGTACCAGAAAAAAATACTACTTAAAATAGAAATAATTCCCTTCCTAGTTTTTCAAAGTGATACTGTCATCGGAAAATGTTTTTTTTCCAAAACACATCAGTTAATCGTGCAACAGACTTCTGCACTGAAATCCAAGTGCAAGTAATTCGACTATCGAATGGTCGAATTCCCATTGTTCTGTTGTTAGGCTGCTGTGGGGGGAGGGGCTGATTTCACTCCAATATGCAGTACAGCTGTAAAGAGTGACTGGAGTTTATCAGTGCACAAGTCACATGACTTGGGGCAGCTGGGAAATGGACAATATGTGACTGTCTAGCCCCATGTCAGATTTCAAAATGAAATATAAAAAATCTGTTTGCTCTTTTGAGGAATGGATTTCAGTGCAGAATTCTGCTGGAGCAGCACTATTAACTGATGCATTTTAAAAATATATTTTTTTCCCATGACAGTATCCCTTTAAACCCAGTAAAAATGTTAACAAACCGCTAATGAGCTTTGTCCTCTGAATGTTGTGGGCTCATTAGGATCAGCGGTCACCATTGATTCAAGTAGCCTGCCAGCCCTACAGCAACTTTGTTTATTACATGAGCAAGGCAAACACCAATATCATATAATTAAATAACGTTTATTGACAAGGTGTCATGTTATCAGCAACAAAGCAGAGGTTGCCAAAACTGGATACTACTTAACTATTTTTTTAGTGGATTTTTATGCCATTTTACATTAAAATTGAAACAGCATGGAGTTATCTACATGAAGATGAAGATAGAGCTCCCAGAAGAAAAACATATATTGCTGCCCCACAATGCCCCCTAGTTTTTTATAGAATTTACTTAAAACAATAATTATAGATGCAAGCAAATTCACCAATGAGAATTTAACTCATGAAAAACGTCATTATAAATGCAAAAACACTGCCCAATAAGAATTCTGATTCCTAGTACCATGTCCGGCATCTTGCTGTTATCTACATATAGACATAATTATCATTTTATTTCTTCTTTATATTACACTGGAATCAGACATGGGGATAAAGGAGAGACTTGTTCAGTGCTGGGAAACTGTGCTTAAAACTTCCAACTCCAATTACAGGAACAAAGAACAGGGGGCCAGATTGATACAGATCAATTGGGATTCTCATTGGAGGATTCTTTGCATTTTAATGCAGCCGCTGGCTGTAGAGATATGAGAAGTTTTAGAAAAGTTTTATGTGCAATATTGCTTTAAGAATACAACCCTGATGTTGTTGGACTACAGCTCCCCGCCTTACTCAACCTTCAGTATATGTTACATTATTATGGGATTTGTAGTCCAGCAGCAACTGAGTAAAGTTTGGTTGATCAGTGCAGTGCAGCGCAGCAGGGGTTACTACCCCTGTAAACCCTGTAGATTTTCATTATTAAAAACAGGGCAAAAAGTATGTTCAGAACAAGCCCTTGTTTCTAAACCCTTTTATACAAGAAGGTGTACTGCCCTTTTATTTATGAAACGACTTTTATGCATTAAAACCAGCATTATGTTTTCATGTAGTTGCCACTGGTTTGAGTAGAACAATGAGATCAGTATATTACAGGGTTAGGGATGCATGCAAATGCCCTTAAACATGGACACATGGAACTCTCATTCTCCATAGTATAGTATTAGTAAATTGTAGATGCATGCTTAATGATTGCTTTGGGTCTAGGGTGGTCAATAGTGTAGTATAATATGAGGATTGTATGTATTTTATGTATTGTAGATACTCGGATCCCAAGCTGTAGTAAACAATGCCATTTAGCTGGGAAAGTTCAGTAGTATTTCTAGGGTTCACTGTATATTTTATGTTTAAAGATTTGCCATAAGTTTTTCTGGCCAAATTTACCAATCGGTTAATTGTGGTTAATTAAGACTTTTTGGAAATACCATTGATTTGTGGGTGGAAAACGTGCCAAAATGCCCAGATTTGTTTGTCTTTCATTCAGTTCCAACTTAGTTAATGAACCCTGTACATTTGCATACATGATAGAAGACATTGCAAAATAGAGGATATGAAAAAATATCAGAGATTTTAATTTCCTATACTGGTAGAATATGTGTGCTCTGATGTGGAACTAGTGCATTCTCCTAAATTGTTTATAACATTGTTGATGTAATTTAGCTTAATTAATGAAATAGTTGTTTGCAAATACATTGTTCTGGATTGAAGTGCTGATGAAGCTCCAAACAAGCTTTCATTTGTTCTGGTCCTGGATATATCTAATCTATAATTTGGGGTTGTCATTGGTATTGGGCATACTTTGTTACTAGGTTGCTGTACTTAAACAAGTTAAGATATATTATTGAGTTATGCTAGTATGTAACATGACTTTTGCCACACCTGCCTTCCATAAACATTTGTTAAAGGGGTGGTTCACCTTCAAGTTAACTTTTGTAGAAGGGCCAATTCTAAGAAAGTTTTCAATTGGTCTTCATTATTTATTTTTCATAGTTTTTTAATGATTTGCAATTTTCTTCAGTTTCTTTGCAGCTTTCAAATGGGGGTCACTGACACCATCTAAAAACAAATGCTCTGTAAGGCTACAAATGTATTGTTATTGCCACTTATCATTCTATTCAGTCCCTCTCCTATTCATATTCCAGTCTCTTATTCAAATCAATGCAGGGCTGCTAAGGTAATTCGTACCCTAGAAACCAAATTGTTGACACTGCAAATTATAGAGTTGCTGAATAAAAAGCTAAATAACTATAAAACCACAAACAATAAAAAATTTAAACCAATTGCAAATTGTCTCAGAATATCACTCTCTACATCATACTAAAAGTTATCTCAAAGGTGAACAACCCCTTTAATATATTAAAGATTATATATGAAAACCACCAGGCTGTTCATTAAATAAATTCATCATTTGTATGTGGTCACCAGCCAGGGCCGGGCCAAGGTAGTTTGGCACCCTAGGCAAGGGGTTCAATCAGCGCCCTCCCCAGTTATGTATGACCATTTCCCACCTATTCACTTTTTTATTAAATAAAGAAACCTTATAACACATTAATGAATCAAACTGTACGTGTGCCAGCCAGCAGCACCCAAAATATTGCTCCCAATCTGTACCTGTCAGCCTGCAGCCAAAATATTGTCCCCAATCTGTGCCTGTGCCAGCAGCACCCAAAATATTTCTCCCAATCTGTACCTGTGCCACCAGCATTGCCCCCCCAAGTCTGTACCTGTGCCATCATCCATTGCCCCCTAAGCCTGTACTTGCGCCACCAGCTTGCCCCTTTAGTCTGTACCTGTGCCACCAGCCTGTGCCAGATCAGCAGCAGCAAAAATATTGCCCCAGATCTGTGCCAGGCAAAGGGCATGTAAGAGGGAGGTGGGGACTGAAGTAGAGCAGAACACTGCTGCTGGAGACAGGGGCGAAGTTAAAGTGGACCCGTCACCCCAAAAAAATATTCAAAATCATATTTTATCACATTAGTCAAGCAAAATGAACATTCATTACACCAAATAATAATTACACCAAATAAATTATTTGGATTTTGATTCTTTCAATCTGGGAATTCATAATTATAGCAAACAGGCAGGAGCCATTTTGTGGACACTGTTATTAAGACAAGCCTTGCATCATCTCAGAATCTTGTTTGTGCACCAGAATTGGGGACCCGATGTCTATCCCCATGTCCTGGCTACACAATTAAATGGTTGAGAACTGGGTGAATGTGTGGGGAGCAGTGGCATCTAGGAAGTGCTGAATGGAAAGTGAAAGTAATTATCTGCCCCTCCTCTATGCCTTAGGCATAGAGGAGTGGCAGACAATATTTGATTGATAGCTGAGATATTTAAATGAGCTTAAAACAGCTATGAATGCTTTAATAAAAATTTGAAATTGGATTTCATGTTTAATTTGAAAAGGACTTTTATTATACAGATTTTTGTGTCTGGGTGACGGGTCAACTTTAAAACTTAAAGAAATAAGAAAAACATTATTTCCCTTCTAAAGCGCGCCCCCCCTCTGACTGCGCCCTAGGCGGCCACCTACTCTGCCTAAGCCTAGTTCCGGCCCTGTACACCAGCTGACCAAGAAATTCACAGGCCTACACTTCTACATAGAGATAGGTCATATCACTGTATTTCAGAACTGGCATGCATCAGTTTACAGAGAACGCTGAATCTTTTTCAAGCCTATAGACTGAAGGATCAAAATGGATTTGAAGCAAATGCTACGATTTTTTTTGTTTTATGTAGATATTTGAACATGCGTCTTCTGTGCAAAACTTCACAGTGGAAATAGTAACAGTCCAAGTTTGCACTTCATTATTTCAGAATGGAGTCTCTTTAGCTAATTAATTCTGTGAAGGATTTTTTTTTTCCTTTTTGTGAAATTCTGCACAAGATGTCCGCTATACCATTATTGACATTGTTTTTTTATCATGACTAAGCAGAAATGATTCAAGCAGTTAACCAGATTTCTAGACGTGTATAGAAACCAAAGCTTAATGGAAAATCATTACTTAACAATTCAGCTTAATTAACATTAAATAATGGATCGTTTCTTGTGTGGTTTTATTTGATCTGCTGAATAATTTTCAAAAACTGCCTATGAATGCCAAGGGGACGGTGTCTCAGTAGGCTAATAAATCACTTTGTCAGGCACAAAACCTGGTAGAAATGCTTGTTAATCAAACCAGGCTTGTCTGTCACATTGAAACAACTGTTTCTTCAAATATTTATTACCAACAACTTCATGGTAATGTTTTCCACAGATAAGCTCAAAGCCAAGAAGCACTCAGCAAGACATAATCAGCCATTCCCACCAGCTGTCCCACAGCTATTTTCAATATTTCTTTGAGTATAAAGTTTAATTCATCATGTAAGTGAAGGTGTTGGTTTATCCAGTTTATGATAACTAATAGTGATATCTAATGATGCTTTGTACTTTACTTTCAGGGCCACTTGACCCTTTGCCCGCTGCTCCTCCCCTTGACCCAACATGCCTGCCAATGGCACTTGCACTTTGTGCACTCTTCCCCCACTTGTATCCCCCTTCCCACCCTATTTCCCTGCACTCGCACCCTCCACAACCTCCCCCCTCCGCTGCATAAACCTTCCTCACATCAACCTACTTTCTCCAACGGCACTGCTATTTTGCACACAGTACGCTCTTCGCCTATAGACTGCTTTATAGATGCAAAGTGTCTCCAGTGGGTAGCATGCTGCCCCCCAATTTTTGCCACCCTATGCCTGAGCCTTTGTGGCCTGCCCACAAATCCGGGCCTTTATACTCTACTGATAGATATACTAAGGGAGTTACTTATTAAAACTCAGTTTTTTTATCAAAACAAAGTTGACCAAACTCTCTGCTACGAATTGAACTCATTTGTCAATAATTTTTCTGGAAAAAAATCGGAGCAACAAAACATATCGACAAAATCAAGCATCCATTTGTATTGTTTGATTTACTCTTCGAAAACGCGACTTTATCAAATTGCCAATTTTTTCAGGTTGTCAGACAAAAACACAGATTTTAGCGTATTATTTAGCACAGATCACGCTACCAAGAAATAACTTCAGGGACATCTGCCATTGACTTCTACATGACCTCAACAGGTTTTAAGATTAAGTATTTTCACATTTGCGTTTTTAGCAGCTTCGGGGTATAATAAAAATGTGTTTTTTTTTTCCACAAAAAAAAAATTGAGTTTTCACCTTAAAGGAGAACTAAACCCTAATGTTACAAAAACCCTACCTCACCACCTTGCATAGACCACAATGCTATATGTCATGCAAAATTATCGTAAAGAACCTATCCAAATTACAGACAATACCCAACAAAGAGAACTGACACACAGTCATAATGATAATATACTTTTGTGAGACTTATCCATCTGAACTGGAGGACACACTGGGGGACTTTTTAACACTGCTTGTGATTTTTGCCATGAACAAATTGTAATGAAATCTTGCAGGAGTTTTGAGCCTAAAAACATCAGGAATTTTGTCATTTTACCAGATCAGGCTTTTCGAATGAAGAAAAACTTTGGCCACTTTTTTGACTCAAAAACCAGCCTGTTTTAGGCAACTCACCCAGGGATTCCTTAAAGATAGTGGCACATTATTGTACCACATACTATTTGTTGTTAACACTTTCCTTAGTTTTAGTTCTTCTACTTGTATTTCTCATTGGTAATATTTAAAATAGAGAGTATATTTTGTGTATTATTATGTAATAATCAGGTAATAGTGACACATTCCAAACTTATCAGGAATCTTTCATTATAACTTTAATAAGCTCTTGAAGAGAAACCTACTGCTAACTGTTGCCCCCCTGCTTCCCTGCAGATTTGTGGTTGGAGGAGGGGACAAAGCTAAACAATACCCCAGCCTATCAGGAGTTTAACCTGCCCTCATAATGAAGCATTGACCAGGATGCATTTCTGAGGGCACTGAATTGCATATGTGCATGCTTTGTATCTACATCTGGAGCACAGGGGACAGGGCACTCATAAATTCAATTAATAGGCAAATATTCCCTGCGTATCTTTGGTGTTGACCAAATGTAGAACCAATAGGACTTTTAATATGCTTATAGTTTAATGAAGTGGGTAAATAATTCCTTGTGATGAACATAAAGAACATGACATCCCCAATGCACCTATTTAAATTAATGGCACAACTAAGAACTTTCCTTAAGTATATATTTACAGCTTGTTTATGTACTTTTTTGTTATGAGTATTATTTTTTTTTTGCATGTTACTTAATTCCAGTGTTACTCGTATATGCTTAACTATCAGCATTATCCAAGTTCCAAGTCATGAAATTGTTTTTGCCTTAATAGCCATTGCATGTTATATCAATGTGTGTTTATAAAGTGAAATCACATGCCAGGCTTTATATTTCTCATTGAGCATTGACTAAATGTTCAAATAAATCCAGCATAACATATTTAGCTGTGCGAAAAGTAGGAAAATTGGTTTCACAATACTGTTTGTCCTGCATTTAGATTTGCCTTCTTTACCTAAATATTTAGTGTAGTCACCGTAAAAAGTATGAGGTCACAACGTTTGCTTACAAAAGTTGTTTGTTTGACGTTACATACTAAACGATGGTCTTATCTTCATATATGTCAGTCACTGGTCTAATATATATATTTCAGAATTCAGGGATTGTTGAAATCAGCACAGTTTCTATGCAGTTTATAGCATGGGGGTGTACATAAAATCCATAGCAGTGTTGGGTTCACAAGCTAGACCATAAGGTACCCTTCTACTTTCCATGCTATGCTGGTGTTTTTCTTTCCATAAATTGAAGACTTATAGGCTTTTCTGAAAATGTGTTTTTCATCAAACATTTTCCTTTTACAACCTTTTAAAATTGTTGGGACCTATTTTTTTGTAGCCAGAAGAAAGAATGTTGCTACACTAGATTGGTATGAATTGATTGTTTCTTGAAAACCATTGGTGACCTGCATATATTGAATCCTTTAAGTTAATTCTAGAAATGACTCTTACTGAATTAGTCATCATGGTTCTATGACAGTATTAATATGGTGCCAAGGACACAAGAGTATCTCCATGGCTACTAAAAGAGCACTACTGAGATGTGCAAACAACACAAAGGTTGATCATGCCATGTAGTTTTAATGCACATCATTTAAAAGAGGCGATCTGCCCCAAATCCGATTAATCTAATGGCCCATGTGTAATTTAGCCTTAATCACGCTGCATTATTTATTGTCTAAATCATGTGCTTTATTGCTTAATGCCTTGGTGGCTTTATTTACCAGGCTGATCTGAACTGGCAGTACTAATGCAAGGATGTTATCATGCATAGTGTATGTGTTCTCTGCAAGTTACAACTTGTTCAGTTGATCTGCAAATGAGAAGAACTTGCTTCTTATGGAAATGTGTAGATGGGACATAAATAATACAACTGAATTGCTTTGAAACACTTTGAACTTCTACGACTATCTTTGACTATATGCAAGGAATTTATATGTTCTTTAAATGTGGGAGGGGATTTCCTCTGGGTATTCCCACACTACAAGAACAGACAGGTTAAACAGCATTGTGGGGAATTAATGTGAATAAAAAGGAATAATTCCTGTAAAACAGTAAAGTGTTGTATAAACTCCACAGGGCTATGTAAATTAAGGATCATTTCAAAAGGCTCTTTTCTAATACATTAATAAAAAAATCAAGATGATTATATAGTGATGGTGGATGAATCAGTCTATGGATTGAAATAGTGATTAGAGGGACACTTAGCTGGGACATGGCACTAAGACTCAAGTACTGCAGCTACTTTTTTTTACAAATTGTGTTATTTCTATAAAGCATGTATCGCTCCAAACTACCTCGATGGTATTTTGCCCCCAGAGTATATGATATATTAGATGCCCGATGTGGTAAAGAGTTTCTGAGGGTTGTGTATATATAT
>CM044433.1:98477122-98489612 GCA_024363595.1 Xenopus borealis
ATATATATATATATATATATACATAATACACAAAAGCCATGAATATCTTGTAAATTATATACTTATAAACAGTGACTAGTGATCATCAGTTATAAATGGTGAGTAGTGATGTAAATTTTTGTCACATGACTCACTAAAACTTGTGTATTATAATAAATAAAGTATGGAAAATTTGAGGATATCAGGAGTGACCTTGGAGTTCCATGACCTGTATAAAAGCACCTGGCCTTCAGCTTTTATATGTTCAGGGAACACCTTTGTAAAATATATGGATAGTCACAATACGGGGTACTTTATTCACTAATATATGTGTGTGTGTATATATATATATTATTTGGATTACATTGTGCAATACAATTTTGCTTATTTGCACTGACATTATTACACTACTTCTACATATGCGTTTATTAGTACTTACATTTTTAGATTTCCAGTTATTTTAATTGTGTATTTTTAAAAAAAAATGAAACTGTTCTCTAGCATAATGCTAAATCAGTGCTTTCCATCTGGCTCCCACGGGGCGGAATTTGGCCCTCCAGCATTTTACTCTTCTATATTCTTTTTAGATCATCTGCACATTGTGTTAAAATTTTAGCTTGCCTGCAGTTCTTAAATTTATATATAAATTTTATAGTCAAACTATTCCAGTCTTTACAGGAAAGGGTCTGCTACGCTTTTGCATACTGCTATCTTTCCTGGGATAAATGGGTGTTCAACAATTGTGCCATCATGCATTTTGACACTCTCAGCTGCTCTTATAAATAGATGTACTATTTTTTTTGCATATCTTTTTCATACTTAGCCACAACATTGCTTGGTTATGTTCCAGTGTTGTTTGGATATTAGCCATTTCATACCATAAGGAGTATTCCATGAGAGCACATCTTTTAATCTGGCATTTTAGGACAGCTGAGAAAACATAGCTCAATAATAATATCACTTAAATTTTATAACTTCTTTGTTGTTTATTGATATTTATTTTCAACCCCACAGTATTGATTAGTATTTGCAAACCCTTCTTGCACAGTTCTGTAACTGTTGTGTACGGGCAGTCGGATCGCGGGACCGCATCAACGAACAGATGCAGGCGCGATCCGACGGGATTTTTAATCCTGCCCGATCGACATCTGGCCAACTTTCGGCCAGATATCGATCGGGAAAGCCCGTCGGAGGGTTCCCCACACGGGCAGATAAGCTGCTGACACAGTCTGCCGGCAGCTTTTATCTGCCCGTGTATGGCCACCTTAATCCTAACAACTATTTCACTAGGCTCTTCACTTTCGGTGTCCATTCAGTTCAACATAGGAAAATTCTAACCAATTTTCCAAAACCAAGCTGTGATGTAGAGCCCAATAATAAGGACAGAATAAATATTGTTTTTGTTTTCCTGTAATTGTTTTGCTAGCTGTTCTTTCTCTGAATTTCTCTGTTCATTCAGTGTATTTTCATCATAAACTATATTTCAGCCACATGGCACAGCAGGAAGTTAATTGTGCAGAGCAAGTCAAGGCTTATTCTAAAAGCTAGGCAGCGATCCACATGGTTTCCAATTAACTAAGGGGAAAGCAGAACTTGCAGTATACACATATTCACATATTCCAGTATGCCGAAAGCCCTTATCATGAATCACAACTTCAAATAAATAGGAAATATATATTTTTGATTTGCCAGTCAGGTCAAATAAAATAACCAGGAAGTACAAAATAGTCAGATTTCAGTATGTCAGTTAAAGTACAACAGACAAACTATTCATGATCAGAATAATATCAAAATTAATAACTAAATCTTTGGTAATCTATGTGGTATTATCGCTCACATTTAAGACAATTTATTCAAGATTACTCAAATTGAAGGTAGTATCTGGTTAATTTGGGGGTTTAGGTACTTTTAAGGCAAAAATTATTTTATATACAGGGGAGATAAAAAGTCTACACACCCCTGGTAAAATGTCAGGTTCCTGTGCTGTACTAAAATGAGACAAAGATAAATCATTTTAGAGATTTTTCCACCTTTAATGTGACCTATATACTGTACAACTCAACTGAAAAACAAACTGAAATCTTTTCGGTGGAGGGAAGAAAACAAAAAAAACTAAAATAATGTGGTTGCATAAGTGTGCACACCCTTAAACTAATACTTTGTTGAAGCACCTTTTGATTTTATTACAGCACTCTGTTTTTGGGTATGAGTCTATCAGCATGGCACATTTTGACTTTGCAAGATTTGCCCACTCTTCTTTGCAGAAATACTCCAAATCTGTCAGATTGCGAGGGCATCTCCTATGCACAGACCTCTTCAGATCACGCCACAAATTTTCAATTGGATTCAGGTCGGGCTCTGGCTGGGCCATTCCAAAACGTTAATCTTCTTCTGGTGAAGCCATTCCTTTGTTGATTTGGATGTATGCTTTGGGTCGTTGTCATGCTGAAAGATGAAGTTCCTCCTCGTGTTCAGCTTTCGCCATAAGGGGGGGACAGGTGGGATAAGTGTCCCGGGCCCGGGGCTGAAGGGGTGCCCGGCAGCGCTGCAATATTAAAAAGAGCCGGGCCCCCCTTACGTGCGCTCTACGCGAAGTCCTCAGTCAGAATGCGGAAGTGCTGAACAATTACGAAGTTCTGAAGAGGCGGAAAGACCCGAAGTCACGAAAGGAGCCGACACTGATGTTCTGAAGCGGCGAAAATAACCGAAGTCATGAAAACCGCTATAACTGAAGTCCTGAAGCCACGAGTTCAGTTCTATTGACAAGTCTATAGGCCCCTGCACCAATATGTTTTTTTTATATTTTTTGGAGCCCAATTTTTTTAACTTGTAAGGGGGGCCCAGGCGCCAATGTTTTTGCAAAAAGAATTTTTTGGGGCCCCAAATATTTTTTAATTTGTAACGGGAGCCCTGGTGCCAATGTTTTCAAAAAAAATATTCTTTGGGGACCCAATTTTCTTTAATTTGTAACGGGAGCCCTGGCACCAATGGTTATTAAAAAAATATTCTTTGGGGCTTGTAAGGGGGGCCCTGGCACCAATGTTTTGGTTTTTTTTTTTATATTCTTTGGGGCCCCTTTTTTTTTTTTTTTTTTTTTTTTTTTTTTTTTTTTTTTACTTATTAGGGGGGCTCTGGTGCCAATGTTTTTTTTTTAACTAGTGCTGATATCTGTGTGGTCTTTGAAGTGGAGTAGGCGGGATCAGGGGTGGGGCTTGGGTGTCAGCGTGTGTATATACATATATATATGTAAATACACACATCAATGACAGCTTTAAGTCTTTTGTGGTAGTTATGGATGAGGCTCTTTATCTTCTCAGACTGTAAAGCTGCCCATTCTTCCTGGCAAAAAGCCTCCAGTTCCCATAAATTCTTGGTCTGTCTTGCATGAACTGCACATTTGAGGTCTCCCCAGAGTGGCTCAATGATATTGAGGTCAGGAGACTGAGATGGCCACTCCAGAACCTTCACATTATTTTGCTGTAGCCAATGACCTGTCGACTTGGCCTTGTATTTTGGATCATTGTCATGTTGGAATGTCCAAGTACGTCCCATGCGCAGCTTCCGGGCTGATGAGTACAAAATTTCCTGCAATATTTTTTGTATTTCATCTGAAGTTATTTGTGAGTTTTTCCTTGCATCCCAAGCAATTTTTCTGGCAGTTGTGGCTGAAATTTTAGTTGGTCTACCTGACCGTGGTTTTGTTTCAACAGAACCCCTTTTCCCGCAGATCCTTTGACAATTCTTTTGCTTTACCCATGATTTAGAATCCAAAAAACATCAGTTCAGCAATGGATAAAAGATGCAAGGGTCTGTCAGGAGTCCAGAAAGTCATTGACCTTTTATACACACCCTCTAATTACAAGCAAACAGATCAGAGATGAAGATGGTTACATTTAATAGCCATTCTAATCCCTTTGTGTCTAGTTGTGTGCATGTTATCAGGCCAAATCACCAGGGTATGTAAACTTTTGATCAGAGTCATTTGGGTAGTTTGTGTAGTGATTTAAAAAGAGTAAACACAGTTGTTTGACAATAAATGGCTTCAGTTTGGCCAACCACTAACCATGAGTGAAAGAAAAGTTTTTGTGTTATTATTCATATTTTCTGAAAAATGGTTAAGAAATCATAAATTCTGCCAGGTTATGTAAACTTGTGAGCACAACTGTATATTTATACTATGACATCTCTGTCCAAGATTCTAGTACATTTTATAGATACACTTATCAACGTTCAGCCTTATTTGCCATTTTTCAGTGGTGTAACTAGATGTTACTGGGCCCCACAGCAGACCCCCAAAATATCCAGAGGTTGTCATGTTTTACCACTATATATTGAAATTGCTCATTAAGTAGGGCCTAATGGGCCCCCTATTCCTCCTGGGCCCCCCTGCAGCCGCAGGGTCTGCTTCCTCTGTAGTTACGCCCCTAGCAGAGGGATTTGACTAAACTGAAGAAGTAATCCGCAAAGTGACAGAAACTTGCATGGAACTTATTGTTTTGCACAATTTAGTATCAATACCAAAGATATAGATAATAGTTAGATGCCAACCACAAGGTTATTAATAAATAAGTTAAAAAACAAAGGAACAATGCAGACCCCTGCTGTGCTCCACTAACTCTGGTCCAATTAGAAAATATTTCATTTACCTTTACTTTTTCTAATCCATTCTTTGACCAGTTCTGTATCCAGGTGCAAGTATTATTGTATGTCCATGGCCAATATTCCTTAATTTAACCAATGATACTATATCAAATGCATTAACAAAGTCTAGTGGGCAAATTCACTAAGATGCGCAAATTCGCTAGCGTTGCCTTTGCTAGCGTTCACCGCACTTTGCCAGGCAAATTTTCGCCAGCACTACGCAAATTCGCTAAAGTGCGAATTTACGCTCAGGTCGGTGAACGGTAGCGTAGTTGCGCTAGTGTTACTTCGCTAGGCAGAGCGCTGTTATGCTAATGAAGCCTAATTTGCTTACGGCGGGAACATTAACTTATAATACAAGTATATGTTACAGCCACTACATTACACTACACAAGCCCAGGAAACCTTTAATAAATTAAATAAAGTTGTCCTATTGCCCTAAACATGTGCCCACTGTATAGTTGTGTTGCCATATGTTAGGAAATGGGGGGAAGAAGGGTAACCCCCCCAAAAAATTATCGATCTTTTTCAGACTATCACCCTCCTATGCTAAAATACGCCAGCGTTTTTTTGGGACTTAGAAAAAATTTTACTTTTTTTTTTTCAACTTCCTATCTATTGTATTGAACTTCGACCTGGTCTGACCAGGCGAAGTAACGTCTAGCGTAAGTGCTAATGTAGAGGAAATTGCTCATCTTAGTGAATTTGCGAATTTACGATCCTTCGTCAGTGCGCAACTTCGCCTGGCATAAGGGTGCGAAGTTGCGCAAGTCTATCTACTTTTGTAGAAGTTGTGAAATGACGTCACGCTGGCGAATTAGCACTAGCGTTAGACGCTTCACGCTTTAGTGAATTTGCCCCAAGTAGCTTACAACTGCTACACCAATTCTGTCTACAAAAAATCTGCAGCTGGAATCTTATGCATCTAGTGTAACATGAAATATTCTTCATTTTTAGGTTGGTGTGAGTTTTAACTGGCTGATATAATGGAACAGTGAAATGCATTGTTGTTTCCACCCACCCAGGAAGAGAGAAATATGTGGAATGTTGTATATCTAAAGCATTTTATCAGCAGTAGGCTTTGTTTGCCCACATACTTCATGTACTATCTTATCAGATCAGCGTGAATCTAGTGTTAAAGCTTGATTGTGTTAAAAGAATGTTGTGTTCTGCGCCGTCATTGAGATCTAATAAATGAATGTGTATTGTAGAGTGGAAATTTCTGCCAGCAGACAGTATTCCACGGTGCTTTTTAAATTAAAATTGTAACTCGGATATTTATAGCCCCTGGACCTTTAGCGTTCTCTTGCTGTAGCTCATGTTCAATTCCCGGCATTCCTTAGTGCTTTTTAGAAGGTATGGGCAGTTGTTTCACACACCTGGAGAGCTATAGAAAAATATGCAGGTGTTGGATACCTGAAATAATGTTCCTTTACATTTGATTTTGCTATGATATGATATAATGTATGGACAATTGTCAAATCCTCTTATGCAATTGTGCATTTGTGGGGAATACCAACACTGGCATAGTTTTATGGTTACTATGGAATTGCCCTGACACACAAGTGCATTAAACACTTCAGAGGCAAATTCTAAAACGTTATGGTTGAGACTGAAAATTGAGCAATTGAGGTCATTTATGATTTTAGTCAAACTTTTAGTCTTCTTAAGAAGGAGAGAGCATTCTAATATTTTGCAGCGGCCAGGAGGGCATGGTATGCAATATATATTTATTGAATATATATTTAAGGGGGCCTATGCAGAACTGTTATAGGGCAGCTGTTATAGGGCAGCTGTTATAGGGCAGCTGTTATAGGGCAGCTGTTATAGGGCAGCTGTTATAGGGCAACTGTTATAGGGCAACTGTTATAGGGCAACTGTTATAGGGCAATTGTTATAGGGCAACTGTGAGGCTGTATGATGGACTCACTATAGAGTGGTGTAATTGGTATGGTAGCCACCTGAAAACCATGTAGACATGGGGATATCATGAAACTCTATGCAGATGGTGCCTATTCTGGAATCATCTCAGGACCACAGCACTACAAGTAGGGTTGCCACCCAGCAGGTATTTTATCGACCTAGCCGGTAAAATGCCTGCAAGGGCCGGTATTACAAATTTACCGGCAATGTAGTTGCCGGTAATTTGGAATACCCTTACAAAAAGCCCTCGGCCCTTCACTTTAAACGTATTTGTTCCCCAAAGCTGTGGTGGCTCCACCCCCTTAAACGTCACTGCCACGCCCCTTTTGCATGTAATTTCCATGACTCTGCCCCCTTTATGTCGCCCGCCCCTTTTTCCCGTCCCCCCATCACTAGCTGGTATTTTTTTTTTTTTTAAAGATGGCAACCCTAACTACAATGCATGACTGATTACCACTGACACAGCCTAAATAGATAACAAAACGCACAACGCAAATGTTCCAATAGTTCTCACAAAATAATGTAAAGGCAGTGAAAAGAGAACCATCTGATAATTAGAACTATTGTTTGAATATGCCTTCGTAAAAGTGGAGCTGCTGCATGTCCATTTATAACATGGAAAGAATTCTCTTAGGGCCAATGATCCATACACCAGTTACTTAATCTGCTCATACTGAGATAACCTAATATGTTTTCATACAAGTTGCAAATTGCTTTAATTAGAGTTTGTTTCCTGTGGGAGAAACTAGATTCTGTATACTGTTACAGTTAGTGTATGATTATAGGTTTTCATTTCAGCATGATTTCTCTGTGGTGAAACTTTCTGAAAGCTCTCTCATCTCATAATAATGACACTTCAATTTATCTCATGTAATACAATGATCCTTGCTGTTTTTTTTTTCCCCAAATCCAAAAGTGCTGTCTTAGATTTCAAGCACTAGAAATTAAATGCAATACACAGAGTAAATACTGAACTTCTAAGGGGCCTCTACTGTAGGGAATACATACAACTCAAAACCGAATTATGTAATTGTACCTGCAGGACATGTTTTTTGGAGGCCTGTTCTTGAACTGATTTACTGAAATAGTTTCTGAATTGTACCTTTCCAGTAACCCATAGTTACCAATCAGCAGAGAGCTTTTTTTAGTGTGTGGCTAATGGGTCTGAAAATTGACCTGCTGAAACATGCAGACCTAGAATCAGCCCTTATGCTAAGGTTGCCACCTGTCTGGATGTCAGCATTTCTGGAGCGCTTTGTATAATTCCAAATTAGGAAATCCAGACAGGACTTTAAAGTGAATGGTGCAGTGGTGAGCTAACGGGCAATTGACATGTCATTGGACATCGTGCTGGACGTCATTGGACTCACTCCTTGGGCGATCCCACCCCCGCTCTGCCTCTCAGCAAAAGGTGGTAACCTATTGTGTCCGCCCACACATGGCTGATTTTGGTGTGAAAATGCAAACTGTTGTTTATTTGGCAAAATAAGCCACATGTGCCTGCACCTGGTTGGAACCAGTTGTTCCGGGTCAAACAAGAAAAAGTTGTGCTCACCACTAATTTTTAAAAACATTAGGCGGGGGTGCAATGAGGCTGTGACCACAAAATGCATATAGACAAAGACAAGAGGTCCTCTGCACTCAACCCATTATCAATATATTTAAAACATTGAGACATTCTGTGCATACAGCTACTAAAAAATGCCTTACCCTTTAAACAACAGGGATTGTTTGTCCATATATTGCAATATATTTAAGCTGGCCAACTACGTCAAAGTCATCCCATATCTGGCCAGTCCTACGCTCAATTTTCATCTGATTCATTAAGAATTCTATTACTTCATTAAACATTTTACAAAGGGACTAAGTTTTACCTGCAACTTACTTGCTGCTTTCAAAGTAAAACTCCCAATCATGGTTGCCCTTTTATTAGACACCAGTGGGATCACCTGACTATAGCTGGAAAGGGTGGGGGGGCTACAACAGAGAGCTGGTCACTGCTCCAGTATAACTACAACAAACAAGAAAAAGTTGTGCTCCGGGTGTAGGCAGGACAGGATGCTAATTCCAGTGTAGGGGTTAATCCTAAATCTGCGTATTTCAGTAAGTAGATTTTCAGCCTGGTCTGTCATTAGCTTGCTACAGTTAGAAGTACTATAAAGTAGTATGAAAAAGGAGTATGCAGAAGGAAGAGGATTTTGGATGTGGTGCTTGTACCAAAGTTCCCTGGGCCAGTGTAATTTTTTGAGAACAGGAACCCCAGACCACAGTATCAGGTAAGCTGTTTTAATCACTGATGGGTGTTTAACATTGGCCACCCCAGTGATTTTAACTTTATTTGTCCTTTTATGCTACTTATCCTCAAATGCAGAAGATATTCACATGCCTCAAGTGATATACCTTGTATTACCTCAAGGTTAAAAAATTATATATTTGCTCAAAAAGGACCAATAAAACAAAAAAAAGTAAAATTACTTGTTTTGTTTCTCCAGAGTGTTTATCATGTGTCATGTTTTTAGCCACAGAAACAAAGTGCCACCTGGTCTGTGTTCACTGGAGCCTTTCATAATACAAACTTGTGACTTCCCCTTGCCAAATGAAAAAACAGGCATTTTTAAATAAAATATGATGGTTTCTTGGCTGATGCAGAATTACAGTACAATGGGAAGTTCATCACATTTTATTCTAGTCTGACAAGCAAATTTGAGTAAAAATTCGTCTGACCATTATTTCACAATTGCAAAAATATATATTTTTAAATCCATAGTGTATACATATATAATAGTGTGAATATTTTGCATCTTCCACAGGCTTATTTCCTAAAAGTGTTTGTCTCATTGTACTTCACTACGGCCCAAGTCATAGAACCCAACACAAAAAAAAGGCATGTTTTCTGCTTGGGTTCTATTCTCATGTCACTAGAGACTTTTAACAGTGCAAACGAATCCTTCAGCAGAGGTGTCAGCTAGCTACTATCTGGTTAGCTGCCCCATGTGCTGTTGATGGGAGGGAGGAGGTGATATCACTCCAACTTGCAGAAAGACTGAATTTTATCAGAGCACAAGTCACTTGATTGGGGACACCTGGGAAATGGGCATCATGTCTAGCCCCATGCCAAATTTCTAAATTAAATATAAAAAGATCTGTTTGCTCTTTTAAAAAAACAGATTTCAGTGCAGAATTCCACTGAAGCCACACTATTAACTGATGCATTTTGGAAAAAGCATGTTTTCCAGCAACAGTATCCCTTTGAGTCGCATTCACTTTCTGGGGTTTCTGGCTGTTTACGGGAGTATTATTTGGGTGTTTTGTTTTGAATTATTTATATTTCTTGTTGTGCAACTTGGAAATTTAATGTCTATCTGGCTACTAGATCTTAAGTACCCTAGCAACTAGAAAGTAGGTTGGAACTCCAAATGCAAGATTTTTTGCATAGGACTTACCATATAATATAACATTAATATAGGCGATAAAAACATAACCTAATTAAAGCCACAGAACCAATCTGAATTTTGGCTGCTGGGGTCAGTGACCCCAACAACCAGTAGGCACTATGGATAGAAGCTTCCTGGCCCCTCCCCAACTGCATCAACTTGGCTCCCGAAAGGTTCCTCCTTTCCCCGCACTGTGCAATTAGGGCTAGACCACACAGGAGATTAGTCGCCTGGTGACTAATCGCTGCTTCTTTTTGGCGACTAATTCCCCTGAATTGCTTGCCCGTGTCTCGCGATGGAGGAACCAATAAGATTATAGTGAATACAGTAAAAATATGTCTGAGGCTTTACCTATATGGGTAAACATATTTTTAGTCTGAAAAGCACCAGTAGCAACTGTGGGTTTCTCAGTCATTGTTGGTAGCTCTGAGGTATGAGACATGGGCAAATTTACTATAATTCACCCAAAAATCCTAGGAATCCATTCGAAATTCGATAAGCATTCGACTATAGACTATCGAATAGTTTTAGGCTATCTTTTTGCTCGATATTCGATTTCACGAAAAAATCATACTCTTTCCTTCGAGTCCCCGAAAAATTCGAACGATCGAGGCGTTCGATCTTACAAATGGTATTCGAGCAAGTCATAGCAAAAGAAGCCTATTCGGTAGGTTCAATCTGGCGAAGTAGGCATTTGAAGGATATAAAAATTTTAAATCCTTTCGATCTATTCGATAATTTGGTATTTGATTATCGAAGAGGCCAAATTTGCATATTCGAATATCCGAAAAAATCGTACGATCGGTATTCGATCAAATTCGATCGAACTTCGAAACCTTCACGTGAATTTTGTAAATTTGCCCCATAATGTACAGTTTATTATATAGGGACTGTATGGGCTTCGTTCCATTGCTTCTTCTTCCACTCCAACAAGGCAAGTGCACATAAGTTTACAAAGTAAAACTAATCGATGCACTGCTTAGGAACCTAAAATCTACCTCCTGGTAAAATATATGTTTTAAGCCCCCTTTCACAAAACACTTTATCCCTTTTTTTTCTCTCGGGTATCCTGGAGAACAGATTTTTTTTTCTTGTGTTTATCATAAATATCAGTGTGTTTTTCACATTAATGGCCCAGTTTTTGGCCCAGGCAATTTGCTTCTATTTACAGTGCAGCACTTGCAGTATGAGTCTGACTGTGAAGCTGTTTTCCATTTTCTTAGAGTACGTTTGTTTTCCATTTACAGATCATATAGTATAAGATCCTGCATATCTATATTTAGCTTAAAGTGTTTGGCAGCTGTTCAGTCTGAGCATCCAAGAATCTAATATTAGAGTTAATGAAGATGTTATACAGTTGAATAAATTAAGTCACGTTGACTTGACATAAACAGTTTTTTTTCCTTTGACTAATGGGCATGCTGGAAAAGTCCTGAGTTTATATAAAGAGCCACTGATGTGCTTATTATTGGAGTTCTGACATCATTTGTTGTAGATTGTATATGTTGTACTATATTCCCTTTCAGTAGGTCAGTATGCACTTAAACCAGTGGTTCCCAACCTTTCTAATGCCATGACCCTTTAATACAGTTCCTCATGTTGTGGTGACCCCCAACCATAAAATGATTTTCATTGCTACTTCATAACTGTAATTTTTCTACTGTTATGAATCGTATTGTAAATATCGAGGAGTCTGGCAGAAGAAAAATAAGCAAAAATCCACCAATCAGATGAAGCCCATCAGGAGACATTGCATTCAGTCTTCAGCTCCCTCTATGCGGCTTGGAGTACTCTCTCTTACTAGCCGATAGCACTGTGTGCTCCCAAAATTGTCAGCTACTGCGCTCTCCCTTAATAACAAATGGCCAGCGCAACACTATTCTTTAACCCACCATGTCTGAACAATGCTTTTGTAGTTTGGACACCTCTTAGGTGACCCCTGTAAAAGGGTTGTTTGACCCCCAAAGGGGTCCCGACCCCCAGGTTGAGAACCACTGACTTAAACCAATATGCTGTAGTTTCCTGCCCATCGCTGTGTAACAGAAATTTAATAATACCATATATAGATATATAAATATACGATGTATACTGGCCAGCACCAATTACCACGAAGCTACTATGTAACTGCCCCTGTGCAAGTTAAATGAATGTGTACTGATCAAAATGCAAAGAAACAGCACCAAGGGTCTTTTGCAAAAATTCTTAAATTAAGATTAAGTGTACACCACGCAGTCTTGCATGTGTCTATCCAGAGATAAAAACCTTAAAGGGATCCTGTCATGGGGAAAAAAAATAGTTAATAGTGCTGGTCCAGAAGAATTCTGCACTGAAATCCATTTCTCCAAAGAGCCAACATATTTTTTTATATTTCATTTTGAAATCTGACATGGGGCTGCCCCATAAAATTCAATCACACTTTACTGCTATACTGCAAGTTGGAGTGATATCACCCCCCCTAGGGTTGCCACCTCACCCCTTTAAAACTGAACACATATGGAATACACAGCCTGCAT
>CM044433.1:98492464-98522328 GCA_024363595.1 Xenopus borealis
ATGTCACATTTCAAAACTGAATATAAAAAAACTGTGTTCTGTTTGATTTGCTCCCTGCATGTACAGGCATGTTACAACCTGAAAAAGTCTAAAGGAACAGTAACACCAAAAAAAATGAAAATGTTTTAAAGTAATGCAAATAATGTGTATTGTTGCCCTGCACTGGTAAAACTGATCTGTTTGCCTCAGAAATGCTACTATAGTTCATATAAACAAGCTTCTGTGTAGCAATCGCGGAAATTGAAAAAAAGGCTATATGACACAGGTTAAATAGTGGAAAAAAGGTAGAACCATTATGTGCTGTGTAACCTGTTGCTTTGAATGGCTGCAACCGTTGCTACACAAAGCAGCTTATGTATATAAACAATAGAAGTGTTCCTGAAGCAAATACAGCAGTTTTACCAATGAAGGGCAACACTGCATTATATTTTTATTACTTAAAACACTGATTTTTGGAGTTACTGTTCCTTTAAGTGTGCATTTTCTGGCCAAAATCAAATTGCTTGCATAGGCAAGCAGTTACCATCAAACTTAACGGCATTTAGAATGGGTGCTTTTCTTCTCCAGTGTTGAAAACACATATGCAGTTATATAATAAAAGGTGGAAAGTTTTGCAACAGTTCTACCTATAACAACGTATCAGAAGTTACAATTTGCTGGTCTTAAGTATAAAACAAAACATATAATTGTCCCCTTTTCCAAACCTTAACAGCTTAGAATGTTGGTGACTTATTATTATTAGAAATAAGTTTTATGAAGGCAGGTTGCACCTATAATGTAAGTCATTGTGAGAATTAGAGGTTTAGCTTGGAAAGAGCTGCAAACTAATACATGGGTTCATTGGTACCAGTACTGTATATTGCATATTGGAATGTTGGCTAGAATTGCGTTTTTTACTGACGCAGATCTTGCAGAGGACGCGTTCCAGCTAAATATAAAAGGGGAGGGGGTAGTAATTAAACTAGTGTTAATACAGAATTCTGAAATATGAATAATAAAAAGAAAAAATATAGAAAAAAATAGAAATAATATAAAGCTAAAAATCACATTTCAAAATAGGCTACAGTCTGACTTGTCTGTGATTTGTAGAATTGTATTGATCAAATGGTTCTAACTTTCACCCATTGACGAGTACAATATTTATTTCTCTTCGTGCTCAAAAGGAAGTTTCTGTGTATGAAACAGACAATGGTTCCATACTTTGCAACATAGGGATAATATTTTAGGCAATTAGTAAAAAGATTCTATTTCCCTCTAACGGTGCTTTGTACATTCCCCTGACATCTATTGAATTATTCCTGTTATATTTTTTCCGTAGGTGATATCATTGCCTTTTCTCCTATTCCTGTACTTTGTAACATTATGTTATTAGACCAGTGACCTTCAACAGTACAGTGTGACTCTATATTCCGATGGGATATTTTCTATGTATGCACATGAAGAAGCACGGTTTCAGAGGCAGAGTTTCGCATAAGAGAGCACAAAGTATTTGACACCTCAAGCACAGAAATTTGATTGCCTAAATTAGGAGAGGCTGCAGGTATTCCTAGCCCGAATGTAAAACCAAGGATAACAAGTGTTTTTAATTATAGGTATGCACTTTATTTCTGTTTCTGCAGCAGTGAATCAGTGGCAGAGTACAGAATCTCTAACCTATTTAGATGCTGGCAGAGGGGTTGAAGCACTGAATCACCCCCCTGTGTGTGATGGAGTGTTCACATCTGAAATTACATTGTCTGCTCAGTAAGCTGCCTTGTACATGTATTGATCCACCAGAGCCCAGGGGTCCTCTTAATGAAAGCAATATGACAGTACTTGAACACTGTAATAAAACCATAGACTGAAGAATATACAGAGAGGCTGTGTGGTGCCATCAAGAAATAAATTCTCTAATTAGAGTCTTCTTCAATACGTCTTTTGCCGCTTTCACAAATTCAAGAGAAAAGCTCTGCCTGTTTTCTTATGTAAATTGTTATTTAAGGAGCACCTGTTGAGAATCAAGTCTAGGAAAACAATCTGTTATCCACAATGAATTTCTGGACAAGGGGTTATTCTGTAATGTGTGGCACCATATCTTGAAGCTACTGAAAATATATACACACTGAAAAACCTAAGAAGGTCTCCAACTCTCCATTATGCATGGGTGGATTTTCAATAAGGCTAGGGGACAATTAAGAAAAAAACAAACAACCTGTTTCCTTGCTGACTGTGCTGGCCCTCTTAGCAGAGAGCCCAGAATAGATACTTGATACATTTGTAATAGTGTTGTCCCTTGGGATAAGAAGAGTCACAGCTTACAGGGCAATTCATCTTCATTAGTAAAACTGTAATAAAACATAAAAACTACAGAAATGTGTTGAAACTTTGAGAACCTAAAATGGGCATGGTAGTTAGGGGGTGTGGCCACAAAAAAGGGCATGTTCAAAACATTGCCGTGCTCCAAATCTTTTTGTCCCTCTTTCCATTTCCAAAATGTTGGGAGGTATGTTACTGCATATACCCTGTCTTTCTTAAAAAGAAAATTATACCCCCCTAACAATGTAGGTCTCTATAAAAAGATATTGCATAAAACAACTCATGTAAAACCCTGCTTCATGTAAATAAACCATTTTCATAAAAATATACTTCTTTAGTCGTATGTGCCATTGGGTAATCATAAATAACAATCATAATCATAAATAGAAAATTGCCATTTTAAAAAATAAGGACAGCCACCTGGGATCTTATGATTCAACGGTGCGCACAAACATACCAAACAAACTATAAAGTTAGGTCACATGAGCCAATTAACAGACAGAGTCAGTGTTGGACTGGCCCACAGGGATACCAGGAAAACTCCCGGTGGGCCAAGGTGTCAGTGGGCCCTCTTGCTTCTAACAATTTGGCCTATTTCATGTTCATTCCCTATTTCCTTATGTTGAAAAAGAGGCTTTCTAATGGAAGAATAGAGTATAGTAAGTCGATCTAAAAGAATAGGTTAAGTGAGGAGAGAAGGAATAATAGTTTGGAAAGTTGGGCCCCTGGTCTAAGGTTTTCTGGTGGGCCCCTGGCATCCCAGTCCGACACTGGACAGAGTTGTGTCTTTTGCTTCCACAATTCTTCCTGTTACAGTTAGAGTTGAAATATTTCTGGTCAGGTGATCTCTGAGGCAGCACACAGACCATCATGAAATGGTGGTTCAAGGCAAGAGATGTAAAGGGGCAATATTCACTTATATATTCCAGTTTGGTAAGATTCTTTAATATGTCACTTAATTTGATATAAACTACCTGTTGCTCAAGTATTCATTTTGGGGGTAAAGTTTTCTTTTAAAAGGTCTTGAGTTCTTAAATGTCATGATATATAGATGAAAACTTTTGATGTGTCGGTACCACTGGTTTCCGCTGTATATAATGTACTTGGGATGTCAGTACCCATTGTCTCTCATTTCCTACAATATGTTTGGTGTGAGCATTTTTCCACCTTCAGGATTTTAGACTGGAAAAAAGCACCAACAGCTGCATATTCTGATTTCCATTAAAGTCCACTGAATTATCTAAAAGTCAGCTGGTGAATGGGGACATCTTTAGCCTCCCCAAACAGAAAAAATCACCCCCCGCCTATGCCATTATTTATTTATGCTAACTTTAATATAACAACAAATGTGTGTATATATACAGTGGTGTGAAAAACTATTTGCCGCCTTCCTGATTTCTTATTCTTTTGCATGTTTGTCACACAAAATGTTTCTGATCATCAAACACATTTAACTATTAGTCAAAGATAACACAAGTAAACACAAGTAAACACAAAATGCAGTTTTTAAATGAGGGTTTTTATTATTTAGGGAGAAACAAAATCCAAACCTGTGTGAAAAAGTAATTGCCCCCTGAACCTAATAACTTGTTGGGCCACCCTTTGCAGCAATAACTGCAATCAAGCGTTTGCCATAACTTGCAACGAGTCTTTTACAGCGATCTGGAGGAATTTTGGCCCACTCATCTTTGCAGAATTGTTGTAATTCAGCTTTATTTGAGGGTTTTCTAGCATGAACCGCCTTTTTAAGGTCATGCCACAACATCTCAATAGGATTCAGGTCAGGACTTTGACTAGGCCACTCCAAAGTCTTCATTTTGTTTTTCTTCAGCCATTCAGAGGTGGATTTGCTGGTGTGTTTTGGGTCATTGTCCTGCTGCAGCACCCAAGATCGCTTCAGCTTGAGTTGACGAACAGATGGCCGGACATTCTCCTTCAGGATTTTTTGGTAGACAGTAGAATTCATGGTTCCATCTATCACAGCAAGCCTTCCAGGTCCTGAAGCAGCAAAACAACCCCAGACCATCACACTACCACCACCATATTTTACTGTTGGTATGATGTTCTTTTTCTGAAATGCTGTGTTACTTTTACGCCAGATGTAACGATAACCTTTACCAGACTGATAGATCTCAATTACTTTTGTTCTTAGTTATTTTTAACAAGGGGGGCAATCACTTTTTCACACAGGACCATGTAGATTTGGAGTTTTTTTCTCCCTTAATAACATAAACCTTCATTTAAAAACTGCATTTTGTGTTCAATTATGTTATCTTTGACTAATCATTAACGGTTTTTGATGAGCAGAAACATTTGTGTGACAAACATGCAAAAGAATAAGAAATCAGGAAGGGGGCAAATAGTTTTTCACACCACTGTATAGGTTTTTTGTTAGTAGACCCACACACAGCCTAAGACCCCAACATAATTTTGGAACAAAAAAAAAATACCCAGAAGAAGAGAGAAATATTTATCAGTAGAAACAAATCTTGGTTCATGGGAAAAAAAGTTGGAAAATACCTGTTTTTTAGTTTTTTCATCAAGAACTAATACATTTTCATCTCCAAATCTAATAAATCAGGCCTCTGGTGTAATAAAAAAAAATAACTTGATTAAACGTGTGTAAAGTAAAAAAAAGTCTGTGGAGACCATCTTCTACTGGTTACTGTAGTTTATCTATAAGGCAGCGATAAACATTCTGGTTTGTTCTTTTCTGGAACTTTTGAAACAATTACCACTTTTCAAGCATTAGAGCAGAACGTTTTCCCTACTGATTCTCCACCTAGTGGCAGAAAATAGAACTTAGTATCAGTAAAGACATTTTTAAGCTATGTATGGCAAAAAAATATAATGTATTTATAAATAATGTATAGATCACTCTTAATAAAATCAACATAGGGATTGTAAAGGGCTAATGTACCCATAAATCAGAACTGAGATTAATACCTGAACCAAAAATTTGGCAGGTAAGGCAAATAGACATAAATGTTCTTGGAAGTAATAGTGGCCCTTTAAGACATAGGGAAGCACCAACCATGGGTAGTCCATACAGCCTAATATAAAAAAAATAAGTAGATTTTCTTTAATTCTTTAATTTCTGATCACTATTCCAAAACCTCTATTTAACCACACAGTTACCCCCGAGGCAGCATTTTTTATTTTGTCCTGGATACAAAAAAGTATTGAATTAAACGTGCTTACTTGCTCACTTCTCTTGCTCGCTCACTTCTCTTACACATAGATAATTTAAAGTTAATACTTTCTCAAGGCACCATTGTTTTAACAACAACAACTCCGATCAACATAGTGCTCTTCTGTCTATGGGCAAAACTGACAAATGGAACAGGTGACCAGCAGTACAGCACATGACACACCTTCAACATTATTTTTTAACTGTAATAGCTTTCGTCATGCTGGGATCAGGAACCTTGGCTCTCCAGCTGTTAAGGAACTACAAGTCCCACAATGCATTTGCCTTTATGAATCATGCCAGACTCCTTCATTGCATTCTGGGACTTGTAGTTCCTTAACAGCTGGAGAGCCAAGGTTCCTGATCCTAAAGCATTTCTTTTTAGAAGTCATTTACAAACCAGAAGTCAGTTTTTTGAAGTAACAATAAATTCATACAAAGTGGCCCTGTTTTCTCATGTGCATTGCTGATAAATAATGCCCCTGAGGTTTGAGATATTGTAAAGTCTACTGTATCTTGTAGTCTTGAATTTATCTTAATGTATGTAAGTGCAGCAGTGTGTGTGTCACATTTTGTCTCATAGTTTCAAACAGTTACAAGACAGCAGGGATTTTTGTATAGTTATTGGGAGGTCTACTTATCGCATCACACTCTCAACAATGTACCTTTGTTCCCATAAGGATTATGGCTGATTCTAGTATTCGTATAAATTCTACTCATTATGAATACTGTGGTATTAAGAATGACCCGTGTGACCACCTGTCACAAGAGAATGAGGACAGACCACTTTTATGAGCAATAGACATGAATGTGAGATATAATAAGTTATCTGGGGCAATTCATTCTGTTTTATAGGGAGGCCTTATTACCTAAGGTATTACCTAAAATACACCATATCCTACATATATTGACAATGAAAATGCTGTGAAAATCTTTGGCATTTACTTTCCATTGGCAGACAACAGGAGCAAAGTCGGACTGGTGGCCCAAAGGCCCACGAGGGCTTGTGCCACAGGGCCTCCCTCCGGGCACCACACCTCTGTCACCACCTCCTAGAAGCCCCCCTCCCCAGTTACAACCCCCCTCCATGCTATCAATCGTGGCAGGGGGGACACAATCAGGGGGCAGCATGGGCCATAAACAAATGCAGGTCTGGCCAAATCCTGAACAGGAAGTACAGGTTTGGGACCCGTTATCCAGAATGCTCAGGGCCTGGGGTTTTCAGGATAACAGATATTATGCTACAGGGCTGATTATTAAAGGGGTTGTTCACCTTTGAGTTAACTTTTAGTATAATGTAGAGAGACAATTTGCAATTGGTTTTCATTTTTTATTGTTTGGGGTTTTATAGTTATTTAGCTTTTTATTCAGCAGATCTCTAGTTTGCAGTGTCAGCAATTTGGTTTCTAGGGTACAAATTACCCTAGCAACTCTGCATCGATTTGAATAAGAGACTGGAATATGAATAGGAGATGGACTGAATAGAATGATAAATAATAAAAAGTGGAAATAACAATACATTTGTAGCCTTACAGAGCATTTGTTTTTAGATGGTGTCAGTGACCCCCATTTGAAAGCTGCAAAGAAACAGAAGAAAATTGCAAAACTATAAAAAATAAATAATGAAGACCAATTTAAAAGTTTCTTAGAATTGGCCCTTCTACAATATACTAAAAGTTAACTTGAAGGTGAACCACCCCTTTAAATTCTGATGCTAGTTGCACTGGCCTTGTACTGTGACAGTTCTATTCTATGCTTACTGTATATTTTGAGTCGTCCCTAATCTCAGTAACTGATATCAGCACAGAGCATGTGCAGTGAATCAGCAGAAAAGAAGATGGGGAGCTACTGGGGCATCTTTGAAGACACAGATCTTTACTGCTAAAGGTCTGTGGTTGCCTTGGGCTGGTACAGAAGCCCAACACATAATGTACAATATTTCTAGCCTACTTTTTTAGCTTAATTTTCCTTGTCCTTTAAGGCTTGCTAAGGGCAGTGGTTGTCAGGTCAAGCCCCCCCATTGACCAGTGCCAGAGCCTGCTTCAGCACATAACAAAGTTACAGATATAGGTAAAACTGATGTGTCAGTCATTCCAAGAATATCTAGGACTAGGAGAGCAAGTAAATGTTTTTTCCCCTCCCACCCTAACTTACCATAAAATTGACTTTCCATTTTATCTAGAAAGATAAAGATCCCCCACCACTGCTCCAACCCCTCTATTTAGGAACCACTGAATTTCGGTGTTTATGTTATGATTAGTCTGTGGCTCTTGAATAGCATCCTATTTTAAAAAATGGACTTTTGGTCAATAAGTAATACTATGACTATGGCCCACTTTCATGACTACTTGTGCCATTCTATGATCCTCATGTACAATGGAAATTAATTTATCACAATTCTGTGGATGTTTTTAGTGGTCTTTTTAAAGAAAATTTGATGAAAGAATCACAAAGCACTTGCCTGGTATAACTAACAAAGTAAAAGTCCCCGTGTATTTCAGTTTTTCCTTAAATGATTGTGATTACAGCATAAATTGCCTTGTGCCCCAGGTTAAGACCCTCCGTTTCCCATGGGAGGCTTGTTTCTGCCTAGCAACTAGATCATTTTCGTCATTGCAGGAGGAAAACACTTAGTAGGCAGTGGGCATACAGCATTTACCGAATATTAATCTAAGCAGTCTCCTCTGAGATAAGTGTACTAAGAGGTATTTGTATGTAAAGGTCAAAATGTTTATTTTCAGTTATTTATAGAAGCTTTGGGTCATATTGGTATTGCCGTTCTTGCAAAGAATAATGGTTTGGTATTTTGAAAACTTCATGCAAACAACGTTTCCAAAATAGGACTATTAAATTATCCCCAAGTATGTAATTTCCATTCAGCACTTCCACTTTTTTCTTCATTATGAATTTCATACCTTTAGACGGTTTCCTCTTTTTAATTTTAGTTTTTTTTATACTTTTTTTTACTTACTAAGTTATTTAAATTCAGAGCAGTGAGAAGTAGAAGTTCACAACAATTGCTATTAGCAGTAAGTACTGGTGATGGAGAACCTCTAATATATTGGGTTTGGCTACAGAAATTCAATTAATAACAATGTATTGACTTATATTGTATTATAATTATTCAGTCAGATATTGCAATACATTATTGACCTTGTAGCGGAGTTCTGCCTGCTATCCCTTACAACTATCTTGTCCACAGACTCTAGTGAAGAAGCAGCCTATATCAAAATGCTTGCTTAACATTACTAAACAATTAATTTTGATAGATACGTAGATATATTCCGGTAATGGAAATGTGCATTTGAATGCAGATGCTTTCATCCCTTTTGTACTGGTTTTAGAATCTGTTTTCATGTTGTCCTAATGTTTAAATTTCCGCTTGTTTTCAGAACTCCCATCATCGGAACATCTGAGTGTAGCAGATGCAACATGGCTGGCCCTTAATGTGGTGTCAGGAGGTGGCAGTTCCTCCAGCTCTCAACCAATCGGAGTGACTAAAATTGCCAAATCAGTTATTGCACCTTTGGCAGATCAGAACATCTCTGTGTTCATGCTGTCCACCTATCAAACTGACTTTATACTGGTAACTATGTCTGTTTTGCTCATTCATTATTCATCTTCATGTTGTCAATTAGTTGGTTGCCTTGTTCAATTGTAAATTGTGATTTAGTTACTCATGTCTAATAGAAAATGTTAGTAAAACTTTGTGTAAACACTAAGATAATTGGCTAAATTATATAGGGCCAGGGTCGGAGTGGTCCAGCATGATACCAGGAATAAAGCCGGTGGGCCCACTGGCCCAGACCCACTCCCCATGGCTGACAGAGACGTTTCCTTCCTGCCCCGTCGGGGCTGTGATTTACTGTAATTTAATTGTCCCTTAAAGGGATACTGTAATGGGAAAACATGTTTTTTTTCAAAATGCATCAGTTAATAGTGCTGCTTCAGTAGAATTCTGCACTGAAATCCATTTCTCAAAAGAGCAAACAGATTTTTTTAATATTTAATTTTGAAATCTGACATTTGACATTTTGTCAATTTCCCAGCTGCCCCATGTCATGTGACTTGTGCCAGCACTTTAGGAGGGAACTGCTTTCTGGCAGGCTGTTGTTTTTCCTTCTCAATGTAACTGAATAGTACGCAGTGGGACATGGGTTTTTACTATTGAGTGCTGTTCTTGTATCTACCAGGCTGTTAGGGAGCTGTTATCTGGTTACCTTCCCATTGTTCTGTTGTTAGGCTGCTGGGGGGGAGGAAGGGAGGGGTGATATCACTCCAACTAGCAGTACAGCAGTAAAGAGTGATTGAAGTTTATCAGAGCACAAGTCACATGACTTGAGGCAGCTTGGAAATTGACAAAATGTCTAGCCCCATGTTAGATTTCAAAATTAAATATAAAAAAATCTGTTTGCTCTTTTGAGAAACGGATTTCAGTGCAGAATTCTGCTGGAGCAGCACTATTAACTGATGCATTTTGGGGAAAAAATGTTTTTCCCATGATAGAATCCCTTGAAACATTTGTTATGGATATGTGCTAAAACAATTAAAAAGTTTATGCTCTTGGGAAGCAAAATCAGACTGCTCCGCCAACCAAGATTTCCTGAGACTTTAACTGAGAGTTAATTGCTGTTTGGCACCCATGGATGTCAGTGGCATGCCTCCACAGCCCCTTCTTTCACAGATCTAACACCATCATCATGAGAGCTTGTTGTGTGTTGTAGACTTGACGTACTTGTCTTGCCTTTCCTCCAGATACTGACTTTTTCAGTTGCTCAGCCCTTCTGTTATGTCTCCAAAAAAGTAGCAGTAGTAATGAATTGCTTTGGGGTTAATAAAGCAACATGATCAAATTAGACATGTATTTTTTTATTAAAGTAAAACTATACCGCTTGAACCATGTACTGTAGATATTGCATAAAACAACTCATGTAGAACTCTGCTTCATGTAAATAAACCATTTTCATAATAATACACTTTTTTAGTAGCATGTGCCATTGGGTAATCATAAATAGAAAATAGCCATTTTAAAGAATAAGGACAGCCTCCTGGGATCATATTATTCAACGGTGCACACAAACATACCAAACAAACTATAAAGTTAGGTCACATGAGGCAGCACACAGACCATCGCAGAATGGGGGTTCAAGGCAAGAAATGTAAAAGGGAAATATTTACTTAAATACGTATATATTCCAGTTTGGTTAGATTCTTGAATATGCCACTTAATTTGATATAAACTATCTGTTTCTTAAATATTCATTTTGGGGGTAAAGTTTATAAAGACACAAAACTCCATCTTCATATCAAAACTGTAAAACTGAACTTTAATGTGATGATATATAGATGAAAACTTTCAAATTCAACATTGTCTAACTTTGTGAACTGGTCTCTGCTTTAGGTACGTGAGAGGGATCTGCCTTTTGTGATGCACACACTAGCAGCAGAGTTTACCATACTGCAAGTGGTAAATGGAGAAACTGTAGCTGCTGATAACCTTGGAGTAACAAATGGATTTGTGAAACCCAAGCTTGGTATGTATCAAAAAAGAGTGTCCCTTTTATAATATATAGCCTATAGTTCCTCCAACCACTCTTAAAACACCAAGCACGGCCATGGTCTATTGGAATCAATCACATATGGCTCATAGCAGTGACTCTTTTTATTTGTTTTACTTTTACCATGTATGCAGCAATCACGTGTTTTATTATCCTTACAGTTTATAGGCAGTTAGTAATTTTTCTTTATAGACTGTTTCCCTTATCATCTTTTTCCAATGTTGTAGAATGAATCACTTTTTAAAGGGGTACTTCGGCTTATAATACGCAATAAATAATTACATTTGTTTTATTTAACTTTTTCCAAAATGCTTTTTGGACACTGGTCCATTTAGAAAATGTTCCACCACTCATTGTAATCTGTCTTTTATCCAGGTCTTTATCCAAGTACTAATACTCTGTTCCAGGTCAACATTCCTTAATTTAACCAGTAACCAGTGTGGTACGGTATCAAATGCTGTAGCAAACCTTTGCCATCCCAGAGTTGAGGTCTCTGCTTAACTACTCAAAGGGAAATTAATCTGGCAAAAACTGTTTCAT
Organism: Xenopus borealis; assembly: GCA_024363595.1. Lineage (NCBI taxonomy): Eukaryota > Metazoa > Chordata > Amphibia > Anura > Pipidae > Xenopus > Xenopus borealis. The sequence continues at coordinate 98,504,048 of CM044433.1, forward strand.
AAAACCATGCTAGCACAAATTCATCATGTTATGTGCAATGAAGTCAAGTGTGTTTTTTTTATTTTATAATTATTATATAACTAGCCTATAGTTTTGATGCTGAGAATGGGATCCTTTTTTGAATTACAGCACCACATTAAAAATTTGCCAGTCTCTCAGCATCATGCCAGACCTTAAGGCTGGGGACAGACAGGGAGATTCGGGGAGATTCTGTCGCCTGGCGTTTTTAGCAGGCGACAATCTCCCCGAATTTCCTTCTCCCTGTCTGCCGCTAGTATTAATGACAAAGCGCCAGCGCCTGTGCACACGCTGCGCGGCAATTTCCGGAATCGCCCGAAGTTTCCTCACGAAGTATCTTCGGGCGATTCCGGAAATCGCCATGCTGTGTGTGCACAGGCGCTGGCGCTTTGTCATTAATACTAGCGGCAGACAGGGAGAAGGAAATTCGGGGAGATTGTCGCCTGCTATTAAACGCCAGGCGACAGAATCTCCCCGAATCTCCCTGTCTGTCCCCAGCCTAATGAATCCTGAAAAATTAGGTTTGTCGATCACAGAGCTAAGCTGATTTAGTACTCTGGAATGAATACCATCTGGTCTCGTACCTTTGTTTATCTTAACATGTTCTAGTCTTTTTTGAATGTCCTTATGTGTGAACCATGCATCATTAGATGTATTACTAGAACTGTGACTATTAGGAAGGAAACCTTCATTAGCTGGTTCCTCATTTGTGTAGACAGATAAATAACCATTTAGAATCTCTGCTCTGTTCTCATCAACCAACTGACCAACTGCTTTCAAGGGGAATATGCTGACGTATATTTATTAAAGGAACAGTAAAACCAACAAAAAGTGTTTTAAAGTAATGACAATATAATGTACTGTTGCCCTGCACTGGTAAAACTGACCTATAGTAAAACTACTATAGTTCATAGAAACAAACTGCTGTGTAGCAATGGCGGGAGTTGAAAAAAGAACAATTTCACTGGCACTCAGGAATTGTAGTAGCAGGGCAAGCCCTTGCAGTTTTTTAATGCAATGGTATGACATTTCGGGGACACACCCCCTTTGTCAAGCTTTGTGTCCCCAAAAACGTTACACCATTGCATTAAAGAACTGCAAGGACTTGCCCTGCTACTACAATTCCTTTGTGCCAGTGAAATTTTTCTTGTCTCAGATGTGAGGTGGACGATTCCTCTATCACTGGGTACCGGGATAAAGAAATTGCCAGGTTTTTGTGCGGTTTCTCCAAATCAGTTTGGAAGTTGAAAATAGGCTATAGGGCACTGGTTAAATAGTGGATAAAAGATAACACAAATATGTTCTACAGAGCTTATCTGCTGTGTAAACTGAGCCTTTTCTCCTTTGAATGACTGCTCCCTTTGCTACATCAGCTTATTTATATATAAACAAAAGTGTTTCTGAAGCAAACAGCAGTTTTACCAGTGTAGAGCAACACCACATTATATTTTTATTACTTTAATTTTTTTATGTTACTGTTCATTTATTAAGCATTTTAAAGACATCTAATTTTTATTCTGTGTTTAACCTTGTGAAAAGCATTTCCCATGTGTTATGTTGCAGAGAAGGCCTTATACTGGCAAAGTTGCATGTTTCTGCAGCATACTCTCAATGGAGACCAAGTTATGATCACTGTTTCATAAATGCTCACCAAATGCTCACCCATGTAAATACTAGAGTTTGGTACTATTACAGTAGTTATTACAAGGTCCAAAAAAAGACTCATGCTGTGTTTTGATACATTAGTTACTCTTAAGTCACTGAATACTAACTGCATTGCATTGACATATATTCCCTGCCAAACCCCAATGCTGGCAATGATAATCAGATAAAAACTCCAGCACTGCCAATTTTCACAATTTGCACATTATGGAACTTTTACACAATCCCCCTTGCCAGCGTGTAAGTGTATAGGTATCAAACCGTTTCAGGCAGTTTGATGAAGTGTATTTAGAGTAAAAATTTCATGATCAAAACTCCCAAATGTCACATCTGTGCCATTGCCGTTATAGGAGTCAGATGATTAGTGATGTTGGTCATATATGTCTCAAGTGAAATTAAATGATGTCTTTGTCTTCTAGTTCAGAGGCCTGTCATTCATCCACTTTCCAGTCCCAGCAATATGTTTTGTGTAACTAGCCTGGACCCTTATACACTTCCGACTGTGACTACACTCCTAATGGATGTTATGTTTTACTCCAATGGGTAGGTACCATATGGGGGTGGTCTGCATATTTGTTACAACTATCATTACATCTTCCTACAAAAAATGTTAGTAGAACATATTACTCCCAATAATTTTGTTATGATCGTTGCATGTCACTTGATTAGCACACCCTATATTCACCTTCAGGTTACCAAGATGGTGACATTTTGCCAGATGCTAATATTAGTGCTATTATTCCACTTGCACCAAATCCACATTTTTTAGGATCTTGGGTTCAGTGCATCCCTATTTAATTTGCGAAGGCAAATCTAACAGTTACTGTTTACTACATGAAGTGGACACATCAAGCATAAATAACCTTTCTTCACTGTTAATTTCATCATCTGCTATTTATCATATGAACTGGAGTCTTGGTTGGGGGGGTATTAAATTCAACAAACTCTTCATATTTATTCTTCACTAGAGTAAAAGATTCAGTGGTGGGCAGCGAGGAGCCTGATCATATCCGTTTCTTTTCCTTTTCCCTCATTGAGGGCTATATCTCCTTGGTGATGGATGTACAGACACAGCAGAGGTGAGGGCAACCTGACAGTTCATATTTTTTACTACTTTTATTGCTTGTTACCTGATCTATTGCTGAAACCAGGTCACTGTGCTATATTTGTGCACTGCTGTCTCTCTATATGTGCATGATACACATATATTCTGAATTGCTTCCTACTGCAAGTAAAGCATAGCTTTAGCAAAAATCACGTCTTTGCTTGTAGTCCGGTATATAAATCGCACCTCTATTCAGTTGGCAGCAATGTTCAGTTTGCCTTTGCACTGATATAAGCTCTTTGCATATAATGGGACCATTGATTGGGTCTAATAACCATTGAGTAACCCTTTGAATGACAATAATGTTATTTAGTTTTGTTACTCTTTACGTCTAACATATATATATAAGTGCTATATAACGCACACTACCTTAAAGAATCTGACTGTACCTCATAATGTACAGTAATATGAGTAATAATTACCTTACTTAGTATGTAATGTTGCTCTTATCTCAGTGCTTGAAGAGCTTTAAAAGTCTTTGGTCATATTATCTCTAGCCACCAATAAAGCCAGTGCCACCCATGATGATGAAAAACAGTGGTTGTGTGTCTAATACCACTATGCTGCAAATGATAGGTGGCACAGAGTGCTGTTGGGCATTTACATGTGTTGTAGGCCTAATCCTATTGTACCATTACTGGCTGCAGGCAAGTTTGGATGTATTCAGATCTTTTCAGCTAATAAAGTCCCAGGCTTAAAGGTTTAATCAACAATGCAGAAAAATCAAACACATAACATTGTCTTTAAAATATGGAAACGTATTACATTATCTCCTTTAAAAAAAACTCTTTTTTTTTTTTCCAATTGTGTTTATTGGCATTTTTAAAGTGAACAGTATGATTAGAATTGACAATACAATAACTTGTACTAAAGTATGTGCTATTGCATAATAAAAGGAAAGGACTATTACCTTGCAGTCCAAAGAGAATGTTATCGCCCTGACTAACATAACAGGTGAAATTTAAACTCAAACTGGGAATAAGTAAACAACAATGGAAACAAAACCATTGCAGCTAATTAATTATCTGATTTATTATACAATCAAATAATTGGATGGGATAGGAATATCAATGGGTGTGTGGATAAGATTGTGCATAGACTTTTCAATTATTTCTTTATCCCCATGTTCTAGAATATATTTATAAGTAAGGTGACCAAATTTTCAAATTTTTTTGCCTAAAACCTATTTTACCATATCTAAAACCTACTACCTCATCCAGACAGAGAGATCTGAGATATGATAACTTCTAAATCTGGAGGGGTTCTCCTGAATCCAATACAAGAAGATAGATTTATGGATAGCTGCAATAGCTAAGTGAATAAAGTGTTTGTTTGTGTCCCAGCGCTTGTTCTTGGGAATAAGGTTAGTTGTAGGGATCATTTGAAAGTCAAACAATTCAAACTCAGGAGACTGCTCAAGATCAATATGCAGTTTTTTCCAGGTAGTCCCAGGATAAGAAGTTTGACTAATTGAAACACTTGGGAAATACCCTTTTTTCCAATAAGGTATCAAGATTTCCTCTCTGTTTTGGAGAATGAACACAAATCAAAATGGGATAGAAATGGTGATATGAGTTACTACCATGTAGTTTATAAATCCGTTTCCAAGTCACAAAGATATACCAAAAACATACCTCTAATACAAGCTTCAGCTTGTGAATACAAGAACATTTAACACAAATGAAAATGGTAAAATGTACACAAATGGTACAAATTATTTGGCATAATGCATAAAATACTGCAAACACTGTATTGGTGTATTTTTGTTGCTTTGTTTTTTAGGTTTCCTAGTAATTTGCTGTTTACAAGTGCATCAGGAGAGCTTTGGAAGATGGTTCGCATTGGTGGACAGCCTCTTGGGTTTGGTATGTATATAGTTCTGGTTGCACTGTTAATTATATGAAATATATTGCTAACACAGCAACACAGTTTGTTCAGTAGTACAGGAAGTGTGTGCGTCATTGTTGGTGCATCCATGCTTATGCTGTAACAATATATTTGAAGTGTTTGACAAATATAATTGATTGTCTTGAAATTGTGACTTAACATGTTTGCACCCACATATTATTATTATAAACTTGTTTACAGAATATGAGTATATATGAAATGTGTTTAAGTAGTACCTCACTCCCTCAATAACATTTGGAGTAAATATGTTAAACAGGTGCATTCTTGGGAAAATTCTACTGCTTCCTAGATTGGATTGTAGCACACCCTTGAGTGCACTTTAGCTGTCTGAATTATAGTGTGTGACCAGGACTATTTCTGCCTGTATTGTGCCACTGACCCACTTGTGTTTGAGCAACTCCCTACAACTCCCAGTACCTTGGATTATCCTCTTTTTGTTAAAATATCCAGATCACAGAAAGGTCTCTTGCAGCAAAAAACAGGTTTATTAACAATAAACACTTCGAATGAAGGAATTGATGCAGTAGCAGAATACCTTTCAGAGGTGAAATAAGCAAATAGGTTACCATGCTCCTGAGGCAACTCCTCCCAGTAGAGCACTGTGCAAAGGGCTCCTCAGCCTGGTGTCTTGTATCTTGGCACCCCTATCACTAAATAACCTTTTCTAAATCGTGACCACCACAGTAACCCTGGCTGGGCCTGTTACAACCTCTCAGAAAGGTGAGATTCCAAGAAAGACCTTGAGCACATAGGGTTATACCCCTTTATATTACTGGGCAAAAATAAACTAGATCACATTATACAGGACCCAGGAAAGGAAACATAGCTGCCTGGGTGACTCAAAGGATCCCTTTAGTTGTCCAAAAATACAAAGGGGAAACTGCCTGAAATGTGTCTAAGCCTCAAGGTCTCTACAGAAGTAAATTGGTTTTAGTTACCAAGGACTAGACACAGAGCACTTGGCCTTTGGGGTTCATCCATCTATCATCTCCACCTTTAGGTAGTGATAACAAGCGCATATAGCACCATTGAGGGAGGCCTGACTTTGTGTGACATTCTTGAAGCAGCAAAAAAGAGATTATTTTCATAAAATCAGTGTCAGGCTCAGAAAATCCACACATATTCTTTTCAAGTCTGAGAATGTTCACATTAGGGCAAATGCAGGTCATTATATCATCACAATAATAAATTGTGATTATTATCTGTAACCAGGGCAATTTCCACTGCATTTTCTTCAAGGCAATTCCTGGTGTGAACACAATCATTTTGGTGGTACACTAAAACATTTGTACACAGTCGCATAATATAATGCAGGGGTGTCCAACCTGCGGCCTGAGGATGGATATGAATGCGGCCCAGCTGGAAATGCTTGGTTCCCTCGGAAACATTATGTTGCAAAGGATAAAGGAGTAGGTGGGGGGGGGGACTCTGCCCATTGCCCATTTAGTAGTAATAATAATAATAATATAATAAATGGTCCAGGTGTCCCATATTCCTGTGTATAGCTCCATCTGGTTATCCAACTGATATTGTAGTTGTTTTCTATGCATTTTCTTTACTTTTACAAATCAAAAGTTTTTATGTATTTAATGTGCGGCCCCAGACAATTTTTCTTTTTCCAATGTGGCCTAGGGAAGCCAAAAGGTTGGACACCCCTGATAATGCATTTCCAGACTCGCCATGCTTCCACATTCAGTTTTTAGGCACACAACCTACTTGAAGTTAAAGGGTGTTTTGAATGGCAAATTATTCCTAACACTATCCTTAAAGGCAAGTGGCAAGTAGCTCACATTATGGATTCTTCAGCAGTCAGCCTGTATCAATAACTGTAAAATAAAAGAAGAACAAAATTGGGCACAGGAGGTGGGATGGATTGTATAACAAATCATAGAGCCTCTTCTGCCGTTTCAGAACATTCCATGCCACACTACAAAAAAAAAACACCCAGGGTTTCTTTTTCCCACTGAAATAGAACCTTATGTTTTGAGTGAATGTTATCGGGACCTTAGATTGTATGGGCAGGTACTAATGTGATTCAAGAACAATTTTTGGAATCATCATATAAATTGAAGTATAATGATGATGATACAGGAGATTATGCTCTTTTCTGCCATACATTATCTGTATATGGCTAAACTGTTGAAACCAATGTTCATATGTGTTTGTATGACTCTTTTCTTTCTGTAGATGAATGCGGGATTGTTGCACAGATCTCAGAACCTTTAGCTGCTGCCGACATCCCAGCTTATTACATCAGTACCTTTAAGTTTGATCATGCACTGGTAAGTTGCAAAGATGTACAGCTGTGAGATTACATTATATATATTACAAATAGTTGGCATTTATAAAGCTGTAAAACGAATATAAAAGAATCTGGATTCTGACTCACACATGGTGCAAACAAAGTCTCTATTTCCAGTCACTAGCATACTTCCTAAACTTGTTAGAAATAGCATTTATACTTCTTGTATTCTAGTTATATATGATTAACATATTGTAGGTGCAAATAATTTCTCTATAGTTACTATGTCCTGTCAGGTTATTTAACATCAGTCAAGTCCCGTACTTAACAAAATTGCAAATTAAGCAATTTGTTCTAATTGGTCAGCTGCAATAAGTCTAATGCAAGAAGGTCATATAGAAGAATTTTGCCCAAATCTTGGAAACAAAACACAGTTATGGTCTCCTTAATGAAATTGTCATAGTGCCAGGCTCAGCTGTTTCCTAAATCAATATGAATTGATCAGCCATGTTCTTGCTTCCATGTAATGGTCTATTTCTTGGGTTATTACTGAAGGTCAGAGGGCTCTTTTAGAAAGATGATGGCTATTCTTGTTCATATTTCATGTTCTTCCCTATTGCAATATACTACTTAAAACTGTGTGCTGTCCTTAGTGCTGAGCAGGTTACAGGTTTAACTTTAAGTTTCTTTCAGTTGAAGGCATTTATACATCTCTCATTCATACCTTTTATATTTACCTATTAAAAGAATACTTTACCTTCTGAATGCATACTTTAACTAAGATAAATTATATGTCATAAGTGACGTATTCAAGAATCTTAATCAAATTAGCATGAAGATATCTGTAAATATTTGCCATTTTAAATCTTTTCCCCTTGAGCCACCATTTTGTGATGTTATATGTGCTCCCTCAGAGATCACCTGACAGGAAATAAAACAGCTGTATCTGTAATCGGAAGATGTGAGCGAGTAAAAGGCACAGTTTGTCTATTTATTGGCTGGTGTAATCTAGCACGTGTTCCCTTAGATTGTGTGTGAGCACAGTACCTCATACACGCCAGAAGGTGGAGCTTTGCATTTAAAATGGCAGTCCTATTTGTAATTTTCTAATGGCACATACTACTAGAAAAGTATATTTTATGAAAAGGCTTTTTTCATGTACCTAGCCTGATGAATGGGAAAGCTAGAGAGCGAAAACTACTCCCCTATTAATAGGTAATGATTATTTTTTATAAAAATAGTGCTTCAATTGAAATATATATATAATATAATGCAAACATAACATGTCCAACCAAAAGAAAAAAACATCAGGCACTCACAGATCCCACAAACAGGCTTGTAAAAAAACTGAGAACTTTATTTAGGCTGTAAAAATAGAAAAGCACATAGCCTTTCACGTTTCATGCCAATAGGCACTTAATAATAGGCTGTACAGAGACACTTATTGGTATACCAAATATATACCCAGACCCCACCAATCACCATAGTATATTAATCAACCAAAGAAAATCAACCAACAGAAAAAAGGGGAAGGGCATTAAAAACAATATGCAAATATAAAACATACAAAAGCATCAAAGGGCACATAGTAAATTATTCCCAATTAACAACTCATTGTAAAGGAGTAATATTCGAGGACAGTATCTGAAACAGATTATTCTCAGTCCGCAACTTGCTGTAAAGGATGTAATATTAGAGCAGAATATTTAAGGCAAAGTATATCAGGCCCGGACTGGCAATGTGACCATTCTGGAAAATGCCAGAGGGGCTGCTATAAGGTGCCATAGAAATTCAGTATTTAGTGGGCTGGTGGGGGCTGTTTGGGCCTATGTGTACCTGAAATGCCAGGGCCTGAAGTATATACATGTATATGCAAAAAGAGAGGAAATTAACAACTCCATATAAAGAATGGAATTGTTAGAGGAAAATATTAAAGAAGTAAATAAGTACATACATATGCATGCACCTTAGAAAAACTACATACATAGAAGAAATAGTAACAACTCCATAACTTGTACACATATATACACACTAATATATATGTGTTTTGATTCTTCTAGGTACCTGAAGAGAACATCAATGGTGTAATCAACGCTCTCCAAGTCAGTCAAGCAGAAAAACATTAGAATTTTTTTAAACTTTTTCTTTTTCATTATCTGTGCAGTATTTCAAGTGGAGCTCCATTCTGAGAAGTGCCATGAAGGTCGAAAGCTTAAAAAAGAAGAAATAACGCTCCAGCAAGTTTTTGTTTCCTTTTAGTCATGATATGGTTTCTCTTCTGTTAGTTTCCAAAGTGATCTGTAGACTTTCTGCTAACTTAGAGAAAAAAAATTAAAATGAAAAAAAAAAAGAAATAAAAAAAAGACAAAATAACAAACAAGACAAAAAATGTATTGCACAGTTAAATCTTAACGTTACAGAGATGCCGTGAAGCCAGCTGTAGATGTAGGATCTGCACCTTATAGAGCTTTGTGAGGGTTTCATTCAGTAATGTGACAATGGTAGGGATAGTAAATGAACGCCGCACAGAGGCAAAGAGATGTATTGCACTGTACTCAAATTTCTAATGGCATCAGACATTCAGAAAAGATTGTAACTTGTTAACTAATTTACTGCATATTTGAGTAGAATACGTTTTTCTTGAATTTGTCAGTGCTGGAGAGCAAACTATTGCTGGCTCCTCCTTCTTTAAGCAAGGTATTGACTGAGTAGTATAATGTACTCTCACATCAGTTGTTCTCATTGCAGGTAAACAAGGGTGTCTTAGCAGCTTTATATAGTCTTTTGCACCATGGTTGAGCTTACAGTTTTCATCCCTTCTTTGTCAGAAGTGTTTTAGCTAATATATATATATATATATGTATTTTGTGGTGACCCTTTAAGCTTCGGGATATCAGAAATCTGATGTGAACTTTGAGCCCCATAAATTTCAGATTTTGTAAGTCGTAGCATATCAGAGGGTGGACAGGGCTGCAAATTAAACTTTACACTAAAATAGCCTGTCAGTGAATTTTGATTTTGGCAGTTTACAGCAACCAACATATTCTACTTGTGATTTATGGATCAGTCCTAGAAACTGAGTTATCCTGTTTGGCTTGTAAAGTTCTGTTCAGTTTCTCTCAAAACTGTTACACTACAATTGCTAGATTGAATTTTAATATGCCTCTTCTGGGTTATGTTTTTACCTGTATGCAAACTCAGAAGGGATCACACTAGTCTAGAATCCAAAATGTAGCACTTTATGTTTTTTAGAAATCCAGGCAATTGTATTTTGTTTCTGCTCCTCACTAGTAGGAGAACTCTACTGAGTGGCCGTGAACGTTACATAATATCATTCTATGCAATGCCACGGTGCATACAATCATTAGTACTGTGTCACTACTGTAGTAGGCATGTCGTATAATAGAAGAGGCTGTCATTGGCACAAGTTTCACAAAACTATTAAGTTTTTCTGAATTTTGTTTAGCACTCCCTGCAAGAAAAATAAACGACATGGAAATGCATAATGACCTATTAAATAGACCAGTGTTCCCCAACCAGTGGCTTGTGAGCAACATGTAACTCACCAACCCCATGGATTTTGCTCTTATTGACATCAGAGCAGGTGCTTATTTTTCAATTTCTTGCTTGGATGCAAGTTTTGCTTGCATTGAATCCAGGTTTATTGCGAAACAGAGCCTCCTCTCGGCTGCCAGTCCATAAAGGTCTACATAATAGCCAATTATATTCTTTTATTTGGCACCGCCCAAGGATTTTTTTTATGCTTCTGTTGCTCCCCAACTCTTTTTATATTTGAATATGGGGACCCCTGAAAATAGACCATAGTGCCCATCTGTATGTTATGTTGCTTCATAAAGGCATATTGCTTTTATGGTGCTGCAAAATATTTGCAAACTTTGTTTTGATTTCCATAGGCAAACAGAACAGTTTTATCAAGTGTATGTCCAGCTCTTACAGGATAATACTGTGCTTTGTAACCGTGTGTTACTTTTTAATGAGAAATTGATTACATGTATCTTCTATTCTAGGCATAAAATAATTTAAAATTCATGCTGTGTGCAGCAGAGCTACAATCTAGGATATTGTCCAATGAAAGACATTTTCTATGGTCTAAGACACAATATACAAGAGCTGTCTATTCTGCACTCCAAGCAGTTATTGAACTACAATGCATAGAGTTGTACAGATTCTTTTATTTTGGACCATATTCCATGAATTACATCCAGAAATGCATCTGTTCAAATTGCTAGTGAGTTAACTCCTTGGTATACTTGTCATTTAACTTTGTGATATCTGGCTACATTTATAGATCAGCAACACAGAGCAGCCTTGGTTAAGACATCTGTCAAATATTTTCCATTCTCATTCCTCCTTCTTCTTCAGTGTAAACTGGCAAGCACTCTTCAAATAACCTGTAAGTCTATGAAAATAAAATGTTAAGTAATGTTAGTCTTAGGGATTCTGTGCTGTTTTCCAAGCTGGCACTACTTATGCTTGTTGGAGTTGAAGTCCACAATTCTAGCAGAACTTGCTTTGTCGCTCATCCTCCTTGTGTTCTTCCAAGAACAACATGCAAGCTGTGCCCCACCCAGGGTACAACAGGGGTACCCCTGGCAGCACATAAACTACACCTGAGCTTTGCAGAAGGTGGCTGCTTTGATAGTACTGGGAAAAACTGAGGCTTAAGTAACTTAGCAGGTATCAAGGCTGCAGGCTCTGGAAAGCATTGCACAGACCCTAGGCCCTGTGCCCAATACTGTTCCATATAGTTTACTTTTGATCTTGACTTTCACTGATCTTTAAGATATAAATGACAGTTTGTTGTATTCTGTATGTAATTTGTTGGAAGACCTGAAGCAGTCAGTCACATAAACTGTAATTTTGATTAGCTGGCATCTGATGGAACAGAGCATAGGATACAAACCAGATTTGCTCCATATTATTAGGGATCAGCTAGAAAATGTGATCATTTCAACTTAAGTTTTTCAACCATTTTCTTGACCAAAATCAGCACCATCATTCATGTTTGTACAGTACCTGCACACGATTCTTATAGTGTCTAAAATAGTTAAATGGCTCGCGGCTGCTACATTTGTTTTATCTACAAATGACTGATAGAGCTGCTGCTGTAGTTTTGGTACATTCTCCTAACAGATACATGTCATTCAAAGTTCCTTTTCTACATAAAACTCCTCAGTAAATGTCCCATTACATTATCTACCAATGTAAAAACCTCCATAAAGTCAAAGGATATGTTAAAAATAAATATGAATTGCTTTGTCCATAAAGTCACTTTGCAACACATTGGGTCCTTTGACTTTTGCGTTGCCACAATGTCTATTAGGGACAGATACGTAATCAGTAAATAGACAAGCCCTCTGACCAAAATAAAAAGCTACAACCCCCTCAAATATTGTGTAGTAGATTATCTAGTTCCACCAATAGAACCACAGACTGCAAATCCCTGATGCAAAGTTTAGATAAAAACTGTATTAAGCTTACCTTTGTGACGTGTCCCAAACTGTGTTGACAAAAGGATTAGAAAATAATTGTAAGCAATATTTTTCTATTAGCATGTCTTTTCCATTTCCTCTGGAAAGGTATAATTGTTGTTACTGTCAGAACATAGGACAAAAATAAGTAAAATGCAATGCCTTACAAGCTTACAGCTTCAATAGCAGTAGTATCTTGGGAGATATAGTGGCATCATTGTTACAGGGCTGTAGTTTGGACCAATTAGTTAAATAATAAAGGTTAGCATCAACATCTCTTTTAACTAGATAGCTGTACAGAACATTTCACATTTCAAGAGATGCCTGTACACCTTCTTTTGTCAACCAGTAGAGAATGAAATCACATTTGTATTTTTTAGCTGTTGTTTTCAGCAGGTGAGCCAATCCCACGCAATTCTGGTGCCTTCAGAGAACTTTCCTTGTCTTTAAATGAAAGACATATGGAGTTGTTTATGGTTTAGAAATGTCCTTATTGACATATCAGTCCTCTTTAATACAGTTGGCAAATAGCACTGCTAGCAGCTTTAATGGTGTAATTCTTACAGTTATGTGGCTACAGATCTGCAGGAATCCATGGCAGCAGATTTGTCTCTGCCATAAAGCTTTAGACACATCAGCAGTGTGAGTTATTGACGTAGGTAGAATACATGAAACTGAAGTAAAGAAGACGGATGGCATAAAACTGTCATCAAATATCACATCTGTAGTAGTATTGTGGTTTTGTGAATTGTGTTTCTGTATGCTTTGCATTAAATTGAAAGAAGACGGTTAGTTTAAGTTTCCTGGCATAACAAAATGTTTAACTCCAATTTTGGCCTAACCACACTTCTCCCCATTGCGCAAGAGCAGTGGTTACTGTTGCAACTGTGCAGTAGCTAGCAGTTTATCCTTGCTTATCACTGTCCTGACAGGCCCATGAAATAGGAAATACTTGAATATGGCAGCCACCATCGATGAGCCTTAATTGCATGGTAAAAAATGGTGTCTTTTATTTTTGTAGGCATTGCTCTAATACCCGTAGTTGATGTGGAATGTGTAAAGTGTGTGCACAATTTTACAGGTTAAGCCCCAATGATTTTACTTTCAGTCCTTTATATTGAACTTGAAAAATGGGCCCTGGAAAGCTTTTACAATGTTAACATTACCCCCATCAGCACTCAAAGAGTTCAATTGGAGGTCCTGGGCTGCAATCCCTGTGTCTAAAGTGATTTAGATTTAAAGGAATGCAGCCCGTAATCTGTAAATAATGTATGTGTTGCAGGCTCGACTCTTTATTAAAGGTTAGAGCAGTTCATAAAATGTCTGCTGACTGGAATGGGCTGCTGCTCTGAAATATTGCCAGAGTGGAAATACAAAACTAGGGCAAGTTAACTGTTAGTTGCAGTAAATTGCAATGATGTTAGGTGGTAGTGGATGTGTCCAATAATCCATCAGATTGTAGCAGATGTGCCCAATAATCCATCGGGTTATACAAATATAATGTATTATTCACCCTGGAACAGTTTAGTGGCTCTCTTTCCAAACTAAAACCATTATATAGGGGAACAGTCATGGCTATAGACATGCACCCAAACTGTAAAGAATGTTTAATATGTCAATTTTCAAATGTTTTTATAATTTACATGGTGTAATAGTGCACTGATATTGAACCTGATATTTATATTTTTATCCTGCTGAATACAACTCTCAAATATCCCAAATTGGCGATTTAAACTGCAAATAGTAGATAAATAAAAATAAAATTGCTCGCACTTTCTTCTTAAAGCTATGTGTGTATATATATGTGTACAAGACATTTGGTGCAAATAGAATAAAATATTTTTCTTATCTGTTCCTAGATGGGCTGTAAACTGCACAGTGTGAAAGAATTAGGAAGCCCCCAGGATGGTTTTTCTAAAAATGTTAAAAACACACACACATAATACACACTTGGATGCAATGAGTTCTGGATATGGCGTGAGTCGTATCAGTTTGGTAGACCTGGTGAAATTTGTCTGCATAAGAGAGTTAGAAGTCTCCATAGTCCGTGGATGGAGCCAGATTAGAATCCATATACAATCCATATGTACTTAGTGGTCAATTTGGCACATCTGCTACTTGAAGAAAAATTATGCATATAATATTCCGAAATTGCAATTGTGCACTCCACAATGTGCAGATAGCATGAAGTTTTATTTGAAACATTTGGGGCAACCCCCTTTTCCAAGTGCTCTTGTGAGTCAAGTGAATGCCATTTGGGAATATTTTGGTTTTAGAGCAAAAGAAAGTTGTTTGCTGCATAAATGTACCCTCCACTAACCAGCTCAAGTCTTTGCTAATCTCTGCACCTCTGGAATAGAGAATAATGGGCAGTAAACTGCAAAATCTGGGTGCAAATAACACATTGCATATAGGCAGGACATGGGCATGCACTCCCCTCACATAGCCTGTGTCAGTTGGATGTTCAAAAACTGGGTTCCCTTTTGCCAAAGCACACTGCTTTTTTCTTTATGTGACAAGCTGTAGGAGGTGCTTAACATTTAAAAATGGGGGGGGGGGGTTACCAGGCTTGGATTTGTGGCAAGGCAACAGAATTTCAGGGGCGGCATGGCTTGGAATCGGTTACCAGCACTGGAGACAGTGGGAGATTTGCAAGCTTTCCCAAACTCTAATCTCAAGTATTAGTGTTCTGGACCCATTGTGTCATGACGTGTGCTTGCATGCTAGCAAAGGAAGAGGAGGGGGGGTGTTGAGCTGTGCCGGCTGGGGCATCAGATTTGTAAATCCAGGCCTGGCTTTTGCACCCATTATTGTGCCTAGCTTTGCACCCATAATACATGAGCGTTTAAATACCCAAGTAACAATGAATTATAATAATTAAATTAAAAATAATTATAAAGACTTTTTGTGAATTTGGTCTATTAAACTTTACCTTTTTTTATTGTTGTGCTTCCCACCCCCCCACCCCTCATACCAGTGACCCAGTCAGATGGGGGTAATGCAGTTAATGTTATCGACTGGTAGAGGTTGGTGGCAGCTACATTGGTGAGGTATGGCTGTGTAATAATACCATGGTGTCACTTTTAGTGACTCCTTTACTAAAGTAATGCTCTCTTCACATTTTAGTTATCAGCCTATAATTCAGTCGGATAAAATTCTATAATATGTAAATTCTAGAGCTGAGCCCCCTGTGATTAGTAAAAGAAAACCCACATAAAAACATAACTTGGTACAGGAAAGAAGTATATACAATAAAATTAACAAGGAAGTCATTGTTCTTTGCAGCTACAAAAAGCAAAGCCAGCAACATAAAGCCTGTTTTTTTCTGTATTATACAGCTTCAATCAATATTGCACAAAGCTTTTAGGAACCAGAACTGATGACTTCCCTTTAATATGCTACAAAAGCCTTTAATATGCTCTGTCTAGAACGTGTGACCTAAAGTGTGTTTGATGAGTCTCTGCGAGTGTGATATCTATAGAGGCTAAACAATGTTGTGATTTCAATATCTTTAAATGAGGCCGTGTGCAAGGCCACAGCCGCTTCATTTGTTAACTGAGGATTATTTGCTGAAGAACTGATCGAGGTCAGCGAGTGGTGGCAGGCATGTTTTTTTGCAGCTAAAATCTCTTCGTTATAGAGCTGCAAAGATGCTTACGTCTTTAAACGGTGGTTAACATAGCAATAGAATGGTACGGAAGGGTAACTTTTGCACATTTCAAGCTCAAAACCAGTATGGTAATAACATCTTGGGTGTTTTTGTGTGGGTATGTTCTTTTGGCAGCTATCAATGGGAAATATGGACAGAGAAACAAATTAACCCCACCATAAAACTTGTTTTGGAGATAACCAGCATTTGTCCCTAGAATTCCATAGATCTTTTGGGGGAGGGATCCATGGGTGAATGGGAACAGGAATAATGTACACAATCCCAGTGCTTATTGCTAGCTCAAAGGTACTGGGCAGCATCCCACGCAAAAACAATTTCCTCCCAACTGCTATTTGCACCATGTGGCAGTTTGACTTTTAAAAAGCGTCTGAAAAAGTAATATGTGAACTTACGTTGTATAACTAATTGAGCCCAGGAAAGTGCTGTGTGATCAGGAATGCATCCTATATAGGAAATTAGGGCTCAGTTGGTTTTATTGAAATGAATCCCATGTAGACAGGGAAGCACAGCATTGGCATCCCACACTACTTTATGTATTTTCTGGTTTGGCAGCTGCATCATTCACAGGCAGTTTTGGGGCACCAAAATGCAGCAACAAATCACCTAAGAGAAAACTAAGCAATAATGAAAGGGTTCTGCTGCTGACAGTAGCACAAGAATGTGATTGTTGTATTACACCGTAACCGCTGGCTTTACATCAGAAATTATAGAATTGTACAACGTAACCAATCAGACATTTGTTGTCTTCTTAGTGCTTTAGACTTGTCACCACCAACTTGCTATACTCTCACCCGAAAGCCCATAGCTGTCGGTCAGACTTTGGCTTTCATCATGAAGCGGCACTAGACCAATCATCTAATACTACATAGTTGTCTTTATTTTTGTGCCATTTGTTATGACTTGTAGTTAAGACATTTTGAGGCAAAAATGCCATTTGGTAATGTACTAATATAAATAATAACTCGGTTACCATGGCAACATTGCCTTTGGCGTAACTTAAAGAGATACTGACAACTGAAATTAAACTTTTTTTACATCTATTATAATATTGGCTTTGAAAGCTACTTCTAACTTTGCCATAGAGTATTTGCATGATGCTTTTACATTACCTGTCTGATCCCCCATGTTCCTGTATGAGGGGGCTGCCATATTTGTGCAGCAGGAGTCCGTTTGCATTAGAAACTGTAACTAACAGACTGAGATGGGACAGTCAGGTTGGCAAAGTCAGAAAGTGTCAGAGAGTCAGGCTTAGGAACTTCAACTAACAATTATATACAAAAATAAAACTCTCAGCAAAAAATGATCAACATGACTTATAGGTAACATTTAATGTACATTCATATGCTAAAATTATTTTTTTTAGTGTCCGTATCACTTTAAGGGCCGCAAAAGGCCTTATTCAGTTTTATATTTCAATAAAACAGAGGGTTATTGCAGCTTCCCATGATTAGTAACTGTATTCCTTTCTGCAGACAAAAACAAGCAGTAGCACCTGTTGTTGTTCTTTAAAGCATTTGTATTGACCAATACAGGTGAGCGCCTGGCAAGATCCCTTTCTAATATAGTTCACTAAATAGACAGACAATAGACAGACAGTGAGGGATGTCATCTGTTCTCTTAGTTCATAGGCACTCCAGTAGAAACCCTTAAACACAGCACAGCAATGAGACACTGATGGTGAGACTATGTCGCAACTTACAAATCTCTAACCGCTGGAAATGATCTGTTTTGGAGAGAACACAAAACCAAAAGTGTTGCACGGATGGGCTATTGATATCTTTCACATGAAAATCCAATTTTCCATAGTGGCTCCATTCAGAGACATGACCTGAGCCCAATAACAATAACCGGCATTCAGTCTCTGTGCTGGGCCACCAGAGATTTGTTAACACACTCCATAAATCAGAACTATATATTTTTTTTTGTTCGGTGGGTTTCTGAAGTCTTCTTTTCTGTGTTTAAATAAAAAAAAAATACAAAAATGTGACTCTCAATTTGCAAATGTTACCTTTCAAAAGAAAAACTGCAGTACTTCTGTGTTAATTTGCACAAGGCACAAGTCATCCAAAGAAATTAAGTATTACTTTTCTAATAAAATAAATCTTTCTCTCGTTTACTTTGCTCATTCTCTTAGCATTGGTGCCTTTCTTGTTTTTTTTTTTTTTTGTTTGTTTTGAAATTGTG
>CM044433.1:98522376-98559050 GCA_024363595.1 Xenopus borealis
TTTTTTTTTTTTTTTTTTTTTGTTTGTTTTGAAATTGTGTATTTTTTATTATTATACATTAATTATATGGTTGAACATAGATTGTGTTTAGGAATTATGAATGAAGAGATAAAATGTCTTTGACTGTATGTTTTGCTTCTTGTTGATTTTTTTTTTTAAATAATATTCTCTTACAAAAGACACAGGATGTGCTTGTAAAATATTCACACTCAGAAGTAACCACCCAGGACATGCCTGAGATATCCATTGTATAGAACAAAAGTCACTTCCCCTTTAAATTGCTGCGCCCATAAGACCTTCGCACTGGACTCAGTAACTGGTTACAAACATGAAGCACTTATAGGGGCAAATTCACTAAGATCCAAAAATTCGCCAGCGTTGGCTTCACTAGTGTTTGTCACACTCCGCCAGCGCTACGCAAATTCACTAAAGTGCAAAGTTACGCTCAGGTCTGCGAATGGTAGCACAGTTACGCTAGCGATGCCTAATTTGCAAACGGCAGGAACTTAAACGTATAATAGAAGTATATGTTACAGCCACTACATTCCGCTACACAAGCCCAAAACCTTTAATAAATTAAATAAAGTTGTCCTATTGCCCTAAACATGTGCCCACTGTCGCACCCGTGGGAAAGGGGGGCGGCAGCAGCCCCAGAACCACTGCTGTGTATATTGTGAGTTGGTCCCTAAGCTCAGTAAGTGACAGCAGCACAGAACATGTGTATCAGTGAATCAGCAGAAAAGAAGATGGGGAGCTACTGGGGCATCTTTGGAGACACAGATCTTTATTGCTAAAGGACTTTGGTTGACTGGGGCTGGTACAGAAGCAAAAAACGTAATTTACACATTTCTAGCCTCTTTCTTTAGTCAGGCTTTAGTTCTCCTTTAAAGGATGTGTCAAATAAATGCTATGGGTGTATTTGTTAGAGCTTACCCCCATAAGACCAAAATCACCGAGCTTTTTTCCCCCCAGATCTGCACTCCCCATTTTTAATGCACATGTGCCCTTACCAGTAAATGAAACAATGCTATGGATAACTAGAGAAGAAGCAAACATAAGACCTTTTATTAAATGATTAGAACAACTACTTGCAGTACCTGATCTGCATGCATGGTGCTGTAGTCAATAACGAGAACGCTATAGACCAGGAGGCTTTTTCAAAGAGGGAAATTTCAGAATGTTGGAAAAAGTCATCAACTTTGGGCATGTTGTTATCTACAACCTATAAGGACACCCCCCATAGTTTTACAAAATACATTGTTTAGGCTGTGGGCACACAGGCTGTTGTGGGTGGATGTTGTCAGCCTGAATAATTTTGCAGGTTGAGAAAGGCAGATTTTGGTCTTTTGTTAGAGCTTTATTGATCAAGTTATTGTATCTTTGTGCTTCTACATTCACTATTTTGGAATTGTGTCTATGTACTGCTACATCGTTGACTTGTTTATGAAAAAAAAACAATAAACATGTAAATGGAGAGAAGCAGATCTGCTCGGCACTGGACACATCTGCTTCTCTCAGTCTGCAGAAATCTTCAGCCTGACAACAGCCGCTAACAGCCTGTGTGCCCATAGCCTTACAGAGGCAATCATTGCAATTCCCTGCTCATGCTAATTTTCTCATCTTCCCTTTGCCTAATGTTTGCCACTTCAAGAGGCACATACAGTATATGAAGGTAGTTTAGATATATTTATCTGCCCCACCCCCCCTCCCAATAAAAAACAAAAAACTTGTATATGATGGTGTTGGTGTCTGCACTCCACACTGGGGTTTGCCTAGACTTTCTAAGCTAGAAACGATCAATGCACCAGATACAGTGCTTGCTACACATATGGATGATTCATTTGTACTGATCTGACCAAAGTCTGGGTTGGGTCGAGTACTTGTGGACCTTTTGATAAAGCCAAATAGGATTATTAGGTGTAGAGTGGAGTATAACCCCTCTGTTAAAAGCAGAAATGATGCTCCTAAAGGTTACAAGTATAGGTTTAAATTCTTATGGAAGGTCCTGATTCTGGGCTGGTTTATTTCTTTTAAGTCTTATTTTCTGCCCTCCCTGAATACAGCACTGAATACATTGTTCTCTGTCGCACATGAAAACCAGAGAGAGTCATTTTTCAGCAAGAGTAAGAGGGTTACAGGGTTCCTAGTTAACATTCATTAGGAAATGAAAGCAGAATTAATTAGGGGATACAGGAGGGTTAGCAGGCCCCCTGTTGCCATAAATACAAGTAGCCTGAATGTTTTGCAAAGGGTTGATCTTGATCTATGCAGCGCTGTGTGCTCTGTCCTATTTTCATCATCCACCTGGAATTTAGGCCACTGGAGTGGCTTTCAGAGCGGGAGGGGTTAAGCAGCAGATGATCATTTACTGAAGCTCCCTCTTGTTTTCCAATAGAGCTGAGCTATAGTTTGCCAGATGGTACAGAGATATTTCTCAGCATGATATGTCATAACCAGAGCCTCTGTTGTTATTTACTCAATATCCTCACAATATCCTCACACTAGCATGTGCACTTAACCCCAGCCTGTCCCTTACTGCATTCTCAAACATTATACATGGGAATCCTAAAGCATCGTTATCTGAAGATTAGCAGGATCATAATGCTGTGCCATGAGACTAGCTATTTTTACCGGAATACTGCAGACTGCATAGTAGGTAGTATTTCTTTTTTGTTTTTTTTTTAAATGTTCTTTCATTTGCTTCTATAGAGGGCGTGATGAATGTAATAAATTATGCATAGTAACCAATGAGGTCTAAATAAACTAGAATAAATATGTACCAGCATTGATAGCTTGTAAGGAGAACTAGATCCTAAATATGAATATAGATAGAAATGCAGAATTTTATATACTGAACTTACTGCACAAGCCCACAGGTTCAGCATCATTATACTAGTAATAATCCTGGAAGTCAAGGTTGTGCATATGAATATCCGTGACGCTGCACATGCTCAGTGTATTCTGGGAAGCTGTTAAAATAGTCTGTGCCAATTCTCACTGTTGTGAATTTTAGTTGAGGCTAATCCTATGTGTCGTAGGCTTACTGGCAGAAGTAACTGCCAACTACCACTACAGACACTCTCAAAACCAACCCTAAGGGGCAAATTCTCTAAGCAACGAAAATGCACTAGCGTTGGCTTTGCCGACGTTCGGCACACTTCGCCAGGCGTAGTTTTGCAAGTGCAAAACGCTACCATTACTTTGTCAGGAAAAGCGAAGTTACGCTAGCGATGCCTAATTTGCATACGGTGCAAAGTTAAAGTATAATAGACGTTTATGCTCAAAAAAAGTTGTTCTATTGCCCTAAACATGTGCCCCCTGTATAGTTGTGTTTCCATTTTTTAGGAAATGTAGGGGGGAAGGAGGGTAACCCCCAAATAAATTACGCTCTTTTTCAGACTGTCCACCCTAAAAAAAAAAGTAAAAGACACCTCTGTTTTTTTGGGACTTAGAGAAAAACTTCAAGTTTTTTTTTCAAACTCCTATCTATTGTATTGAACTTCACCAGGTCTGACCTGGCCAAGTAAAGTCTAGCGCAAGAGGTAACGTTCAGTAAAATAGGCATCTTGGTGAATTAGCGTAGTTACGTCCCTACGTCAGTGCGCAACTTCGCCTGGCTTAAAGGTGTGAAGTTGCGCTAGTCTATCTACTTTGCTAGCGAATTAGTAAATCGGCGATGTTGTTAAATGACGTCACGCTGATGAATTAGCGTAAGGCGCTTTGTGCTTTAGTGAATTTGCCCCTGAATGTGTACAATGGATATCTCCAAATCACTTTCCAGGAAAATACCAAGAAATGTGCCACCAAACTATGTCAAATAGCCAGGAACTAGAAATTACCAAGCTGCTGATGCTGAATAAAGTGAGAAAACAAAGGCTCCACCAGAAAAACGAAGTTTAACCATGATTAATATGAGATGTATAAAAATGAATCATTATTTATAGCAGTGGTTATCAACATTCCTAATGCTGCGACCCTTTAATACAGTTCTTCATGTTGTGGTGACCCCAACCATAAAATATTAAAATATTTTCGTTGCCAGCCGAGAGTGGATTGTTAGGAAAGTACTGCAGCGTGGTTGCATAAAGGTTTGTTTTCCGTGCGTAGTGTAGTAAATAATTTTTGCCACACCCATTTTGTGGCCCCACCCCAATTACCATGTTCATTTTACAAATTTTAAATGGGCAGGGAGAGCTGTATGGCAGTCCCTACTAAGGGAATATAGAAAGTTGTAGTGCAACTGGCTTCCCTACACAGATTACTGAACTACAACTCCCAGCACCAACACCCGGAGAGCTACAACCTTGCCCCAGGGCTAGTGGGGAGAGTGATGAACCTGCTCCTGGAACCCCTTAAGGGACCCCTGTGAAAGGGTTGTTTGACCCCCAAAGGGGTCCCGACCCCCAAATTGAGAACCACTGATCTATAGAAACAAATATGAAGCACATGCACATATAGATTTCACTTGAGCTATATAGTATAGCATCTTTGTGTCACAGAATAAAGACTTGTAGCAGCTATTCACCTAAATGGTTTATACTACCAGACAGGAATATGTTCTTGGTATCTTTGCAGTGATATTGTATAGTAGTTAGAACTGGAATGACTCTGTGGAAATGATATTGAAAATTCCTTGTGGCAATCAATTCAATAACAACAGCAACTCCACTGGTCACGACACGAGGCTCTTGACATTCTCTATGGAGATGTTTTATAAATAGATTTACACCACAGCCATGTAAAATGTTCTTCAGCTATCATTCAAGTGTTTACATGTAAGCATGCAGTCAAAGGAAAACCTGACTTTTTAAGAGGCTTATGGAAGATTAACCCTACTCTGAAATCTTTAATGGAAATATTTATATTGCACCACTTTCATACTCCTTATTGGTATTTCCCAGTGTCTGTGACATCGAGTTTAAGTGCAACCTAGGAAACAAGGAAGCTCTTTGTGCCAAAGTCTAAGGAACACAATTTGGGGAAATATCAGATCAGATCAGATATCAAATTTGGGAGTCTGCTTTGATTAAGTGCCAACTGGCACGAAATGTGTAAGGCTATGTGTGCATAAATACAGTTCTCTGTTCTTTTACAAGCCTGTTTGTGGGATAAGTGAGTGACTGCCATTTTCTCTTTTGGTTGGATACCGCCACCTTAAGCTGTAGGTCTGGGGCATGAACACCCAGGCCCCACATTGCTGGTGAGACAATACCCTTTTTAGATTTTTACATTGGGACTTTTTCTTTAAGTCCAGCTGTGCTGGCTGTTCTGTAAGCATTAATTAGTGCAGATGAAGAGAAGGAGACATTCTTGATAGGAAAAAGTAAAGTATATTTTGTTTTTAAATTTAATTGCATTTTTTGGGTTGCTGAACCATCTTAAAAGGATACTGCCATGGGACTTCTGCACTGAAATTTGATTTTCATTTTGAAATCTCACATGGGGCTAGACATATTGCCAATTTCCCAGGTTCCCCAGTCATGTGACTTGTGCTCTGATAAACATCAGTTGCTCTTTTCTGCTGCACTGCAAGTTGTGCATATCACCCCTCCCTTCCCCACCAGCATCCTAACAATAAGGGTAGAACTATACGGGGGATAATGGTGCGCTTGCCTCCATTCCGACGCAATGCAAGGAAGCACAGGGGTCATGTTGAATGTGCCAAAATCTAGGTAAGTAATGTGTCACTCTGTGACAACATCAGACAGTCACTCCCATTACTTACCTATGATTAGGCACATCCTTCATAACGCCTGTGCTTCCTTGAGTCGCATTGGAATGGAAGTTAGTGCACTATTATCGCCCACGTAGTTTTACCCTTAGACCAATAGCAAGGTAGCCAGATACTCAATAGTAAAAATCCATGTCCCACTGTGACTCCTTTGGTAACATTGAGTAGGAGAAATAATAACCTTCCAGAAAGAAGTTCCATAGTGCAGCACTGGCTCTTTCTGAAAGCACATGACCAGTCAAAATGACCTGAGAGTATACAAGTGCAGGTGCCAATAGTAACCATATCATATCTTTGCTTTCATTTTCTAACTTGTATTAGACTTGTCAGATGCACTTATTAATTTGAGGACACCAAAAATCAACCCTTTACTGAAGGTCACAATGATGGTCTATTTTGGGTCAGATTTACTTTTTCTAATGAAATATTATTTTTTCAAATAATGAAAGTGTAAAAATCTACTTAATTTGCATCTAGGGTTGCCACCTTTTCCAGAAAAAAATACCTGCCTCCCTATATATTTATCTTTTCTCCTTATCAATAACATTGGGATCAACCATCATTTTTACCGGCCAGTAAAATACCAACCAGGTGGCAATCCTATTTACCGACAAAAGTACAGGTATGGAATCCATTATCCAGAAACTTGTTATCCATAAAGTTCTGAATAACGGAAAGGCCATCTTTTATAGACTCTTAAAAAATGAAAAATTTCTCTATAATTATAAAACAGTACCTTGTACTTGATACAAACTACGGGCTAAACGATTCTCATTGGAAACAGAACCAGCCTATCGGGTTTATTTAATGTTTAAATCATGTTCTAGTATTTTCAGAAAGAGCCAGCACTTTAGGAGGGAACTGCTTTCTGGCAGGGTGTTGTTTCTCCTTCTCAATGTAACTGAATGTGTCACAGCTGGACGTGGCTTTTATTATTGAGTGTTGTTCTTAGATCTACCAGGCAGCTGTTATCTTGTGTTAGGGAGCTGGTTACCTTCCCATTGTTCTGTTGTTAGGCTGCTGGGGGGAGGGAGGGTGTGATATCACTCCAACTTGCAGTACAGCAGTAAAGAGAACAAGTCACACGACTCGGGCAGCTGGGAAACTGACAATAGGTCTAGCCCCATGTCAGATATTAAATATACATCTGTTTGCTCTTTTAAGAAATGGGTTTCAGTGCAGAATTCTGCTTGAGCAGCACTATTAAAAAACAACATTTGGAAAAACTAAAATTTACCATGACAGAATCCCTTTAAGGCATGAAGATACAAATTACAGAAAGATCCATTATCCAGGAAACCCCATACCCAATCCCATACCTGCATAAGATTATCAACACAATTATAATGCAAGACAATCAATGATTAGGACAAAAAAATATACACAGGCTGAACTATTATACACTATTCTGATTGATGCATAGGCAAAAAGAACACCCCTATGTATCCATATATACTTATAGAGTATAAGGTAATTATCACATTATCTGATACCATACCCAAAGGACAGAAATCAAGGTTATGCTCTTACATGAATCTATAACACACTTCTAATTGTTCATGCATATATGCCTCTCTAAAAAAAACACATGAGCATATGAAGTTGTGGTTATTAATAAAATCATGGACCCCCTGGAAGTTGTAGAAATAGTTTGGCTCCTACTGGTTTTTCAGTGCCTTCCACTATATCAGCGCAGGAACTTTGTACAGGTTCGTCTTGATGGACTTAAAGGAACAGTTACATCAAAAAATGTAAGTGTTTTAAAGTAATAAAAATATATTGTACTGTTGCCTCGCACTGGTAAAACTGTTGTGTTTGCTTCAGAAACACTACTATTGTTTATATAAATAAGCTGCTGTTTAGCAATGGGGCAGCCATTCAAAGGAGAAAAGGCTCAGGTTACACAGCAGATAGCAGATAAGCTCTGTAGAACATAATGTTATCTGTTATCCACTATTTATCCTGTGCCATATAGCCTTTTTTCAGTTTCCACATTGCTACACAGCAGCTTGTTTATATTAATTATAGTAGTGTTTCTGAAGCAAACACAGCAGTTTTACCAATGCAGGGCAACATTACATTTTATTTACTTTAAACACTTTCATTTTTTTTTTGTGTTACTTTTGCTTTAAGTCTTTGTTTATATGTAATATTTGCCTACTAATATCCTCTGACAGTCTTCTGCTTTATCCTGTATCTCCTGACTATTGTTCAATGGTTTGATTCATCTACTGCAATTTAGACAATACTGGAAAAAAATCAGACTGGTTGCATGGGCTCCAGTTTCTACGCTCTTTAAATATGCCCAAATCTACATAAAAATATCGGTATGTTTAATATATTATTAACATGTATAATATACTGTGAGTTCGGAGAAGATGGTGTTATTTAAATGCAAATAACTGTCTTCATTTGGCTCAGAATTTTCCTATAATTAGAGGGTTTTGTAAAAAAAAAAAAAAAAAAAAGGTCTTTGTATTAAAAGGTCTTATTCCACAGACAGTCTGAGAAAGTGCTAAAATTTCTATTAGATCTGTTTGCCTGCATTGTTCTGCATGTTAAACACATTAAATGGGCCACTGAAGGGTCACAGTGATGTCAGTGAAATGTGATCATCTGAGATGGGTGGATTAGCTAAACTATCACTTAAGGGGAAAATTAGAATTGCTTGTCAGTTTAATTATACATGTCACATTTATAGGCTTCTGCGGTCTGATTCCAAACTAAGCCATTTCACTCCTTGAGAAACATTTATATGCAGGTCCTTGTTCTTCGGACTGGGCTGTTGGAGATGAAACAGAAGCCGATTCTCATCTCCGTGGCCATTTTTTGGTTTATTTGCAGAATCACGTCAGCATATTCCCATGGAGTTGAAAGAGGGATTGTAGAAGAGAGAAATAAAATGGGGATGTTCGAGTGTTGGTTCATAAAAAAACAATAAAGCAGAGGTGCAGAACTAAAATGCAAAAATCTAAAATAAAAGTTTAACGTTGTATCACAGAGTCTTCACTTGCCTACCCAATGTCTTTGTACTGTAAGCCAATAGGAGCATCCCCTATCTCTCAAGAGTAGGGTGCCCTGGCTTCTATATGCTTTTATTTTGGACATGTAAGAGGTAAGTCTGTACTTATTCTCAAGCAGGTGGACTTCTGAGGGGAAAGTCAGGAATAAAGAGGAAGCCACTTCATTGTAGACCTACAGGAACCATAGGTGAGAGGAGACTGTGCATAGACACACAGAGAATGGAGTTTATCTGTTAATAGAGTCAGCTCCTAAGAGTAATCTGTGGACATTATGAAACCCACTGTAGGCAGGGCCACCATCAGGGGGGGACAAGTGTCCTGGGGCTGAAGGGAGGCCTAGCAGTGCCGCATTGTTCCAAGAACTGGGCCCTCCTTACCAGCGCCGAGACTGTGCGGCTATTTCCGTTGTTCCGATGCTGAATGCAGAAGTGCTGAACAGACGCAAAGTCCTGAAGGAGCCGACGCTGAAGTGCTGAAGCAGCAAAAATACCCGATGTCACGAAAGGAGCTGATGCTGAAGTCCTGAAGTTACAAGTTCAATTCTACTGACAACAATGTGGGTTTTTTTTTTTTGGTTTTTTTTTAATCCCCTGGCCACTAATGTTTTATTTTAATACTCTATAGGCCCCTGCCACCAATTTAAAAAATATATATTTTATGGGGCTCCAAAGTTCAAAGTGGGGCCCTGCCACCAATGTTTTTTTTTTTTATAATTATTTTTTGGGGTACCAATTTTTAACTTGTAAGGGGGGTCCCCGGCACCAATGTTTTTTTTTTGGGGCCCCAATTTTTTTTTAACTTTTAAGGGGGACTCTGACCATCAATAGCTTTTTATAACATGTGTGGGGGGTTACTTTTTTTTAGCACTCATGTCTGTGTGGTCTTTAAACTGTGATGCGGAGTGGGCGGGATCAGGGGTGGGGATTGGGTGCCAGGGTGGGCCTCAAAAATGTTGTTGTACGGGGCCCCGTGATTTTTAATGGCGGCCCTGACTGTAGGAACCCCAGTGCATAAGGTGTCAATGAGAGGGTACTGTCATAATTATAGCCTCGTCATCTCACTGTGACACAGAAAATAGATGGGCTTTGTTCCTGGGATTTGTTCTTTTCACACCTGATACTTGGTTACAGATGACTTTCTAAGATGGAAAGGAGATGCAAATGACATAGCAATGAATAAACGTTGCCTATTTGTAGTTCCTGTGGAATTATTGATTCAAATGATCTATGGTGGTACACCAGTTAATGAATTTTGGCTACAGTTACATAAGCCTCATTGCCCCTTTATAACTGCGTGCACTGTTGCAGTAAATGGAAATTAACATTTTTTGTAAAGATTACACCCCCAAAAGAGAATCCCTTTGACCTCATTAGGTGGAGACCCTGCACAATTATGTAACTGTATTAGGTTTCCTATTTTGTGCCCAAGCCTATCTCCAAATTACCATGGACTCTTTTCAGGTGTGGCAGGCTGTAAGCAGCAAAAAACCTTACACATTTTCACAGCAAGAAGTATTCATAGGGTTCTCATTATCAGATTTCCCAATTTTTAATACATACACTCTTTACCTAGCTTCTATAAAGGTGGTGCCTAAGCTACCACAGCATACATTATTACCTTTTATTATCTTATAATCAATTTAAGGATATGGACTGGAACTGAGATGCACGAGGCTTCTGTGGTAGTCCTGGAATATAAATCCTCTTTCCCACATATCGTGAATGTCCCAGACTTAACAACACACTAAGATCAACACTAAATAAGACTTCACAGTAGCACCCTGACTTGAGCCAAAATTGTAGGACCTTGCCTTCCAATATGACACAAGAAGCCCACAATTACCCTAAGCTAACCTGAAATGGAGGAGTTGTGAACGGTCCCAGGGAGCAGGCAAGTGGAAATTCAGACAAGCAAGGCCAGAGCAGTCAGCATGGAATCTGGCAGGTCAGGCAAAGAGTAAGCACAGTCAACAGAAAAGACACAAAGAAATGAGACAAGATACTAGGAGGGAAACCAATCACAACTAAAATCCTTTACTAAGCAAATACACTATGTGAAAGTTCAAGAAATCCAATTTTTTAGTTAGAATTGTTTGTTTAATGTAAATTATCAGCTCACTATACCTTCTGCAAAATCTCCCCTATCTCCACTGCTGTTCTAGTTGAGGCAGGCATCTTGGATTTCACTGACTCCTCCTACCTATATCTTCACAGCCAACTGTAGCTCTGAAATCTCACACACATGCTCAGTTGAAATCTCTTGCTTGCCTAATAAACCTTCTAAGCTATTTTGAAATCTGCCAAACTTCTGTGTTAGTGCTGCCACCTTCTAGAAGTCGGTGCGTGCCCTTCGTTTGCATAATGACATCACCAGCAGGGGACAAGATAGGGAAATCTCGTGATACTTCTAGTGGAGGATTGTACTAAAGCTAGGCATTCTGGGTAGAATACTCAGGGCAGCGCTACAATCTGAGTATGCTCATGAACTAATTTGCATGTTATAGTCACAGTATGGATTCCCGCAGTGAAAGAAACCATTTGACAAAGTATGGGATTTTTTAAATTTTTTTAAATTTAAATTTTTTTCAAAAAAACTGTATATGTAGTTTGATTAAATTTGTTATGGTTCTACTGGTCAGATTGTTCATATGTGTTTGATTTTGGCTGTGATTGGTGCCCTTTAAAGGAAAATTATACCCACCACCCAGGCTATGTAGGTCTCTATAAAAAGATATTGCATAAAACAGCTCATTTGTAAAACTCGGCATCATATAAACAAACAGTTTTCATAATAATACACTTTTTTAGTAGTACTGTATCTGTTGGTTAAATATTCATTTTGGGGTAAAGTTTTCCTTTAATAGTAAGGCTTGGCTTGGAGAAGCAGGTCTGGTTGTGTCCTGTGTCAGGGAGCACTCGGGTCCCACACTCCCACATCTCAACGTGCAACAAAGGGGCGCAAGGAAGGGCCACAGCCAACACTGTAAAGACTCCTTACCTTCTTTAGGGATTATCATTTGGGCATAGCAAATCTGTGCCATTAATCTATAATATCTTTGCCACTTTAGTCAGAATTTAGACAAGTTGAATTGCTACTTCCAGCAGTTCACAAGGTTTGGGCAATTCCTACATTTGTTTAGATACCTTATTGATCTCGCTTCTGGTCTAGTGGCTAAATGTTTCAATTCAAAACCAAAATTACAAAATAACTCTAGCACATAAGTAGAATGCACAAAGGGGATACTTCTGTTACCAAGCCTAAAAACAAAGTTTGTCTTAACACAAGTAAATACAGGATTTTTGTACATTCTATGTTCTGGATTTTATTTGGACATTGTATATGGTGGGGGTGCCATCCTCCTGGACTCTACAGCACCATGTACTTCTGAGAAGCCAGGTATGTGCATGTTTCCTTTTTGAGATTACAAACCAAAACCCAAAAGTTTTAAAGGGGTTGTTCACCTTTGAGTTAACTTTTAGTATAATGTAGAGAGTGATATTCTGAGACAATTTGCAATTGGTTTTCATTTTTTATTGTTTGTGGTTTTATAGTTATTTAGCTTTTTATTCAGCAGCTCTCTAGTTTGCAGTGTCAGCAATTTGGTTTCTAGGGTACAAATTACCCTAGCAACCCTGCACTGATTTGAATAAGAGACTGGAATATGAATAGGAGACGGACTGAATAGAATGATAAATAATAAAAAGTGACAATAACAATACATGTGTAGCCTTACAGAGCATTTGTTTTTAGATGGTGTCAGTGACCCCCATTTGAAAGCTGCAAAGAAACAGAGGAAAATTGCAAATCATTCAAAAACTATGAAAAATAAATAATGAAGACCAATTGAAAAGTTTCTTAGAATTGGCCCTTCTACAATATACTAAAAGTTAACTTGAAGGTGAACCACCCCTTTAATTCCTTTATTAGACTTGGATTAATAATTATAACTAAACACTTGCTTCTCGTACTCTAAGGGTCAAATTTACTATAATTCACCCAAAAATCCCCTCGAAATTCTATAAGCATTCGACTATCAAATGCTCATCGAATAGTTTTAGGCTATCTTTTCCTTGATATTCGATTTCTCAATGAAATAGTACAATCGAATACCGATCGTTCGATTTCACGAAAAAATCGTACATTTTTCCTTCGAGCACTCGAAAAATTCATACGATTTGAACAATCGAGGCGTTTGATCGTACGAATGGTATTCGAGCAGGACTTAGCCAAAGAAGCCTATGGGGGGGTTCCCATAGGCTTCTATTGGTATTCGGTAGGTTCAATCTGGCGAAGTAGTCAGTCGAATAAATTTTAAACTCAAAATCCTTCGATCATCGAATGGTCGAATGATCGAATATCAGTTTATTCGATGATTCGAATTTTCGGTATTTGATGATCGAAGTGGCCAAATTTGTATATTCAATCCTCAATCGAGCGAATTCGATCGAACTTCGATCTCTTCACGTGAATTTTGTACATTTGCCCCTTTAACTGTTACCTGCAGTTGTAGTTAAGCTTTCCTTTTGATGATGAAATTTGTGTGGTCTCTAATTGTATATATTCCATCACATTAGAACCCCTGAATCAACAGACCCCATTATAGCCTAAAGAGACATTACCCACTGCACTGAACTGCTGATTACCACCAGTGTCAGACTTGGGTACCTGGGGGCCAGTGAACGCTTAAGCCCACCCACTGACATTAAAATGGACAGAGAGCATATTAATCCCCAAAAATCCATGCCAGTAAGATCACTGCAGAATTGGACATTAAGTACTACATTAACCATATATGTACCAGAGTAATCAGTGCATAAAATATATAGATTGAAAGCATTACCTCACCCACACTTGCTCAAGCAGAATACAACTAATAGTGATGCTTGTCATGCTCTGCCGCACTCTGCTTAGCTGAAACTCCTGCAAAAAGGTCAAGATGGTCATGTGATCCACTGTGGAATGCAATCTTCAGTCTCTGACTTAAAGATAATATCATATCTAGTGGATGCGGCTGTAAAAATGACTTGCTATTCCAGGTACCCCTTGCAGTTCCCACTGGCTTTAGTGGGAACTTTGCAGGTGGTGTGCTCTCTGTAAAAATACCTTCTGATTGCAGAGTAGGTACTAACATACTGTAATTTATATGCCTTCACAATATATATTGTTCATTTATAGTGTTTCATCCATACCCTTTTCTCTGCTTTACACTCTCCCCCTTTTCGTAATCTTGTTTTTACATTCTATAAGGGAACTAATGCTTAATTGGGGGGGGGGGCTTTCACATTTGACTGGTTAGCCAAAACATACAGCATGGTTGTAAGGGCAAGAGAAGGATGGTGAAGCTGCAAGGCCATAATTAAAGGAATAGTAAATATTAAGGTAGAGGGGATGGCAATGAGCAGAGAAAAGCGAAACAAGAGGACAGAAACATTTGGCATTGGTAACTGCCATTTTTTATTGCACTAAGAAGCCATGATTTAATTACCTTCGAAGCAGCCACTACACACGAATTCCATCCAGCCCTCTAACATCTCTTCATGACGCTGCTTGCTTTCACAGTTTAAAGGGATTCTGTCATGATTTTTATGGTGTAGTTTTTATTTCACTGTTTGCACTGCAAATAATTCACTCTACAATATAACATTTAATCCCTGAACCAATAAGTGTATTTTTTTAGTTGTAATATTGGTTTGTAGGCAGCCACCTCAGGTCATTTTCAGCAAGAGCCAGCACTTTAGGATGTAACTGTGTTAGGGAGTTATCTGATTACCTTCCCATTGTTCTGTTATTAGGCTGCTGGGTGGGGGAAAAATGAAGGGGATGAAATCACTCCAGCTTGCAGTACAGCAGTAAAGAGTGAATAAAGCTCCCCATAGACGCAAAGATCTTTCTCTGCCGAACGACCGATTTTAGGGAAGTCCAACCAATCCGTCAAATTATCGTGCGGTTAGTGGGATACAAACGATCGTTCATCTTATGATTTTTCGGCCGACATCGGTCTGATGATTGATCGGCCAGGTTAGAAAATCTTTATCAGTCCCCATGCAATCTATCTATGTTTGCAGGGCCAAGCAGGCTGTGATCCTTCAGTTTTGCTGGCAATATCGCCTGAAATGGTCTTTTTAGTTGATGGACTCATTGGACAATTGTGGTCTCACGATAACCATTGGATCTTTCAAAAATCTTTACGTCTATGGCCAGCTTAAGTCACATGACTGAGGCCAGCTAGGAAACTTACAATATGTCTAGCCCCATGTCAGATTTCAACATTAAATATAAAAAAAAAATCTGTTTGCTCTTTTGAGAAATGGATTTTAGTACAGAAGTCTACTGGAGCAGCATTATTAACTGATGCATTTTGAAGAGAAATTGTTTAGTGTCAGTGTCACTTTAAGCCCCTTCGTGCTACAGTATTTAATTCATGTATCCAATATGCCTCTAGTTTGAGGAGCTCATTTGCTAAATCGCCACCCTATGGCTGCCTCTTAGTCTTTGGGCATGCACCTTAAGGCAGATGGATCATGGTGGGCAATTGCCCAGTACTTTGTGACTGGTTGTTGGACTATATTATGTTTGCTTTTTTTGTGCCTTTCAGGATCTGATGATATTGAATCATCCTCTCCGAGTCCTACCCGAAGGCATGGACTCCGATGCCCAAGTGTCCCAAGCTACCACCTGCGGACAGCTTGTGTGGGTGGGACCCCCTCAGCTGAAGCTCGGAAGGGCCCGCCCCCCAAGGGGGTTTGGAGTCTTTGGACTCCCCTTCGCCGAAGCTAGGGGGAGTCCCGTCTACCCTGGGTTCTGCCGAAGCTTCCCCTGATGGTGCTTTTATGGAAGCCCTTTGCATTGCTGTCCTCTCTTTGTTGTTGTGCTCTCTTTCCACAATACAATAGCCCACATGGGCATTTAATTATGTAGACAACCATTGTGGAGGTCCAAGTTAACCTCTGCTTGATCCTGTATTTTCTACCAGTGTAGGAGTGTTCAAAATACACACCTTGTTTGAGACTGCTGCACATCCATTGCTTCTATAAGCACTATGAATTAATTGATTGTTTTTTTCTCCTTTTGGTTCAATTTTCACAGTGGTTATGGGTAGTTAAAATTTGTAAGTCATAATTTGTTATCCTTGATAAAGGTCCTAATGTGGACAGAAACCGTGGATACAAGTGGTATGTAAAATAGAGTTTTAGAGTACAATACCTGTTACTCAGAACATTTGGGACCTGGGGTTTTCCACATGAGGGATCTTTCTGTAATTTGGATCTCCATACTTTAAGTCTGCTAAAAAATCTTAAAAATGTGAAATAAACCGAAAGCAGAAATGAATCAGGGAAGCCAGTCAGAGGGCCCCATACACTGCCCAATAAGTTGATGACTTAGGGCCCTTACTCACAAGCAGTTAAAGCTGCACTCCCCTGCACTCTGTTTTGTAGCGTTGAGCCACAGGGGAGCGCAGCAACAGATCCAAGCAATTATTTTCAATGGGGCTGTACTCACACAAGGGCATGTAGGCGCCAAACACAGGAAATGCAGCATGTTGCATCTCAACCTGCATTCGGCACCTAAATGCACTTGTGTGAGTACAGCCCCATTGAAAAGATTTGCTTGAGTCTATTCCTTTGCTTCCCTGCGGCTTAATGCTAAAAAAAACAGAACGCATAGGAGCGCAGCTTTAACTGTTCGTAAGTGAGAGCCCTTAATCTGTTGGAAATTTATAACTGTCTGTGTATGGGGGCCTTTAGACTGAAGTCCAAGCAAATTGTATTTATTTTATTGAAATGGAGTCTATGAGAGATGATCTTCCCTCAAATCGAGCTTTCATTGTAGCAGCTGGTCACTTATGCCCCAATAAAATAAAATGAAGGGAGCAGCGGGCAACCACTTCCTCTAGTCCAGGCCCTTTTCTGCACACTATAAGGGCTCTCTGGCGCCCCCTGCTAACACCAGCGTGCAACAAATCATGCAAATATGTGGCATTGGTGCACTAAGGAGTGCGTACAAGGGAGGGAGGGAGGTGGCCGGCCATCTTGGCCTGGCTCTGCCCCTACCGGTAGTGGTAAGTGGACATAGGGAAGGGCAATCACTATTTGCCACTAAGCCCTGGAACCCTGTGTCACACAGCAAAACTACGTCAAGGGGGCCCTGCCAAAATGTTTCCAGTTGGGCCCTGTAGTTGGTAAGATTGGCCCTGTTTATTGGAAATAAGTTAAACAAATCAGAGATTACACACAGAGTATTTAGATAACTTTGTACTTCATTATTTAGAGATCACATTCCAATACTATACTGCCCTCTGGTGGATTTGAACAAATAAACAGACTGGCGTCCTGCCTTCACTGAAACACATTTTGATAATAATATACAGCTCTATTATTAAATTCCCTCAAAGGTTCAACAGCTGGGAGTAATGACTAGTGGTGGCAGTAACTTACTATGTATAGCTATTTTGTATATGGGGACATTTCTGCCCTTCTGAAGGATGTGTAAGAGTTTATTAGAATAAACACCTCTCTCTAAGGTCAATAAACATTTCCTCGTTGATTTTTTTATAGATTCAGTCTCCTTTCTCTGAATCAGAGCCTGAGGTTATAATTGAGAAGATGGAAAATACATCACAAGTAAGTTAGTTGTTCTCCTGCCAAGGTCATATTTGTTATTACCATAAAGTAACCTATAGGGGATCTTTCTGCAAGATATTCTAATGAATGCCAATAAGCATGAATATCTGTATATGATTATAATGAACTGCCTGAAGATGACCTGGATTTTGAGGAAGAGGAAAATATTCCTTAGGGTAAGGTCACACTGGGAGATTTGGAGAGATTTAGTTGCCCGGTGACTCGGCCGTTTTAAGGCCTTGGTGGGCACTGGGCAAAGAGCAAAGTAGTGGGGGCCCCCCCACCCCCCAACCGCGTGCGGCAGAAAAAAAAAATCGAATCCGTTTTCGCCTCCCCTCCCTGTGTTTCTGCCCTCCGTGTGTGTCCCCCTTCCTCCCTTTGTGCGTCCCTTCACCTCACTCTATCTTCCGCCCTCCTTCAGTCTTCCTCCTTCCGTCTTTCTCCTTGTGTGTGTCCCCCCCCCTCCAGTTTCCTCTCTCCCTGTTCCCCTCCTGGCGTCTTCCTCAGGGTGCGCGTCTCCTCCCTCCATCTCCCTCCTGGCATCTCACCTGGTCACCCACCGCAGTGGGCCCCCTGGGACAGTGGGCCCTGGGCAGGTGCCCCACCATTTGCATTATTAAAGCGGCCCTGCGGTGACTAATCGCCTCTTCTTTGGGTCGACTAATCTCCCCGAACTGCTTCCCCCTGTCTTCCGTCTTCTAGAATGAAAAATCTCCTGCGGCATGGCACTCGCGGCGCTTCGTCTTCTGAAATCACCCGAAGTTTCCTCATGAGGCAATTTCGGAAAATGAAGAATCGCGAGTGCCATGCCGCAGGCGATTTTTCATTCTAGCAGGCGAAAGACAGTGGGAAGCTGTTTGGGGGAGATAATTGTCAGGCAACTAAATCTCTCCAAATCTCCCAGTGTGACCTTACCCATAATCTACTTCTAGTGACCCCAGATATTATCCCCCTCCTGTCCCCCCCCAAGCAGCCCAACAACAGAACAATGATAAGGTAACCAGATAACCGCTCCCTGGTAGATTTAAGAACAGCACTCAACAGTAAAATCCAGGTCCCACTGCAACACATTCAGTTACAATGAGTAGAAGAAACAACAGCCTGCCAGAAAGCAGTTCCATTGTGAAGTGCTGTCTCTTTCTGAAAGCACATGACCAGGCAAAATGGCCTGAAATGGCTGCCTATACACCAATATTACATCTAAAGAAAATACACTTGCTGGTTCAGGAATTAAATCTTGTATTGTAGAGTGAAAGATTTGCAGTGTAAACAGTGTAATTTAGAAATACAGAAAAAAGTAAACCATAAAAATCATAACAGAATTCCTTTACTATGTGCACAAAACATTCACATCTGTATTCCACAAATTACTGCTCTGAGACCCTCATGAATTTATGTAGTATGAGTGAGCACAAACAGGTGCAAAAATATGAACTTGCTGCGGAACGTTAGCCTATCTATGATTAGTCTCTAATTAGAAGAAACAGTATCAAGCTTGATTTACTGGACTGGAGAAGCTTAGGGAAAAACATCTTACTTGTTTTCAGAAAATACTTTTCCCAGAACACTTATCCAGTATGGAGGCCTGTGCTTTATTTGTGAGCTTCTGCTGCAGCTATATTTTTATATACACTGCAAGCTAGAGCAAAAATGACTCATGACACTTGCTATCAACCATTCCATGATTATGTATGAGAACACAATCTAAGTATAAACTCCCCCAATAATGTCCCAAACTGGCTTGGACTGGGTAGTTTGTCACAGGTCTGTATAACATTGCACACATTAGCATCTTGATCCTAGATATTCAACATTTTTATTCGGTATTCCAAAGCAGATTTTCAATCTAAAAGATCATGTTAACCACAATAAAATATGTTTAATCCCAGCCAGATAATGAAGTAAGAGGTAAGTTCTGGGTTGAAAACCAAAAACAGGCCAGATTTCAAAATAGTGTGCATCTAGGCCCCCCTCACCACTTGCACCCCATCCCCCCCATGCACCCTACCTCCACCTGCCCTTGTACCCCTCCCCAAACTCCCACTTCTCACAATCCTTGCACTAACATGCTTCCACTGCCGGCTCTGCTTCTTTGGCCCCATTGCAATCTCTTCCACTGGGAAATGGGTTAGCGGGAGATTCAAACCACGGTCAAAATCTCCTATCCAGTCCCCCCTAATTTTTGTTGACCTAGGCCCACGCCTTTGTAGCCTGCTCATAAACCTAGGACTGAAAATAAGTGGAAGAGAAGATACTGTGTCTAGAGAGAAACCCACGGTCTTATTTTACATACAATGCACAGTTTTTTTCCACAATTCCAGCATCATTGTGGCTGAGCACAGTGGCACATCCCAAGGCACAATGGGACTGGGATACAATTAGTGGGCTGCAAACAGTGGGGGGAAATGAGTGTGGGCCAAGCAGCAGGTATGGGAGCACCCAGGAATTTGGACATTGGGGGAGGAAGAGAACTTTGCAACTGGAACTTGTGGGTGAAGTGTTTGTGATCAATCAGGCTGTGGAGAATAGTTAGGCAGGATGCCTGGACAAGTGGTAATGACCTGGTCACCAATAGTACTTGGCTCAGCATTGGAGAAGTACAAGTGAAGTGCATGGCGAATCTTTGGATGCAAGTAATGAATGGCTTTCATGCACAACACGTTGCATCTATTTAAAAGCACATGCACTTGTGGCTCTGTTCATTATTAATCCCACTTGACTGAGAAGGTGCTGCCTGTGAAGATGATCTGTAATTAGGCGAAAGATTTCTGAAGTTAAACTGGGAGCAATAAGGTGTTAGAGCAGTGATCCCCAACCAGTAGCTCGTGAGCAACATGTTGCTCTCCAACCCCTTGGATGTTGCTCCCAGTGGCCTCAAAGCAGGAGCTTATTTTTGAATTTCAGGCTTGGAGGCAAGTGTTGGCTGCATAAAATCAGATGTCCTACCAAACAGAGCCTCAATGCAAGTTGACAATCCACATAGGGGATACTAAATGGGCAATCACAGCACTTA
This sequence comes from Xenopus borealis, assembly GCA_024363595.1. Classification (NCBI taxonomy): domain Eukaryota; kingdom Metazoa; phylum Chordata; class Amphibia; order Anura; family Pipidae; genus Xenopus; species Xenopus borealis. The sequence goes on from CM044433.1 coordinate 98,542,765, forward strand.
TTTGGCACCCCAAGAACATTTTTCAGGCATGTGTTGCTCTCCAACTCCTTTTACTTCTGAATGTTGCTCACGGGTTCAAAAGGTTGGGGATCCCTGTGTTAGAGTATTGGCTTGAGGTATGACTACAAGCTCAAAATAGACAAAATATTCCGTTGTACCTCTTATATATCTTTCAGCATTTGCAACACGAGTATGCATTTTTTGAACCCAAGTTCCCTCATGCGCAATGTTTCTGGGTGCAGACACACTAAAGAGCAGATCAGTATGGAGAGGCTGTTCATCTCCCCCCCACCCATGCATACCTTCTTCTCCTCTTGCTCAATTTTGATAATTTGGCCTCCCTGAGTCCTGCAAGTCTATCACTGGTTGGCTGCTGACCTGGGTCTCTCAGTGGTGGTTGCCATGTTGGTTTGATCATTTGCTAGTAAACTGATTACAACTAAATAAATAAAAAAGAGCAACTATAATTATAAATAAATGCTGAAAGGTTCAGAACAAGGAAAAGAGGAGGAGGCTCTTGGGAATGCCTGCTGAATGCTATTCAATGCTATATCAAACTGTCAAATTAATTTCTGAACTATAATATAGGAAAATGTAATCAAATTCATTAATGGAAATATTCTCAAGGATGTTCTAATATTCATTATATGTTTGACCCAGTGGGTCAGAGGTTCACAAACTTTGGAACTTGCCTACCAAGGGAGTCCAGAGCATTGGAGTGAGGGGGGCCCAGGCTGATATCTAAACAGGGTAAAATCTGAAGGTAATCTGAGAGTAAATTCTATGACCACGCTTTCATATACCTGTAACATTGTTACGAGCAACATTTTTATCAAATGTGATTTACTTTTTTTTTTAAAAAATACATATTTTATTTTGGCACATTTGTTGTATTTTTGCAGAAAATAACAGCACAGGAACATAATTAATCAAGACATGCATGTTTCATGATTTCCCCATCTCTTTCCAGAGAGGAAATGGTTACAGACTTTCAAAACAGGCTTCTTGTTCCTCTTTTCGGGAAGAAATAAGGAAATGTAACAACTCTTGGTCAGTGTAATATAACAATATATCAAGCAGACAATAGTTCACATTTTTTACATTTTTATGAAAATTATTATGATTAAGAGGCCTGGATATAGTCAAGAATTTGGTTCAGCTGCTTATCTGTCAATTGCTTGGCTACATAGAGCTTATTGTATTCTACACCTACACTGAGTACTACGCAGATGTAAAAATAACATAGTGTGTCTAAGGAAAGTGTTTGCAACTCTAAAGAAGATTAGGGCAACGACTCAGGTCTCACTTATGAACATAGGTGCTAAATTGTAAAGTTTGATGGAACAGCAATATAGCTCTGTGAAGGAACATCACAAAATAACTCAGTAGCACCCCTGTACTGTACTAGCTCTACTTGACATGACTGATTCTGTCCTCCAGTAACCCATGCAGTGGAAGGGCAAATCATCTATTATAGTACTGAAACTCTCTCCAGCACCTCTTTAATGAATCTATGCACCTATTATCCACTAGCACCCTAGTAATGGATATGTACACAATCTCTCTGCATTGACAACTTACCACAATACAGATCAGTATGGTTCAGAGTGTTTGTGGAGATAAACCTTCATGGGCAGTAGTGAGCCCTAACTCCTTCGCTTTATCTAGTTTCCAAGCTGCCTCCAATCAGAGAATCACTTGCTGTTACGATGATGTTATTTCCAAATAAGGGTAACGTTTTTCCTAGCCCTATAACCCAAGAGCGCCCCTACTTTCCAATTGTGAGGTCTACTTTTAGTGAAGTTGTCCCATTATGATCTACTTCCATAAAAGCATTGTTAAAATTCTGTTCCATGGAAAATATTACTTAAATACTGATTTATGAGAAAATGTATATTGTTATATTTAACAAATGTACCTATTTTGCATGTAACCATAACATAATAAATATCTGAAGGAAAAGCATGAAATAAGAGGGTGATATAGACTAGCTGGAGATCAGTAGATCTCAAGTCATTGTCAACAAACAGTTTAAGGTCTACTGGTAGATCCCGATCTACTTTCTGGAAACCCCTGCTATAACCCATCGATTTAGTCAGCAATGAAATTAATCCATTAGCATGAAGAATTCGCTTTTGCTGGGCTTGTGTAGTTAGAACAAATAACACAGACATTTGATTAGAAGCTGCAGGCAATTTTAAATAACCCCATCTTCAGCTTGGTATCCATCATTGGTTTTACCAAGATGCCCCTAAGAGTCTTCTACAATTTGTCTGAAATAAATAAACACATTTAGACAAAAAGAAACCTTTTATTTTTGCAGCTGTTACAATTATGACAAGTGTTTGCAAAATAATACACTGTACTAGATGCTCAGAGAGCAAGCATAATATACATGCATGGTTTATCCCAAAATCTCCTAGGAATAAGAATCTCCAAAAAAAGAGAAATAAACTAAAATTGTAATAATAAATTATTTAAAATTATTTGGACATCATCTACCTGTCATACCACTACTTGTCCCTGGTCTCTCTGAATCCTCTTTAGAGACACAGATTGTGTACAAATGCAGGTTTTATATTACGTCCAAGTACAAACGCTACAGACTCCTCAGACTTGTAACTGTAAATACTGCTTTTATTTAACTTGTCTGTATATAGAAATGTTATTGGTTTGCATGCCAACCCTAATTAACCACTGGAAATTCTGTAAAGCAGAGTGAAGTGTGGTCCCCACTGTTAGACAATTCCCATTATATCCTCTATGGCCAGTATAAAACCATTCGGAGCTATTTATATCTAATTATTGAGAGAGTGGTCACACACTACCAGATCCTCTGTGGGCCCTAGGATATAACTGTTCTAAAGGTATGAAACTAACTATAAACATCACATGATCTCAGTTCAATGTTCTGATCTTGTTCTTTGTATTCTCTGAGCAACGGTCCAGGATGAGTTCTTTGCTGGGTCTTGGGGGAATTACAGGCTGGGGTTTAGATTTGTTTTCTTCCTCTTTAGTTTCTTCTACACAACAGAAAAAAATAAACACAAAAATTATATATATATATATATATATATATATATATATATCAGTAGAACACAGCGACATCCACACAAACACTTAGCAATCAGTTTAAGCGACAAACTTAAAGGGGATGTAAAGGCAAAAATATAAAATCCCATGTTTAATTTCTTTAATTAAAAAGAACCGATCTCCAATATACTTTAACTAAAAAATGTGTACCGTTTTTACAAGAAACCTGACTGTATGCAGTGATATTCTCCCTTCATTTACTTGCTTTGACTGCTGTCAGGCACCCCTAACTGTTCTCCAGGGAAACAATCACTTATGAACAGCAGGGGGAGCCCGCCTTACTTCCCAGCCATGCAGAACTCAATCAGCTTTGTTTCCCTGTAGAGCAGTCGGAAACTGTGTAGAGATTTGTATTGGATTTTATTTTTGCCTTTACATCCCCTTTACTGTTTCCAACTCCAGCTGCAGGGACAAAGATCATGGAGCCAGATTTAAACAGATAAACTGGGATTCTATTTGGAGGATTATTTTGCTGCAGCCACTGGTTCTACAGAGTTGGAGAAAGTATGTATTAAACAATACAAAAACTATAAAATCCACATTAGATTACATGACAATAGTGATGGGCGAATAAATTCTGCAACAGCAAATTTGTGATGAATTTCCACGTTTCGCTTCTGGTGAATAAATTTGCAAAACTGTCGCAAAAATTCACCAGTGAAAATATTTAGGCATCCGCTGCGTCAAAAAAATACACCATGTCAAAATATTTAGGCACTTGTCCTAATAGGCATGCATAAAAAAATTTGATGCGCATCAAAATAATTTTGACGCCCATTAACTTCAATGTGTTTCACTCATTTTTCGGTACAAATTCACCCATCACTACATGACACAGAACCCAGTGCAGTCTGCTTATTCTGATTATTAATAATAATAATTACAGTCTTGCTGTATTTGCTTCTGGCAGATATTATTTGACTTGTGCTGTTTTGATCATTTATGATAATCCCTAAGCAGCCCAGATCACACTGAGCATGTGCACAGTCTTGGTCTTGCAAAGATGTATAACAAAGTTACAAGATGACAGCCCCCTGTGGCCAACTCTGAAAGCATAAATAATTACTTTGATTAGGCTTGTGGTGCAATGAGTTCATGTCTATGTTTAGTACAAAATATAACATTTCTAGCCTTATTATATTTTAGACTTTACTTCCCCTTTAAAAGTAGGCAAACAAGACAAATAAAGTAACAGAGTTTTAGGTTTGATAGTTTATTGTGTGGAAGCTGTGCACCATGTATATATGGAAGTAAGAAATTGGAACAGTATTAGTGAAGAGTGCACATGCTGAAATGAGCTTTGCGCTATAACTCCATACGAAATGAATGTGAGCAACTGCCAAAATCAGCTGTTGGAACAAAACATTTGTTGGAACTGTCTGCATTATACTAAAAGCTAACTTCAGCTGTGACAGACATGAATGCAACTGTTGTATGTTAAAAAGGGTTATACAGTACATACCTGTTATAACTGGGCTTTTCGGGTCAATGATGGATTGTCGTTGCTTTAAATACTTCTTGCTGTTTCTCCTGTACGTATCCTGACTAATCTGCTTTCGACCTTGTTTGTGAATGCTGTTCGCATTTGATATAGTGGATCTACAAGGTGAAACAAGTGCCTCGATGAAATGGTTTCACCTAATACTGCATACACTTATGTACTGAGTAGTCATTGGCTTGATTTCTCACAACTAAGAAATATAAACCTAATTTACAGATAAATTCAAACAAATATACTTTTATATCTAGAGGCCAGTACTGCTTTGCATCAGTTCATTTTGCAGCAATGGTTACTGGGCAAGGCCAACTTGCACTGTTCCTTTAAAGAAGAATAGCATAGTATGGAAAGGTTTAAAATTAAACAGAGAGCTACCAAATCTAAATAACATAGTAGGTGAAGTGTTGACAGTATACAATAGACGTGTTGAATTTGTAGTGCTGTATAGGAATACTATAGTTCCTAGAAAGCCAAATTCTCTGCTAATGAGTTTGCATATATCAGGGGCTCATTAATCAATCCTGGGCAATTTTTTTCACCTGGGCAGTAACCCGTAGCAACCAGCATCAGTGGTCATTTTTTTTCAGTTAGCTTCAGGTAGAAAGTAAAAATGTGATTGGCTTCCATGGGATTTGCCCAGTGTTAATGCCTTTCAGTAGTAAGTTTTGTAACTTCAGAAAAAAAAATAGACCATGTCCCCTCCACAGCTAAAAGCATTGATGCAAATAGATTTTTTAATGGGAAATTATAGAAACACTTATAAGTGTGTGACCTATCAGTTACTCTCTTGGAAGTATATACTTGAGTATTTTACTCATTTTCACAAAATCTATATTATTGTAAACCTTTTCTCTTTGTTTAAGGAGAATTCATTCAAAATATCTTGAACGGATTTGGTCCCTGACCGTTGCCAATGGCGCCAACAGAATGGCACTGATTTGTCAACATTGGGCAAATTTTCATCTGGCATTAATCCATAGCAACCAATCAGTGCTTAGTTTATTTCACAGTCAGCTACTGGTAAAACGGTGGAAACAATCATTATGGCGGAAAAACAACACTTTCATTGTGCATGTGCTCTCACCTCCTTGGGGGCAAGCCTTTTCTTTTTGATGGATTCCCACTGGTAGGGGCTGTTTCTCCAGATTTCTGTAGATACATGGCTGGAAAATATCCAGTGATGCTGCCTTTTCTGTATAAGAGAGTCAGAGTTTAACTCACTATTCACTGACAGCAAAACACAGAATAAAACAGTTCAGCAGAACTACAGTGTGTTCCCATTTCACAGTGAACTTACCCTGCTACCATACAGTTGTTCTATATATATATTTATATTAAACCAAACATATTGGCATATATTATTCTGACAAGGGAGCATTACGATTCAGGCCTCTTATTCACTTAACACTGCTGAGACCCTAGCAACCAAATAATAACTGTATAACCCAATACTGTATAGGACAATACAATAAATAATTAAACAGTCCCCAGGAAAAAAAAACAAGTTGAAAACTGACTTAGAATATTAATGTATGCATCCAATTATTTTTAAGGTAAATCTCATTCATAACACATTAATAGACACCAATTAAATAACAGGCTAGTGGAGCCAAACTATGAACAAGGTAGAATGAGGTCTTTTCTTATAGCACCCACAGCAGCCAATAAACCAATAGCATTCACTCATTATAATTATAATTTATATGTCCTCATGCTTAGGACACATTCATTTTCTTTTTGGTTTCTGCACAACAATAAATAAAAAATGATACTTTTTAATTAGGATAGTTATATATAATATTGAATTTATTTCTTGAACTACTATTCAATTACAGCAGTACTATTCCTACCTGTAAGACAAGACACATACCTGACAACCCACCAACCATCCAGCAACTTGTGGATGACTTCAACATTCTCTCCTTCCTTGAGATTCAGCTCATCATCTAGTTCTCCAGTATAGTCTTTTGTGGTAATATGCAGGTCACCTAAACACCCAAGAAGGGATAATCTAGGTTAAACTACCAGTCCAACAAGGCCACAGTCTAAGCTATTGCAAGAATAGTGTGCTACAATACAAGCAGCATAATAAAGGGAACAATTTTAGGGGGGTATATTTATAAAGGTATGCACAAAATGGAATGGAAATACACCACAAAGTCACACCTATATGCCAAAGAACACCCTCTTAAATCAGGCATCACTTTAAAGCAGGGTAATTCATTTTGGTGGATATGTAGTAGCATGTACAATATACTACTAATCACATAATATAATAAAGCTTCTCTTCTTCTTGTCCCACTGACTTTAATGGGTTATGCGGGTTAATGGGTTTAATGGGCTATCTGAGTTCGTATTAAATAATAGCTTCATTTTCAGCATTAGTTCAGCATCAGTTGAGTGTTTAGGAAATTCACTTTTATAATGGATGTTTTCCTTGATTGTACACCAATTTCTGCACTTGTTATATTAAATATTTTACGCATAGAAATATGTTTGGAAATGGTGCAGTCACAGGCATACTTCATTAGTTCAGAAGATTTTGACCTCCACGTGTATATTATTATTATTCATAAACTTTTACTTTATTTCTCTTCAGTGAAAAAGTATTTTCACCCCTATTATGTGTTGTTTTGTTCCTAGCAAATGTATGTATTGGGAAATACTAACAAGACTTCTTGTTCAATATATGGTAACTATATGAGCATAATAATCAACATATGACTTTGCTAAGGAGTCTACATGTTGTTTTTAATAAAAGGACAGGTTAACAAAGTACAGGTTAAAATGAAAAAGAAAATGAGGCCTGCAGAAAGCAGGTGCAATAATCAATATAACCCTCCATGTACTAGGAAAAGAATGCAAAAGCTCTGGCAACATAAGGGGTCTCCTTACCTTCATAATTAGGATCCTGTTCTTCAGACTCATCTGGGCCATCTAAAGGCTCAAGATAAGCAGCAGGCATCCATCCCCGTTTATTCCTTAGCTGACAGAACCACCACCCTAGAAGAAGAGAACACAACCAAAATGGTAGGATATGAGTTTTTCCTTCACACACCCAATAATAAAAATGTGACTCATTGTAGGAGTCTGGCATCTTAACTTATCATAAGTAGCAGATTAGAAGACTAAATGCTAGTAATACAAAAGTCCTTACACCGAAGTGATTTTACTTTGGAGTAGTAACCCACAGCTACCAAAAATAAGAAGATAATTCTCACAACTTAAATGTACAAAGCCATAAACAAAAATCTGATTTACCAAGATAGTTGTGACTTCTCCCAGTAATGTTCCACTAGTAAGTACTTGATAACCATGCAAAGAGTACATTGCTCAAAGATTATCATGTCTTGGCAAGCTGTAATGAGTTAATATCCTGTGTTCTGCAAGAGTCCTTACACCACAGTTGCCACAAACTGGTAACATTGTGTACATTTCCCTTTTTCATTAAATGCAATTTCCCTTGACTTTTCTTGATTCCCAGTTGCCCCTCCAAAATTAAGCTTAGTATTGTTTCAGTGGTGTAACTAGATATTACTGAGCCCCACAGCAAATTATTTTTCAGACACCCAAAATGTCTAGAGGTTGAACAGTTTTACCAATATTTATTTAATTTTAATATGAATTAGGGCTTCATGGGACCCTTATACCTCTTAGGTCCCCCTACAGCTGCAGGGTCTGCTTCCTGTGTACTTACGCCCCTGTATTGTTTCCTTTCTCCTGTGTTACAATAAATGAATGTCAGTGGTATAAGCCTATAGATTGAAATCCCCATTTACCATTTTCAGATTTCTCCACTATCTCTACCACATCGCCATTTTTTGCCGCCAGCTCAGTCTTGGAATTCTTTTCAAAGTCAGCAATCACTCTGTACGACTGCAGGATAATGGGTCCTGTTATATCTGGAGGAACAGAGGGCTTAATTATCATTCAAACAATAGGTTATACTGAATTAAATAAGGCCAGAGTTGTTTCACCAAAAGTGTGGTTCAAGCTTGCATGAACTTCCATAGTATTTCATGAATGTTGAAATACTATATAACATAATACATTATGTTCGCCTGGCAGGTACTTTTTACTTTGTATTATGAATTGCAAAAAAAAAAAAAAAAAGATTACACAATGTGCATGCATGGAGCTTATCATTTTTACAGGCTTGAAGTTACCACCCAGAGAAAACAAGAATCTACAATATTATCAAAAAGTGAGAATAAGCATAATAATAATAGTTATTACCTAAACATTAGTGATGTGAGTAGGCTGGAAATGTTTCCGACCTGCACCCACCCTAACCTGCCCTTCAGTAGGGATGGCGCGAACCGCGGCAAAAATGTTCGCGAACATATTCGCGAACTTGCGACAAAACGCGCGAACGGTTCGCGAACGTCGCGAACCCCATAGACTTCAATGGGAAGGCGAACTTTAAAAGCTAAAAAAGACATTTCTGGCCAGAAAAATTATTTTAAAGTTGTTTAAAGGGTGCAACGACCTGGACAGTGGCATGCCAGAGGGGGATCAAGGGCAAAAATGTATCTGAAAAATCCAATAGTCGCAGCCACTGAAGCACAGAAAAAATATGCCATATTAATGCTGAAAATAGTCGCAGCCACTGAAGCACAGAAAAAATACAGGTCAATGTATGGCAGTTGTTTGAAGAACAGTAGATTACTAGCCAGCAAAGCTACCTAACCTAAAATGTCCCTCAAATCCCTGCAGACTTCTGTCCCTCCAATACAGAGCAGTATCAAGCAGATTACTAGCCAGCAAACTTTCAACTGTCCCTGAAATCACTAACAGCTCTCTCCCTACACTAACTCTTCCAAGCAGCACACACAGACAGAATGAAAAAATGCTGCAGGGCTTCAGTTTATATATGGAAGGGGAGTGGTCCAGGGGGTGTGGGGGTGGTCCAGGAGGGAGAGCTTCCTTATTGGCTGCCATGTATCTGCTGGTCTGGGGTGAGAGGGCAAAAAAAAGCGGCGACTATGCGCGAACCCAAAATGGTGAACGTCGCGCGACGTTCGCGAATATTATGCGAGCGCGAACAGCGGATGTTCGCGCGAACAAGTTCGCGCCATCCCTACCCTTCAGAACCTGGGTCTGACCTGGCCAGAAGCTGAAAAAGGAGTTGAAGGCTCAAGACAGTTCTGCCCCCTTAGTTTGCATCAGAGATGATGTTAGAATGTGGCGGTGGTCTTAATAAATGGGCAAATAAATTGATATCAATCTCTGTATTCTATTACATAGAGCATGCAGCCCCACTGTTGCTTACATTGTGTGGTTTATTTATCAAAGGTTGAGTTTTAGAGGTTTGTGAGGTTTTTTTTTATACCCCGAATGAACTCATAACTGTAATGTTTTCTGATTTAAGAAAAAACTTGAATGCAAATTCGGGGTGAAGAACCTGAAAACTCAACGAAAAAACCCAGAATCAATCAAATTAATTGAGATTTCGAGTGAAACACACTGAAAAAAAAAAACCATCATGAAGGCTACAAACATCTTGAAATGGTTCAAGGGGCCTTTGCTATTGACTTCTACGTGACCTTGACAGGTTTTAGCTGGAGTATTTTTGGATTCAAGCTATTTCCAGCTTCGGGTTCCAATAAATCAAATATATCTGAAAATTCATTCATTAATGAACAATGTTTCTTCAACTTTTTCCTGAGTGCCAGATAGTTACTTAAAGGATATATTTTTGTCTGGAAAATGTTGGGTTGAAAGAGGTATCTCTGTTTTTATTGTGAGACAGCAATTTAATAATTGGAGTCGTATTAATATTGCTTGTATTTGTCTTGGGTTGCCTTGGGATATCATGTGGAAGTGGGTGTGTTTGGAGTGATCCAGCTGTGCCAATGTAAAGTGCAATAAAGGCGGTTTTACCATGAGCTGGGAGTGCTGCAATTCTCTTTGGATTTTCGCAACAAGATGTGAAGTGAACACATTATTTTGCTTGCACCCCTTTAATAAGGAGAAGTACCTATCACTTAAGTGCTGGATAAATACTTGCATGTGTTTGGAGTGATGTCACAAGGGGTGGTACCCAGGGTGGGTTTTTAAATGTGATAATGTAATTTGTAATTTTGATCTTGAGAAAGGCTCTAGATTCGAGCCGAAACGTTGATCGCATGGAATAAAGTTTTGGAATTTAAAAAAAAAAAAAACCCCAGGAGTGCGCTGCTTTAATAGTTTGTTATATATATAACATATATATATGTGTTGTAGTTATACTGGAGCAGTGACCAGCTCCTTGTTGTTGCCCCCACCCCTTCCCAGCTATAGTCAGGTGATCCCACTGGTGTCTAATAAAAGGGCAGATTGGGAAATTTACTCTGAAAGCAGCAAGTAAGTTGCAGGTAAAACTTAGTCCCTTTGTAAAATGTATAATGAAGCAATAGAATTCTTAATGAATCAGATGAAAATTGAGCGTAGGACTGGCCAGATATGGGATGACTTTGACGTAGTTGGCCAGCTTAAATATATTGCAATATATGGACAAACAATCCCTGTTGTTTAAAGGGTAAGGCATTTTTTAGTAGCTGTATGCACAGAATGTCTCAATGTCTTAAATATATTGATAATGGGTTGAGTGCAGAGGATCTCTTGTCTTTGTCTATATGCATTTTGTGGTCACAGCCTCATTGCACCCCCGCCTAATGGTTTTAAAAATCAGTGGTGAGCACAACTTTTCTTTGTGTGTTATATATATATATATATATATATATATATATACAAAACAATGCAGTCGTGGGTGTGGTGCCATCCTATCCTTTCTACTTACCTGACACATTTTTTTTAGAAGTATCCACTTTCAACAAAAACGTCTCAGGCTTACGGCCACTGGAAAAACAGAAAAAAACAATAGTCAGTGTCACTTGCCGGCAGTTCTAAGATACATATATTTCCGTTCATGTCCAAACTGCCACTTTTTTTTTGCATTTACAAACACATGCTGAGCATATATTGCTGTTATATGCATTTTTAAACGCCACTGGTGCATTTTCTTGAGCTTCGAACGCAACCTTTTATTTAATTGGCTTTTGAATCTGCTCCAGACACAAGAAAATGCAGCAAGTTGCTTCTAAAAAATTCAAGAAAATGTGAATGCAATAAAAAAAAAGATTTGGCCAAATACCAAACCCATTTGAACCCTAATTTGCAAATGCAAAAATGAGTGGGAAAAAGAGCAAAAAAGAGCAAAAGTTTTGACCTCCTTGTTTGTGTGACTAAAAGTCACATTATTTTTTGGATTCGAATTCGGGCACTTGGATTCAGCCAAATCCTGTTGAAAAAGGCAGAATCTTAGCCCAATCCCGAACCAACTCCTGGCATTTGTCCCTAATTGAAGAAATGTAATTGCTACTGAAAGCAGTATCTGACTGCCCTGTACTATTCTCTGCACTGATGGTCCTGACTGCACAGACTAATGAAAATGTATAGCCAGGGTCAGGTCCCTTCCACAATGCCTTACATGTTCTGTGATTAACAGACCAAAAAACCACGAAAACTTCATAAAAATCACAAAAAGTGTGCAAGGCATTGTGAGGATTAGTAGTGTAGGGAACACCGACATATAGACAGAGACTGCTTTTAATAGTGCTCATTTGTTTGAGATAGTTATGTCTGATATGGGATTGTTATGTCATGATACCTACATATTTGCATTGTCACTAGGGTAAACGGGCCCTTAGCAACTAGATATCTCCTAAAATTTGAAACTGGAAAGCTGATAAAAAGCTAAATAATAATTTCACTGGCGACAGCATAGAAGACATGAATTTACAGATGAATTTACCCCTTTAACAGTATAGATTTATTTTTAAAAATAACAGACTTTATAAGTTGCACAAAAGTTAAATATTTCCCCTGGCATGAGATACAACAAGTCATTAAGAATAATGAGCACAATGACTTGTTTTCTAACTTGTGGAAGATAAAATATTGCTAACTGGTTGGTATTGGCAAACTGCACTTTTGTAATTTGGCAACTATGTGTATAAATCATCCCACAGAGCATTACCCCAGTATGGATCTTATGGTTTCTCACATATTTATTTGCTGTTGTTCATTGTACATAAATAGAAAAGGAGGATCAATGACCCCTGCTAGTGAGTTGTAGATACAAAGATTGGGGATCTATGCTTTTTTGGACACACCAGATGAACCACCATAAGGTACATTATAACCGTAATAAGATCAGAGTACGTGATTTGAAGCTAGAATGAATTTGGTCCCAGTATACAGTATTGAATATCATCAGATTTAGTAAGTAAGTAATTTTACATTGAAAGTCACAAGAGGTCATACTTACTTGCTGTTGGCTACAGGGTTAACATCATCGGGTCTGACTTGGAAGAAATTGAGAACATGAGGGCACCGGGAGATTTTAGGAGGGAGGCTAAGCAAAGAGGCACAGTAATCTGACAGAGTGACCTGCCTGTTCTCCGTGGACCTGAGACCATCAAACCATTTAGGAGCTGAAACATGAAATTAATGTCAACTTAATGCATCAGCCATGATACTGTTTAAAGCATTTAGATTTATTTTACATATATATATATATTTAGAAAGAGACTAGATATATAGGGTTCCTATAGTGGGTTGCAGCAATAGGTGCAGTAAACTAATCCACTTCACATTCTGAACATGTTATATGTGCATCAGGAAAAATTGAAGCAGGCACAGTTATTGGAATTATGGGGTAAATGCTGAATTGTGTGTTAAAAACATGGTGCTGTGTTTGCATACTACGCTTTACAGCAGTTTCGGACTGGGATGCCAGGGGCCCACCAGAAAACCTTAGTCAGGGGCCCACCAGAAAACCTTAGGCCAGGGGCCCACCAGAAAACCTTAGTCCAGGGGCCCACCAGAATACCTTAGTCCAGGGGCCCACCAGAAAACCTTAGTCCAGGGGCCCACCAGAAAACCTTAGGCCAGGGGCCCACCAGAAAACCTTAGTCCAGAGGCCCACCAGAAAACCTTAGGCCAGGGGCCCACCAGAAAACCTTAGGCCATGGGCCCACCAGAAAACCTTAGCATAGGGGCCCAACTTTCCAAAACTATTATTCGTTTTCTCCTCCTCTTTATTCTCCTATTCTTTTAGATCTACTTACTATACTCTATTCTTCCATTATTAAGCCTCTTTTTTCACATTAAGAAATAGGGAATGAACATGAAATAGGCCAAATTGTTAGAAGCAAGAGGGCCCACTGACACCTGGGCCCACCGGGAGTTTTCCTGGTATCCCTGTGGGCCAGTCCAACACTGCTTTACAGGAGAAGTTAAATCTCTGGTGCAAAATGTTAGGCACCCCCAGTAATTATAGCAGCTTATCTGAAACTCTGGGCCATTGCTATTGTTATTACAGAATGGCACCTTAAATTTAGTCCACACCAGGCATTCTGGGATATTAGTCGTGTGTGAATTATCACAGGCGACTTTTTATTTTAGCCAGCGCGAGACAGGGGTAAGCGATTCAGGGAGATTAGTCGCCCAAAAGAAGAGGCGATTAGTCGCCAGGCAACTAATATCCCACAATCGCCTGGTGTGGACTAACCCGTATTACTGAATAAATTCCAGCCTCTTATCTCACTTGTGACAGCAAAGAGATTAATGCCAGAAAGGCAGTTGGTGTTGTCTACTTCCTCAGTTGCATTAATTATTTCTCAAAGGTTCAATGCAGAGTGAACAGAAGGTTATAAAAGAATGAATTACCATGTGTTTTTACTTCTCCTTTCATAGTCTCAATTTTGGTATTAATAAAAAGTCTTTCTCATACTGTGGCTCCTGACCTAACCCATAACAGTCATTTTGTGTCTCTATTCTTACAAAAATTTGAGACTGTGATGTGAAACTGTGAAGTAAAAAACTAGTAAAAAATAAGATTAGCATAATGTGTTTAATGCAGAAAACTGTTGTACACATGTAATGTTAACAAACAATTGCAATAAAGGACAAGGAAAGGCAAAAAAATAAAATAAAATTGTTACTTTCTTTAATGAAAAAGAAATCTATCTCCAATATACTTCGGTTAAAAAATGGGTACCGTTTTTATAAGAACCCTGACTGTATGCAGTGAAATTCTCCCTTCATTTAAAGCTGTGGATAGTAATTGTCAGACAATCCCTAACTGCTGGGCAGGGAAACAATCATACTCATGAACAGCAGGGGAGCCCCCGCCTTACTTCCCAGCCAACTGGGATTCTATTTGGAGGATTATTTTGCTGCAGCCACTGGTTCGGCAGAGTTGGAGAAAGTTTGTATTAAACAATACAAAAACTATAAAATCCACATTAGATTACATGACAACACAGGACCCAGTGCAGTCTGTATATTCTGGAAGATATTATTTGACTTGTGCTGTTTTAATCATTTATGACGATCCCTAAGCAGCCCAGATCACACTGAGCATGTGCACAGTCTTGGTCTTGCAAAGATGTATAACAAAGTCACAAGATGACAGCCCCCTGTGGCCAACTTTGAAAGCATAAATCATTTGTTTGATTAGGCTTGTGGTGCAGTAAGTTCATGTTTATGTTTAGTATACAAAATACAGCATTTCTACCCTTATTCTGTTTTAGACTTTCCTTGTCCTATAAGCAGCTGAGAAGCGATCAGAAGTCAGATTGCAAGAGGTACATGATAATGAGCTAAAAGTGTAATTTGGCTGGCTGCTTTTCTGCAAATCCAGTTTGTCTGGAACCCTGACCATAATATAATGTTCATACAAACTTTTTATATGAAACTGTATTAGCATGTGTCCCTTGCTGCCTGTGTAAACATGTATATATCACATCATTTAGTTTTAAATACATTTTCAGTGATACTTTAACCTGTGTATTTGTTATTATTAATCACCATCAATCAGACGTACACACACAACAAGTCATAGCCCTGTATCTTTATATCACTGAGGGACATAAATGTACAATGAGTTTCTTTTTATTTATATTTTTAGTTAGAATCACCAAAGATCATTATAAGTAAGAAAATCTCATAGTCCATGACATACCTGGTAGGTGTGGAATAGTCCTGTGTTCTTTACTTATGTCTCCAGCTTCAATTGGAAACATTTCTTTTAAGGCTTTCTGGAAACCAAAGTGTACTGTCAGGAATGTTTGTATATAAGGTATATCTCGACAGAGAAAGCTCAATAAACCTTTTATTATCTGGACTGGTAAACTGGGACTTCCCTATGGACTTTCAGCCTACTGTATTCATTGTAAACGGCCACATGACTATTAAACTGTACATTAGCTCTCCGATAACTTTCATGGGATCAGAATTGCTACATTGCCTGGGGGCCCTACAGTAACTATGGCCCTGGTTTCCTATAAATGTTCTGTATATTAATCATGGATCATATCCTCCATATCTGACTTCATTAGGGTGAAACTTCAATTTCTTATGCTAATGCTTAAGGTAGCCCTCAAAGAAATATGGTTTAATATCTTAAAAAACCACAGTGGTTAAACTCACATGGAATTCATAGATTTCAGTGAATTTCCTGTACACAAGTTTTTCCGTGAGATCCTGCCACTTGACCATGAACATGTAGACCTTGAGAAGAAGAAGAACAACACATAATCAACACTTACATTTTGCCTCAACAATATAACAAGCATGGAAATTCAGTTTAAAGAACAAGTAAAAGTTTTTTTTTTCTATCTGTAAATTTGCTCTAAACAGCCCCTCA